>CM038792.1:211627979-212295122 GCA_021764765.1 Vicia sativa | reverse complement strand
AACATGCAAGGAATGCAAATCAAATTGATAATTCCAATGTTGATTGTGAAAATGGAATGCATGAGCATGTACAGCGAATCACCCAAATCAAATTGATAATTCCAATGTTCGATTGTGAAAAATAGAATGCATGAACATGCAAGGAATGCAAATCAAATTGATAATTCCAATGTTCAATTGTGAAATAAGCGATACAAGCGAAACCGTACTTCCTAAGTATTGAAAACTTTGTTGAGGAAATCTAGGTTATGCATTAACAAAAAAAACCTAGAATGCATGTCACAAAGAGTTTATCTTATGATGCATGGTGTCTAATGATTGAAAGCAACTTGGATATCTACATGTCGAATGCAAATTGTGACTCAAATTGTCATGAACCGATGCAACCGATTCAATTAAATCAAACTAAATGCTCTCTAATGCATGTGCGTGTGATAGGTGATGCAAGATGCATGAATTCATGACTTGTATGCAGGGTAAATACAAATGCACAAAGATATATGCATGCTATGTACAAAATCTTCACTCCGACATGAATGAGGCGGTAAAATTCAATTCAAATCAAGGAATTCAAGAGTACAAGTTCAAGATCCAGAATCTATATTGAATTTGCATGTAATTTCAATATTCAATTTCAAGAAAAGCTAAAAGTCATGAACAGCTTAAAATAAGTGCTTATTTGAACCTAGCACTTACTTGAACTTGAAGTTTGAGCAAAATTAAAGAGGAATTCCTTGAGATCTTCAAAGAAAATACCAAATCAATGACGAATTGATGATAATCTTTAGAATTAGCCTTGAATTCTTGAAGAAAACTTGAAGTCTTCAATGGAGAATTGAAGAAAATGAAGGAGAAATCCTTGAATCTTGTAATTGGAGAGAAAATCACGATGAAGTCGTTCCTTCCATGTCCGATGAATACAGAAGGAAGAGAGGATGATATAGAGTGAAGAGAGAATTGTTGGGAAGAAGAAAACCAGAATTCGCAGGGCGCGCTTAGCGCGGATGGAGCGCTTAGCGCGGTCTGTGACTGAAAACAATGTTGAACGGAGGTCTGGTGGCGGTTGCTTGGAGGGAAAGTTGTGATTTGAACTTTCTCTGAATTTTTGCTTTTATGTGTTGAGAGAATTGGAGTGTGATTGGTGATGAGAATTTTGAAAATGATTGTGGAGGAAAATCTATTTATAGTTTCTAGGAATTGGGCCTAAGAACCATAATCAAACCTAAATCATGATTATCCAAATAATTTTTGTAATTAATCCAAAACAGCCAAATCCATGCGGAATTCGAAGTCGGAATGTAAACGAAAAGCGTCCGGAATGTGATTTTGCTTGCGTAAATCAAAATCCCAACTTGATCCGGTGACCGGTCAGAAAAAAATAAGAATTTTTGACGTTTCAGCACTAATTAGGAACCACTGACACATGCAGAATTTGATTTGCACTCTTCGGGGAAAAAGACTCGAACGAGGGTCTTCCGGTTAGAAATTGCAAATAAGAATTTGCAAGACAAAAAAAGTTAACACAATTTGTGAACTTTTGGAACTTGTCCCATCTCGTTTCGATGAAAATCGAGCGAGATATGACTTTCCGAAGCTCACGTATCAGATGAAAATTGCTCAGCTCAGCTCAAAGATCAACTTCAAAGGACAAAATTATGGTACTGATCAGTGAAGATCCAGCTCCCGATAAGTGAATATAAGTTGTAGAGGACTTCGATATGGAATTTTAGAAATCAGTCCCGCTCAATTCCGAGCTTCCAGCTAGGAGATAGAGACATTTTAGTGAGCTAGAGCATGCAACAGCACTAAAATTGGACGTGATCTCTTTGAAACTATTTCTTTGAGGACCTTCCCCACAAAATCTGCTCTCGACCTTCAAACAAAAGTTGTAGATAATAATGGGAGGGAGCTGCTCGTCGAAAATCAACAGAAAATACCCAAGGAGATGAGAATCGCCGCCAGGAGTGCTAAACGCACGAGAACCAATTTGCCCTATTGAGAAAAGGGCGAGTAAACTTTTTTGATTGCCATTTTGGATACCTTGAGTACAGTAACCTCATGATGAATGCTATGCATGCAACTACATGTATATTTTTGCAATCGGATTATAAGCCAAAAATGCGGAAAAGGAGAGGGTAAATTTTGGGATACAACACCTAGAAGCAAACAAAAACGACAGATTCTCTATGTGATAAAATTGTACCCTTTGCATTGAACTAAGAAAATAGGAATCCCTTGATATTATATGATCTTAGAAGTAGAAAATTAATATCAACTTCAAAATTATTTCATCTCAGAAACATAATTTAAAATGGCCTTGAATTTGAAACATCGCCAACTTTATTTAAGATTAATTTGGGATAATAACTACTTGCACAAGACTAAATCTCAACTCATTTTGATGCTTAAAATTATAAAGACTAATCAATTATAAACAAAATATTTTGAAATAATTAAATTCTTCCATGTTATTTCTCAACGCGTTTGACATATTCATATAAGTTAAAAACATCAGTGCTCGACCAACAACACCAAATTGTTTTAAGAATTCACTCTCACAGATGTCATGCTTCATCGATTGTGGACACTCGTAGTTACTTCTTAAACTATCCCTCTTACATGTCTCATGCTTAAGGGTCCTATTGAACAACATAAATTTCTTAATCATTTTGCATTTTGCCTCATGCCTATATGGTATAAATATCTCTCTCCTACACACCTCATGATATAGAGATTTTGAATTGAAATAATGTTTAAGACTATGAGCCTCGCCTGTGGCCCAAATCAGGCTCAGATGTCTGTCAAACATCTATTGGCTCAGATACTAGATAATCTTCACGAGCCAAGAAGAGAAAGCATATGAGTTTCCCACGAATTTACCAAGATATCAGTTCTAAACCAAAAGAATGCTTAAATCTTCCACGTCCTTTACTGAAACCAATCTACCCGAGAACACTTTATCATTTTCAAATTTCCATATCAACTAGACCTTACCATGCCAAATCAAAAGATACCCCCTATTCCTAGACGAACCATAAATAGGAAAAAAATCTGAACAACGGACAAGGAATATTTGGGTAAGGCTACAGACCAACCCAACCAACTAAAAATCATATAACCGATAAAAATGATTAGTTCATATGTTACAAACATTTGAGAGGGCGACTCTAAAAACCTTTAAAATGGTATGACATGAGGTAATATTGATCCCTCTAAGTGAATTCTCCCGGATACTCGAGAGAAGAAACTCCACTATTAAGGCGTGATTATCCATATGAATCTTATAGGAGAAAGAAAAATAGGTAGAAGCCACATAATAGGAAACCTCTTCAGTAGCGCCACCACCACTTATCGGTGATGGGAGGGGCTAAAATCATGACTATTATGATGAAATTCTTTTCTTTTAATGGAAAGGTATCGAGACCTGATATGCGGGACAAAGTGTATGGCAAGATTAACGAAATAACAAATAAAGTGCCAATATAGTATAAAGACATAAAACACAATTCGGTGCAAAGCCTTTACTTTTGAAGGGTGTTAACCCGAAAGGAAATCCACTTTTAATAGTAAAAGTATGAATTGGTCTAAGTTGAGCCCTTCTAATTTAAAATATTTTTTCTTAAGACTATTTATAAATTTCTAATCCGGACTCCCTCTAAATATGAAACATCTCTCACTTTCTCTCACGCACTTTATCAAGTTTTTGGACCGGAACAATATAGTATGAATTATGAAACTAATTACAACTTAAAACGAAATATATTCCTCTATATAGGAATTATAATAGAAAATAGAGTTTCACAACACAAACTAATGATGAAAATAAAAGACTCAGTAAACTAAATATGCCTTCTTGTTGTCTAAAAGTTTGATGCTTATACATGGAGAACTCCTTCTTAAATAGAAAATAATCCATTTGCATGGGGTCGCAGTGTGAAAAAATACCCAAGTGCATCACATATTCGGAATACAATAGAATCAGCCCTGAATTTTATCTATTTCTAATGAAAGGGGAAATAACGATAAAACCCTTAAACAAGCAAATAAGATGGTCATCGCAATCAAATATGGGTTCGAGAGTCGGTTAGGCGAGGGGAAGGTGTTAGGCACCCCATGCACATGTTGTAATCAATGGGAACCTCCTAATAATTAGGGTTTAGTTGTTTGTTTGCAATTGTTTATTCGTTTTCGCCAAAGTTTCAAAACCTTGTGCCTACGTATCCTCATAGTGTGATGAGAAAATCAGGACAACCATAGTTCGATTAGAAAATAAATGCGTGTTGGTTGTTTTTAATTTATAAATATGATTTCGACGCACGGGGGCGAAAAATGTTGATTTGATGCGCAGATGCGGAAAAAGAATGATTTAATGCTTTAGATTGATTATAAAGTATTGTAGATTGAGTGATCGAACGATATACGACATATGCCAACCAACCGGTCACTCGAGAAAAATATAGATGTACTCCTACCCCGTCTAATTATTTTAAAAAAATTAATTAGATTTAGTTGTAAACCAGTTTTATGTACACATTTATATTCATTAAGATGGGAAAATGTTTTAACACTTAAATTTTTTAATTAGAAGACATATGTAAAATATGAAATACTTAACATGTTAAAAAAGAGTAATTTTTATGTTTTACTTTGTTTGTTTACTTTTCTAGAATATTTAATATTTATTTTTGAAATTAAACTTTGATAATGTCAAAGAAATAATATTTTTACATTATTTTCTACACTATATTGTATTTTAGTGTTCATTAATACAATAGTAAAATATTATAATAATAAGTTAATTTTTAATTTTTTTAGTTTTTTTCAATGAAATATTAATCAAAATTTAAATATCATATCAAAATATATTCAAGATAAATATGTAAATTTTTTCAACGAACATTAATAATAGATTAGGATTAAACAACAATAAAGTGTTGTTAGAATCGAAGAGAAACAATAGAGAAGAAAATAGAATAAAAATGACGGAGAAAAAATAGAGAAAATTTGTATTAAAAATTCATATATTTTTAGATATTAAATTTTTCTTCCTTTTCCGTCCATTTAAAACGTATTTATTTTAACTTAAATTATAATAAATTATAAAACATAAAAATAAATTTTCTAGACCATTTCTACATCATAAATTATAAAAGAAAATAAAATATAATAATATTTTACACTATTTTTACGCTATACCGTATTTTAGTGTCCATCGATACAATAAACAAATTTCTAAAAGAATTTTTACGCTATACGCTAAACAGTTTTTTATACATTTTGAGATGCCAAGCACCATGGAAATATATTGGCTTCTATGCTTTCCCCCCCTCCACAATCAATTCTTCCCACCTTCCCTTGAGTCAAACAAACTATAAAAGACAAACAACTTCCATCATCCGACATGTTGAGGCCCTAGCCATCCTGAAAAATATTACTTAAACGTGAAATAGGAGGGGGTGTTCAATCAAGGCTTTTTTGTCCACCTTTTGAATATCTCCAAAAGAAAGACCCTCACCATGTGCAATAATAAAACCAACAATCAACACACACGTCAATGTTGTTGTTGTGAGATTTAAATCCTGATTCTTAGAATATATACGGTCATATTTTAATCTAAAATGGTGGGATCAAACTCGTTTTTTTTTTTTTTACAAAAAAAATTCAATTCGTATCATTAAATAAATAATATTTAATATAAGAAGGACTTAAATAAAAAATTATATGTTGAGATTAACAATTGACTGTTCCAATTAAACTATGAGTAATACAATTAATTTGATGCTTTAAAAACATGACATTAGTCATTGTCACAACAAACTAGAAGATTCTAAAATATATATAGTGTGTATTTAGATTTATTGTGAAGTAATGATTTTAAATATTTTTTAAGAATGACATTAAGAATATCTCTTTATGCTACACAAAGATACGTTTAAAAATATTTTGAGATGAACAATTTAAACAGCTAGAAGTATGATTCAAAATATAACAATATAGTTTAAGTTGATTCAGGTAGCAAATCATTTAATGGTTTGTTATTGTTTTATATTGAATAAATTTTATTTAAATAAATAAATTTAGTTAAAATATATTAATTTAGAGTTATTGTGAGATTTATTTGATAGTATTTGATAAAGTTTTGAGTGGAAGAAATGATTGCTTATTAGCTACATATATTAAAATATTATAAAATGAATACTCAACATTATTGAGATCAAATTTATATTTAATTATGATTCATGATAACTGATTAGTTGGGATAATGAAAAGCAGATAAGTACGATTAGCGAAAAGACATATAACCTACATAGATTATTAGTAACTAAGGGTTTTGAATCTTTTTTTTTTGGATGATTGAAAAAAATTATCACTTTGTTTAGTAATAGGTTAGTAATGTTGGAAATAATTCATATTTAAAATTTCTGATGATCAGTTAGAAGTTCTAATGTTCAGAAGCAGAAGCTTCTATATTTTGTTTAGAAGGAATTGAATTTCTGGAAGATAATTTAATATCGGCTACTTAGAGATAACTTAAGTATGAAGTTATAGTCTTTAGAAAGAACTTAAGTGTAAAGTTATCATACTTAGGGACAATTTAACTGTGAGACTATTTCCTTTATAGGGCCTACGTGACATCCTTCCACTTGCTAGTTTTGTGTATAAATAGGTGTTCCTATGCTTTAATAAAATTAATCCAGTTCCTTTTACCAATCAGTTGCAAGTTGCAGTCATCTTTATTATTTATTATTTCTCTTCTTCCTCCACTTTCATCACCTTGCACTGTAATTGATATCTAGAGCTCTTGGTTGTTCTTGAAATTCACGGAAACACAGTGATTGTGTCGTGTTTGAACAAGATCATATTGATTTTGTGGTTTTGGGAAACAGTGAAAACTAAAATTTGTAAAATTTTTTCAAGGTTTAAGATGAGTGGAAGCGATGGTTTGAACACTAAACTTCCATTTTAATGGTAAAAACTAAAACAGATGGATGATACAAATGCGAGTTCAGTTTGGTGCTCAAGATGTTCTTGGTACAGTATGATTAGTTATGTTTGATGTGATGGATGCTCTTGAAGAAAAACGAAGAAGAGGTATGAGGAAGAAGGATTATTAAGCTACCTTTATATCCATCAGTGTGTGGATGAAAACGTGTTTGAGAAGATTGCTGATTCGATGACGTCGAAGAAGGCATGAGATATACTGGTGAGATGTTACGGTGGTGACGCATCAGTGAAGAAGGTGAAGCTTCAATCCCTGCGAAAGCAATATGAGAATCTCAACATGAAGAACAGTGAAAAAGTCTCTGAGTACATTTCCAGAGTGATTCTAATCACTAATAAAATGAAAGCTTGTGGAAAAACACTTTCTGAACAAGTAATCATAGCGAAAGTTCTGAGGTCTCTTACTTCTCAGTTTGATTATATTGTTGTTTATTGAACATTATAAAATCTGAAAACCATGATAATAGAAGAGTTGCAAAGCAGTCTAGAAGCACAATAGTTGCTCCAATAAAATTAATTCAATTCCTTTTACCAATCAGTTACAAGTTGCAGTCATTTTTATCATTTATTATTTTTCTGTTCTTCCTCCACTTTCATCACCTTGCACCAACAAGTAATAAATTTGATAATTGTTTTTTTAGTAAATATGACTTATTTTGAATAATTGAAAACTATATAAAAAATAAAAATAAAATATTAGTACTTTTTAACACAAATCTATTTAATAATATTATGATTAAATATACTTCTTTTATCTATAAACGAAGTAATAATCATTAAAAAATTTCAAAAGTCGTGAAATTTTTGTTTCAAACTTTATGGTTAGTGTCTAACATAACAATTTGATAGTTGAGATAGAATTTGGATGTGCATTAAATTTAGAGAATTTCAATTGCTACGTAGAAAATTAAAATATTATATACCTTAAAACATGATTTAGTGATCAATTCAAAACAAATCATAATATTTCAAATTTTGATAGAGAAAACTTGAAAAGATATTTGTAGATGAGTTATATTTGGTTTTCTTTGCTTTTGTAGATGATACGGGTGTAGCTGCAAATTGTTGGAGCATAATATTTAAGATGAAGATGCAAGAAAAGAAAAGAGAGGAGAAAAGAAAAATGTAATAAGCTATGATGAAAAATTCAATTATAATTTCAGAGTAAAAAATTTATTTATATACAATAAAATTAAATGAAGCGTCAACAAACTATACCATAGGCAAAATTAACTATCCTAATAAAAATAAAACAAAGTTTTGAACATGTAACTTTTAAGCTACATTGAACAAGGTTTTGAAGCATTTAGCTTTTGAACAACACAACTTATAAAAGACATATTCTAACTAGATTTGAAGCTTACGACAATGAATTAATTCAGCGCTCTTAATTCATATTCAACTAATTAAACTATTCAAGACCAATTTATCTCTCAAATGGATAAAATGCTCAATTTTAATATTTTAGTCGAACATCTGCAGTTGTTTAAAGTGCTCTGATACAACTTCTAGCACTCCATTCTAAACTCGATTCTCAAAAAATGATACTCTGTGTCAATGTGCTTGTTTCTCTCATGCAACACTAGATTCTTGGAAAGGTTTATAGCTGATTTGTTGTCAATAATTAACCTCGAAGACTTGCTCACCTTAATCTTTCGATCATGCCACAAGTTCATAAGCCAAATAGCTTGACACACATATAAATCACCTATAATGTACTCAACTTCACAGGTTGACAAGGAAACTATAAGTTGCTTCTTGGAGCATCAAGAAATAGGATCTCCTAGATACTTGAAAAAATATCCAGAAGTATTTCTTCTCTCAACTCTGTCTCCATAACAATCATAGTCTGAATATCATATCATCTTTGAGTCAGGTTTAACACTAGAAAAAAACAACACTCTAAACCTTAAAGTCCCTTTAATGTAATGATAACGCGGAATTATATCGTATATTTGACTTGACTCGCATGCATTTTAGTACCTTTTTCGCTTATTTTTGTTTTTTTATGTCGATGTTTCTATTTCATTTCAGGTACTTTCTAACACAAAGCTTCCATGGGAAATGGCCAAGATACTGAGAAGAATGGAATAAATCATCAAAAGGAATAAAAACAACATTTTCAACTTGTGGCTCTCGCCAGGATGTTGTGGCCTTCACCACAGATGTTGTGGCCCTCGCCACATAAGCCAAAGATGTGTGGCCTCATAACTCATTTTCGGAACCGTCGCCCACCATCTTATATGTGGCGTCTGCCACCTCATGGTGTGGCTCCCACCACATCCTCACACATGGTGCCTACCACCATTCACCCATGATTTTCTCAACTTCTCAGTGTAACACCCCTTTTAATTACCCGCGATTTTATAATTAATAATCGGAGTTTTAAACACATATCAAGGCGTCACAATTTTAATAATTTAAAATTATAACCAAAAGCAGATTGTCATGCTTTCACGAAGAAAATCATTAAATAAAGCGGACTTAAGGTTATGTTTAACGTGAAATGAAACATAACAAATCCAAGATACATCATCCATAATTATTCGGGACATAAATCAAAACATAAACTAAAACCATTATTTAAAATCCATAAAAATTTCCAATCAAACGTTTCCCATGTTACATCTACTAGAGCACGACAACGACACGCGGATTAACTAAGTGAGTCGACTCTAGAAGTTATCCTCACCGATTCCAAGCAGCTAATCACTTCAAATCGAAATCATTAAAGTAAGGGTGAAATCTCTATCAATATAAAATGCATTATACATTTCTAAATACAATGAATAATTTGATCGTTAGTCCACTATCAAACACAATCATAGTTCGATTCGCAAAATATTGCACACAATTCATTATGCAAATAAACAATCAATGGAAATTGCAACCTTGGAAACCATCCTAGCATGTTACAATCCATATGCAATGCGGACTCTATGCATGTGGTACCAAGTGAACCAAGTTCACCTTGTTCCATCACACTCGGAAAATGACGATCCATGATTAGCCCATAACCACAGGTCAAGAATCTAGCCTCACTACCTCGAATCACAGGTAAGTTTATTGGCTCTGCAAGTTCACTTCCGCACAATGGGAATGAACCATAAACAATGCTTATGCATGCACCATAAAAGCATGCAACATCAGTTCACAGATTATGATCTCAACATAAATCTACATAATGTCAATCACCAATGTATCACATGGTATCAATTCAATCATAATGAATATCAGACACAACATTGTAAGCATTATTTCTCATTCGTTAAATCAGGCAATCCATAACCCATTCTCCATCGTCCTTAAACTATCCACATTTTCAAAATCGGGAGCTCGACTCTTTTTAAAAATAATTTTCACAAAATAATATTTTTCTCTTTTTATAAGATAGTATTTTTAATTTAAAAAATCTTGCCTTAACTTACTTTTCGAATCGGAGTTTTTAAGTTTGTAAAATATGAATTTTTAAGTATTTTGAAATTCAACACGGTGGGAACCGGTTCCTCCATACTAGGCAGTTCCCACATTGAAAAATGCCCGTTTTGAAAAGTTATTGGAACCGTTCCTCCCCGAAATGTTAGGTTCCCACGACCTGCAGAATCTGAAACTTGATATTTTGACAGCATTATGCATTTCATTTCACTTCTAATCATTCCCATACGAATTATAACATTAGGAACACCAAAATCCAACCATTATAACAACACATAAGCATCAATCTCCATTCAACCTGTCGGAACAAATCTAAACCAGTTCATCCACCATTCCTAGAACTACCATAGTTCACAAATCGGAAAAATGGCTCTTTTTAAAATAAAATTCATTAATTATAATTTTCTTCATTTTATAAAATAGAGTATTTAATTTAAGAAACAACGTCCAAAACGACGACTAAAACGGACTTACGGTTTAAAAGTTATGAATTTTTAAAGTTTAGTGTTTTTCAAAAAGAAACAGTGGAACCCGGTTCCTCCATGTGGGGAACCGGTTCCTGCGTTCAAAAATGCCATTTTTAGTGATCAAAACACTGGGAACCCGGGTTCTCTCACATGGAAACCGGTTCCCGACCCGATGGCGAAAACACTAGTTTTGGCAGAATGTTTCAACTTATTCCATAGCATTCCATACGGATCCAAACATCAAAAACACTAATTTTCATCCAACAAACACCAGTATTATACTACATGGCTCAATTCATTTATTCCCTGACATTCCATAACATCACTACGGTTTCAAATTCCTATAATTCGACACATTTAGGGATAATCCTATAGAACCTAAATTATCCAATTCTCAAGATTCCTAACATACTAATCATTCAATTGCATCCCAAAACACATAAGGCATTATAATTGAATGAAATCACCCCTTACCTCGCGATGATCTTCGACTTTCCCGGCGTTGGCTTTTTCTCTCTTCTCTTCTCTTCTCCAATTCCACGTGAAATGACTTTTCCAAAATAACCTTCTTTCCTTCTTTTCCTTTTTATAATCCTTTTAATACTCCTTTTATTTATTCCAATAAAATACATAAAGTAGTAATTAGTAAGAGTAGAGTAATTTACTCCTCACACCCTCTAATTACTCTTCACACCACCAACTCTTCTTTTCTTTAATTAATTAATCCAATTAAATCCAAAAATATTAATAATCAAGCCTTTAATTAAATAAATAATTAAATTCCTAATTATTTAATATTTGAATTAATTTGGGGTGTCACAACTCTCCCCCACTAAAAGAGTTTTCGTCCTCGAAAATATACCTTAGACAAAAAGTTCGGGATACGAGTCCTTCATCTGGCTCTCCAGCTCCCAAGTTACATTTCCTCCAGTTGGTCCTCCCCAAGCTACTCCCACAAGTGCTATCTCTTTACCACGCAATTGCTTCACTTTCCGATCCTCAATTCCGGTGCTGCTTGCGATCAAATTTTCCCGTACCTATACATCATCTACCTGAATCTCATGAGACGGATCCGCAATGTACCTCCTCAACTGAGATACATGGAAGACATCATGCAAATTTGCAAGTGACGGCGGTAAAGCAATCTGATAAGCAACTTTCCCAACTCTCTTGGTAATTTGGAATGGACCAATAAAACGTGGAGTCAACTTTCTTGACTTCAAAGCTCGACCAATACCGATCATCGAATGCTTCGCATAAACGTGATCTCCTTCACTAAACTCAAGATTTTTCCTCCTCTTATCATGATAACTTTTCTGACGACTCTGAGAGGCTCTCATCTTCTCCTGAATCATCTTGATCTTTTCTGAAGTCTGCTGGACAATCTCTAGTCCAATCACAACATTTTCTCCAGATTCGTACCAACACAGCGGTGTCCGACACCTCCTACCATACAATGCCTCAAACGGAGCCATACCAATGCTCGAATGGAAACTATTGTTGTAGGTAAACTCGATCAATGGTTAGTGGTTATCCCAAGCTCCACCTTTCTCTAACACACAAGCTCTTAACAAATCCTCTAACGACTGAATCGTTCTCTCTGTCTGACCATCTATCTGCGGATGATAAGCAGAACTCAATCGTAACTTAGTACCCAAAGCTTCTTGCAACCCTATCCATAACCTAGATGTAAACCTCGGGTCTCTATCCGACACAATACTAGAAGGAATACCATGCAAACTTACGATCTTTTCAACATACAACTCTGCCAACCTATCCATCGGATAATCCATTCTTATCGGAATAAAGTGAGCAGATTTTGTCAACCGATCGATAACAACCCAAATAGAATCACAATTCTTCGCTGTCCGTGGCAAACCAGATACAAAGTCCATAGAAATGCCATCCCATTTCCATTCCGGAACAAACAACGGTTCCAACAATCCTGACGGTTTCTGACGTTCAATCTTTGATTTTTGACAAACCAAACATGCATACACAAACTCGACAATTTCCTTTTTCATTCCAGGCCACCAAAATAACTTCTTCAAGTCATGATACATTTAAGTAGCACCGGGGTGAATACTCAACCCACTACGGTGTCCTTCTTCCAAAATACTCTTTCTAATCTCGGCAACATCCAGAACACACACCCTATCACCAAATCTCATAACTCCATTTTCATCAATTCGGAACTCACCTCCTTGACCTTGGTTAATCAATGTCAACTTGTCAACCAAACCAACATCAGATTTCTGTCCATTTCGAATTTCTTCCAGAATACCACTAGTCAACTTCAACATACCCAATTTCACACTATTCGGAGTAGTTTCACATACCAAACTCAAGTCTTTGAATTGCTCAACCAATTCCAATTCATGAACCATCAACATTGACATATGCAAGGACTTCCTGCTTAATGCATCTGCAACAACGTTTGCCTTACCAGGATGGTAATTCAAACCAAAATCATAGTCCTTCAGGAACTCTAACCACCTTTTCTGCCTCATATTCAGCTTTTTCTGATCAAAGAGATACTTCAGGTTCTTATGATCACTGAATACCTCAAACCGTGAACCATACAGATAATGCCTCCACAATTTCAAAACAAACACAACAGCTGCCAACTCTAAATCATGAGTCAGATAATTCCTTTCATGAATCTTCAACTGTCTTGAAGCATAAGCCACAACCTGCCTATCTTGCATTAAAACACCACCTAATCCCATCAAAGACGCATCACAATACACCACAAAAGATTCTGCCGGATTCAGAAAAATTAGAATCGGAGCACTAGTCAACCTCCTCTTCAACTCTTGGAATCCTCTCTCACAATCAGAATCCCAAACAAACACTTCACCTTTTCTTGTCAACTTAGTCAACGGTAAAGCTAACTTCGAAAATCCTTCAATGAATTTTACGTAGTAACTGTAAGACCAAAACTACGGTTTGGAAGCATTCTTGGCGCTTCTGAGATACCGCTTCTACCTTCGTAGGATCAACAACAATGCCATTCTTGGAAATCACATGACCAAGAAAACTCACTTCACTTAACCAGAATTCACATTTGGACAACTTCGCATAAAGTTTCTTCTCCTTCAACAATTCCAATACAATCTAAGATGCTCGCATGCTCTTCATCACTCTTGAATAGATCGAATGTCATCAATGAATACCACCACGACTTATCAAGATACTGGATGAAATATCACTGTTCATATACTCCATGAAAATACGGTGCATTAGTGACTCAAGCGGCATACAAAATACTCATAATGTCCATACCTCGTTCTAAATGCGGTCTTGAATATCCTCCGTCTTCACGGATCGATGATATCGGATCTCAAATCAATCTTGCTAAATACTCAAGCTCCAACTAACTGATCCATCAAGTCATCAATCCTCGGCAATGGATACGATTCTTGATTGTCACTTTGTTCAACTACACATAATCAACACGTTCTCATCGTACCTTCTTCTTAACCAACAACACAAGAGCACCCGCGGCGAGACACTTGGGCGAATAAACTTCTTCTCAAGTAACTCTTCCAACTGCTTCTTCAACTCGACAATTCGGATGCCGACATGCGATAAGGCACCATCGACACGAACTAGTTCGGGAATCAAATCTATAGCAAACACTTCTCTCGGTGGTAGCTCACTAACATCTTAGGAAACATACGGAATTCATTCACCACTAGCAATTCATTACTCTCAGCCTTTCCTTTCGCTTCGAAGAATACAACATAAACACCACACCATCATTAACAACTACGTAACTCTGATCAACCATCTTAATCCATTGTACTTATTAGAGTCTTTGTCCACTCATATGGTTGACAAACTTCTACCACACTTCATCCATATTCATCACTTTATGCCCCATTTAGATAGTAAGACAATTGTATACCATCCAATACGATTCCGTCTACTATCAACAAGAGATTAAGGGTGATCAAGTCCTCAATTTGTCAATAGACATCCGATAATCATCTTTGGAGTATAAACCATCATTACCAACACTACATTCTCATAATCGTACTTTTTGCACTTCCAACTATGACCCACGGTCCAAATGATTCCAACAACTCTAACCACTCTTGCACTGTCTTCTCAAGCAGTACCTCGTACCAACGACTTACAATCGGAACATATCCGGGAAGCATCTCTTCTCCCCCACTTAGTTTCACACTACTCTTGCAATATATATTTCGTTAATATTATTTTTGTCTTAGTTTTAGTTCTTAGTTTCCCTAAAATATGACTATTCATTAGCCTTATCTTTACAAAGCGACAATAGATTATAGTAGGTTGACATTGGTCTCTGTAGGTGTAAGTGTTTTTGTGTTGGTTGCAATTTTTGGTGAAACCAGATTGATGTGACAATGTCTTGACTGATGTCATGACATTCTGGTATGAAGGAAAATTCTGCAGAAGGAGTGTATTTACAGGTATAACTCAGGATCTTTGCATGACAGTTGGTTATGCTATAATCAGAAGTACAAGTTCTGCAAGAACTGTATGCAGGATGTGTGATGTCATGACCAATGTTAAGACATCCTGTATTGTATGAATGAATTATGCAGGTTTATATTTCTGAGAGTTTGAGGATTATTAGTTTATTAAAATTTGGATTGTTTACTTTAGATCCTATGCTCACATGGAAATTATTTTAACTTTGTTTAACTCTAATTTGTGTTGTTGAAAGCCTAAGACCAAGTCCTTAGGTTAACTTTGGTTAACCCTACCTATTATCGTGGAAGCCCAAGACGAAGCCTTCTACTGCTTCTATATTATCTCACTAATCCTAATTATGAAGGCTGCGCGTTTTGAAAGAAATAAGCAGGAAGTAAACAATGAGCTGTGTACGGGTCATTAGTGTTACTTGTGAGCCAAGCAATTATCTTTTGATAAGTGCATTGGAGTAGGACTGATTGTAAGGGTAGTTTTTATCACTCAAAGCTTTGAAGCACGAGTGTTATGTCTCTTGATTAAAAGCTTTGAAGCAAAATCAAGTATGCGTATTGAAGAATGTCTTCACAATTCTGTTAAGTGTTAGATTATTATCACTCTTGTGATTGAGGGGAGTAGTAGGTTCTCAAGTCTAAGTGGTTCTTAGATTGAAGTTGCATTGGGTAGGTCTTAAGTGAAGGAGATAAACTGTTGGTTTATTCCAGAATTAATACCTCTTATAGTGGATTTCCTCTCTGGCTTGGTAGCCCCCAGATGTAGGTGTAGTTACACACCGAACTAGGTTAACAATTAATTGTCTTCTTTACTGCTTTTGTTTTATTGTGTATATTGTTAAAAAGTTCGTCATATACCAGTGACATAAAATTCTCTTTGACATCAAGTATCTGTTGCCATAATTTCAATTGGCATCAGGCGGACACCACCTATTTTAAGGTGTGATCTAGGGACAATACTTTCTGGCACTATGGATAAGGAAGGAGGATTTGGGAGCAGACCACCCATTCTGGATGGATCAAACTATGACTACTGGAAACCTCGTGTGGTTTCCTTCTTGAAGTCATTGGATAATAAAGCTTGGAGATCTGCTGACAGAGGATGGAAACATCCTATCAAGATTGAGAAAGATGGAACTACTAGTCTGAAACCTGAGGAAGAAATGAGCAAAGAAGAATAAGAGTTAGTTCAGGACAACTCTAAAGCATTGAATGCCTTGTTCAATGGAATTGATAGAAACATATTTAGACTAGTGCATATTTGTAAAATGACCAAGGATTTTTGGGACACTCTCAAAACCACTCATGAGGGTACGTCCAAGGTAAAAATGTCAAGACTTCAGATGCTCACTACCAAATTTGAGAATCTGAGGATGAAGGAAGATGAGACCATTCATGAGTTTCACATGAACATTTTGGAGATTGTCAATACTTCAGGTGCCTTGGGAGAGAAGATGTCTGAGGAAAAACTGGTAAGAAAGATTCTCAGATCTTTGCCAAAAAGATTTGCAATAAAAGTGACTGCTATAGAAGAAGCTCAAGATATTTGCAGCTTGAAGGTATATGAACTCATTGGTTCCCTCCAGACATTTGAGACGGGAATTAGTGAAAATGTTGAAAAGAAGAACAAAAGCATATCCTTTGTATCCAATGCTGAAGAGGAAAGCAAAGAAAGTGATGAAGAGAATTTATCATAAGCTATAGCTATGCTTGAAAGACAGTTCAACAGAATCATCAAGAGAATGGACCAGAAGCCAAAATCAAATTTCAAGAACATTTCCCCTGACACTAGCAGGTCCTATGACTCAAACAGAACAGCAAAACCTGAAGAAAAGGGCGACCAAAGCAAAGGGATTCAATGTCATGGATGTGAAGGATATGGTCACATTAGAGCTGAATGTCCCACCTATCTAAAGAAACAAAAGAAAGGAATGTTTGTTACTTGGTCAGATGGTGACTCAAAGAGTGACTACGAAGAGGAATCAACTAAGCTATTCTTGCACTAAGCGGTGTTTGTAACTTTGAAAATGATTCAAGGATGAGGTGACTTTTGAAGAACTCGACTCATACAAGTTATGTATCGAAGTCTTTGAAGTCATCAACAAAGTGAGAAGCATAAGAAACTCATAGTGAAGTTGGAAGCTGAGAAGAAGGAACACACTGCAACTATAACTCACCTCAAAGGTGAAGTTCTCGTGTTGAACTCCAAACTTGATCAGATGACGAAATATGTCAGGATGTTAACAAATGGAACTGACAAATTAGAAGAAATACTTCAGACTGGACAAAATGCAGGAAATATGTCTAGAATAGGCTTTGTGGATGCAAAGGAATCTACTTTTGACATCAAAAACCCCAGACCTGATAAACAAATGTCAAAACAGATGTCACAACATAGGACTCAACATCAAGGACAAAGAAACATGAAAAGAAAATACCGAAGATGGAGATGTCATTACTGTGGAAGGTTTGGTCATATAAAACCATTCTGCTTCACACTATATGGATACCCTAATCAGACTCCACATGTCAAATCTAAAACTAATAGGGCACCTAATAATCAACAGTGGATGAAAAAGACTGCAACCTTGATAGCTCACACCTCTCTTAGAGTCTCTGCCAAAGAAGACTAGTACTTTGACAATGGATGTTCTAAACACATGACTGGAATCAATAATATGTTGAGTGATATCAAACCACACACTACTAGCTATGTAACTTTTGGAGATGGAGCAAGAGATGAAATCAAAGGTGTTGGAAAACTGGACTATCCTGGAGTTCCAAACCTGGATGGTGTGTTACTAGTAAATGGACTAACTGCTAATCTCATAAGTATCAACCAACTATGTGATCTAGGATTTAAAGTCAACTTCACAAAGTCTGAATGCCTTGTTACAAATGAAGAATAGGAAGTTGTCATGAGAGGAGTCAGGTCAAAAGATAATTGCTACTTATGGGAGTCTAAGAACACTAACTACTCTTCTGTGTGCTCCATAGCCAAAGAAGAAAAGGAAGTGAAATTGTGGCACCAAAAACTTGGTCATTTACATCTTAGAGGAATGAAAAAGATCATATCCATGGAGGCTATCAGAGGGATTCCAAAGCTTCAGATTAATAAAGAAAGATTCTGTGGTGAATTTCAGGTTGGGAAGCAAACTAGGATGTCACATCCAAAGACAAGACATCTAACCACTTCCAAGGTCCTAGAACTTCTACACATGGATTTGATGGGACCCATGCAGGTAGAAAGCCTTGGTAGAAAGAGGTATGCCTATGTTTTTGTGGATGATTTTTCCAGATATACTTGGATAAACTTCATTAGAGAAAAATCTGATGTGTTTGATATCTTTAAAGAATTGTGCAAAAGACTTCAAAGAGAAAAGGAAAGTGGTGTTGTCAGGATCAGAAGTGATCATGGAAAGGAGTTTGAAAATAGTAAGTTTGATGAGTTCTGTTCTTCAGAAGGAATCAATCATGAATTCTCCTCACCTATAACTCCTCAGCAAAATGGAGTTGTGGAAAGGAAAAACAGAACCATACAGGAATCTGCTAGGGCAATGATACATGCCAAGAAACTTCCTATTTACTTTTGGGCTGAAGCTATGAATACAACAAGCTATGTTCATAATAGAGTCACATTGAGAAAGGGAACTTCATCCACCCTTTATGAAATATGGAAAGGAAGAAAGCCTACTGTGAAGTACTTTCATGTCTTTTGGGAGCAAGTGTTACATTCTGACTGATCGTGAACAAAGGAGAAAAATGGATCCTAAGAGTGATGAAGGAATATTCCTAGGATACTCTACCAACAGTAGAGCATATAGGGTGTTCAATTCCAGGACCAAAGTTATGGTGGATTCTATAAATGTCATTGTTGATGATCATCATGAGGAAGCTAATGTCACATATGATGTTGAGACATTCTTTGAAACTCCCACTCAAGGGCCTACAAAATTTGATGACACTAATCCTACCTCCTCAAAGTCTGAATCAAAGGCAATTAACAAAGAACCTTCCATCAGAATTCAGAAAGATCATCCTAAAAAACTCATCATAGGAGATCCTAACAGTGGAGTCACTACAAGATCTAGAGAAATCATCTCAAAATCTTGCTTTGTATCCAACATTGAACCAAAGAATGTTAAGGAAGCCTTGATTGATGAATATTGGATTAGGGCCATGCAAGATGAATTGAACCAGTTCAAACGACATGAAGTATGAGAGTTAGTTCCTAGACCTGAAGGAACAAATATCATTGGCACCAAATGGATATACAAAAACAAATCTGATGTTGAAGGAATTGTCACCAAGAATAAGGCAAGGTTAGTTGCTCAAGGCTACACTTAAGTTGAAGGGGTTGACTTCGATGAAACTTTTTCTCTTGTTGCTAGGATGGATTCAATAAGACTACTCTTAGGAGTTTCCTCTTCTAAAGTTTAAGTTGTTTCAAATGGATGTGAAAAGTGCCTTTCTAAATGGATACTTAAATGAGGAAGTACATGTGGAACAACCTAAGGGGTTTGTGAATCCAAATTGTCCTGATCATGTGTACAAATTAAGAAAATCCCTATATGGTCTGAAACAAGCTCCTAGAGCTTGGTATGAAAGGTTGAACAAATTCCTCACTAATAAATGATACAGAAAGGAGGAATGGACAAAACTCTTTTTGTGAAGGATGAAGGAGGAAAAATTATGGTTGCACAAATTTATGTGGATGACATAGTGTTTGGTGGAATGTTAGACAGAATGGTTAAACATTTTGCTGATCAAATGCAAACTGAATTTGAAATGAGCCTCATAGAAGAATTGACCTATTTTCTTGGGCTACAAGTCACACAGATGGAAGATTCAATTTTCCTCTCTCAAAGCAAGTATGCCAAGAATATTATCAAGAAGTTTGGGATGGAGAATTCCAGCCATAAAAGAACTCCTACTCCTACTCACCTAAATCTATCCAAAGATACAATGGTACAGTGTTGATCAAAGTTTATGTACATGATAGGAATTTTGCTATACTTAACAGCCAGCAGACCTGATATAGCTTTTGCAGTTGGAGTATGTGCTAGGTATCAGGCTGAACCCAAAGTTAGTCACATAAACCAAGTAAAAAGAATTATGAAGTATGTGAGTGGAACTTACAACTATGGTATGTTGTATTCTCATGGATGTGATCTTATCTTATCTGATTCTTGTGGTGCGATTGGAAGTGCTTGATGAAAAAGTACCTCTGGAGGATGTTTCTTCTTAGGGAATAATCTTATCTCCTGGTTTAGCAAGAAGCAAAATTGTGTTTCTCTATCCACTGCTGAAGCTGAGTACATAGCAGCTGGTAGCAGCTGTTCTCAAATGGTTTGGATGAAACAGATGTTAACTGAGTACAATGTCACACAGAATGTCATGACATTATACCGTGACAACCTAAGTGCTATCAACATATCCAAGAACCCCATACAACACAGTTGGACCAAGCACATTGATATTAGACATCACTTCATCAGAAATCTTGTTGAAGATAAAGTGATTACATTGGAGCATGTTGCCACTGATCTACAACTGGCTGACATTTTTACAAAGGCTTTGGATGCAAATCAGTTTGAAAATTTAAGGGGAAAGTTGGGTATTTTCCAGTATGAGGAGTTATAACAATTAACTTTGCTTATGAGAGGTGATGAGAGAGACATTTATTTAAAGTTATTTTTAATTGGACAAATAGCAAATTTCCCTCTCTATTTCCAAATATATCAGAAGAGGAATAGACGTATTCATACACCTTCTCTCACTGTTTGGGCTGTCACTCTTCATTATCACCAAAGAAGTTTTACTCCTCACCTGCGCCTGAAATCTTTGTTCATCAAGATGTCACAACAATCACGATCAATACTTTCTCAGAAGATGACCTCTTCTTCATCAACTGACTCTGATTCTAGGGCAGACATGAATCCCAATGAAGTTCTAGAGATTGTACTTCTACGTGTGATTGCTGCTAACCCTTCTAAAGTGAAGAAGCTGAGAGCTACATATGCAAGAAGATCGCAGAATGTTTCTACTGGTAACTTTGCTCAAACTTCCTCTTTTGTTCCCCCTGAAATAGCTAATAGGGAGGGTACTGCATATGTCCATCAGGTGATTTCTATATTAGTTACTAGAATCTTGAATGAAAACCATGATGTTCCTGGTGTTTTTGTGCCTCTGAATCAAGAGACTATTAACCCTAGCATAGAAGGCGTTCACAATGTCACACAAGAAGTTGATACAAAGGGTGACAACATTGAGCACTCTACTTCCAAGTCTGATGATCATCAGACTGTTGCTGATGAAAAGACTGATGATATGCCTATTGTAGATGTTGATAAAGATTATTATGATAATGATCTTATTGCTACTGTTAATCCCAGCATTGCAAAGAAGCTGATGACAAGAAAAGGGAAACAAGGAGCAGATCAAAGTCTCTCCAAAGGGAAGGCTGATGAAGTATCTTCTAGAAAGGTTGTTGTTGAAAGAAAAGTTGGTGTAGGTTTTACAAAGAAAAATTCTGTTGGCCCTTCAAAAGGAAAGGCTAAGGTTGAATCATCAAAGAGATATATGGTTAGCCCTCCAAGATCTTTGAGCAAAATGGTCTCCAAGAAGAGGAAAGCTACTGCATCCTCTGATTCTGGTGATAATTCTGATTTTGATGATGAGAGCGATGTCCCTGACATTCCTCTTAGGAAGAATCCCACAACTAGCAAGCTTGCTAAGGTACCAGATGTCCCTATAGACAATATTTCTTTCCATCATCCTGAAAGTGCAAATAGGTGGAAGTATGTTTTCTTGAAGAGAATAGCCTTGGAAAGAGAATTGAATGGCAATGCCCTTTCTTGCAAGGAGGTTATGGAGCTTATCCAGTTTGCTGGATTGTTGAAAAATGTTGCTTATTTCTCTAGATGTTATGAAATTCTTGTAAAAGAATTTATTGTGAACTTGACTGAAGAGTGTGCTGATGGGAAGTCTGAGGACTTTAGGAGTGTGTATGTTAGAGGCAGGAGGGTTACATTCCCACCTTCTGTGATAAACAAGTTTTTGGGAAGGTCTAATGAAGCTCAACCTGAGCTAGAAGTCACTGACAATCAAGTTTGTCAAGTGATCAGCAAACAATTGAAGCGTTGAAAGGAAGCATGCCGTGAGTGTGAAGTTTGCTATGTTGCAAGATAGGAGCAGCTAACTGGGTTCCTACAAATCACAAATCTACCATTTCAACAGGATTGGGGAGATTTATCTATACTGTTGGAACAAAAGCCAATTTTGAGTATGGAACTTACATCTTTGAACAAACCATGAAGCATGCTGGAAGTTTTGCTATCAAAGGTCCTGTAGCTTTTCCCTCCCTCATATGTGGTATTATCTTGAATCAATATCCTGATATCCTTATTGAAAGAGATTCTGTCTACAAATGAGGCCCTGCTCTTGGCTTTCACTATAAACTATTTCAGGGAAAACATGTTCCTGACATTGTTATGACATCTGGTAAAACATCAAAAGTCAAATCTGCATCCAAGAAGGCTGATGTTATTGCTATGTTAAAGGAAACCTGCAAAGAGCTTGAGGCAAGAAAAAGATCTCTTGAAGAATTAATCACTGCTCTTGAACATGATAGAGATGATGTTGAGGTTGAGGATGAGAAGCTGGATAAGGATGCTGATGAAGACCCGTATGGTGGTGCTGAAAGCAGTTCTACTGAAGATGATGTTGAAGACAATAACACCTCAGGAGATGATTCTACCTCAAGATTATTGGTTGTGCTGTGGCTGATGAAGTTTGATGTGTGTTGCTGTTTGAAGATTTTTTGTTGTTGTTTCTGTTTCTGATGTTTCTGAATTTGATTTTGCTGTTTGTGATTCATTTGATTTTACTGTACTGGATTGTAACTTCTGATATTCTGGGATTTTGTACTGGTTCCTTTGGCCCCTTTGTGGCTAAAAAGGGGGAGAATTAATTAGGATTAATCTATTTAATCTGGGTGTTTGCTAGACTTAGTTTTTACTAGACTTATGTTGCGGCGGTATAACGGCAATCAAAGAGTTGGTATTTATTTTTACCGGGTGATATATACCGGTTAGGTTATATCGTATCGTGTCCACAGAGATTGGTTATTGATTCGTCGTTCGAAAATTCTACCGTTAATGAGTTTGGGATTAAAAGAAATGAAAATAAAAGACAAAAAGTAAATGAACAAAAAGTATAAAGGATAAACAGCTTATCCGAAACGAATGTAAACTACCCGTAACAGACTTAAATCTACCACCCATGTCATACTCGGCCTACGATACTCGTCCGTGTCATCACATACCTCTCACAACCTTGATTATCTCTAACCCAAATTGAGAATCCTCCTGAATCATCTCAATAGTCATTTCTGGCATATCTCAACAACACGGAAGTCAACTACGTCACCTCCATACCCATTTCTAGCTTACTTCACCAACGCAGAGGCATTAAGATCAGATACTCTATAGTGAATGTTAGATCTAAAACCATTTCTAGTATTCAGAAACTAATAGATAATCATCCTAGGAAAGAATCTAAGCAAAATATCTCTAGTAAAGCTCAAATCCCTAACATAGAGTAAAAACCTAAGACAATCACCAACACAGATTCATAAAGGAAGCTTTATATAACGTAAAAGGTGA
This sequence comes from Vicia sativa, assembly GCA_021764765.1. Classification (NCBI taxonomy): domain Eukaryota; kingdom Viridiplantae; phylum Streptophyta; class Magnoliopsida; order Fabales; family Fabaceae; genus Vicia; species Vicia sativa. The sequence goes on along the minus strand of CM038792.1, from coordinate 212,271,086 downwards.
CAAATATACATGAGTTATGAGTAGATATACATACAAAACCCAACAAAATAGATTACAAAGAGAAGAGAAGAAGAGGAACCAAACATTTCTTGGTTTGTCAACACCAATCGACGAGGGATTCGACTCCGGATCATCCAAATGCAAGCTCCAATGTTGTTTTCTAAGCTAATCTATCAAAAAAATGATGTTGATGGTGTTGGGACTCAAAAATACCCAACCCATAACCTAAAAATGTGTTTTTATCCCCCTTTTAAAGAATTCTGAAGTCGCAGGGCGCGCTAAGCGCGGTCTGTGATGTTCAACATCTTGTTTTTGCCATATCTTGAGAACCGTAACTCGGAATTGTGCCCGGTTTGAAGCGTTGGAAATCTTATTCAATGCTCTATCTAACCATGATAAAATATAAACCAAATTGATGATTTTTATTCTTTGAATTTGAGCTTTATTCGTTGATGAGTTGCCCAAATCGCGCATTTGAAGCCGTGTCTTCGACACTTTATTACTCAATGCTCCAATTATGAATGAATACCTATAAAAGAGATGAAAAACTATAAAATGATACAATATTTACACAAAAAATCAATTATTCTATTATGTACACATTTATACAAAAAGCGGGGGATTTATTCGAAGAATATCATTAAAAGAACGGATACCTGCCACAAAACATATATACAAAATAACTACATTTTGACACTTATCAACTTAGTTTTCTGTTTTTTCTGCTGCTCTAGTTGATCTCTGATAGCTTAGTTGGTTTTAGCCAAAAATTTGCCAAAGGGGGAGTTTGTAAGTGTTTTGTGTTGGCTGCAATTTTTGGTAAAACCAGATTGATGTGACAATTTCTTGACTAATGTCATGACATTCTGGTATGAAGGCAAATTCTACAGAAGGAGTGTGTTTACAGGTACAACTCAGGATCTTTGCATGACAGTTGGTTATGCTATAATCAGAGAAGTACAGGTTCTGCAAGAACTGTATGCAGGATGTGTGATGTCATGACCAATGTTAAGACATCCTGTATTGTATAAGTGAATTATGCAGGTTTATATTTCCTGAGAGTTTTCAGGATTCTGCTAGTTTATTCTGAGCTGGATTGTTTACTTTAGATCCTATGCTCACGTGGAAATTAGGTTAACTTTGTTTAACTCTAATTTGTGTTGTTGGAAGCCCAAGACCAAGTCCTTAGGTTAAATTTGGTTAACCCTAACTATTATTGTGGAAGCCCAAGACGAAGTCTTCTACTGCTTCTATATTATCTCACTAATCCTAATTATGAAGGCTGCACGTTTTGAAAGAAATAAGCCGGCAGTAAGCAACGAGCTATGTACGGGTCATTAGTGTTACTTGTGAGCCAAGCAATTATCTTCTCATAAGTGCACTGGAGTAGGAATAATTGTAAGGGTAGTTTTTGTCACTCAAAGCTTTGAAGCATGAGTGTTATGTCTCTTGATTAAAAGATTGGAAGCAAAATCAAGTATGTGTATTGAAGAATGTCTTCACAATTCTGTTAAGTGTTAGATTATTATCACTGCTGTGATTGAGGGGGAGTGAGTAGGTTCTCAAGTCTAAATGGTTCTTAGATTGAAGTTGCATTGGGTAGGTCTTAAGTGAAGCAGATAAACTGTTGGTTTATTCCAGAATTAATACCTCTTATAGTGGATTCCCTCCCTGGTTTGGTAGCCCCCAGATGTATGTGTAGTAACACACCAAACTAGGTTAACAATTAATTGTCTTCTTTACTGCTTTTGTTTTATTGTGTAGATTGTTAAAAAGTTCGTCAGATACCAGTGTCATAAAATTCTCTTTGACATCAAGTATCTATTTCCAGAATTTCAGTAGGTTTGACAATCTTTTACATTACTTCAATATTTTCGTGCACTTGCGGACGCATCATGTACCTCAATATCCTGGCAATAGCTTTGTAATATGTGACAACTTTACCTTGTTCATAAACCTACCCACCATTAAAATTACATAGCAAATGTCAGGTATGATGTTGTAGAGATATCCTAATGAGCCAACCCACTATTTAAAAATTGTAGCATCTACATCATTACTCTTAACATCAGAATCTAGCTTGTGATTCGTTTTAGCAAGTGTGATTGCAATCTTTCAATTAGTTAGCTCAAATATTTTCGAAAGATTAAGTTCATACTTTATTTGATGAATTTTTTTACCCTTCTCAGAGTACATAATCTCCATCCTTAGAAAATAAACATATTTCTTATATTAGTAATCTCAAACTTATTCATCAACACCTTCTTAAACTTGACTATCTCACGTGAACAACTCCTTGTTAGCAATATAAAATCAACATAGAGACACACTATAATCATATTTCTTTTAGAAGTATGTTGAACATAAATGACATACTCCATCTCACACTTTCTGAATCCTTGAAGCTTGAACAATTAATCAATTTTCATATTCCCAGCTCTAGGAGCTTGTTTCAGTCCATACAACACTTAATATAACTTGTACATCATCCTTTCCCTGTTCTTTTTCAAAAATCCAGGAGGTTGTGACTAGTATACCTCTTCTTGTAATGACTCGTTTAAAAAACTCATGTTTCACATCCAAATGCATCAGAGGCCAATTTCTATTAGTAGCTAAAACAATCACCAATCTATTTTTTTCATGCCTAGATACAAACACAGACAATTCAAAGTAATCTAGTCCAAATTTGTGTAAAAATACTATAACTACTAACCTTGCTTTGTGTTTTTCAATTGATCTATCTGGCTTCAATTTATCTTGAAACTCATTTGACGCTGATGGATTTCTTCTCCTTTGGAAGCTCGATCAAATTCAAAGTCTCAATTCTTTTTATAGCCTCAAGTTCTTCTTTCATGGGCTTCAACCATACTTTCTTCTTGAGAGTCTCTTCAATACTAACTAGTTCAGAGTCTACTAACAATGGCGCATTGAATGATGTCTCCTTCATAGTTTATTTAAGTATCCTTCAACTTGTCAAACTCTGCAAATATTCTTGGTATTTGTCTAATTATCTGTGGCCTCTGAACTTGTACAAAATCTTCTACAGATGTTGGAAAAATATTAGATGTTAGACCAACTTCAGAAGTTGGACCACCTTCAGAAGTTTCGCATTCAGAAGTTGGACCATCCTTAGAAGTTTTACCTTCAGAAGTTCCATCTTCAGAAACTTGACCACCCTTAGAGGCTTGACCACCAGCGTCTCGATCATCATCAAAATCTGGATCAGAATCAGATTCACCTTCAGCTTTAGAGTCATCTTCTGATTCTTACTCATCTTTAGAGTCTCCTTCGACTTTAGAGTCACCTTCAAACTCTGACTCAACTTTATAATCAAAATCCCCTTTTGATTCAGAAGTATCTTCAGAAGTTATCTCAAGTTTAAACCTTGCACCAGAGGTGGATTGAGACTTGATCCAATCACATACTTATGATTCTTTCACAATGAAGACTATGTTGACTTCAACCTTATTAGTTATCGAACAACAAAGTTTATGTGCACCTGCAATGTGGTACCCAATCAATAACATTATTTTGCTTCTATCATTCAGATTCTTTCTAGTAGCACATGAAACATATTTGTAACAAACTCATATTTTTCTTATCTCCAGTCCACTTCTCAAAAGAAATAGTTTCCTTTAGCTTCTTTGTTGGACACCTATTGAACACATATGTTGAAGTGGAAACAACTTCTCCTCACAAGGTGTGAGACATATTATTCTCTTTCAGCATGCTCCTTGTATTATCAAGTAAAGTTCTATTTCTTCTTTCATCAAGACCATAATGATGATGAGTGTATGGATTCGTCACCTCATGCTTAATTCCATTTTCCTCACATAACTTCTTGAACTATGTAGATTTTTACTCACCCCACCGTTAGTTCTGAGAATTTTCAGGTTCTGACCACTATGCTCTTCAGCCTTCACCTTGAACTTGTGAAACTCAATAAACACTTCATGCTTAAACTTCATGAGTGCTACCTACTTCATCCTTGTGAACTTATCCACAAACTACACAAAATACGTGTTTTCTCTAAGTTAAGGTACTTCAAATGGTCCACATAAATCATAATGCACTACTCCCAAAACATGATTTGCTATTGGGGCCACTTCTGATGCAAATGAAAATCTGGCTTGCTTGCCTTTCATGCATATCTCTGATAAGTGTCAAATTGTAGTTAAATTTATTTATAATCTTGTTTAACTTATTGACTTATTTCATTTGAATATAGTAAATAAACCTCAAATTGTATGTAAATATGTACATATTTTGTTATTATGTAAATATTATGTATAGTCGCATTTACGTGTAAATATTGTATCATGCAATGATATCTAGTAATTGTAATATATATCATTGAATAAGCTTTCCAACGCTTTTGAGGGTACATAAATCCGAGTTATGATTCTCAAGTTATGGAGAAAACAAGAGCTGATTTTTTTGACACAACAGGGAGTGCGTTAAGCTCCCTCTATGTGGGCTAAGCACGCTCTGCGACTTTGAAACACTATAAATTCACTTGTACATCATTTTTTAGGGCATAGTTTTGGGGATTTTTACTCCCAACTCCATCAGAACCATTCTTTGAGTTTAGAACCTAGAAAACAGCATTAGAGGTTACATCTTGAAGATTCTGAAGTGGGTTTGTAACAATCGTGTTGACGCCGCAAGAATTGTTGGTTCATTTTCTCTCTTCTCTTTGTATTCTCTCTTGTTGGGTTATGCATGTACGTTTATTAAGATTTTATGTATATTTATTGAGCATGTCATTGTATAAAATCTATTTTACAAAGATTTATCGATGTTATCCTTGTTTTCTTGCTTTATGCTTGGATTTGAGTTTCTATAGACATATACTCTTCGAATTCTGAACTAGGATGAACATATATTAGGTTTTAAACTCTAAAAATATATTTAGATCTAATATTCACATGTGGGTATCGATGCTTAATGATACATGTTGGTTAGTTGCATGAGACATCATCGATGAGACAATGCGGTAAAACTCTTGTAGGTGCTTCAGACATGAACACTAATGTGAGGATTTAGACATGAACACTGATGTGAGGGATTCAGACATGAACATTGATGTGAGGTATACATGACGATATTGATGAGTAGTTTAGGTTGGGTACAATTTACCGTTAGATTTAAGTCTTTGACGTGTAGATAAAATTCAAAACTTGACAATTTCTCTCTTCTTTAAGAATGCATTTATTTTCTTGTTCATATGTTTAATTTTCGCACTTTAAGTTTAAACCATTTAATACCAAGGTTAGAAACGTAGAGACTATTGAATGAAATTATTTACCTTGCACTAATCCCTGTGAGCATAATAAAAAAACTAAAAATAATTACTTTTTCTTGCTGCTTTATCATAACGAATAATATCACATGGCTTCTCAGGCTACACAATCTTAGGAATGTCATATACCAACTTCTTAGATCTTAGATGCCCTAAGATTGTGAAGCTCAGATGCCCCAATGTCTTATACTTTAACGCCCCTAATTTAATTAATTATTTAAGGATTTAATTATTGGATTTAGTCGAAGTTGGGAATTAATCAGCGTAATTAGATTATTTAGTCGGTTAGTCGAAAAATTACTAAGGTTGGTTATGTTGGAGAAATAATATTAGAAATAATATTATTATATTAGACTATTAATTTAATTAAGTTGGTTTGATTGTTGTGTGATAAATAGCAAAATTGGAGGTGTGAATAATAGACCCAATAGAATAATAATATTATTATTATTATAAGTAGGATTTGAAAATAAAGAAAGGAAGGAGAATTAGGTTTTTGTTGAGAAAAAAAGAAGTTTGCTATACATGGGAGAAAGAGGAGAAAGCAAGGGCTTGTGGATTTAACCGCCGGAAGAATAATTTTAGACCGGAAAAGCCAAATCAGAATGCAATCGAAAATTAGGAATTCGATCGGAGTTAGAGCGACCGTTAAATCCAAGTAAGGGTGGGGTTCTAACTCTATAACCGGGTTTATGATAAATAGTATGTGCGGATGGAATTATATAGAATTATCTTTGTTTGTGTAAATTGTGTGTAGAATAATTGTTAGATTTTGTACCGGTGTTGTTGGTGTTGATCGATTGGTGAGAATAAATAGTATACGTGAATGTTTGTATGGTTGTGATGATTGGGGCTTTACTGGGAATTGATTTTTATGTGAAGTTATTGTTGTAGTTGGAAATTATCGCGCCGTTAGTAAATCGATTGAGTCTGAAAGGTTGATCGAAGTAAATTACGTTGGTCGAAATTTGTTGATTGGAAATTGGAAACTAGATGAAGAGGAAAGAAAGAAAATTTAGGGAGCAGGGGCCACACCAAGTGGGGTGGGCGCCACATGACAAAGGAAGGAAAAAATATAAAATATATATATATATATATATATATATATATATATATATATATATATATATATATATATATAGGGGCAGTCCTTTGGTGAAGGGAAGTGGCTAGGCCACATTGGTTTGGGGGCGGACGCCCTAGTGACTTGGTGAAAGGGGGCGAGCGCCCCATAACTTTTGGTGATGAGGGTGGGCGCCGGGTGGGGGCCACGTAGTGTTTTGATGGTTTATTAGGGCGAGGGCCACAATTTTGGTTGTTTTGCTATTTTGATGGTTTTACTTACATATAATGTTTTTTCTGAAATTCTTACTAGCACAGGGTATAGTATAACTTAGTTAAATTAACTTTAATACATTAGTTTAGTATACAAGAAGAAATTTAGTCTAGTAACATTGAAAAAGAAATACATGCATAACAGTGAATTAAGTGGCATATATTAACACTGGTTTTTGAGGTAGCAGGTCTACCAGAATATGAGATAATAGCAGAGGATAAATTGTGCTGACAATGTGATTTTAGATGTAGGAAATTCAGTATATCAATAATAGAATTAGGTAGTGATACTGCATTATTTGGTAGTAGTGATAGTGCATAAAACCAGTACCGAATTAGCCGAATTAGTAAATTAGGCAGTATAATTAGTTGTCCGGAATTAATTCAAATTTGTCGAGGTAGTTAATATATATTAGTAGGTAATTATGATTGGTTTGTTTTTTGAAATTGTGTTGAATACGTGGTGTCATCATTTTGTTTGTGATTTATTGATAAGTGCCAAAATTGGTTAATTTGTATATACATTTTGTGGCACTTATCCGTTCTTTTGTTGATATTCTTCGAATAAATCCTCCGCTTTTTGTATAAATGTGAACATAATAGAATAATTGAGTTTTTGTGTAAATATTGTATCATTTGATAGTTTTTCATATCTTTTATAGGTATTCATTCATAATTGGAGCATTGAGTAATAAAGTGTCGAAGACACGGCTTCAAACGCACGATTTGGGCAACTCAACAAGGAATAAAGCTCAAAATCAAAGAATAAAAATCACCAATAAAGCTTGATATTTATCCATGGTTAGATAGAGCATTTAATAAGTTTTCCAACGCTTCAAACCGGGCGCAATTCCGAGTTACGGTTCTCAAGATACGGCAAAAATAAAATCTTTGAAAATAGCGACGCTTAGCGCGACTGCACATCGAAATTCTTTAAAAGGGCTCAAAACACATTTTAGGTTATAGGTTGGGTATTTTTGAGTCCCAACACCATCACCTTCATTTCTTTGGTAGATTAGCTTAGAAAACAACATTGGAGCTTGCATTTTGATGATTGGAGGTGGATTGCTCTTCGATTGGCTTGACAACCAATGTAGATTTGTGGTTTATCTCTTCTCCTCTTTGTGTATTTCTATTTTGTTGGATTTGTATGTATTTCTACTCATAACTCTTGTATATTTATCGCCTTTGGCTTGTATAAAGTTTGCTTTACGAATTTGTGTTGGTGATTATCTTGGGTTTTTACTTTATGTTAGGGGTTTGAGCTTTGCTAGGGATAAATTGCTTAGATACTTACCTAGGATGATTATCTGTTAGTTTCTGAATGCTAGAGATAGGTTTAGATCTAACATTCACTATAGAGTATCTGAACTTAATGCCTCTGCGTCGGTGAAGTATGCTAGGAATGGGTATGGAGGTGACGCAGTTGATTCCTATGTTGTTGAGATATGCCAGGAATGGATATTGAGATGATTTAGGAGGATTCTCAATTTGGGTTAGAAATAGCTTAGATTGTGAGAGGTATGTGATGACACAGACGAGTATCGTAGGCCGAGTATGACATGGGGTGGTAGATTTAAGTCCGTGACGGGTAGTTTACGTTCGGACAAATGTCTATCCTTTATACTTTTTGTTCATTTACTTTTTGTCTTTTATTTTCATTTCTTTTAATCTCAAACTCATTAACGGTAGAATTGTCGAACGACGAATCAATAACCAGTCTTTGTGGACACGATACGATATAACCTAACCGGTATATATCACCCGGTAAAAATAATACCAACTTTTTGCTTGCCGCTATACCGCCGCAACATTTATCAGCGAGGAATATATTGTTGTATGTTGTTGTTGTTTATGCGAAGTTGCAGGATGTTCAGTGACGATGTTTACCTCTATTTATTGGTAAAGAATTTGGTGATATAGGCTTATGTCTGGCGACATGAATTTGTTGTTTATGTTGTGTGACGTGCATTATCGAGTTGCATACATTGTATAATTTAGCGACGGCCTGGATTGGCAAATGTGTTGAAGGCTTATGCCTTGTTTGATGCCTCTATTAATTGGCAATTGGCGACAGGGACTGAAGCCCTGATTGGTACCACATTCATTTGCATTGTTGTGTCTCATGTTGTTTTGCATAAATAGGATTGTTGTGATTCGAATTGATTTATGTTGTTGTTAACTGTGAAGTGAATTTGTGTTGTTGTTGATTGTGAAGTGATTTATGATATTGTTGACTGCGACATGATAATTTTGTATGATTTAATTCTAGAATATCATTTATCATACAATTTTTTATATTGTTGGATATCTCACCCCTTTCATTTGTTTCATCGTTGCCTTTATACTGGTAACGTGGAGGTATTAAAGAGTGAAGAATTAGTTGTTGTTAGTTCAAGTTGGTGTCAATTGCTCTGATACGTAGCACTCGGGGGGATGTTTAGTCTATGTCGTTTCAGTTGTTGTTATTACTGTTGCATTTTAAGTTGAATAATAAAAATTACTATGATGTTTCAAGTGGTTTTAAATGAATAAAGATGATCAGTTTTTTGAGTTGAATACTTATGAATTTCCTTGCGTATTAAATAAAAGATTGTTTTGTTTTAAAAGCTTATGCAAGTGGTTATGTGATCCTCCAAAATTAAAGTTGAAAATGTGGCATCCCATGCTTTGTTGAAAGTTTTAATTACTCTGATTTTAAATACAATTTTTGGGTAGAATTTGGGGTGTTACAATCTCACATGGCTTCTCAGGCTTCACAATCTCAGGAATGTCATATACCAACTTCTTAGATCTCAGATGCCCTAATATTGTGAAGCTCAGATGCCCCAATCTCTTATATCATAACTCATTGTCACCTTCAACACCTTTTGCACGAAGGCATTTTGTTTCAGTTTTCTCCACATTCACCTTGAATGTTCTATTGCTTCCCTGCTTAAATTGCATATTCAACTTCTGATAATAATCATATAACTTCAAGAGATTGTTCTTCTTGGTAACTGAGAAACCTTCCTCGATGAGTTAACCTATACTCATTAGATAGCTCTTCATAGCATTAACATATCAAACATCTTTGATTAGAACAGTTTTACCATTCTTCACCTTGACTTTGACACATTTCATACCTTCAGCATTAAGGGACTTATCATCAACACATTTGATCTTTGTCCTCTTTCTAGAGTCAAAATAAACCAGCCATTATTTGTTTCCAGTTAAGTGATTTGATCAGCCAGTTTCCATATACCACCACTCTACCAAATATCTACTATCAGATTCAAAATCCACCAATATCACAGTTTCATCATCATAATCTCCTCCGGCTATATTTTCTTCTTCTGACTTCTTTTCCTTGTTTGACCAACAGTCTTTAGCATAATGGCCAAACCTATTACAATTGTAACATTGAACCTTTCTATTGTCAAGCTTCTCCTTTCCCTTGTGATGTTTCTTCTCATCAGAGTTTGAGGCTTCTGACTTCTGAGAACCACTATGTATATTATTCGCGTCTGACCAAAAATACTTCTGTCTCTTTTTACTAGAACATGCCTTGAGAGCCTGCTTGTAATCAAATTGAGGAATAATAGATCTCAACACATTCTAAATTATTACTTTTTCATAAAGGATTTCTCCACAAGATTTTATCTCATTTGTGATCAAAATCACTCTAGAGATGTAATTAGGTACCTTATGATTGTTCTTCATGTTGAGATTCTCATACTGCTTACGTAGAGACTGAAGTTTCACCTTTTTCATTGATGCATCACTGTGGTAGTATGTCCTACACAACCTTCTCTGCCGTTGAATCATCGATTTCCTCACACACATTCGCATGTACACACTAATGGATGTAGAACAACGCTTTCTGATCTTTCTTTCTCATATCTCTTTGTGTGTTTCTTTGTTCCTCCGTCGCATCTGTTGTAATTTCTTTGTGTGTTTCTTTGTTTCTGTGAGCATCGAACAACACACGCTTATGAATCATCCACTAATTCCAATTTTTTCCATCAAACACTAAAAGATTTGTATTCAAGTTATTTATGTCATTCATCTTCGTTCTTGTGCATTGAAACTCACTCACTCGAAAATCTTGGTTTTGGCTTATTTCCATTTTTAAGTAAGTAATTTTATGTTCCCATCATATCATATTTATTGAGAAATAATTAATTAAGTTTTACAAATAAAAATAGTCAAATACATTCTACGAGTTCTTTTCTTTTTTTATTTTGTTCCTCAATAGAAAATTATAGGCTAAATTACTTTGGAGTCCTTTAAATTATTTAATTTTAATATATTGGTCTCTTATGTTATTTTTGCTACAACTAGGTCATTTATGTTGTCTAACGTCTTCAGCGTTGCCCTTGTCCACAAATTTCATTCCAAAAAATGTGATACACACAAACGGTGCTTAGGTGTTAGTTAACTTTGCTGATTGTGTCTGTTAACTCACATAAGTTACATAAGGAAGGTTGAGACGTTAAAATTAAGGAGAGAAGAAGAACAAAACATGAAGGTCATTATCCCCAAATTCCAGAACCCTAATTTTGAATCTCTGCATCAATGGCACAATACTGCAGCAGTGGAACAAATGTGAGAGCTGAGAACTCCAATTCGCTAATTTCGAGTGCATCTCGATCAGGAATCGAACCGGCATGCATATGTGGATCCAAAGTTATGATACAATAAGTTAAGAAGAAAGGAAGAAACTTGGGTAAGCTTTTTTGGGGCTGCAAATACTTTAAGGTATGTACGTATGTTGTGAATATTTTGGGTATATTCTCCTTCGTTTTCCCGAGTTGGGTTTGATGTTAGATTTTTGTTGCAGAGTGAACATGAGAATGTGGGTTGCAAATTTTTTATGTGGTATGAAAACCAACAAGTGATGAAGGCAAACCAGAGATACCACCAAATGCATTGTTAAAGTGTTCCAAATGTGATGAAAAGGAGGTACAAATCAATATGCTTAGAAAGGATGACACGTACAATAAGGAGATGATGAAGAACGTATTGAAGATGTTGAAGATGCTTTTTTATGTCATGATATGTTCAGTTCTAATTATTGTAGTGTTGATTTGCATGTTGTTTAAAAAGAGGTAATCTTAGTTTACGTTAATGTTAATGTTGTAAGACATGGATTATGGTACTTTGCTGTAATCTTTTGATGACAATTGCAGATTAATCAGTTTTGCTTAGTTTTTTATTTATAAGTATTCTAGTTTTGTTACTGCAATTTAATACCATGTGGAATTAATAAATAATTGAGGATAATTTTGATACATTTTAATAAGAAGTAGGTCTTGGTTGATACAATCTAAAATGAAGGAGGACCTATATGTTACAATTTAATAACAGAAATTTATGGTTTATAGCACTCAAAATATAGCAAATTCCTGGTTTATAGTATTCATAATATAGCATTCAAAATCTTGGTTGAACAGTAGATACAACATTCAAAATATAGCACAAATATATAATTTATAACATTCAAAATATTGTTATAACATAGACCAAAAGATTGTTATCACATAAGCTTAGATACAACATACTCCCAAAATACATATTAGATGATCTTAAAGATTCAAAATAAGCATAGATACATCATACTCCCAAAATACACAATAAGGGGTAAAAAACAGAATCCTTGCAAAATTTCTATGTGCAATTTCTCTTATAAGGCATCTTTGGTCTCTGAGTTGTTGGTGGCTGAAATGTTATTGCTGGTCCTTGTCTAGCCCTTCTAATGGCAAGTAGCTGAGAAACTGTGATGGAATGATGTGTTTGCACTCCTTGGTTTTGGGTTGATTGCCTGGTCTGAACCCTTTGAGATGGTTGAGAATTGTTGGTGGCATTTTGGGATTTCCTGGTCTGAACCCTTTGAGATGGTTGAGTATTGCTAGTGGCATTTTGAGATTTCCTGGTCTGAACCCTTTGAGTTGGTTGAGTTTGATTGTTGGAAATTTAGGATTGCCTGCTCTGAACCCTCTGAGTTGATTGAGAATGAACAGTTGGGACTGCAGTGGTGGGTGTTTGGGCTTGAACACTTAAAATTGTAGTTGAGGCACTCTAGGACTGTCTTGGTGAAGAAGGACAAGATGACTTGTTATGTCCAGAAAGTCCACATGCTGAGCATTTATTTGGCAACCCCTTTCTAGATACATTTTTTATATCTTTCCTTTTTTTCATCAGCATCTCTGTTTCTTCTTTTCTTTGGCCTTCCAGGTGCCCTTCTGGTTGGGCGTGGAAGAATATCAGGATATGGTGTCAACTCCCACAAGATTTCCCCATTTGTTGGATATATCAACGGTTGATAGCAAGCCTGGTAATTCTCTTTCATATAGTAGGAAGGAATGTAATCAGAAGGGTCTTCATGTCTACTTTGAATGCAAGTAATGGCAGGGTAGCAGGGAATTCCAGTCAGCATCCAGCTCCTGCATGAGCACTCAAATTTCTTGAGATCTACTATGAATTTATCTCCAGTCACACTTGTATGCCTGACTTCATATATCAAGTCACCTGATAACCTGACAAGCATATCAAATACATATGTTACGAACTTGTTACATTATAAATTAGTGAATACCAACTTGTTACATATAAATTAGTGAAGGGCATGAATGTTACCTTATGCTGATCTGAAATGAAAGTAATGTTCTTGCAGATTTCTGGTCCTCCCAAGTCATGAACTAGTAGATCAAAGAACCATTCCCAAGAATCCTTGGTCTCAGCTTCAAACACAGCCAATGCAATGGGCAACATTTGATCATTAGGGTCTCTGTCAACTACTGCAAGAATCTGACCTCCATAGTTCCCCTTGAGAAAACATCCATCAATTCCTATTATTGGTATACAAACAATAAAACTTTTCTTGAAAGCATCAAGACACATATAGAGTCTATGGAAACTTGGTAGTAGTGGTCTGCTAACATAATCCTCTGGATGTTGTTCAGTTTCTTGTACATTCATCTTGATGGTGTTGTTTGGGTTAGACCTCAGAAGCTCATGTGTGTAGTCATAAAGTCTACGACACTGTTGTTTGAATGACCATTCAACAATATTTAGTACTTCTTTTCTAGCCATATAAGCTTTCATCCTATTCATCCATGCATTCCATTTCTCATGTGCTTTTTCACAAATAGCAGTCAATTTTACATTAGGGTTAATTCAACTGTTGAGTATAATTTCTTCTCTAGCCAGTTAGTACTAAACATCCTTACATTATACTCTATATTACAAGTGTGATTGTCTTTCAATGTTCTTAATTTCCAAATACCCTCATTAGGCAACTTAGAACATAATGCCACCCATCCACATCCTTCCTTGCAGCCCACTCTAATCCTTGTCATTATTCAGATATCCTAAATCCCTACCATTATGAACATCATAACTTGTAATTGCTTACTTGAATTCCTCCTTTGGTAAAAACAAGCTCCCCAATTCCCACTTATAGTCATTAAACTTCTTAGGCATAACATATGATGAATACTTTACCTCCCCCCTCATCTGAGTAATCACTACTCATACCATCCTCACTTTCTAGATCTTCAGTTTGATAGTCAGAATCTGATAACCCATGACATACCTTCTTACCAGTACTCTTTTTCCTAAATCCAAAGTCAAGAACATCTTCCTCACTTGATGTTTCAGCCCCAAATACAATTATTTTTCTTTGAGCCACCCTTTTTTTAACATGTCTTCCCTTATGTTTCTTGGATCTACCTGATGCCTTTATTGGAGTTCCTTTCCCACCCTTTTTTCTTTGGTCTTCCAGTATTCCTCTTTCTTTTTTTAGGTGTTTCCTCTGGTAGGAGTTCATCAATAGGCTGATCATTTTGGCCACCAATGAACCCTCTTTATCCTACCAAAACTTCATCAAATCCATCATTTAAAATCTCATCATATGAGTCATAAAACCTAAGTCCTAAAGTACTATCATCACTATCAAGTTGTTGATCAATAGCATCCTCAGGTTGTGCATCAATTGGATCATCTAAAACTAATTCAGTTTGTGACTCAATTGGATCATCTAAAACTACTTCAGATTGTGCATCAGTTGGATCATCTAAAACTAATTCAGGTTGTGGCTCAATTAGATCATCTAAAACTACTTCAGGTTGTGCATCAGTTGGATCATCTAAAACTACTTCAGGTTTTGCATCAGTTGGATCATCTAAAACTACCTCAGGTTATGGCTCAATTGGATCATCTAATACTACCTCAGGTTGTGGCTCAATTTGTTCATTTGGCACTTGTTCAGGTTGTGGCTCAGTGGGTTCATTTGAAACTACTTCAGGTTGATGAACAGTTGGTTCATCTAAAGATAATTCAGGTAGGGAAACTTCTATTTCAGGTTGGAAAATAGGGTGAACAATGTATATATCAACCTTTCCATTAGTTTTGGCATAGTTCAAAGCTTCTAAAGCACCAAAGTCATCTTCTAGTATCTTCAATGTTCCAGCAAAGTCGTACCAAATTTTAAGAGCACCTAGATACTTCAACTCCTTAACAACCCCCAACATCTCAAAGTAACTCCATCTATCACCATCAAAATTATAGTTTGCCACTTCCCCTTCTATGTAGTTATCACCAATAAAAAATCCCCCATGATGAATATCAACATAAAATGTACCCATATCCATGTTTTCCTAACAAAAAACACAACAACCTAATGAAAATCAAACCTAAGATGACACCTAAACCCTAATATCAAAAACATACCCACATGCAATGAAAAAAATCATTAAGTTAGAGAAAATATAATATACATCAATGTATCGATTTCATCAGTGACACAATCGTCTTCTCCAACTACCTTCCCCGTCGATCAACGTGACCTGCTTCTGCGTAGTCTTCGCCTCTAACATTTCCTTTCACTGATTTGGGATTAGGGTTTATCAAATTCAATTTGTGGTTAATTGTAAATTTTTATCCTTCCTTATGTGACTTATGTGAGTTAACAGACACAATCAACAAAGTTAACTGACGCATAAGCACTGTTTGTGCCACATCACATTTTTTGGAATAGAGTTTGTGGACAAGGGAAATGCTGAAGACGTTAGGCAACATAAAGGACCTAGTTGTAGCGAAAACAACATAAGGGATCAATGTATTACAATTAAATAACTTAAAGGACTTTGGGGTTAATTTATGTTACTAATGTAGAGGCAAATAACTCTGAGACTAAGCCATTGATTGACTCAACTCGTAAAAATAACAATGAAGTTGCCACCGTATTTTTATTTTATCCAAAGGACTAGGAAAAAGAGAGAATAAAATCCTAAAGAAAATAAGATCAAGGTATGGGGGTTGGTTATGCAAAGGGAAGGTTTTAAGCACCCTAAACATCTATGGTACTCCGCAGGAACCTCTTTGAAAATTTGTATGTGCTATAAAAATGAGTATGTACAAAATAGATGGTGGAGATGAGAAAAGAAGTATTTTTTACAATTTTTTGATTTGATAGAAATTCCAATGAGTTCCAGGCCTACATACCAACAATGTGCAATATTGAAATCAAAACCCATGTAGTTCGGGTAAAAAAGACTGAAATTGGTGTGTTGGTTAATTTTAAGAAGAATAGACATCATTGTCATATCCGAGTGGTAAACATACTTACTACCCATAATTATGAGAAATGAGCATTCCATCAACTCAAAGTGGAGATTTGAGCTTGGATTTTCATCAACAAGCATCCTCAACACCAAGCGGAAAATGCCTCACTTCACTACATATTGTAGAAGTATAGTAGTTCACTTCACTACAAAGAATTGACAAGGGTCTAATCTTTTGAGAAAAATGGTTTTTAAGAGGAAAAGCCACAAAGGGTTCAAAAACTTTTAATGAGGTTAATTGACTTTTAGTCTTATGAAAAGATGTCAAAGTATTGTTAAATTGATTAATGGAAACAATAAAACAAATACCCGACAACGACACCATTTTGTTGCTGCGGTAAAGTGACAAATAAAGAGTTAGGTATTTATTTTATCGGGTGATATATACAGGTTAGGTTATATCGTATCGTGTCCACAGAGATTGGTTATTGATTCGTCGTTCGACAATTCTATCGTTAGTGAGTTTGTGGTTAAATGGTTGTAAAGAAAAGACAAAAAGTAAATGAACAAAAACTATAGAGGATAAACAGCTTATCTGGAACGAATGCACATTAACCGTCACAGACATAAATCTACCGTCCAGTTATACTCAGCCTACGATACTCGTCCGTGTTATCACATACCTCTCACAATCTAAGCTATTTCTAACCCAAGTTGAGAATTCAACCGCATCACCTCGATAGCGATGTCTGACCTACCTCAACAACACAGAAGTCAACCATGTCACTCGTAACGACTATCTCTAGCTCAAAACAACCAACATAGAGGCATTAAGATTAGATACTATAAGTAAATGTCAGCTCTAAACCCATTTATAGCATTCAGAAACTAACAGATAATCATCCTAGGTAAGAATCTAAGCTGTCTATGTCTAGCAAAGCTCAAATCCCTAACACAAGGTAAAAATCTAAGACAATTACCAACATAGATTCTTAAAGAAAACTTTATACAACGCCAAGGGCGACAAATATACATGAGTTCAGAGTAACTATACAAACTACCCAACAAATAGAACAATACATAGAGAGAAGAAGAGATAAATCACAAATTTACACTGGTTTGTCAGAGTCTATCAAAGAGCAATCCACCTCCAATCATCCATAAGCAAGCCCTAGTGTTGTTTTCTAAGCTAATCTATAAAAACTATAAGGTGAGGGAATTTGGGAGCAAGAATCCACCCCAAAAACCATAACATTAATAAATGAAATGAAAAGGAAAGTATAAAGAAAATATGGTCCGCACTCATCGCCCAACGAAATAAAGCATCGCCCAACGACGATTTATTTACACTTGGCTCATGTTGCGCCATATCCTAAACTCGCATAAATATCTATTGTCGCCTGACGACAGTCAGCTTTGCCCGACGACTCATCTTTTCCTCGCCCAACGACCAAGCAGCGAAGCAAGGCAAAGCGAAACTCCAAAATTTGACCCTTCCTCTCGCTCCAACGTCGCCCAGCGATGCAGACGTGATGGCCCTCGCTTGGACATCGCACGACAATCCACACAGAAAAAAAACTTTTGTTGTTTTCTCTTGCTCAACTTGGAATGACTTCTCTTTTTGCCTTATTTCTTTATTGATCAACTTGTATCTTGGAGCTTTTATTCCTCTTGCTCCAATCATGCAACAAATACCTACAAAATATATACAAAACTAATCAAATGGTACAATATATACGCAAAACACAATAAAACGTATTTACAACAAAAAGCAGGGTTATTTAACGATATTAACAACAAAATAATATACAAGTGCCACAAAACATATATACAAAATAACTACATTTTGCACTTATCAACTCTCCCCAACTTGACACATTATTTATCCTCAAACAAAGTCAAGTAACCCAAAGAAACAAAGAATGATAATCAAAGAATCACGAGTCAACAAGTTTTAAAAACGAAAAACAAATGTATGGTTCAAGCAAATCGTACACGCAAAATACATGCTTACCACCATCCTATAACGACAACATATAAACGAAACGAATTCTAAGTACAAAAATCATGAAAAACATTCTAAAACAAAAAAAAAACTCAATCATGAATCACACCTAGCAAAAATTCATCGGTAGATGAAGAACACACAAGGGTGAGGGACAAAAAACACTCATCCATATTCTTGCAAACAAAAGACTAAATTATGCATTCATCCAAAAACTTATTGAAAATACAAATGCAATAATCACAAGAGCTTTTCAAGGTTGTAATGTGGCTTGGTTAACAAACAAGTGATAAGTCCTAAAGCTAATTGAGACAAAAACTTGCCAAAACCTAAGGGAGTGATCAACTCACAAAGACTCAAGCACAAAATCTCAATCAAAATTATTCTTCATTCCAAATTTCAAACCAAAACACCTTACTTATTAACACAACATTATTCATACTCTTTTTGTTTTTCTTTTTCAAAGCTTTTTCTCTTTTTTCTTTCTTTTTCTAATCTTTTTATTTTTCACTTTTTCTTTTTCTTTTTCTTTTCTCTTAACCTCATACCAACCACAGTATAAGCACATAAACATTCTTCTTTCCAACTTGAATTCAACCAACATTAATGTGTGAATACTTCCTACTTTCTAAGACAAGGTAAAAATCCATTCAACAACATATAGTTGAGGGTTCAAGAAACAAAGAAATCAACATCCATACAAAAAAGGTGAATTGACACTCATAGACAAGTATCAAATTCAAATAAACATGGATATTGATAAAAGCTCAAATGGGTTAACAAATGATCATACACTCACAAGGTGAATTGAATATTTGGCCAATGTATTTATGCTCAAAATCAAACAAAAATGCCTTGATCATTTTCATGCATTCATACAATCAACACAAAACAAAAGATTAAGCATAATAAAATCCAGTTAAAACAAGAATGTGGCCTCCAACATATGTAAACAATGGAAAGCTTCCTCACATTTATGTGTAAAAAGGGGACTAAAGTGATTCAAGTCAAGAGCAAGTAATGTAAAAAGAATGAATGGCATGTTAATTATACAAATAATAAATTTCCTAAACATGTTATGCTATAGAAAGCGATAAACGAGTACCTGATATGTACCAACTTTGAAAACTATCATTACCATACATCCGCGAGTTGAAACGATCAAACTCGGAATATTATCAAATGCAACCTCAAGTTACTGGAACAAAATTCGAGTCCAAACAACAACAAAAGAATTAGAAAAACAATATTTACAATATTTACATCCAATAAAACTCCTAAAGTTAAACACGACGAGCTTGCGGATAACACAATTTGACAAAACAAAACGAATACAAATAACAAAACAAAAATATGGTGAAAATGAATTAACAAGTTGAAAAGTGAAGATTTGAAATTAAGAACAAGTCCAATTTCAACTTGTTAAAACACAAGTCACCACACACATAAACAAACATGCTTGTTTTGCGTCATAAGCTCGATGCCTTTATTGTGCGAGCACTAGTAACCTCCTCTCGTCATGCCATGGTATTGCCACACCGTGCAGAAATAAAGAAAGTGTCCTAACAACCACACAACAAACTTTACGAATACGATACAACTTACAACAATACGTGAAAACAAAGAAAATCACAAATATGCACTAGTATGGAAAGTAAACACAACATGTACAAGTAACAATATACAAGTTCATATACAAATTCTATACAACATATAAATTAATTACAAAACTCAAAAACAACAAATTTATCGCAATACAGAAATAATAAAACCAATCCCTGGCAACGACGCCATTTTGTTCCTGCGGTAAAGCGGCAAGCAAATAGTGAGGTATTTATTTTTACCATATGATATATAGCGGTTAGGTTATATCCTATCATTTCCATAGAGATTGGTTATTGATTCGTCGTTCGACAATTCTATCGTTAGTGAGTTTGGGGTTAAATGGTTGTAACGAAAAGACAAAAAGTAAATCAACAAAAACTATAAAGGATAGACAACTTGTCCGAAACGAATGCACACTACCCATCACAGGCTTAAATCTACTGTTCAATTATACTCAGCCTACGATACTCTTTCGTGTTATCACATACCTCTGACAATCTAAGCTATTTCTAACCCAAATTGAGAATTCAACTACATCACCTCGATAGCCATGTCTGGCCTACCTCAACAACATAGAATTCAACCGTGTCACTCGTAATGATTATCTCTAGCTCGAAACAACCAACACAGAGGCATTAAGATCAGATACTCTAAGTAAATGTCGGCTCTAAACCCATTTCTAGTATTCAGAAAATAACAGATAATCATCCTAGGTAAGAATCTAAGCTGTCTATGTCTAGAAAAACTCAAATCCCTAACACAAGGTAAAAACCTAAGGTAATTATCAACACAGATTCATAAATCAAACTTTATATAACGCCAAGGGCGACAAATATACATGAGTTCAAAGTAACTATACAAAAAACCAAACAAATAGAGCAATACATAGAGAAGAGAAGAGATAAACCACAAATTTACACCGGTTTGTTAGAGCCTATCAAAGAGAAATCCACCTCCAATCATTCATAAGCAAGCCCTAGTGTTGTTTTCTAAGCTAATCTATCAAAATCTATAAGGTGATGGAATTTGGGAGCAAGAATCTACCCCAAAAACCATAACATTAACAAATGAAATGAAAAGGAAAGTATAAAGAAAATCAGGTCCGGACGCGTTGCCCAACAATATAAAGCGACGCCCGACGACAGTTCATTTACACTTGGCTCACGTAACGAAACATCCTCAACTGACATAAATATCTATCGTCGCCCGGTAACAGTCAGCTTCGCCCTAAGAATCATCTTTTCCTCGCCCAGCGACCCAACAGCGAAGCAAGGTAGAGAGAAACTCCAAAATTTGACCCTTCCTCTCGCTCCAACGTCGCCCGACGATGTAGACGTGATGGATCTCACCTAGCCATCGCCTGACGATCCACATAGAAAAATAATTTTGTTGTTTTCTCTTGCACAACTTGGAATGACTTCTCTTTTTACCTTATTCCTTTATTGACGAACTTGCATCTTGGAGATTTTATTCCTCTTGCTCCAATCATGCAAAAAATACCTACAAATTATATACAAAACTAATCAAATGGTACAATATATACACAAAACACAATAAAACGTATTTACAACAAAAAACAGAGTTATTCAACGATATTAACAACAAAAGAATAGATAAGTGCCACAAAACATATATACAAAATAACTATATTTTGGCACTTATCAATGATTTATTAAGAAAAGAAGTTTGAAATTGCATGGACCTAAGTCCAAGCTTATTGTGAAAGCGATTCGAGTTTAGAAAACAAGATACCTTTGAAAAAGGGAGAAGATTTTGAAAATTAAAGAATATGGGATGAGATGAAGAGGCTAACCTATGTACAAAAAGTAAAAGATGCGGGTAAAGAAAGATCTAACCGGGTGAGAAACCATTACTTGACCTCAATAAGAAATACCATATTCCCATCCATTGGATTCACAAATCAACAAAAAAGTAACAAGACAAAAATACCAAGTCTCAGATGAATCTATGTCTTAGATGAAATCATGTCTTCAAAAAAGGGGCAAAGTAACAACTATATTTAGAGGAAATCCATTCGTATACAAATACAAAAAGAATATCCTTCATATAGAAAGAATAACCCAAGCACAAATATAATAACACGAGAATCACATAATCTCCAAGTTGAGGTCAGAGTTCTAGTCCTAAGTCCAAAGGTCGAACTCCGAGCATAGGGATAATAACCAAGTCCAAAAAAAAATTACAAATTTTTAATGTTTGAGTTATATTATTAAGTATTTTCAAAAGGGAAAAGAAAGCTCAAGTGAGCAAATTCAAAATAACAAGAAAATAAAATACTCAAGTGAGAAAAGAAAAAATGACATGAAGTGTAAATGCTAAAATAAAATGTATAAAATAAAGAGTATAAAAATAAAAGGTGATAACGAGAAATCGTATCGTATAATTGCTACGTTTTTAGCCCGTTTTCATATTGCATTAATCCATTTAACTACCGATTGTTCCGAGTTTTTATGTCTTTTCACAGGTACAACATGTCTCAAGTCAAATTAGCAGAAAAAAGATCACATGAAGAAAGTCAACATGAAAAACTAGAAGAAAGGAACAATGCTGCAAAATTCTGCAGTTTTTGATGCTGTGACGGTCGTCACACACCACTGACGCTCGTAACGCGCTATTTAGCGTCTTACGCTCGTCACCTTGGTGTTACGATCGTAACGTGCTTATTACTTGAAGAATGCCCGTAACACTCTTGTGACAACCGTTACGCGCTAAATCCAACTTTATGAAGAACGTGAAGTGAAGACGTGGGCAACTACAGGAAAGGAGTCTTCAGAAACTCCTACAATCTCTCAACCTCAACAACGCCCAGTCTTCCTGATTTTTCTCAACAACTCAAATGCAAAGTCCACATTCTTATTTTTTAACTGTTAATTTCTCCTCTATAAATAGGAGAGACTTGGATGAAGAAGTAACAGAGTTTATTTTAGAAATTTCTTGCGGAAGCTCTGCCGATTTTACGAACCAATTCCCAGTTTTCATTTTTTCTGCTGTTCTTGCTTTTACTTCCTTGTACCATTTAATAGCCATTTCCAACATTAGGAAATTTCTATTTTAGTTAGAATTTATTTTTAGCCTCAGACTTCGTTTCTAGTTTCGATTCCGAAGGTTCCAATCTTGCCGACTTGTGGAAGAGGGAGCGTGAGGAATAATATTGTTATTCAGGTTTTTATCGCATTTAATTTTAAGTACAATTTGTTTATGTTAAATTACTGTTATTTATTTATGATGAATGCTTTACTTCTTTCTAATTATATTTTCTGTGTGTTAGTTTCAAATACCATGTCTAGCTAAATTTCCAGAGTCTGTATGTTATAACAGTGACTGAATGGATTAAATTGTTCCTAAGCTAAAATCCAAATTAACTTAATTTCTGGCTGTGACTTTTTATAATTAAAATCAATCTTTTTGTTACGAGAGTAAGAAAAGTAGAATAGGTTAGGATCAAGACCACAAGAGTGTGAGGTTTTAACCGGATAGCTAAAGTTAGGCATTTGATTTAAATACAACGAGAGCGCTTTAAAACGAATTAGACTTTATTAAGTTTTCAAAGAGTATTTTCTAAACACTTATGGGCTAGCAAGATCAGGCATAGGGCTTTAGGAGTATAATCCGAGATAAGACCACGAGAGTGTGAGTTGAGGGTTTTTAAACTGATAATTTCTACAGAACCATTTAAGTTAAACATCTTTATACGCTTAGGTTTGATTAAATCCTCTTAGGTTCACTATATTACATACCGACTGCTTTATTATTATTATTTCCTTAATTCGATTTAGTTTTCCTCTACTTTAACTTCTAAAAACCAAACGTGAAAACATCCGCCTTAGCTAAACTAGCAAACCTTTATAGCACTAGAGTGATTACAAAGTCCCTGTGGGTTCGACATCTTTTTATTACTACCGCGATAGGCTGTGCACTTGTAGTTAAGATATCGTTAGACACATTAGGTCGATCGCACATCAAAAGGCATAAAATAAAAGCATAAAAATAAAGGCATAAAAATAAAGTCAATTGTTAGCAATTAGTAAGGTTAGCTGACTGATCATCTTGAAGCTTGTGCATGAAGACTTTCCAGAAACTTGATAAAATTATAGCGACCACGTGACAAGTTTCATTTTCTTTTTGTCAAGTATATCATCCATTTTGGGAACAATCAAAGATCAAAGATGATTGAGAATTTCAGATGGACAAAGTTAGTGTAAACTTATCAGAAGCTTGATAGAATCATATCGACTACACGACAAGTTTCACAAGTATTGAACCAAATTCAAAATTTAAACATGCTTGGGGCTTTGTTAAACATGCAATTTATGCCAGCAATTAATCATTTTCCGATTCGGGACAAAATGTAGAGCTATGTTAAGCAATCGCCAAGTGACCTATATAGAGGTTACCCTACAGTGAGGCCGGTCAAGCATGATTTATGTGTTGAAAAAGAAAACGAGAGGAATGATATGTAGATCATCCTCTAGTGTTTGTCACTATCTTGGTGGATTTGGTCATGAGACCTATCAACACTCAAGTTCCATTGATGTTGAGGAAAGTTATAACTCCAAATAAATCCAAGTCAGAAATAAATATTTAATGTGAAAAGAAATAATAAAATAATAATTAAAAGGCTTGAAAATTGATGTTTTAATTGAATTTTATTGATGAAATACAAAATGGTATCCATCCATAAACCAAAAATTGGCAAAAAAAATAGTAAAATCTGAAATAAAAATAAAATGACGTCACCAATATTTGTCAAATGACTATTGAATCCTTCCATAATTTTTTCAGAATTTTTAAATGTCAAAAGATAATTTTAAATATTTAAATAACTCAAATAAAAGGGAAAAATCATAAAAAATATCAAATCTGAAAATAAAATTATGAAAAAAATAAAAATCAGAAAGAGAATATTTGAAAAATATTTTTGTCAATTGTTTCATAATTTTTGAGTCAAAAATGAATTTATTATGAATTTTTAAAGTTTAAAACAATTAAATATAAAAATTAGAAAATAAAATAGAAGCAAAAAAAATTTGGACCATCTGATCAATGTTAAAACGCGTTGGTAAGCTAATATGATGGATCTGACGCGCTGTGCATGTTATGGAACTCTTGGAAATCACATCGGATTAGTTTTAAAAAATTAAAATAAAACAAATATAATATGGACTATCAGATAATGTTAAAACGCATTAGTAAGCCAATCCAACGGATCAAACGCACTGTTCATAACATGGTCTTCAGGAAATATCACACGCGATCATTTATTTTCGAGATTTGAAAAAAATGTGCGGCAATTCATCATTGGTTAAGGACAGACACGTTGGTTGTCTTCAACCTCCATCCACGCGAAAACCAGGTTTCTCAAATGGAAAAATTAGCATTCATGAATGGTATCCTTGGATTCGTCTCTTCAAGAAGATCTCACCCACATGCTCACAAAAAATTTATTTTAACTACAATGTAATCGATTTGGAAAAAACTAGGAAAAACATGAAAACGATTTTTGAAAATACATGCTCGATTCGCCATGAAAATGAAAACCAAAAGAAGCATGAGCTTCAGAGAAGAAGAAGCTACATCCTAGAAACTTATTTGGAGCAAAATGATTGAGAATTCTACCTGAACAAAGTTCAATTTCAGAGCTCAGAAACTTGACTTGGTTAGCACGACTCAGAACACCTCAAGGCACGATTCTTGTTCTGTTAGCTTCAGTGAAGTTCAAGGGAGCTTATGGAGTGATTAACATTAGACTGAAAATGCTCTAATTGAGAATTCAAGTTTGCATAAAATCTGGTTATGGAGAGAGTTTTGCAGAGACTTTTTGGTTATCAAAGCGTGAAGAAATGAATGGAATGTGGCCCTCTATTTATAGCTAAGTGAATGATGAGCTCAAGTGTGTGGAATGATGAGGTTTTGAGGGAATTCGTGTGAACCTGATATGTGAGAAAAGTGTGACCTCGACCTTGCTCAAACGCGGCAGTTAAACTCAATCCTTGGTCATCTTGTGTCTTGGACAAATGGTAAACATGATTAGAGTCCTTAAACTTGCTTAAATTGGCTTCAAAATTGGTTTAACTCGAATTTACAAACTGCACTAAAACTTGTAAATAATGAATTTTCCTCACTTTTGCAAACATGGTTCTCGCTCCATAGGAGGATTATGATCCAATCTGGGGCTCTTTGGAAAGCTGAATTTACAAACTTTGCAATGTGATTGGAGAGATTTCATTTGACATCTTGGATCAAAAGTTATGTTCATTTAAAATTGTGAAAAACCAACTAATTTTCCATACTTCGAAAAATTTCTAAGTCTTGCATAAAAAATGACTTATAATCTTTTGAATCCAAACATGGCCTTCCATTCAAAATTTGCTCTTCATCAAAAAAGATGGTATGAAGTAGACCTCTTGAATGACATCTTGAAAATAGAACCATTCAAAAACTCCAAAAATTGAGAGAGTTATGGCCTTGTGAAGTTGATGAAAAATCATGAAATAACCTATAATGTTTTGATCTCTTTAAGCATTCTATAAACATCTTCAAGCCTTGAAACATAAATGGAAATAAAGTCCACATCCTCAATATTGTTGTGCAAAAAGAATGACCTCAAGGTGATAAATGATTATTAAGTTATGATCCTTTAAAGTTGATTATCAAAAATGGAGAAATTCATCAAAGACTTGTAATCTTTTGACTTCCCAAGAAATTTTTAAAGCATTTTCTACTCTTTCCAATTGAACTAAGTTGTAGTAGAAATCCTTAGGTTCTTTGTGAAAAAATAATTAGCTCAAGGAGATAAAATATGACCAAGTTATTATCTCTTGAAGTCACAAAAGAAAGATGAAGTATTAATCTAGAGAACTTGCAATCTTTGACTCTCAAAGCATCTTCTAATCAATCAACATCCTTAAACCATAGAATAGACTTTCTAAGGATCCTTTTGAGAGACCAATGACTTTTAAATCATTCACAAATCTCAAGCAAAAACCGAGATATGGTCTTTAGAGTCCAAAACCCTAATTTCAAGAGCATTGGCCATGGCATGGAGAATTCTTCAACTTTGATGATCTTTCTTAGACATGAAGCATATTCACATGAGAAGAGATTATTGTAGATGATAATGGGAAACCTTAGTAAGACAAACTAAAAGAGTGAATAAAACACAAGAAATGGGGGTTTGAATTAGTTTTTCACTTCTTGATAAACTTTTCATTTATTATGCAACTCCATGTTAATTCGTGCTTTTGAACTTTACTTCTAAACGATTGCTTCTTATAATAGTATCTAACTAATTGTTAGTTCTCTATTATTTGAATTAGCATTATGTTTGGTAAAACTAATATAGTAGCAATTATTTATATATAATTTGTAACTTGTAAGATAAAGCATGTGGGAGTTCTATTTGACAAAGGAACATGTTGAATTGAAATGTTTCAACATCTAGAAAACATGTCGAAGAAGATGTCCTATGCAGAGCCATTCGACATCACGTCTGCTAAACTGAATAATGGGATTCAGTTCTGATTTCAATTGTGCAGAATATTTATAGAATATTGTGCATCATATATGGCGCTTATTTAAAGACATATTTAAAGGTCTAGAAGATTCAATCTGAAATCATGGAGAATGAAGAACCTCCAAATTATGGAGATATATTAGGAAGATTCTGTTGAAGACGTATTCTTGTGCAGAATCTTCTGCAGAATTGTAACAACTAATAAGCTGTGATTGAAGGCCCAAATCCAATTGGGTATAGGTTATAAGTAGAAGCTTTGTAACCTAGTTTAGGCACCAGTCGTGATTTATCATTATTTAGTTTTTAGGGCTGAGTTTGTAATCACTCTCTAGGAGAGTTGGTAGAGTGAACCTCCCGAGTTGTGGGAAGGTCACCAAGTTTACCTCGAAACTTATAGGCAACAGAAGTGTTGCTCTTACTCAGAAGTTGTAAAGTAATGAATTGAGTTATGTTCTTGGAGGAAGCTTTGAAGTAACTCCAAGGTGTGTCCTAAGTTAGAAGCAAGAGGCTTTAACTCTTTGATAGTTTGTGATAGAAGTGTGTCTTCTACTTTTATGTGTTTGAAGAGTTGTTGGAAATCAAGTTGTTGATACAGTGGCTGAGGTGTTGACTGCTAGACATCATTGTGATGATTGGAATTGGGATGAGGATATTCTATATCTAGGGAGGACCAAGGTAGAAGGGTCATTGTGTAGGTATTAAGTGAGGGATTATAAACGGGCGAGTTTAACTCTAAATTAATACTGTTGATAGTGAACTTCATTCCTGTCTTGGTATGCCCCCAGATGTAGGAGAGTTGCTCCGAACTGGGTGAACAATTATGATGTGTTATTTATGTTTTCCTGCACTTTTATACCTTGCCTGTATGTTAATGTCAGATCAGATATCTTGACATCTCTATAAGAAATCTGAGTCTGTTATACTAGAATTTCAATTGGTATCAGAGCATACATCATGTTCTATTCTGGATGAGATCCATGGGGGATACTTTATGGTTATGTGCAAGGTAGAAGGTTTGTACTGAAGAATTGTCTGAACAAGGCTGGTTCATATTGTATTTTTATGGTCCCTTGAAGTGGAGGATGAACCGTTAGTGACAGGCTGAGATGTGGATTTGCTTATATGTATAAGAAATGATATTGTTCCTGTATGTTACCTTTAGGCCTATAGCTTGGTGGGAAGCTGCTATACATAGGGTTGATTTATTTTCAATCCTAGATTTCCATGCTTATACTTGGATAGTGGTGTAAGTATTATGTCTGAATATTGTTGAGGAGTTTGTTATATTCCGCAGCATTATATCTGATTAACCTTGAAAGTATGGGAAGAATATTAGGGTTATTATCCTCAACAGAATATATGCCAGATGTCTTCAACCGTATTATTAAAAGTGTCAAAGATACTTGAGATCTTCCTCAAGTCCACTCATAAAGACATTTATCAATAAGGTTAATGAGAATCAATTGATCAATGATGCTCATGTACATCTGCATGTTGTTTGAAGACCTGGAAGACTATCAAGGATAATGTGTTCCAAGAAGAAGGAACTGATGTTCTATGCAACTACCGGTTGAAGAGTATATGCTTTGGGTGCTGAACAAAAATATTATGAATACTTTTGTTTGGAACCTACTCCTAATCTGGAAAATGAGGCATCTGGTTTGTGTAGGATGATCAGGACATGACCAATAACTTATCTACTCCATGTGTCAGTTTATTTATGACCAGTGCTTATGGGAGTATAAAGGTTAAGCTCAATGATCTTGAGAAGGACTCATAAAAGTATCTCCACCAGACCCTTTATGTATTTGATAAGCTCGTATCTAGAAAGTTCTTCTGATCAAAGGAGCCAGATTTATGGAATCTTGTTTGTGGCTATAGAACAGATTCTGTTTGAAGAGGAGTATTGTGATCCAACCATAATGTTTGTTTGATGCTCCTAATTATTGTTGTGACTACCCTTAATATGATGTCAGACATGTGTTCACATTAAAAGGTGACGCGCTAGAGGATTTGAACGTGGATTCAGATTCTCTGGCTCGAAACGATTTACTCTTTTGATTTGTTTATAAAGATGCCGCGAGCATCAAGCTTTATTATTTTCAACACAAGAAAGATGATTTAATGATTATGAAAAAGGGGAAAGCTGAAATACCCTCAATTGATATTGGTATGCGTAACGACTAGCGCAAACTAGACGCAACGCATTGGGGAGATTCTGAGTAAGGGGGATTGTTATATAAAGGGAATAGATGGAGCACCCTAAATATATATAGTTATCTATAGCTTTATATATGAATATATTTGATATGTTTGTCGGTTTTAATTTCTATTTCTATGATTGGGAAAGTTTCTCCTTTGGGATTTTAAGAATGATAGATTATGTGGGATTCTAGGTTTTGTTATTATTGTGCTCGCAAAGATCTGTGGATCTTCTGCATACATATCCCCTAGTGGGAATCAGAGCATTTGTAGCTCGGATCTAAAGGGATCTATGGTTTGTTTGGTCTGAGAGAGATAGAAATTTTCTCGGCAAGGATGAGACCTTGTGCCTACGTATTCTCAAAAGGATGTTGAGAAAGTCAGAGCAATCGTAGTTCCCACTTATGCTAGTGGAAAGCAACGGGATGTTAGTAAAAGATAGACAAATGTCATCTTAATGAAAAATGTATCTAATCCATTTCATCACATACATTTTTGAAAAGTTTGATTAAAATCTTTCGTCGTAAGCTATCGGTGTTTTGCTTGAGTTTACAAGCGTTACCTACTTACATGTTTAAGAAAGATGTTTGAAAAAAATGATTGAATCTTTTAACTGTAAGCATTAGGTGTTTTGCTTGAGTGTACAAGCGTTACCACTTACTGTTAAGAGATGTTTTTGTTTGAAAAGAGTTTGAAAAGTTTTTGACTGTATGTGATGTAATAGATGAGATACGTCTTCCATAGAGATGATAGATGTCTAAATCTCATGGAGAAATTGATTGGATTAAAGGGATGCTTTTAAGAAGCCCATGGGTCCTTGTATTGTTAGCCCAAGAGGAGGCATTCCGAGGGTCATCGAGGGTCCTTGTATGAAGCTCAAGAGGAAGCTATAGGGTATGGCTGGCTTTGTTTTAAAAGGGATTTCACTGGGAAACCATCCTTTTGGAATGAAGAGCAATTTTCACCGGGAAATTATACTCTGGGTTCTATCCTAACGCGGGTGATTCTTTGTATTGGAAGCCCAATAGGAGGCTGTTAAGAGATTTCCTATCTCTTTCATTGTATGATGCCCAAGAGAAGGCTAAACTCAATGAGGAGTTCTTTTGAACGAAGCCCAAGAGGAGGCTAACTCAACAGGGGAGTGATGTCTTATATGAAGCCTAAGCGGAGGCTAAACTCAGATGAATGAGTTTCTTTGTACAAAGCCCAAGAGAAGGCTAACTCTGTGGGGAGAGTTATCTTGTATGAAGCCCAAGCGGAGGCTAAATTCATGCTGGTGATGAATTATCTTGTATAAAGCCCAAGCGGAGGCTACAACTGTGGGGAACCTATTGGTTAGACTAATTGTTATGTTATAATTAGACAGTTGTATAAACAAGTGTGTGTGTGTGATATGTATTCACAGGAGTTTATGAAGGAAATATAAACAATGCATGATGTTTATTTACAGCAGTTTATGAAATATAAACAAGTGTCTGTGAAACGAACGTTTAAAACGAGCGTAACTTGATTATTCACAAGTTTGAACTGTGTACACGGAAGTAAATATGTACACGAACGAGCTATTTATGTACAGACAAAGATGGATGTACATAGGAGGGTTGGGACTTACACCATAAGGGTGGCCCATTGATTTAAAAGCAGTTTCACCGGGAATAATGCTCCTTTCAATATCAATGGTATTCAGTTGAATGTACAGATGAAACGGAAACAAAAGATCGGAGTTTATCTGTGTTTAAGTATTTACAAAAAGTATCTGTGTTATGTACAGATAAAAGTTTGTATGAAAAGAATTTGATATGTACAAGAAAAATGTGTATGTACACAAAAAATGTTGGTTTGAGTATACACAAGTGAAGTGAAAAACAAACGATCGAAGTTTGTCTGTTCTTGAGTATAAAAGAAGTATCTGTGTTATGTACAGATGAAAATTGTATGTATCTGAAGAGAATTTGATATGTACAGAAAAAATATGTACATAAAAGAATGTTGTTAATATGTACAAGAGGAAAAATATGTACATAAAAGAATGTTATGGGACTTACACCGTGAGGGAGGCCCATTGGTTTGAAAGCAGTTTCACAGGGAATAATGCTCCTTTCAATACCAATGGTAGGCAGTGTAAAATGAAAACAAACGGAAGAAGTTTGTCTGTATTATGTACAGGTAAAAAGATGTGTACATAAAAGAAATGGATATGTACAAAGAAATATATGTACATAAAAAAATGTTTTGGGACTTACACCGTGAGGGAGGCCCATGATCGATTGAGAAATTCGAGAGAAAACAAATTCGGTTTTATCGTTTAAATTGGATCGATCATGGTAAAAAGATGCAAGTTTGATGAAAAGTTTTGAAAGGTGATTTTTTAAAGTGTTTTGAAATGTGAAGTTCATTTATGAGAAGTTTTGAAAAGAATCGGAAGTCGAAAACTTGAAAAATTCACCTTTAAAAGGTGTTTTGGAAAGTGCTCAGAACGTCGTTTTCGGCTCGATTAAAATATAATCAGATGAAAGTTTTTTCTGAAAATTTTTGCACTATCATAAAATAGATACATTTATTGACAAGTGTACAAAAAATCACCTCAAAATGAGGAGTTTTGATTGGTTAAAAAATTGTGAAGTTTGTGAAAAAACATGAAAAAATATGAAAGTTTGAAAAAAGAATGGTCTTGTGGAGAGTTGAACCCATGACCATTTGGTGGTATACGTGGCACAGAGGACTAAAGGCAAGCTAGCTACCACTGGGACAAACGCGCGTTTGTGTTTAGAAACCAGAAACACGTGTTAATAAATGATTGGAAAATTTGAATTTAAAAAAATCTCAAGAACACGCGCGCAAGCTTGTTCTTCGTTTTGATTCTCAGATTTTTCAAACCCAGCTATAATCTTCGTTTCTCAATGAAATTCAATGAAGTAAACATGAAAATTGCTCGGTTTTGAACAAGGAATACGAAGATGACTGTTAATTGCATTTATTTTTATCCTAGCATGATTGAATTTCTGGAATCACGAAGAACCCTAGAAACTAAGATTTCAAATTAAATGATGCATAGTTGATTATTCTTTGATTTTTTGAGGGCTTATGATCGTGATGAGTGCAGAAAGAGATTGGCCAAGAGTTTTTTCATTTAAGTTCAAAGAATCATGATATCCCAGTTCGTGTTCATACCTGTGCAAGTTGAGATCGAAGAAGGTGTAAACGTGTTTCCAGAATGGATTTGAAGATTGTGTGAGCTTCAACGGATGCTAGGGAAGCTGTAGGAATGGTATGCTTGCTTTGAATCTCCCTGGAACTCTCCAGCCAAGTCCACCTGCATAAGCTTCAAAACGAAACTGGAAATCGTGGTTAGAGATGTTACAGATTGCTGTGATTGATTTGGATCATGTCTATGAGGTTCATAGATGATGTTTGAATGCTTGGAACACAAGTTAATCCAGCCTAGCCACAAATTCGAATCATAAGGCAGTTTTGCAAGTTTGGAAAATGGAAAATGCAATTCTGATTTTTACTTGCTTTTAGTTTGATTTTAAGTTGCAAACTAGTTATATGTTGACATTAAAACATGTTAGACACCAAAGATCTTATGTTCATTCACAATTTTTCAAAATTGCATGATCTCTCTATTTTGAACTATGTTTTGAGAAATTGGAGAAAGTGGAAGGAAAGTATGTCTTGGAATTACTTTGGTGTAGTTTTGAACTTGAAATGGTGATCTATTTATAGGCCAATGGTTCTGAAAATTTTAGGCAAGAGTACATGGCTTTTTGGAAATTCAAAGATAACTTAAAGGGTAAGAATGACTTTTGCAAAGAAAAAGGAAGTTTCCTCTTTTTACCATGTCTGAAAAATCTTCAAATTGATTCTATCTCATCTCAATCATATCTAGCTGATATTTATCAGTTCTACAATCCATTTGGCAAGGTTGTATTGCTTCTAGATGAAGAAATCACAAAATGACCTATAATGTGAAGTTTTGACCTTGAAAAATCATGTTCATGGAGCCTTATGTTTCAATTTCAAAAGTGTAGCTAGACTCCATGGATTTGTGAGTTCTTGGACATTTTGGAAAGCTTGTTTCAAGAGATACAACTTTCATGTTTTGAGTTTTTTCCAATTCAAAATGGAACTAGGTGAAACAATGGCATGAAGTTTGGAAAAAATAAGAAATTTCAACACTTAGAAAATTTTCTAAGTATGAAAACTTTTGACTTTTTGTTGACTTTTTCAAATTCTTTGATTTTTTATGATCATGATGGATCATTTGAAGTATTTTGATGTTGGAAAAAGTTTTGTTTTGAAAAAATTGACCAAAAGTCAAAGTTTGACTTTTCAATGCAGATGAAATTTCATCAGATGTTTCTGAAATTGACTGATGAAGTCTGTGAACTTCTGTGATGTTTTGAATCCAGAAATTAGGTCAAGATGTTGTATCTAAGATATAATGACCAATCTCTATCCAAAAAAAGTCATTTCTTGCTCAAAAAATCAGAGAATGCTCATGCTCGATCAAAACCCTAATTGGTCGATCCTCGATTGATCAATGAGAAATATGGATATCTGAGGATTGAAGGCTGATGATTTGATCAAGATAGATCAAATGAGGTGAGAAAAAC
This sequence comes from Vicia sativa, assembly GCA_021764765.1. NCBI lineage: Eukaryota > Viridiplantae > Streptophyta > Magnoliopsida > Fabales > Fabaceae > Vicia > Vicia sativa. The sequence continues at coordinate 212,236,942 of CM038792.1, read as the reverse complement.
TCAAACCCTAATTTGTTGCCTCTTGAATCAGATGAAAATCTGATGAAACCCTAATTTTGACCTGTGAATGCTATACCCGATTAATGCTATCTGAACTGTTAGTGATGCAATGATGCAAATGTAAGGTTGTATATTAGGTCAAAAATTGGGGTATGACAACATGATGTTGTGAAATTTTTTTTGATGGAAGGGTATTGGTTTTTAAAGAATCAGGGGAAACAAACTTCATTTAAAAGTCTGCATATTTTTGTGTCATGCCTAGTTAAGTTTGTTCCAAAAATGTATGAGAGGGAATATCCTGTGTTGGTACAGACAATGGCATCCATCATCTCAAAATCAGATAGGAGGTCTAAAGTAGAGCTTATTAAGGTATGGCTCGTGCAATCCTCTGCATATGTTGGTAGTTTGATCATGAATATTGATCAGTTGTTGTTGGTATATTTTCTTGTGTTACCCCCACGAGAGTTGAGTATGAGTTATTATGGATGTTACCTTCAGAACTATACTAAGAATGGATGATGTCGTATCAGATGTTGGAACATCATATTAGTTTCTTCAGCCATGAAAGTGTGTGTGTGTGTGTGTGTGTGTGTGTGTGTGTTTTGGATTGAGTTTAAGGTCAAGCTACTGGCCTAACCTGGAATGTTTTGGCTTCCATGATTGGATGTCTTGCCGAAGATTCAGCAAGTATCACAGGTGTGAAGAAGAAAGCTATCAATTTTACCTAATGTGAGTAGGCAATCTTATATGACTAACTGATAAGTACTTTGATGGGAAACTAAGTATTTATTAGAGTTTTGCATGAGTATTGATTACAAATACTTTGACGGGAGTTAAGTGTTTGTCTGATGTGTGTATGCAATTATGGCTTATGAACAGCCTACTACAGAATATAGTGAGAGTTTATTTCTGTTGTATGGTTACTATGAAGATGAGATCTTGTAAGATCCTTTTGTGAGAATCGGGAGTTTTGTTAAAGGGCATGGATGCAAATAAGTCCCTTGGATGAGGATTCTAGAACCAAAGCTGATAGGTTCTGTAGTAAAATTGATGATGTCCCAAATGGTGTTGTAACATCATTGTTGATGATGGTATGTCGAAGAGACTTGGGATTATGGATCTTGATATTATATCACCTCATTCAGAAGTGGCAGTTCCATCTTTAGTTTAGAATAAGAAGGTTTTGAGTTCGTTTAGAGTAGTATGCTCAAGCAATGCATAATTACTATTCTGGTTGGAATACTTTACTAGTATCAGCAACTACTAGTAAATGTAATGTGCAGAAGGAGGAATTAATCAACACGGCTGTGAAGGGGTATTAAGATAAGCAAAGAAAATGTACTTCTACTTTTAATCATATGGAAAGTCTTTTAAAGACTAATCTTTTCAAGCTAGAAGAATGATGTCAAATAAGAAATCAAGAAATATCTCAAGACATGTTTTATCCTTAAAGACCAACAGGGATAGTTCTTAAACTTTTCATTTAAGATGTGTAATAATGGTGTGTATCACGTGTTCTGATTTGGTGCATGTTTTGGAAACTGTCATTTCCAAAATAAAATGGGTGTATTAAAGGCATTCATTTCTTTCAACCGGTGCACAAATTCACCTGATGTGGTTTTTGTTGAAGTATCGCTTCTTGACCAAGATAATTGTTACAATCTAGGTACGTTACTTTAGTTGCTCAGGTATTTAGAGTGTCTTTTTGTTCTTTTTCTTTCCTTCACTTTTGTGTGTGTCCTTGTTTGTTTGTGTTCTCATGTCCTTTGTTCAGATATGAGTAAGTTTAGAGTTTTTGAAGGTTATGTTTGTCAACTTATGGCAAACATGGGAAAAAGGGTAGTGTTCAGGCGTTGTTAAGTCTGAGGTCAATCTTTGCGGCTGTTTTTGCAAAGATCTTGAATAGGATGTCTTATTCTGAGTCTGTTTGTTCTTGCAGTTTGTGCAATTTTTTGCTTTGTGTCTTATTTTAAGTTATGAACACAAATTGTGTCTTGTGTTCTGAGTTATCCAATATAGAGGTCTAGTTCTCTATGCTTGTAGATGGATAGCTCAAGTTTTTTTGGTCTTTTGTTTCCTCTTGTGCTCTAAAAGAGGATGACGTGTCTATTTGTGTCGTAGCATTGGTCTCAGTTTGAGGGTGAGTATTTAGTATCTTCTTCCTCATGTACATCATGGCCTCAGTTTTTCTCCTTCTTTGTGAAGATGATGTCTGTGGTGTTATGTTTCTTGTGCTATAGCGAGTTCTCCTTCAACAAGCCTTTGTCATATTATGAATAAAAAGGGGGGAGAAGTGGTTATATTATGTTATCTCTGAAGAGAAACTTTTAAGGGGGAGAAACTTTGTGTGATCTGTGGGATCCTTAAAAGAGAGAGAACATTGGAGTTGGACCTGCCAGAAAGATGTCCTAGTATGATGTTTCTACATCATAAAAGAAAACAGAAGATTGTCACTAGTAAAGTTTGAAATATCATAAATAGTGACTACTGGAGACTTCTAAATTGTCGCTGCTGGATTATATTGTTAAATACCATTGTAAAGAAGAATGAAGACTGTCACTTGTAAAGTTTGAAATATCATAAACAATGACTACTGAAGACTTCTAAATTGCTGCTTCTGGATTATATTGTTAAGTACCATTGTATTATTTTTTTAAGCTTTTGTAATGCAAAGGTTGTGTAAATTAGTTTTAGCCAAAATATGCCAAATGGGGAGATTGTTAGTTCTCTATTATTTGAATTGACATTATGTTTGGTAAAACTAATATAGTAGCAATTAGTTAGATAGAATTTGTAACTTGTAAGAGAAAGCTAGTGGAAGTACTATTTGACAAAGGAACATGTTGAGTTGAAATATTTCAACATCTGGACTATATGTTGAAGAAGATGTCCTATGTAGAGTCATTCGACATCGCGTCTGTTGAACTAAATAATGAGATTCAATTCTGATTTGAATAATGCAGAATATTTAGATAATATTATGCATCATATATGATGCATACTTAAAGGCATATTTAAAGGTCTAGAAGATCCAATCTGAAATCAAGGCGAATGAAGAACCTCAAAATTATGGAGATATATTAGGAAGATTCTGTTGAAGACCTATTCTTATGCAAAATCTTCTGCAGAATTGTAACAGCTAATTAGCTATGATTGAAGGCCCAAATCCAGTTGGGTATAGGTTATAAATAGAAGCTTTGTAACCTATTTTAGGCATCAGCCGTAATTCATCATGATGTTGTTTTTAGGGTTGAATTTGTAATCCATCTCTAGGAGAGTTGGTAGAGTGAACCTCCCGAGTTGTGGGAAGGTCACAAAGTTTACCTTAAAGCTTATAGGCAAGAGAAGTGTTGTTCTCACTTAGAAGCTGTGAATTAATAAGTTGATTTATGTTCTTGGAGGAAGCTTTTAAGTAACTTCAAGGTGTGTCCTAAGTTAGAAGCAAGAGGCTTTAACTCTTAGGTAGTTTATGATAGAAGTGTGTCTTATACTTTTCTATGTTTGAAGAGTTGTTGGAAATCAAGTTGTCGATACAGTGGAGGAGGTGTTGATTTCTAGACATTATTGCGATGATTGGAAGTGGGATGAGGATATTCCATATCTAGGGAGGACCTAGGTAGAAGGTCATTGTGTAGGGATTAAGTGAGGGGTTGTAAATTGTGACACCCCAAATTAATTCAAGTATTAAATAATTAGGAATTTAATTATTAATTTAATTAAAGGCTTAATTTATAATATTTTGGATTAAATGGATTAATTAATTATTTAATTAAAAAGGAAGGTTGGGGGTGTAAGGTTGAATTGGAGGTGTGTGGAGTAAAAAGCTCTACTAAATAATAACTAATCTATTTCTATTATTTGGCAAATAATAAAAGGAATAATAAAAGGAATATAAAAAGGAAAAGAAGGTTATTTGGAAAAGTCATTATACGTGAGATTGGAGAAGAGAAGAGAAAAGAGGAAAAGCCAAACGCTTGGAAATTCGAAGAATCATCGCGAGGTAAGGGGTGATTTCATTCAGTTATGATGCCTTATGGGTTTTGGGATACAATTGAATGGTTGGGTATGTTAGGAAACTTGATTTAGAGAATCTAGGTTTGTAGGATTATCCCTAAATGTGTCGAAATATATGATTTGGAACCATTAGTAATGATATGGAATTATTGGAGATGATGAAATTATGATATGTGTTGTGTATTGGTTGGATTTTGGTGTTTCAATTTCATTAATTCGTATGGGAATGAACAAATGAATTAGGACACATGGTGTGTCAAAACCGGGATTTTTGGTATCAGATCGCAGAACCGGTTCCCATGTGGAGGAACCGGTTCCCGTACAAAATTCGTGGAAAGCATTGGCTTCGGGAACCTTACTCGGGAGGAACCGGTTCCCAGTTCAAATTTTCAAAATAAAACCATTTTTCAACGTGGGAGCCGGTTTCCAGTATGGGTGATCCGGGTTCCCCATACAAAATTCCAGGGGGCGTGTTTTTGAAAAATGTGGGAACCGGGTTCTCCCAGGGAGGAACCGGTTACCCCTGTGTTGAAATTCATATTTTCCAAACCGTAACTCCGATTCGAGTGCCGTTTTCGGCAGTATTTCTTAAATTAAACATACTATCTTATAAAATGAGAAAAAAATTATTTTATGGAAATTATTTTAAAAAGAGTCGAACCCTCGATTTTTGGAAAACTTTGGTAGTTTAAGGACGATGGAGAATGAGTTGTAAATTGTTCTGATTTAGTGAATAAGAACTAATACTTTATGTTGTGCCTGCTATTCATTATGATTGAGTTGTTACCATGTGATATATTGGTTTTGGCATTATGTGGAATTATGTTGTGATCATATTCCGTTGATTTGATGTTGCATGCATAAGCATTGTTTATGGTTCATTCCCATTGTGTGGAATTGAACTTGTAGGGCCAACAAACTTACCAATGTATAGAGGTAGTGAGGCTAGATTCTTGACCCAGTGGTTATGGGCGATTCATTGATTGACGCTATTTTTGAGTGTAATGGTACAGGGTGTGGACTTGGTTCACGTTTGGTACCACATGCATAGAGTCTGCATTGCATATGGGATTGAAACATGCTAGGATGGTTTCCAGTGTTGCAATTTCCATTGATTGTTTTATTTGCATAATGAGTCGTGTGCAATGCATTTGTGAACTGGACTATGATTATGTTAATGATAGTGGACTAACACATTGAATTGTTCCGTTGTATTTAAAAACGTATAATGCATTCTATATTGGATAGAGATCTCACCCTTACTTTAATGATTTCAGATTAAAGTTAGCAGCTCAGGAGTCGGTGAGGATGGCTTATAGAGTTGTGTCATATTTTATCCGCGTGTGTCAGTGTCATGCTCTGATAGTTGTAACACTGAGGGAAACGTTTGGATGAAGAGTTTTATTTTATACTCTATTGTTTTAATTTATGTTGGAATACTTATGACTTGAAAATTATCCCAGTTTTGTGATATTTTCCGCTGTGTAGAACATGATATTGGTTTGAATATTCTATTCTAATAATTTCCTTCAGTTAAGCATGACTACTGTTTGAAGTGAGGCTTTTGTATTTTAATTTAAACTCTTAATTGTGACATCCCTTGTTTGCGTGTTAACTCTGATTTTAACTAACGTATTCGCGGGGTATTTTAGAAGGGGTGTTACATAAATGGGCGAGTTTAACTCTAAATTAATACTGCAGATAGTGAACTTCATTCCTATCTTGGTATGCCCCCAGATGTAGGAGAGTTGCTCCAAATCGGGTGAATAATTCTAATGTGTTATTTATGTTTTTCCTGCTCTATTATACCTTACAATGTTTGCTTACAAAAATATGCTTCTACACAAGCAGGTGTAAACCCTATTAAGTACATCAGAAGATCCTAATACACACTAAGAATATTACTGTATTTTATCTTCAAATGTGTGATCTTATTTTCTTCAAGTTTCTTCTTCACGGACAACATCCAAGAGCACTTGAATAACTGAAGTCTTCTTATTTAAAAGCTTCTGACAGCTTGTTGATCTTGATGTAGTGTGGATAAGAGCTTCTTCATCTTGATTCACCTTGGAACATTCTGGACAACAGCCCTTGTTCTCAAATATCATGAAGTAACACATCATCTGTATGAATTTACAAATTGAATCTTCCATGATTATCTTGTTCTTCTTCTGTATCTTTAAAAGACTTCCTTGCAGCATGTAGGTTTGAGCAAAGTGTAAATCGAAGATTTCTTGTTTGAGTTATCAATTAACATGATTCAAGATAACATAATTTTCTTCATGTTTCTCTTGCTGTTTATACTTGATTGATAATCGTGTTTCCTTTGTTTATTAACAATAACTTTCATTGTTGTTGTACCATGGCATGAAGCAGCAACCTCTCAAATGATGATACTTCACTTTTTATGGCCAGTTAAAAATATATTCGTAGGCCAATTGAAAAAGAGAGTCGTTACAAAATAGTACTTTCATGTCCTTTTTGTATTCCAAACTTTACGCTGGTAAGGAGATAGTGGAATAAAACTTTTTTGTACTATGTACTATTTGTACCACATTAAAGTTATCTTCTTTCCTTCTACACTTCAGAGGCTTCTTCGAGCATGAGTTTAGAAGTGGATAATCTATCTTATGGTTGATCAAAACTTCAAGTCTTCAGAGTCTTCAGATCTTCCACTTCAGAGACTTCAACACTTGGTTTTGAAGAACCTTGTATCGTAACCAAAGGTGGAAAGAACTTTAAGTCTTGGAATCTTCAGAATCACATTCTTCAAAGTCTTCAGCACTTGGTCTTCAGAACCCTTTGTGTCGTAACCTAAGTTCAGAAGAACTTCAAGTCTTTCGAATCTTTAGAGCCATGTCTTCAGAGTCTTTAAGCACTTGGTCTTCAAAACCCTTTGTCTTTTGAAACTTGAGTCTTCAACATCATGACATAAGTCACACTTCTATCGTTAGATCTTCTGTCTGGTTTCTTCAGACGAACGTATCAGAGTAACTAAAATTTAGAGCCTTCTGAAGTTTTCCTCGCTACTTTGTTCATCAGAAGCTTTATAGCTTAGAAGTGGATCATCTACTCTTTTAATGTCTTGGCTACGTCATTCATCAGAACCAGAACTTGTTTGTTTATCTTAAAAATACAACAAACATTAGAGTAACAACAATTGTTCACTCAAACATACTCTTTGTTATCATCAAAACACAGAGACATAATTACAGAACCAAATCTTATTGTAACACAAACCACTTCAAAATATTGAGAATTGATGAAACCATGCACTTGTGCTCCACAACTCAAGAACCTTGCTCAAATTAGGTCAACCACTTGAATCAAATTTTCATTTTTAAACTTCTCTTGCAAGGGAGAACATTATGAGCTTCATTGGGCCTCTTTAAAGATGATAGCTTGACATACACCATATGATAGAGCTTAATAACTCCTTGAAAGTTGGGAGAGAAGGCATGGAAATAAACACATGAACCTACATACTTCTTGGAGAGAAGCTCTTTCACCATCCACCTATCATACAACATCTAAAGAGAAAATGATATACATATCTTATGGTGAGACAAATATCAATCATCACATGCAAAATACATATAAATAAAGTGCTTGGTGACCCCTTTAAGGGAAAACTTAGAGATAGAAGAAAAAGCCAACTCTAGCTTGTGATCTTCGTGCAATGGCATGGTATGAGATGATAGAGGATCTTAGGGGCAAAAATTGGGGTACAACAACAAAGACTTTATCCATGTTTAATTTTTTCTTGTAATTTTAATCGTTCAAAATTATTTTTTTTCATACTAATAATTGTGCTATATAATAATACAGAAAACTATGAGGTTCATGATAAAAATTATAGATGGAGTTAGCATTTGAAATATATTCTTAGATTTTAGTGGAGGATTTGCAAACACTTGTTAGATGGTTACACAATCAAGTGATCAAAGTATATTTTATTTCCAAATTAAGTTAGCGTTTCAAATAACTTTGTACATCAATATATATTGACACGTTCTTAAGTTTTTTTCATCGTTCTAGAATCTTGGGTGAATTTCTCTAGAAATATTGGCAAAGTATGTTATGTCTAGTATGAATTAGTATTTTTTTAAACTCGTTTCAATATTTCTTATTTGATAAAATTATTTTTCAATTTTTAAACATTCATTAAATATTTTCAAGTGTTGTTATAACTCAAAAAAATTTCTCCTATTTTTGATGTCAAGACATATCTCCATACTCAAGAATTACTCATGGGTTGATCAGACAAATCCTCTCCTAAGCAATCAACCCACAACTAGGGTTTTGTTTCTCTTAAGTAAAAGTTGACTTCTATTGACTCAAGTGAGCATCATTCCTCCTCATATGTCTCAAAGTACCACCATGCCAAGTTTCAAGCCTCACATCTCAAGTTTGCTCAGTCAATTGCTCAGATGGTTAAAAATCAGTTGTATTGGACAAAACGTTAACTGTGGTCAACATACAGTCAAACTTCATCATTTTTGGTCAACGTCAACATTTTGAAGTCACATTCATCATTTTATCAGGGGTTGATCATGATTCATCAAGAAGATCCAAGGAATGATCAAAAGTCAAAAGTTTCTAAATTAGGGTTTCTTAAGGGAAAGTCAACAGAACTTTGACCAAGCATAAATTTCATATACTTCATCTGAAATTATTCCACCAAATCTCATTTTAAAGGGAATTAAATTTTATACAACTTTGAATCTCACAAGCTTTGCCCAAAAAATGATTCATTTGAGAGTTATGGGTCAAGACATTATAGGTCCTTCTAAAAGTCAACAAAAAGTCATCTTTTTCCAAAGAAGCGTACATGAGCCTGGAAGCTTCATGAAGATGAAACCAAAATGAGAATTTAGAGTACATATTAAGCTTTCTAAAAAGTCCAAGAAAACTCTCAAATGATAAAAATTGAGCAAGTTATGGCTTGAGTAAAATTGGAAATTTTGAAGAAGTGCATGAAGAAAACATTGATCAATTTTGAAAATCTTCCAAATGGGCTTAGGTTTTTATGATCCAAAATTGTTTCTAACATTATACATAGCCTCTAAGTTCAATTACACGCCCTCCTTCTAATTATTTTATTTACTTTTGAATTAAATCATTAAAATTCAATTTTAATTAAAATAAAATGCAAGGAAAGGCTTAAGGGTGTGTGGGCTTGATTTCCAATTTGCTTGAGGTCCAAGATAGTCATAGCAAGCTGGAAAATTCGTGCAAGATATGATTCGCATGAGATTGGTACAAGATTGAAGAAAAAAATCAAGTTTTAAAGCAAATTGGCAATCAAATATTCTCACAATGAATGCCATATATTTTCTCCATAAATCTTAACCTAATTCAGTGTCCTATATATGAACAAGGATTCAAAATGCTTAAGAACAATTTTTTGAAGCCTCAAGAACCCTAACCAAGCTTGCAAAAACCGTGAAGAACAAGTAATTGGACGTCCAGAATTTCCATCAATTCAAGCCATTCCAAAGGTGTCAATCAATTCCTCATTGCCTCCTGAATCGTTCCAGCCTATCACCATCAATCAACACGTCCAAAATCGATCGAACCATAATCACAGTTTGAGCTTTCTTTTCCAAAATCGATTATCAAGTCTTACACATTATAAACATGTTTCGATTGCATATTTGTGTTTAGAATGATGTTTGCAAGCTTTCTGGATGGTTCAATTAGAGTTTTAGCACAGGTACGAAGAAACACCATGGCTAGGGTTTCTGAGCTTCGATTTTGGGAAACGTAGTTACAAGTAAAATTGGACCAAATCAAGGGAACCATCATACTTAGAACAAAGTTTCCAATCGAACCATGGTCTTACCATTAATTTATATTACGTGTTCTTGATTTTTGAAAGTTGCAGGTGTTAGAGTGATGGGTGAAGTCGTCACTATAGGTTGTAGCCACGAAAACGTCTGTAGGTAAAAGTCCTAGAAATTCAAAACGGGGACGACGACCCCTTCGTGCGCGTTTTGAATTAATATATTTTAAAATTTATTTTTATTATATATTAGTTTTGTTTCTTTCTTATTACAGCTAAGGCACCCAACTCAAATGGCAAGCGTGTGGAAACTCTCACCCTGGGTTACTCAGTTTGAACCACAGCGCGTCCTACCTATTTTTTTGACAATTTTCTTCACTAACCTATTTTCTTTTATTTTTTCTCTATTTTATTTTTTCTAATTTATTTTCTGAATTTATTTTCTTAGTTTATTTTCTTTTCAAATATTTATTAAATACAATAAAAAATCACAAAAATAATTTTATTTTTAGAATTAGGTTTTAAAAATACTTATTTAATTTTTGACACCAAAAAAATATTTTTTTCCTTTTCTTTTAATTAATTGTTTAATTAACCATAAAATTAGACATTTAATTATTTTCTCAAATAAAATCAACTCCATAAAATACAAAAAAATAATTTTCTTTATTAAATTAAGTTTTCTACTAACCTTAAAACTTTTTCCACTAACATCAAAAATCTTTTTCTAACATTATTTTCTCTTATTTCGATTTAATCATTCTCGTGGTACTTTTTCCGATTTATTGTAACTGCTCACAAGTTGTAATAGTTAGGTTTAATTTCTCGCATTTTCCAATATTATGTATCTGCTCACAGGATGTAATAGCGTAGATTTAATTTCTCGCATTTATTTTTCCACACCTCTATTATGTAACTTCCCCAAAGCCATGTAATAACGTATGACCTTTACTTTCTGCTTTTATTTTCCGCACATCTACTTTCTATACATATTTAATTGCTAGTAACTAGGGTTTGTATGGAAAGATTAAAAACAACATAGATAACCCTAATCTCAAGATAAATATTTGAAATCAACACAATTTGCACAGTTACACCCTTAGGGTATCCTCTCTTGTTGCATTACGAATAAACAATGGTCATGTCCCTCAAACGTAGGGGTACTATTAGCAAAGACTCTTACGGATAACATCATCATAGTCCCTTCGATATAAAGATTATAGTCCCTCGATGACCCTCGATGTGGCCTACGAATATATGATCTCGTCCCTCGGTTATTGCCTACGAATAAGTGATGATCGTCCCTTCGAATTGCTAAAGGTATCCTTACAATGTTGCCTTCGATGACCATACGATGACCCTATACTTGACCCTTCATATCCAACGGATAGAGTTACCTATCAACTAATGGTATGGATAACACTATCCTAAAAGAGAAGGATAATAACAAGAATGACCTTCCGAGTAGGTAATAAGACTATATATTGCTTGCCCCAATCAAAACAAATACTTTTCACACTTCACACTCTTTTCAAAATTTCTTTCAAAAAACACTTGATATGCATTCATACGAGGATCATTACAAAGTTAAACTTTCAAAATATTTTCAAACACCTCGTATACATTCTTGAGGACTGATACAAGAATCATTACGAAGTCAAAGCAAAATACTTTTCAAAATACTTTTCAAATCACATACACACAAAAAGAGAGTTTTCAAAAAGTGAGCTACACAATTAAAAGCCCATAGGTAACTACAGATGGAAAGGGTGTTAATACCTTCCCTTTTCATAATTACCTCCCGTACTCAGAATCGATAAAAGGTCTTTCCTGTTCTTTTCACCTTTCCTTTATTGGATAAAAGAAAAGTTGGTGGCGACTCTTGCTATCAACAACATTTGTGATAAAACGCAAAAGAAACAAGTCAGTTCTCTCACTGTGTTACAAAACTTGCGACTTTGCTGGGGAAAACACCCAAAGAGAGGTTACCTTAGGGCTTTAGATCACTTTTACTCGTTTTCTGTTTGTTTTGTATGCTTTACTTTTAAGGTTATGTTTGGGTATTATTATTTGTGGGGGATCCTACACCCGGATCCATGTTTCCTTAGGTAAGTAGCAATAGATCATCCCGACTATCTGGCGTAGACCGAAACGGTTAAAATGATGGCTACGGTTAGTGTGACACTTTGGATGTCCTGATGTTCCTCATGTTCAGTTGAAGAAATATTTGGCGTCTGCGTGGTGTCATCAAACTCTAACTAAACTTTTAGAACCCTATTTACCCATATTAGCCATTAGAAGGTAGTGAGATAGCCGACTTTGGTGAAGACTGAGGTTGGTTGATACTCGATGCTACGCTCATTGAGATTCGACTTTCGATATGTTTAGGTAGACCATTTGGTAGTTGTACTGAAATAAATCCTGCGAGAAAGATCCTTGATATGAGATTCCTAGAACTCGATTACTATTATAGGATAGGTTGAACCAACTTAAACTCCGGTGAAGGGTAAACACCTATTTCTCATGCAAGCCTTAAAACTAGGGTTGTTGTGTGAATTGTTTGTGCTTGCTATTTAAAGACATCATAACATCATAACATTTCTAATCATTTCAAGGACCTAGGGATTTATCTTTGCTCTGTTTTGTAGGGTTATGGCTTCCAAGAAGACTATCCGAATCAACTTTGTGGGGATACCTTCTCAACTCAAGGAGTTAGTTTCAAAAGTTCCCAACCACTCTCAGTTCATCAAAATGCATGGTTATCTACTCGAATTGGTTGTCTCCGGTTTTGAAGAAGATATGATGAACGTCGCATTCCAGTTCTTTGATCCAAAGCATCACTACTTTACCTTTCCAGACTATCAGTTGGTACCGACAATGGAAGAATTCTCTAAGTTACTTGGGATATCCATCCTTGATCAAATGTCATTCACCGGTCTAGAAAAAGTTCCGAGGTTTGAAGACATTGCAACAGCTTTACACCTAAAGCGGTCAAATATTGAAGCTAATTGGGAAACAAGAAGTGGAGTTAAGGGCTTTCTTTCTAAATTTCTAATGAAGAAAGCTCGAGAATTCTTAAAGGCTATGAGTTTCCACGCGTTCGAAGATATTTTGGCTTTTCTAATTTATAGTTTGGTGCTATTTCCTAATCCAGATCAACTCATAGACGTGAACGCCATTAAGATATTTCTCACTCATAATCCTGTGTGTACCTTGCTCAAAGATATTCTGCATTGTCTTCACACTCGTACTATGAAAAGACAAGGGACTCTCATGTGTTGCACACCTTTCTTATCTAGGTGGTTTATTTCGCACCTTCCCCGATCCGTAACGAAGAATGAACAAGGTCTCAAAGGTTGGTGTCACTTTCTCACTCAGATATTTGTTGGTGTCGTGTCTCTACTCTCAAAAAGATCTCACCTTTATTGACATTTGTGAGGAATTCCCTAATGTTCCACTTCTTGGCATAAGGGGAGGTATCACTTATAATCCTTCTTTGGCATTACAAAATTTTGGTTATGCTCGAAGAGACGGTCCTCATGATATACTTATTCAAGGCATTGTGTTTGACTACGACAACGATCTTCGTGGTTATCGTTGAAAGTTTGTGCACGCTTGGGGCATGGTAAAGAAGACTGATACCAAAACTTTGGGGCATAAAAACTCCATTCCTTGGGATCTTTACTTCAAATGGGTGAGAGTTCGTGCTCCAAATCTCATGATGCCATATGTCGTTATCCTACCAGTGGTTATGGAACCTATTGCTGAAGGCGACGAGCCTTACGTTATTCTCCATCCAGACATGCCCACTGATTTCTAAGAATTTAGGAGATCCTGGATTCATCTTAGAGAAGAAAGGGATACGTTTGAATCTCAATGCTATGCAAGAGAGAAAAGAGTGTTGGAGCTGACAAAACTAATTCACGAAGAACAAATCATCAACATCTATGTCAACACAAAGAGAAAGCGTCAATGGAAGGCCTAAATGCTAGGAGTTTTACTTTTATACTTGAACTTTCTTTTGTACTCACTAAACAACTAATAAAAGTTTGTTCCTGTTTGTTTACCAAATTTAAATTCCTAAGTTCCTTCAAAACATTGCATATTATAACATATCATTTCATAACAGGTACTCTGAAGGCCGGTTTTCTTATTCTCTCGCTGTTTATTTTAGCAGAAATGGCTCTCGAACAAACTGTCAAAGATCTCCAGGCTCAAAATGCTCAGTTCTAAGAGATGTTCACCAACTTGGCCCAAGGACAGAAAGATCTGAAAGAGCTCATCATCAAGAAGAAGAAGAAGATCGCTAGTATTCTCAACTTGGGGAAAAGGTTCAGAGGTACGGTTAAGGCAGTCAGATATCTTGAAGGAAGCCATCGTGGGTCTCAAGAAGAAGAGGAAGAAGACTATATGAGCGAGAAGTATCCTCTCAATAACGAGAAGTATAGGCAACTTGAAGACCGTCTAAATATTGTGGAAAATATGAAAATGTGAGGGCTGAACTTTGATGATTTAAGCTTGGTTCCTGGAGTGGTGATTCCCCGCAAGTGCAAAGTTCCTACTTTTGCTAAGTATGATGGTATTTCTTGCCCGAAGCTTCATATGAAGTCCTATGTTAAGAAGATTCAACCATACATTACTGATAGGAAGTTGTGGATGCATTTCTTTCAAGAGAGTCTGCCTAGAGCACAGTTAGAGTGGTATTATCAGTTGGAAAATACCCAAATTCATACCTAGAATGATTTGGCGGATGCTTTCTACAAATAGTACCAGTATAACGCTGAATTGGCACCTGTTCGCGTTAAAAGGTGACGCGCTAGAGGGATGCGAACGTGAGTTCGGATTCTCTGGCTCGAAACGATTTAATCTTTTGATTGATTTATAAAGATGCCGCAAGCATCAAGCTTTATTATTTTCAACACAAGAAAGATGATTTAATGATTATGAAAAAGGGGAAAGCTGAAATACCCTCAATTGATATTGGTATGCGTAACGACTAGCGCAAACTAGACGCAACGCATTGGGGAGATTCTGAATAAGGGGGATTGTTATATAAAGGGAATAGATGGAGCACCCTAAATATATATAGTTATCTATAGCTTTATATATGAATATATTTGATATGTTTGTCGGTTTTAATTTCTATTTCTATGATTGGGAAAGTTTCTCCTTTGGGATTTTAAGAATGATAGATTATGTGGGATTCTAGGTTTTGTTATTATTGTGCTCGCAAAGATCTGTGGATCTTCTGCATACATATCCCCTAGTGGGAATCAGAGCATTTGTAGCTCGGATCTAAAGGGATCTATGGTTTGTTTGGTCTGAGAGAGATAGAAATTTTCTCGGCAAGGATGAGACCTTGTGCCTACGTATTCTCAAAAGGATGTTGAGAAAGTCAGAGCAATCGTAGTTCCCACTTATGCTAGTGGAAATCAAAGGGATGTTAGTAAGAGATGAAAATGTCATCTTAATGAAAAATGTATCTAATCTATTTCATCACATACATTTTTGAAAAGTTTGATTGATAAAAATCTTTCTTCGTAAGCATTAGGTGTTTCGTTTGAGTGTACAAGCGTTACCACTTACATGTTTAAGAAAGATGTTTGAAAAATAAAGATGATTGAATCTTTTAATTGTAAGCATTGGGTGTTTTGCTTGAGTGTACAAGCGTTACCACTTACAATTAAGAGATGTTTTTGTTTGAAAAGAGTTTGAAAAGAGTTTGAAAAGTTTTTGACTGTATGTGATATAATAGATGAGATACTTCTTCCATAGAGATGATAGATGTCTAAATCTCAAGGAGAATTTGATTGGATTAAGGGATGCTTTTAAGGAGCCCATGGGTCCTTGTATTGTTAGCCCAAGAGGAGGCATTCTGAGGGTCATCGAGGGTCCTTGTATGAAGCTCAAGAGGAATCTATAGGGTATGGTTGGCTTTGTGTTAAAAGGGATTTCACCGAGAAACCATCCTTTTGGAATTAAGAGCAATTTCACCGGGAAATTTTACTCTCTGGGATTTGAAAGTGATTTCACCGGAAACCATCCTTTCGTGGTTCTATCTTAGCTGGTGATTCTTTGTATTGAAGCCCAATAGGAGGTCATAAGAGATTTCCGCCTTTCATTGTATGATGCCCAAGAGAAGGCTAAACTCAATGAGGAGTTCTTTTGAACGCCCAAGAGGAGGTGACTCAACAGGAGTGTTGTCTTATATGAAGCCTAAGCGGAGGCTAAACTCTGTGGGGAGAGTTTTCTTATATGAAGCCTAAGAGGAGGCTGACCCATGCTGGGGATGGATTGTCTTGTATAAAGCCCAAGCGGAGGCGAAATTATGGGGAACCTAGTGATTAGTCTAATTGTTATGTTATAATCAGACAATGGTATAAACAAGTGTGTGTGTGTGTGTGATATGTATTCACAGGAGATATAAACAATGCATGATGTTTATTTGCAGGAGTTTATGAAGGAAATATAAACAAGTGTCTGTGAAACGAACGTTTAAAACGAGCGTAACTTGATCATTTACAAGTTTGAACTGTGTACAAGGAAGTGAATATGTACACGAGCGAGTATTTATGTACAGAGAAAGATGGATGTACATAGGAGGGTTGGGACTTACACCGTAAGGGAGGCCCATTGGTTTAAAAGCAGTTTCACAGGGAATAATGCTCCTTTCAATACCAATGGTATTCAGTGTAAAATGTACAGATGAAACAAAAACGAACGATTGAAGTTTATCTGTGTTTGAGTATTTACAAAAAGGGTATCTGTGTTATGTACAGATAAACGTTTGTATGAAAAGAAATTGATATATACAAAGAATGTTTTGTTTGTACATAAAGAATGTTAATTTGAGTATACACAAGTGAAGTGAAAACAAACGATCAAAGTTTGTCTGTACTTGAGTATAAAAAGTATCTGTGTTATGTACAGATGAAAATTGTATGTATTTGAAGAAAGTTTGATATGTACAAATAAATATTATGTACATAAAATAATGTTATGGGACTTACACCGTGAAGGAGGCCCATTGGTTTGAAAGCAGTTTCACAGGGAATAATGCTCCTTTCAATACCAATGGCATTGGTGTATAAACAAACGAATGAAAACAAACAAAAGAAATTTGTTTATGTTTGAATATTGACAATGATGATTTTGAGTATGTACAAGTAAAACTAAGTATGTACATAAAGGATTGGGACTTACACCATAAGGGTGGCCCATGATCGATTGAGAAATTCGAGAAAGAACGAATTTGATTTTATCGTTTAAATCAGATCGATCGCGGTAAAAAGATGTAAGTTTTGATGAAAAAAGTTTTGAAAAATGATTTGAAAATGTTTTGAAATGTGAGGTTCATTTATGAGAAGTTTTGAAAAAAATCGGAAGTCGAAAACTTGAAAAATTCACCTTTTAAGGAGGTTTGAAAAGTGTTAACGTCGTTGCTCGATTAAAATTTAATCAGATGAAAGTTTTTTTCTGAAATTTTTTGCACTATCATAAAATAGATGTATTTATTGACAAGTGTTTAAAAAATCATCTCAAAATGAGAAGTTTTGATTGGTCAAAAAAATTGTGAAAGTTTTGTAAAAAAAAACATGAAAAATTGGAAAAGCATGAAAAAGAATGGTCCTGATGGGAGTTGAACCCATGACCAAAGGGTGGTACACGTGGCAGAAGAGACTAAGAGCAAGCAGACTACCACTAAGCCAAACGCGCTGGGTTGTTTAGTGGACAAAGACACGCGTGGACATGATATTGGAAAGTTTAAAAATTTAAAAATGAAGAACACGTGCGCAACTGTTCTTCGTGGTTTTGATTCTCAGATTCATCAACCCCCTACAATCTTCGCTTTCTCAACCAAATTGAATGATATAAAAACCAAACTTGCTCGATTTTTCCTCACGAACATGATGGTACTTGTTAATTGCATTTATATTCAGTCTAACTCAATTGGATTTCTGGAAAATGCTAAGAACCCTAAAACTGATTTTTCAAATTAAATGATGTATGTTTCATGATTCTTGGATTTTTTTGAGGGTTATTGATCGTTAGGTGTGCAGAAAGAGAACGACCATGAGTTTTTTTCAATTGATGCAAGGAATCATGAGAATGGATTTTGTGTTCTTACCTGTGAAAGTGAGAATCGAATTCTGGATTTTGATGCTTCCAGTTGCTGTTTTATGATTGCTTGAGCTTCATCGACATGTATGGAAGTTGTGTGAATGATTTGCTTGCCTTTAGCTTGCTCCAATCTTTCCAACCAAGTCAACCTACACAGACTGAAAATGGCAACTGGATTTTGATGTAAATCGTGTTACAGTTAGATGTTAATGGCCTGGATCATATACATGATGTATATTGATGCTGTTCAAATGATTAGATCACAAGCTAATGCAGCCTAGCTTCAGATTCGAATTCCATGGCAGTTTTGAAAGTTTGGAAAAATGGAAAATGAAAACTGGTTTTAGCTTGATCTCAGTTTGATTTTAAGTTTCAAATCAATTACATGTTAGTATTAGAACATGTTAGACACCAAATTACTTAATGTTTCTCACAGATTTTCAAAAATGTAAGTTTTCACAAATTGAGTTATGATTCTTGAATTTGGAGAAAGTGGAGAGAAAGCATAAATTTGTGATGCTTTGGTGTGGATTGAGCTTGAATTTGTGAGCTATTTATAGGCAAGAGAATTCTGAAATGTTAGGCAACAAGTACAAGCCAATTGGTGAATCAAGGATTGCTTAAGGGGTAAGAATGTCATTTGTAAAGGAAAAGGAAACTTCCGTTTTACCATGTGAGAAATTATCCAACTTGATCCAGTCCTTCAATTATTACTTCTCATTGATATTTATCAGTTCATATCCCAATTTGGCAAGGTGGCAAGTGGTCTAAATGAGAAAAACACAAAATGACCTATAATTTGATGTTTTGACTTTTGAAAATCAAGTTTCATGGAGCCTTATGTTTCAATTTCAAAAGTATGGCTAGACTCCATGGATTTGAGAGTTCTTGGACATTTTGGAAAGCTTTTTTCACAAGCTACAACTTTCATGTTTTGAGTTTTTTCCAATTCAAAATAGAACTAGGTGAAAAAATGGCATGAAGTTTGAAAAAAATAAGAAATTTCAACACTTAGAAAATTTTTTAAGTATGAAAACTTTTGACTTTTTGTTGACTTTTCCAAATTCTTTGATTTTTTATGATCATGATGGATCATTTGAAGTATTTTGATGATGGAAAAAGTTTTGTTTTGAAAATTTGACCAAAAGTCAAAGTTTGACTTTTCTGCGTATGAAAATTCATCAAACGTTTCTGAAATTGACTGATGAAATCTGTGAACTTCTGTGATGTTTTGAATCCAAAAATTAGGTCAAGATGTTGTATCTAAGATATGATGACCAATATCTATTCAAAAAAGTCATTCCTTGCTCAAAAAATCAGAGAATGCCTATGCTCGATCAAAACCCTAATTGGTCGATCCTTGATTGTTCTGTGTGAGAAATGAGTATCTGATGATCAGAGGCTGATGATTTGATCAAGATAGATCAAATGAGGTGAGAAAAACTCAAACCCTAATTGATTGCCTCTTGAATCAGATGAAAATCTGATGAAACCCTAATTTTGACCTGTGAATGCTATACCCGATTAATGCTATTTGAATTGTTAGTTATGCAATGATGCAAATGTAAGGTGGTATATTAGGTCAAAAATTGGGGTATGACAGCACCAACCTGTATGCAGCTGCAGAATATGTCTATGGGTCATGATGACAAGTTCAAAGAGTATACTCAGAAGTAGAGAGATCTAGCAGAAAGAGTCTAGCCACCCTTGTCTAATAGGGAACTGGTTGACATGTTTTTAGGAACACTGACAGGCTCATTATTCAATCATCTGATTAGAAATTCCTCAGTCGGATTCACCAAATTGATATTGACAGGAGAACGTATTGAAGATGGAATCAAGAGTGGAAAAATTTAAGTGGAGACATCTTCAAGTACTGTGAAGAGATATTTTGGTTGGAAGAAAGAAGCCAATGCTGTATATAACCAGAAGAGCCGTGATAAAAATGATCGCCATCAATTTGTGGGGGAAGTCTTGATCTCCAATCCCATGCCAGTGCAACCTCAACAAGATAATACACGTAGATAGAACGCGCCAAGAAGACAGTTCACGAAGATCAATATGCCGTTGCCTCAAGCATTGCAACATATGTTAAAAGCAGAGTTGGTTACTTTGAGAGATCCTCCCCAACATTTCAACACATCTTCTCTGAAGTACAATCCTAACACATGGTGTGAGTACCATTCTAATATCCCTGGGCACGACACTAACAACTGTCGGGACTTCAAGAACAAGATCCAGGACATGATTGAAGCTCAAGAAATCGAATTCAACCCTCATGTCAAAACCCCGAGTGTGATCAACAAATCAATTCCTGATTATGGAAAGAGTGCCAACTCCATTGATGATGACTCTTATGTATTTGCTGTGAATGAGTTGACCACTCCCCTGATGACTGTCAAGAACAATCTGTTGCAAGCCGGTCTATTTCCAGGATGTTTTGACAACTGTCGTTATTGCGCATCTGAATCCAATGGTTGTTCCTAGTTAAAGAGAGGTATTCAGTGCCTGATGGACAACCGAGAAGTGTTATTCATGAAAACTCCATCTGTAGAGAACTTGTGTCACGATGTTTCCAAGAACTTGGAAATTGAAGACATAAGCGTAGAAGAAGCCATACAAGAAGTCTGGGATACCTTGGGGCAGCCAAGTGGGAAATTTGATTTCATGGTGAAATATACCGCCCCTGAAAGATCCAAGATTGAATTGAAAACATCAAAGCAAATTGATGGGGAGATGCCGACTATCCCGAAGAATATGCTGACGTGAACACAGTAAGGATCACTTTCGTTGATCCCGTACCTAGAGTGGCACCTCTAATTATCACTTCACCCAAGCCAGTTTCGTATTCCTCTAACAAAGTTATACCTTGGAATTATAGAGCCGAAGTTTACTACCATGGTGTCAAACAAGAACCTTTGGCCATCGAAGACGACACAATTGAAGCTACTAATCATGATGTCGACAATATCACCTAATCAAGCAAAGTAACCAGAATCGGGAGAGTGTTTTCTCCAGTGATCTCTCCTTCAAAAGAAACTGTTGTACCATTCCACATTCATGTTGTTGAGCCAACCACTGAGGCTCGAGGCAAAGAGAAAGTATACCAGCCCGTACATATAGAAACATCGAAGGAAGTTGTTGGAGACACCTCCAAGCAAGAAATGGAGGAAATCCTGAAGATCATTAAGAAAAGCGATTACAATGTTGTAGAGAAGTTGGGACAAACTCCATCAAAAATATCTATTTTATCTCTATTGTTGTGCTCCGATGCTCATGCTAAAGCCCTGTTGAAATTCCTGAAGAACTCTCATGTGCCATAAGAAACTTCTATTGATCAAATTGAAAGTTGTATTGCTAGCTTGACCGCAGACAATGGTTTAGGCTTTTCTGATGCTGATTTGACTCATACAGGATGGAAGCATAACAAAGCCTTGCACGTCTCTATGGAGTGTAAGGGCACAAAAATATCTCATGTATTGGTAGATATTGTCTCTTCTTTGAATGTCTTGCCGAAAAGTGCTCTAGACAGACTTGATGTTGAAGAAGTGGTGATGAAACCCAGTGACATAGCTGTAAGAGCTTTTGATGGTTCGAAGAGAACAGTACTTGAAGAGCTCAACCTGTCGATCAAAGTGGGTTCCCAAACTTTTGATTATACTTTCTTTGTGATGGATATTCGCCTAGCTTATTTTTGCTTGCTTGGATGCCCTAGGATACATGGGGCAACCGTTGTTACCTCTACTTTACATCAGAAGTTGAAGTACCTAGTAAAAGGGAAGATTATCACTGTCTGCAGCAAAGAGGAGTATATGGTTAGCCACCTGCATTCATTCTGATATATTGAAATGGAAGGCGAATTTATCGAGACTCCCTGTCAAGCTTTTGAAGTGGTTCCACGAGTAATACCTATTGACGCTCCTGTCACTCCTAAGATTACTAGAATTCCATCGAAGATGGCCTCGCTGAAGGACACAAGAGCTGTAGTTGAAGAAGGAGGTTGTACCGTTTACGGTCAGTTGCCCGATTTTCCATTCAAATCTGATAAGTTTAGTTTAGGCTTCACTTCCAAAGGTCAGAAGATGATACGTCGCGAACGTGCTGGTAGACCTCCGTTTCGCATCAACAATAATGGAGTTCATGCTATAGGAAATTATGATGGTGACTTCAACATCGATAACTGGATCTTCCCTACTACTGGCGATGGACTCAACAATTGGACGACAAAGGATGTTATGCCAATCTCCTTTAGTCAGGAATTCATACTCACTCTGGATCCCATCGATAACGATTCTGTTATTGCTAAATATGACTTTGATAATCCGATCTACCAAGCCGAAGCAAAGGCGAGGAAGATTGTGAAGTGCCAGGAGAACTTGCCAGACTACTACAATAAGAGGAAAGAGCTATACAACCACACGAAGAGTCGGCCGAGGTTGTGAATCTAGGTACCGAGGAAGACAGAAAAAAGTCAAGATATGAGCTGGTCTTAATAATAGTGTTAAGTAAAGACTGATTCAGATGCTGCGAGATTACATCGAGATTTTTTCTTGGTCCTACGAAGACATGTCAGGTGTAACACCTCATTTATACCCCAAGTAATTATAAGAAAATCAGAGTGCAGAATTTTCAACAAACATATGAGATGCCACATTTTCAACTTAGAACAACTTCATATGACCACAATTAATTCAGATACATAACACTGGTTCGGATAAACTGACAACAACCTGATTTACTCTTTTGAAAACAAAATAACTTTTATTAATTAGCGGCTTCACATAATTCAACTTATAACGACATAACCTCATGTCTAACTCAAAACAACTTTAATATAACGATTCTTTAATAACAACAACTTAAGATTCAACTACTAAAACAATAACAACAATTAAACGACAATCTCCCCCCCGAGTGCTACGTATCAGAGAAACTAAATTGACTTGGACTAACAACAACTAATTCCTCAATTCTCGAATACATGCACGTTACTAGTATAAAGGCAACGACGAAACAAATGAAAAGGGTGAGATATCTAATGTTATAATTGAATACATGATAAACAATATATTAGATCAGATTATATAGAATCATCACTATGCAACTTATATTAACAATTATAACAATAGAATCAGCAACAGTTATATAATAACAACAACAATTATATCACAACAACATTTCCAACACAACATAACAACTATTTCACAACTTATGAATAACGACAACAACTTAAATTAATCGACACATCAACATAAAAACTATGATTATGCAACTCCAAATGCAACTCAACTATGCACATGCATGTGGTACCATTGGAGTAAAACTCCCAACTTAGAAATCTGTTAGTTTACCGAGGCATCAACAAGGCATAAGCCTTAAACTTAATATTTTTCCAATCTAGGCCAACATGGTGTCAATCCAGGCCAACTTAATAATGCAGTGTATGTCATGCGACCTCAACTTCAACAACAAAATTACGACAACGCAACAACAACATAACAACTAGTCAACCGCAATTCAACATTGGCCATAGGCCTACAACTTAGTAACGATTCAACATTGGCTAAAAGCCTACAACTTAGTAACGATTCAACATTGGCTAAAAGCCTACAACTTAGTAACAATTCAACATTGGCTAAAAGCTCACAACTTAGTAACGATTCAACATTGGCTAAAAGCCTACAACCTAATATTTTCCCATAGATGTAGAAAATACAATGACATCATCACCAACATCATAAACGTCATGCAACAATATGACATCATAACAACATTATAGACTTTGTTATAATAACAACATAATAACAACATAATAACAACATAACAGCAACATAACAACAACATAACAACAACTTAACAGTAGCAACAACATGCAACAAAAAAACACCCGGTTCAACAATTATCCAACAGTACACACGAAAAACCACATTGATTCATCAAAAGTTCACCTACTGTGTTTGGAAATATTTTTATAAGATAGATCATAATTTTAGCTTTTCAACGGTCCAAACGACACTTAAATCAGAGTGACGGTTGCAAAGATATGACAAAAATAGTTTTCAAAGGTATTTTTCATTTTTCATACAGTATGTGTCGATGCATAAGCCCATGTGTCGACTCATCCTTTAAAATTTCCAATTTTTCAAACAGCATGTATCGATGCATAAGTCCATGTGTCGACTCATCCTTTGAAATTTCCAATTTTTTCAAACAGCTCGTATCGATGCATAAGTCCATGTGTCAACTCATCCTTTAAAATTTCAAATTTTTCAAACAACTTGTATCGACGCATAAGTCGTATGTGTCAACTCATACATCATTCCAGATTCTGTTTCTCAAAGGTTTTAACATCATGTGTCGACCCATAGCCATTTCTATCGAAGCATACTGAATTTAAACTTCTATTTTTAAAACTCAATATAGTATGTATCGATACATAGCCTCTTGTATCGACACATGTTGCATAAAAATGCTGAAACCAGTTTCTGTAGCACAATTCTACGTAACGCTTCAATTTAATGTCCAACCATTCCATACATCTCAATCCAAACATCCCAACAGTCCATAACAACACGTCATGGTTAATTACACACAAATTCGTTCATGAATTCAATCGATCACAATGCTCAATTTCATAAATTTCAGATTACCAATGACAAATCAACACACATTCAACGTAGCATTTTCATAACCCAATCCCCACATACAATTTATCATAAACCCCATTATAGACCAAAACGAATCAACACTGTATAATAGCAACAAGGAGATTAAACCCAAGCAACATATACTGATATATGCAACCAATTTCATGGATTATCAAGCAACAATTTAGAATGAAACCACAAAAATCAAAACACCAAAACAAGTGCAAATCTATAAACTCCATCCCACATATCATCCATCATGTATCCCGTTATAGAGTTAGAACCCCACCCTTACCTCTTTGGATTGGTGGCAGCTCTAAACCTTGATCGAATTTCTAGAACCTTAGCTCTAGCACTTCCTTTGCTCTTGTCTCCTTCTACAAAACCCTATTCCTCTTTCTCTTTTTCATGCTACTAGTAACTACTAGCACTTCTTATTTTATTTATATATCTTACTAACTTATCTTAATGGACCTAAGAAATAGCACTCCCTATTTTGTTATTTCTCACTTACAACTTAGCCCAACTAATTTAATTAACATAGTCCATTATTAATAATAATATTATTTTTAATATTATTTCTTCAACATAATCAACTTTATTAATTCTCCGACTAACCGAATAAATCCGACTTTAACTTAATAATCCAAATATGTTTCCCCAAATAATACCAACAAATTCGATTGATTCTCGAACTTCGAGCAAACCCAATAATTAGATCCTTAAATAATTTAATTAACCAATTAATTAAATTTGGGGCGTTACACTAGGGTTAGATATGGAAATTGTGGTACACCTATTACCAACGAAATAAGGTTTTCCCCTGTAAAGCAGAAGGTTCGTCGCATGCGTCCTGAGATGTCCGAGAAAATTAAAGCCAAAGTTATGAAGCAATTCAACACTGGTTTCTTGGCCGTTACTTCTTATCCACAGTGGGTTGCAAACATTGTGGCCGTACCTAAGAAGGATGGAAAAGTTCATATGTGTGTGGACTACTGAGATCTGAATAACGTGAGCCCGAAAGACGACTTTCTGCTTCCACATATCGACATCCTAGTTGACAACACTGCTCAACATAAGGTTTTCTCATTCATGGATGGTTTCTCTAGTTACAATCAAATCAAGATGGCTCTCGAAGATATGGAGAAGACTACTTTCGTCACACAATGAGGAACCTTCTATTATAAGGTTATGTCGTTCGGGTTAAAGAATACTAGCGTAACATATCAGTGTGCTATGGTAGCTTTATTCAATGATATGATTCATCACGAGAAAGAGGTCTACGTCGATGACATGATAGCTCGATCACAAACTGGAGATGAATACCTTGATCATTTGTGTATGCTGTTTGATAGACTAAAGAAATACAAATTGAGACGGAATCCGAACAAATGTACCTTTGGAGTCAAATTCGAAAAACTTTTAGGTTTCATTGTCAATTATAAATGTATTGAAGTTGATCCCGCTAAGGTTAAAGCTATTCAAGAAATTCCAGCTCCCTGCACCAAGAAGGAAGTCAGAGGTTTCCTAGGAGGCTTGAACTACATTGCCCGATTTATTGCACATCCGACTGCTTCTTGTGAGCCAATCTTCAAACTACTGAAGAAAGATCAAGCAGTGGAATGGAACAACGATTTCTAGACAACCTTTGACAAAATCAAGAAGTACCTCCAAGAACCTCTTATCCTGATGCCACCAGTTGAAGGAAGACCTCTAATCATGTACCTAACAGTGTTAGAGAATTCAATGGGGTGTGTGTGTTGGGGAAACATGACGAGTCTGGTCGAAAATAGTATGTAAAATACTACCTTAGCAAAAAATTTACCGACTGTGAAACAACATACTCACTACTCGAGAAAACTTGTTGCGTTTTGATTGGGATGCTCACGACTAAGACAGATATGTTGACTTATACTACCTTATTGATATCTAAAATGGATTTGATAAACATATTCGAGAAACCTGCTCTCTTCGGAAGAATAGCAAGATGGCAGATGATCTTGACCGAGTACGATATTCAGTACACTACCCAGAAAGCGATCAACGGAAGTGTAGTAGTTGATCATTTGGCTCATTAAGCCGTGGATGACTACCAGTCTATGCATTTTGAGTTCCCAGATGTGGATATTATGTTGGTTATCGATTACGAAGAGCCTGGACCGGATGAAGGACCTGAGCTAGGATCCCAATGGACCATGGTTTTTGACGGAGCTTCTAACGCACTTGGCAATGGTATTGGCGTTGTAACCATCACTCCTAAGGGCATCCATACACCTTTCACTTCCAAATTATATTTCGACTACACCAACAATATGGCCGAATATGAAGCGTGCATCATGGGTATCCAAGCTGCTATTGACTTAAGGATCAAATTCATGCAAGTATATGGAGACTCAACCTTGGTAACCAGTCAGATTAAGGGCGAATGTGACACGAAACATCCAAATCTCATTCCATACTAAGAGCATGTATTAAATTTGATCCCTTACTTTGAAGAAATTACTTTAGAGCATATTCCAAGAGAAGAGAATTAGTTGGCAGACGCATTAGCTACCATGTCATCTATGTTCAAAGTCAGATGGGACAACGAAGCCCCTCATATATCTATCGAAAGGTTAGATGAACCAGCATACTGTTGTGAACTTAATATTGAAGGAGTAAAGAAGAAACCTTGGTTCTACGAAGTGAAGAGGTATCTCGAGGGTCAAGAATACCCTAAGGGGGCATCTATCAACGATAAGAAATTTCTAAAGAGATTCGCTGCCAAGTTCTTACTAAGGAACGACATTCTGTACAAACGCAACCATGATCTAGCTTTACTTCGATGTGTAGACAAGAAGACAACCAAAAGAATCATGGAATAGTTGCATGAAGGAGCTTTTGGTACTCATTCCAGTGGACATACAATGGCCAAGAAGATTCTGAGAGCAGGTTACTATTGTTCTACTATGGAAGTTGATTGCTATCACTATTATTGATCTTGTCACAAATGTCAGATATACGCAGATAACGTGCATGTGCCTTTGGTTCCATTGAATGTTCTAACTGCTCTGTGGCCTTTTGCGATGTGGGGCATTGATATGATTGGATAAATCAAACCATCCGCTTCTAATGGGCACCATTTCATCCTCGTTGCTATCAATTACTTTACCAAGTGGGTAAAAGCAGCCTCGTTTGCATTTGTTACCAAGAATGTTGTGGCTCGGCTCATCAAACATAATATCATATTCTGATACGACGTTCCCGAAAGGATTATCACAGACAATGACACCAATCTCAATAACAAAGTGATCATCGAACTTTGTACACAGTTCAAGATAAAGCATCACAACTCCTCCCCATATCGACCAAAGATGAATGACACAGTGGAATCCGCCAACAAGAATATTAAGAAGATCAAAAAAAAAAAGACAGTGACATATATGGATTGGCATGAGATGCTTCCATTTTCACACTTCAAGACGAACATCTGAAACCCCATTCTCTCTCGATATGGTATGGAAGTTCGACCTATTGAGGTCCAAATACCCTCGCTCAGAGTATTGAGGGATGCAGAGTTAGACGGAGATGTATGGGTCTAGACTCGACTTGATCAGATAAACTTAATTGATGAGAAGTGACTCGCAGCCATCTGCCATGGACATATATATCGAAAACGCGTGATCAAAGCCTTCAATAAGAAGTCAAGCACCGAGTGTACCAAGTTGGCGATCTAGTAGTCAAGCGCATCATCCTAGCACAAGGTGATCCCAGGGGAAAATTGACTCCCACCTATGAGGGGCCATTTGTAGTAAAGACAATATTTTTTGGCGGAGCCATGATACTGAGCATTATGGAAAGAGAAGACTTCCTACACACTATAAACGCGAACATAGTTAAAAAATACTACGAATAAATGAGACCCGCTAGGTCGACTCGCCTAGGCAAAATAAGTCCAAAAAAAGGGTTCGGCTAAAATTAGGGACATACATAAAAATGTACAAGTCGAAAACCCGCAGGCGACTTGGGCAAAAAGGATATCCAGAGAAAACTCGAAAGGACGATCTAGGCAAAAGTTAGGGATTAAAGCGTATGACTATGTCTCAATGGATCATCGATGTACACTACTATCAACTTCAAGATTCAAATGGCATAGATCAATCTAATCACCTTCTTCTATTAGCAAGAAGATGAGATATTCAAAAATATATGAGCAATAGTAGAGTCGAAACTCAATGGGGTTATTTCCATATAGCTTTTAACACTTTTTCAATGCTTCGACAGTTTCCTCTTACTAGGATACTTGTCTCTTTGTACAGGAATTGCCTACATATAGGCCCATTTTTTAAAATCAATACAAATTCTCTTCTAAATTTGAATTTTTACTTTTATCTATTTTATTTGCATAAGTCCAATGATTTCTTTGAATGATTATATGCATCTGACAATAAACATCTGCTTACAAATACATGAAAAGAAAACAAAAACAATAATTACTGCAGGCTTTAGGAATTGAGATGACAATCCAAGTCACCAACACATCCCCACAGAGTTAGCATCACAAAAATACCCCCACAAACCTTATGGAGTCATCACGTCTTCAAGAATATTACGACTCCTTCTCATATGCAATAGGATGGTTTGTTTACAATATCTACACATACCATTGCTACATCAGTCCCCGAGCAGTAGCAGGTCATCAACTTACAATACATCACGTTAGTCCCCGAGCAGTGATTATCTCAATTCATCACGTCAGTCCCCACGCAGTGATTATCTACATCTACAATTCATCACGTTAGTCCCAGTGAACATCTACGTCATCACGCCAGTCCCCATGCAGTGATCTTCTATAATTCATCACGTTAGTCCCCGAAGTGGTCATCTATATTGTCATGTCACCGCAGTGAACATCAATTTTGTTACATTGGTCCCCGAGCAAGTATCATCTACACCGCCACGTCTGAAACATTAACTTTGTTATATTGGTCCCCTTGAGTAACAAATCATCAATTAACTTATTATGTCAGTCTCCGAGTAGTAATAATTTATTCAAAACCACATCATTCCCCATCATGGGTCATTTCATCAAAACCATACACAAGATATTCATCCCTAACTGAGTATCACACAAGGAGTCTCATTCTCCAACAACATCAATATCCAGACCCGAAAATTCGTCAGATAGTGCATCAGAGGAATCCATATCTCTCTTATCTCCAGTTAGGGTCTCCAAAACTATATTTTTCCATCCCTAAGCAGAAGTCGAAGATCCCTAGCAGAACATTCTCATCTTCTTCAAGATGGATACGTTTTGAAATACCACAACATATATATCCATGCATCATTCATAAATAATCATAACATGTGCATGCATAATTCTCGTTTATTTCGAGAGCATCATCATATACTCGCATGCATTATGATATTCCTAGAACTAACCTTATTATTTCAGGTTAAATTCTCAAACAGGAGAAAATTATTTACAAACTTCCAAACGGAAGGTCAAAGATTAATGCTTGAAATAAGACGGGGAAACTATTCGTACAACCAACATGGTATGAAGTCCTGAAACCAGGTTTACCAAAGAAACAATAGGCTATAGATTAATACCCAAAACAATACGGGGAAACTATCTATGTTTTGACGAATACTTATCTCAGATGAAACCAAGGTGAAGGTTTATTGTGACTCTCCTATCACCAGTATCTCCAGATAGCATCTTTAAGCCCATCCCCGACTACACATTATCATCTCTCCACTTGCAGATTGCTGCATATCTGGTTAAAAATTGGTGCATACCAATAACGCCATTCAAAGACGGTCGTGGATGCATTTTCTCTTCAAGAAATCTACCAAGGAGTCTAACGACGACTCACTCTCCAAAGAACAACTTCTCCATGTCATTTATAAGCTCATCCCAATACATCATATGTCGACGGTCTCATTCCATACACCAATGAGTGCAAATTTCAAGTATTGAGTGTTCAATCATCTTCTACCTTCAAGTCACAAAAGGCAAGCATACCAATATAACCCTTCGGTACAAGAAGATTGAACAGGGGAACTCATATACCCCAAAAATTTTCCTCCTATTTTGATGTCAAGACATATCTCCATACTCAAGAATTCCTCATGGGTCGATCAAACAAACCTCTCCTAAGCAATCAATCCACAACTGGGTTTTGTTTCTCTCAAGTCAAAGATGACTTCTATTGCCTCAAGTGAGCATCATGCCTCCTCATATGTCTCAAAGTACCACCATGCTAAGTTCCAAGCCTCACAACTCAAGTTTGCTCACCAATTGCTCGATGGTTAAATCAACAGATTAGACAAAAAGTCAATTGTGGTCAACATACAGTCAAATTTCATCATTTTTGGTCAACGTCAAGATTTTGAAGTCACATTCATCATTTGACCAGGGGTTGATCATGATTTATCAAGAAAATCCAAGGAATGATCAAAAGTCAAAAGTTTCTAAATTAGGGTTTCTTAAGGGAAAGTCAACAGAACTTTGACCAAGCATAACTTTCACATACTTCATCAAAAAAAATTCCACCAAAGCTCATTTTAAAGGGAGCTCAATGTATCTCACATCTTTGCCCAAAAATGATTCATTTGAGAGTTATGGGTCAAGACATTATAGGTCCTTCTAAAAGTCAACAAAAATTCATATTTTTCCAAATAAGTGTACTTGATCATGGAAGCTTCAATGAAGATGAAACCAAAAGGAGCATTTATAGGACATCTTAATATTTCTAAAAAGTCCAAGAACACTCTCAAATGATAAAAATTGAGCAAGTTATGGCTTAAGAAAAATTGAAAATTTTGAAGAAGTGCATGAAGAAAAAATTGATGAATTTTGAAAATCTTCCAAATGGGCTTAGGTTTTAATGATCCAAACTTGTTTCTAACATTATCCATAGCCTATAAGTTCAATTACACGCCATCCTTCTAATTATTTTATTTATTTTTTAATTAAATCATTAAAATTAAATTTTAATTAAAATAAAAGCAAGGAAAGGCTTAAGTATGGGCTTGATTTCCAAGTTGCTTGAGGTCCAAGATAGTCATAGAATCGACAAATTCGCAAGATCCGATTGGAAAGAGATTGGTACAATATTGAAGGAAAAACCAAGTTTTAAAGAAAATTGGCAATCAAATATTCTCACAATGAATGCCATATATTTTCTCCACAAATCTTAACCTAATTCAGCCTCCTATATATGAACAAGGATTCCAAATGCTTACGAACGATTTTTTGCAGCCTCAAGAACCCTAACAAAGCTTGAAAAAAGTGTGAAGAACAAGCAATTGGCATTCCATGATTTCCATCAATTCAAGCCATTCCAAAGGTGTCAATCAATTCCTCATTGCCTCCTAAATCTTTCCAAATTTCATCACCACAATCCGAATCGATCCAACCATAATCATGGTTTGAGCTTTCTTTTCCAAAATCGATTATCAAGTTTTACGATTATAAACATGTTTCGATTGCATACTTATGTTTAGAATGATGTTTGCAAGCTTTATGGTTCAATTTGAGTTTTAGCAAGAAACACCATGGTTAGGGTTTCGAGCTTGTGAAACATAGTTACAAGTAAAATTGGACCAAATCGAGGTACCATCATACTCAGAACGAAGTTTCCAATCGAACCATGGTCTTACCATTAATTTATGTTACGTGTTCTTGATTTTCGAAAGTTGCAGGTGTTATAGTGACGGACGAAGTCGTCACTACAGGTTGTAGCCACGAAAAGTCTGTAGGTAAACGTCCCAAAAATTCAAAACGGGGACGATGACCCCTTCGCTGCTTTGAGTTAATATATTTTAAAATTTATTTTTATTTTATATTAGTTTTGTTTCATTCTTATGACAGCTAAGGCACCTAGCTCAGATGGCAAACGTGTGGAAACTCTCACCCTGGGGTACCCAGTTCGAACACCAGCGTCTCCTACCTATTTTTTTCGCAATTTTCTTCACTAACTTATTTTCTCTTTTTTTTTCCCTATTTTCTTTTTTATAATTTATTTTCTTTTCAAATATTTTTTAAATACAATAAAAAATTACAAAAATAATTTTATTTTTAGAATTAGCTTTTAAAAATACTTATTTAATTTTTAACACAAAAAAAATATTTTTTTACTTTTCTTTTAATTAATTGTTTAATTAACCGTAAGATTAGATTTTTAATTATTTTCTCAAATAAAATCAACTCCATCAAATACAAAAAAATAACTTTCTTTATTAAATTAGGTTTTCTACTAACCTTAAAACTTTTTCTACTAACATCAAAAATCTTTTTCTAACATTATTTTCTCTTATTTCAATTTAATCCTTCTCGTGATACTTTTTCCAATTTAATGTAACTACTCACAAGTTGTAATAGTTAGGTTTAATTTCTCACATTTTCCAATATTATGTATTTTCTCACAGGATGTAATAGCGTAGATTTAATTTCTCGCATTTACTTTTCCGCACCTCTATTATGTAACTGCCCCAAAGCCATGTAATAGCGTAAGACCTTTACTTTCTGCTTTTATTTTCCGCACCTCTACTTTCTGTATATATTTAATTGCTAGTAACTAGGGTTTGTATGGAAAGACTAAAAACAAAGCTCATGATTTCCATCCAAAATAGGGTTTGATGCATGCCTAATAGGAGTAAAATTAGTGTTTGCAACATTCTTCATGTACTTGCCAGTTTTGGTACTTTACTATTTGGGTGCCATAGATGAGTTTGTTTAGAGATTGATGATGATATGAAAGAAAGATGAAAAAGTGTTTGCAAAAAGATTTAGAGAAAGGAAGAACTAGTTGAAGTTGGAAAAAATATTTTTGAGTTTAAAAAGGAGTATTTATAAGAAAAACGTTTCAGTTTTAAAATGTTTTGGATGAAGAGTTAGTGGGACATGTGTTGACTGTCACTCTATAAGCTGAAAAATAATTACTTGTTGGGAAGCCACAATTTATGCCTACATTAGTATGATAATGATAAACTGTATAAACGCACGTCTCAATGGAACGTTTGAAGGAAATGGTCATTATGACCATGACGTCATAGCAGTAAATGGTCATCATGAGATAATCCATATATCAAAATTGAAACTATTTCAAAAACTGTCCATTTCTTCAGCTATTTCGAAATACACAATTGGGGGGAGGAAATTTGCTGGCTAGAAATTTCAATAATAAGATTTGGAAAGTTAGAAGTCAAAGATCAAGCCATTTTTGAAAAGAGATGTCTTATAAAAGCTCCGATCGACCGTTTCTAAGTGGACGGTCGAATTGTATAAAAAAATAATTAAGAAACTTTTGCTTGGAAGATATAGGAATTCGAGTTATTAGAAATTCAAATTCGAATAATCCTGTTTGGCCCTCTTTGCGATAGAAGCATTCGAAATTCAAATCATTGATTTCGATCAGAAAATACGTGGAGGCATAGCAGTTCGAAATATTTGCATGTCACGAACATGGCGTTTAGTTGAAGAAAGACTATTAGGTCGAATTAGTATATATGTGATCTTTTGTAAATATATTCGTGTGTTCATTACTTTGTACAAATTACTCATAAAACTTGAAGTACCAGTGTTGAGAGAAAAGAGTTCCCTGAGAATGTACGTATTGAAACACCACTTTACATTCAAAGTCTTTGTCATTTAAATAAGAATGTTTAATTATCCTTTATATTCCATTCGAATTACCTATTATGCCTTTTAACTGTTTAATTAAAAGTTTCTTGTCTTTATGTTAAAAAGACTCCTTTATTCTTCATGTTCAAACCTCTTTATGTTCTCTGTCGAAATTTAAACCTTTCTACAAACATATAACAAATATCCAAAAATACATAACGAACGACACATGTCCTAGGATCAATCTAGTCGATCCTGCAAGTAACCAAATACATATAATTCATTTGGAAGACTAGAAGTTGTTTACCAAATTTCAGGGTAAATATCACCATTAGACTCATAGCTATTAGAGATAACCATTGTAATTTAATCAGGGTGAATATACGCCCAAGAAGTAGTATTCAAATCATTTAGGGCTTCATCCCCGACAAATATAGAAATATCACCATCAAAAAAACTACTTCATGAATTAGAAAGTTGATCATCTATATTGGTAATTGTAGAGGCATTGGAATGGAAATTATAAAGCATGAATCAAGGTTTAAAAAGGTACTTGAGACGAAGATATGTCAAGTGTTAGTTCTCTTATTTTAGGATTGACTTAATTTTTGTAAAACAAATAATACCTGCAATAAATGTACAATAGAATGTATAAACTTGCTAAGAAGAACATGTACAACGAGAAGTCCTATTGAAATGCCAGAACATGTTGTGTTGAACTCATTCAACAACTGGAACAACATGTCGAAGAAGATGTCCTACTAAGGAGCATTCGATATCACGCCAGCTAAACTAAATAATAAGATTTAGTTCTGATTTAAATTATGCATAATATTTAGAGAATATTATGCCTCATATATAAAGCATATTTACAGGCATATTTAAAGGTTTAGGAGATTCAACCTGAAATCAAGGAGAATGAAGAATTCCTAAATAATGAGATTATTTAGGAAACTAAAGACCTTTCTTGTAGTAGAAGTATCTCAGCTTGTTACTTGATATGATGTAGTTTGAAGGCCCAAAACTAGTTGGGTATAGTTTATAAATAGATTTTTAACCTAGTTTTAGGAGCTAGCAAAATATATAAAATATGTAATCGTTAGCGATGTTGTGAACCACCCAATTTTTGGGATGGTCACCATACTCCTCGAAACCTGTAGGTGAGAGGTAGTGTGTATTATTTTTAGAAGAAGCTTTGAAGCAACTCCAAGGTGTGTCCTAAGTTAAAAGCAAAAGGCTTTGAGACTTAGTTAGGGTGTAATATAAGTGTGTCTTATATTCCTTGTGATTGTTTACCACCGTGTGATTGAGGAGGAGTGAGAGGTCTCATATCTAAGAGTTCTTAGGTAGAAGGGTTATTGGGTAGTGATTAAGTGAGGAGTTGTAAATGGGGTAGTTTAGCTCTGAATTGATACTGCTGATAGTGAACTTCATCTCTGGCTTGGTAGCCTCCAGATGTAGGAGTGTTTGCACCGAACTGGGTGAACAATTCTATTGTGTTATTTATATTTTCTGTACTGGTTTACCTTGACTGTGTGTTTATGTCAGATCAGATGTCATGACATCTTTATAAGACATCTGAATCTATTATACCAGAATTTCATCAAGGGAGTGAAGGCAAGCAAATGAAGTGAAAGGTTGAAGACAACTTGAAAAATATGTTGCTCCAACGGGAAAATGGGGGCACAATAATTAGGTATTGCCAGAAGTTTGAAGAAGAAAAAATGGTTTCTCAAAAGAGTCAAGTATACTTCAATTAGTAATGAGACCGAAAGTATATTCATAAATTCAAAGACCCTTATATAAGAAAAAGGTGAACCAAGCCAAGAGATGAAAAAAATGGGAATAAGTAAAGCAATGGCTAAATCATGCCTCGTGAATACCACGACACTTATGTTCACTCAAGCACCCTATGGAAAAGAGCCACACCCTAACTTGTTAGCCTAGGGCCAAATGTTTAAATTCATTTGAAACGTCATAGTGATGAGAAAGGAGTTTAATGAACTTGTTCCCACTCTTTATTGGTTGGACACATCAATTATTGTTCACAATTAACTAACTTAACAGCATATTGCTGACACATACTAGAAGATTTGCTGTTCAACACTTATTTACAAGTTTTAGGGACAATTGTTATAGACCGATCAAATAACCAATAAAAAGACCCATTTATTATTAAAATAAAAACCCAACAACTACTCAGCTAAGGGTACACATTGTTTTTATATTTTACTCTATTGTGTCTGAGTTAATTTCCATGTGTCTTTTTTATATTATTATGTCTCAATTAATTAATTACTATGTAGTTTCTAAAATAATATGAATATTACAATTATTTATAAAAAACTTTGACAGGGTTATTTTAAAATTATTAAAACTATTTTTAATAGTAATTATTAATTGTTCAAAACGATAGTAATTAAAGTAGTGCAAGTGTCGTGCTCTCATAAAATAACAAAAAAATAAATTCCATTTATTATATATTATTATTATCGCCACTTCTTCCTACAAAATAGTCGGACTCAACAATTTAAAAAAGACCATTTCTTATTTTTCAAGTTTTCTAACGTTAGAAAACTATTTCAAATCACCCACTTCATCAAAAATTAAATAAAACTCCTTTTTTTTTTTTTTTACTGATTTTTTTCTTTCTATTTATTTTCAATTTTTTCATTTTCTCTCTCCACCAAACAAATTTATAAGATGCGAAAATGAACCTAGCCAACATTGCATCGAAAATTAACTTTAACTAATTACTCTCTTTTTTTGCTCAAGAAAATTCTAAGGTCAATACCAAAGAGATTAATTAGCTATTATTAGAACACCTAACACTAATGACTAGGGTTACTCTTAACCGTAATTAGTTTGAGTCATCATAAAATGTAACACGTATAAGATACTTCAAATTACACATCAAAGTTTTGTAACCATACATAACATTGTTAGAGTTTTGGGTTTTGGTGAAAAATTTCTTCCATGGCTTCTTGGAATTCATTTCCATGTCGTTTGGCCTATGAATTCTTGGGATGGTCTGCATTCTTCTGTTGGTCTGTTAGTTTCTATCCACAAATCTATTTGAACTTTAAAAGAAAAAGGTATGAACCCTAATCATTCACTTACTCACACTTATTAATTTTGATTCTTAAACTGTGTTTACTTTTTTAGCTAGATTTGGTTAGCACTTATCACCGCAGTTATAAAATTTCCATATTGAAGCTTTGAATGCTTAAATTAATAATTTTAGAAACAAATATGAAAAATAATTACAGTCATTAATAAATCCGAGAAATATTGAGTTCGATTTTTATGTAGAAACAATTTTTGGTAAGTACTCTTATCTCTCGATACAAACTCTAAAGTACTATGGTCTCATTTTCGAAAACTAGAGTGTGAAAGAAAAAAAATCTTAAACATAAGATTGTTCTATTTTTTTTCTCTAAAAATCTAAAGAATCTTGATGTTATATCTAATAATTGATTTTTTTTAATTTATATAAAATCGAGATTTATTAACATTTTTTATATAGCTTAATTTATGAGAATCATTTTAATCTCTTCAATTTTTTTTACCATTAATGAGTATATTTCTTAAGCTTAATGTAATGCAAATGACTTCACCAAAAAAAAGAGTTAAAAATTTATAGTTAGGGTTCCTCATAGTTTATTCTATGATAAAACAATAAAAAATGGAAAGTATTTAACAAATAGATATATATTTTTAAGATATGAATATATTCATTGTTATCATTATTATTGTTTGATTGAGTTTTTTTTTGGTTAATTAGTGTTGTAGGGTTGAACATTGATTATGCTCTTCTAAACACCATTAAGCAAGTTTACTACTTGGTCTACAATGCATCTCTTTACTTCAGCCCTTCTGTTCAAAAGCAATATGGAAATAAATATGGCCACAAACAGGTAATTTTGTTTAATATTACTAAATTTTTATTATATGAATTGTTTTATTTAAACCTATAATTAGGTCAATAAACCCTAATTTTACTCCTTATCATATTCTCCTTATTTGACTATTTCATTTTTTTTTCTCTGTCAAAAGTATATTTACATCTTTTGGTATGACAGTACTGCTGGTCCTTTATGATTAATATATCATATTCTCTTTTAAAAAAAATTTGGTTTAATTAATATGTTGATCTGCTTTTTAATTTTAATTTGTTTTTTCAGATGAATCCCGTGGCATTAAATGATGTTGCATTCTCATCCCATGCTGTTCTTCTTAGTGCATTCACCTTATACCAGATTGCAATTTATGATGTAATATTTCTTATCTTCAATATACTCATTATTATTCTTGTTTATATTTTTCAATATAAATAATATTCCAATTAATAATTGATGATTATTCTAAAACTTGAATGTTTTTCCATGCAGCGTGGAAATCAAAAACTTTCAAAAACAACTGCAGGATTGACATCACTTGTGATATTAGCTTCAATAGTTTGTGTCTTTATAGCTTTGCCTTCACGTAGTTGGCTTTGGCTAATCTCTATATTCAAGTATGTTTTTTATGTATATTCTTCTTGCTTTTAATTAATCACATTAATTAGTTATTCTAATTTATATATTTTTAATTTTTATGGTCATAACTTATGTTGATATTGATCATATATTACAGTATTATCCAAGTTGCTTTGACAATTATTAAATACATTCCACAGGTGAGATTTATCCGTATATGCTTTTTTTATCAATTATAAAAAAAAATTAACTAAATTATTATAACATAACATAGATGAAAATTTATTTTAAACCATTATTAAAGTAAAATTTATAAAATAGTGTAACATAATTATTTAAATTGATTTTAATTTTTTTAATTGGCTTGAATTAAATACATATTTTTTATATTTTTCAAATGTTGTATTATTAAAATTTATATAGCTTTTTTTAATGGATATTAATATATATTTGATTTATGAATATAGGCAGCGTTTAATTTCATGAGAAAAAGTACAGAAGGATGGAGTATTGGATTGGTATTGGATCGGCTCATCAAACATAATATCATATTCTGATACGACGTTCCCGAAAGGATTATCACAGACAATGACACCAATCTCAATAACAAAGTGATCATCGAACTTTGTACACAGTTCAAGATAAAGCATCACAACTCCTCCCCATATCGACCAAAGATGAATGACACAGTGGAATCCGCCAACAAGAATATTAAGAAGATCAAAAAAAAAAAGACAGTGACATATATGGATTGGCATGAGATGCTTCCATTTTCTTTCCACGGTTATCACACTTCAGTACGAACATCTACAGGGGAAACCCCATTCTCTCTCGTATATGGTATGGAAGCGGTTCGACCTATTGAGGTCCAAATACCCTCGCTCAGAGTATTGAGGGATGCAGAGTTAGACGGAGATGTATGGGTCTAGACTCGACTTGATCAGATAAACTTAATCGATGAGAAGTGACTCGCAGCCATCTGCCATGGACATATATATCGAAAACGCGTGATCAAAGCCTTCAATAAGAAGTCAAGCACCGAGTGTACCAAGTTGGCGATCTAGTAGTCAAGCGCATCATCCTAGCACAAGGTGATCCCAGGGGAAAATTGACTCCCACCTATGAGGGGCCATTTGTAGTAAAGACAATATTTTTTGGCGGAGCCATGATACTGAGCATTATGGAAAGAGAAGACTTCCTACACACTATAAACGCGAACATAGTTAAAAAATACTACGAATAAATGAGACCCGCTAGGTCGACTGGCCTAGGCAAAAATAAGGGCGTCCCGGCAAACCAAAAGGGTTCGGGCTAAAATTAGGGACATACATAAAAAAATGTACACCCTGCAAGTCGAAAACCTGCAAAGGCGACTTGGGCAAAAAAGGATATCCCGGTAGACTGAAAACTCGAAAGGACGATCTAGGCAAAAGTTAGGGATTAAAGCGTATGACTATGTCTCAATGGATCATCGACAGACTACACTACTATCAACTTCAAGATTCAAATGGCATAGATCAATCTAATCACCTTCTTCTATTAGCAAGAAGATGAGATATTCAAAAATATATGAGCAATAGTAGAGTCGAAACTCAATGGGGTTATTTCCATATAGCTTTTAACACTTTTTCAATGCTTCGACAGTTTCCTCTTACTAGGATACTTGTCTCTTTGTACAGGAATTGCCTACATATAGGCCCATTTTTTAAAATCAATACAAATTCTCTTCTAAATTTGAATTTTTACTTTTATCTATTTTATTTGCATAAGTCCAATGATTTCTTTGAATGATTATATGCATCTGACAATAAACATCTGCTTACAAATACATGAAAAGAAAACAAAAACAATAATTACTGCAGGCTTTAGGAATTGAGATGACAATCCAAGTCACCAACACATCCCCACAGAG
Source organism: Vicia sativa (assembly GCA_021764765.1). Classification (NCBI taxonomy): domain Eukaryota; kingdom Viridiplantae; phylum Streptophyta; class Magnoliopsida; order Fabales; family Fabaceae; genus Vicia; species Vicia sativa. The sequence continues at coordinate 212,196,375 of CM038792.1, read as the reverse complement.
TTAGCATCACAAAAATACCCCCACAAACCTTATGGAGTCATCACGTCTTCAAGAATATTACGACTCCTTCTCATATGCAATAGGATGGTTTGTTTACAATATCTACACATACCATTGCTACATCAGTCCCCGAGCAGTAGCAGGTCATCAACTTACAATACATCACGTTAGTCCCCGAGCAGTGATTATCTCAATTCATCACGTCAGTCCCCACGCAGTGATTATCTACATCTACAATTCATCACGTTAGTCCCCGAGCAGTGAACATCTACGTCATCACGCCAGTCCCCATGCAGTGATCTTCTATAATTCATCACGTTAGTCCCCGAGAAGTGGTCATCTATATTGTCATGTCAGTCCCCGCGTAGTGAACATCAATTTTGTTACATTGGTCCCCGAGCAGTAACAGATCATCTACACTGTCACGTCAGTCCCTGCGCAGTGAACATTAACTTTGTTATATTGGTCCCCTTGGAGTAACAAATCATCAATTAACTTATTATGTCAGTCTCCGAGTAGTAATAATTTATTCAAAACCACATCATTCCCCATCATGGGTCATTTCATCAAAACCATACACAAGATATTCATCCCTAACTGAGTATCACACAAGGAGTCTCATTCTCCAACAACATCAATATCCAGACCCGAAAATTCGTCAGATAGTGCATCAGAGGAATCCATATCTCTCTTATCTCCAGTTAGGGTCTCCAAAAACTATATTTTTCCATCCCTAAGCAGAAGTCGAAGATCCCTAGCAGAACATTCTCATCTTCTTCAAGATGGATACGTTTTGAAATACCACAACATATATATCCATGCATCATTCATAAATAATCATAACATGTGCATGCATAATTCTCGTTTATTTCGAGAGCATCATCATATACTCGCATGCATTATGATATTCCTAGAACTAACCTTATTATTTCAGGTTAAATTCTCAAACAGGAGAAAATTATTTACAAACTTCCAAACGGAAGGTCAAAGATTAATGCTTGAAATAAGACGGGGAAACTATTCGTACAACCAACATGGTATGAAGTCCTGAAACCAGACGGGTTTACCAGCAAACAATAGGCTATAGATTAATACCCAAAACAATACGGGGAAACTATCTATGTTTTGACGAATACTTATCTCAGATGAAACCAAGGTGAAGGTTTATTGTGACTCTCCTATCACCAGTATCTCCAGATAGCATCTTTAAGCCCATCCCCGACTACACATTATCATCTCTCCACTTGCAGATTGCTGCATATCTGGTTAAAAATTGGTGCATACCAATAACGTCATTCAAAGACGGTCGTGGGATGCATTTTCTCTTTCAAGAAATCTACCAAGGAGTCTAACGTACGACTCACTCTCCAGCAACAACTTCTCCAGATGTCATTTATAAGCTCATCCCAATACATCATATGTCGACGGTCTCATTCCATACACCAGCGAGTGCAAATTTCAAGGGTACTCGAGTGTTCAATCATCTTCTACCTTCAAGTCACAAAAGGCAAGCATACCAATATAACCCTTCAGGTACAAGAAGATTGAACAGGGGGAACTGTTATACCCCAAAAATTTTCCTCCTATTTTTGATGTCAAGACATATCTCCATACTCAAGAATTCCTCATGGGTTGATCAAACAAACCCTCTCCTAAGCAATCAATCCACAACTGGGGTTTTGTTTCTCTCAAGTCAAAGATGACTTCTATTGCCTCAAGTGAGCATCATGCCTCCTCATATGTCTCAAAGTACCACCATGCTAAGTTCCAAGCCTCACAACTCAAGTTTGCTCAGTCAATTGCTCAGATGGTTAGAAATCAGTTGTATTAGACAAAAAGTCAATTGTGGTCAACATACAGTCAAATTTCATCATTTTTGGTCAACGTCAAGATTTTGAAGTCACATTCATCATTTGACCAGGGGTTGATCATGATTTATCAAGAAAATCCAAGGAATGATCAAAAGTCAAAAGTTTCTAAATTAGGGTTTCTTAAGGGAAAGTCAACAGAACTTTGACCAAGCATAACTTTCACATACTTCATCAAAAAAAATTCCACCAAAGCTCATTTTAAAGGGAGCTCAATGTATCTCACATCTTTGCCCAAAAATGATTCATTTGAGAGTTATGGGTCAAGACATTATAGGTCCTTCTAAAAGTCAACAAAAATTCATATTTTTCCAAATAAGTGTACTTGATCATGGAAGCTTCAATGAAGATGAAACCAAAAGGAGCATTTATAGGACATCTTAATATTTCTAAAAAGTCCAAGAACACTCTCAAATGATAAAAATTGAGCAAGTTATGGCTTAAGAAAAATTGAAAATTTTGAAGAAGTGCATGAAGAAAAAATTGATGAATTTTGAAAATCTTCCAAATGGGCTTAGGTTTTAATGATCCAAACTTGTTTCTAACATTATCCATAGCCTATAAGTTCAATTACACGCCATCCTTCTAATTATTTTATTTATTTTTTAATTAAATCATTAAAATTAAATTTTAATTAAAATAAAAGCAAGGAAAGGCTTAAGGGCGTATGGGCTTGATTTCCAAGTTGCTTGAGGTCCAAGATAGTCATAGCAATCTGACAAATTCGTGCAAGATCTGATTGGAAAGAGATTGGTACAATATTGAAGGAAAAACCAAGTTTTAAAGAAAATTGGCAATCAAATATTCTCACAATGAATGCCATATATTTTCTCCACAAATCTTAACCTAATTCAGTCTCCTATATATGAACAAGGATTCCAAATGCTTACGAACGATTTTTTGCAGCCTCAAGAACCCTAACAAAGCTTGAAAAAAGTGTGAAGAACAAGCAATTGGCATTCCATGATTTCCATCAATTCAAGCCATTCCAAAGGTGTCAATCAATTCCTCATTGCCTCCTAAATCTTTCCAGCCTATCACCATCAATCAACACGTCCAGAATCGATCCAACCATAATCATGGTTTGAGCTTTCTTTTCCAAAATCGATTATCAAGTTTTACGCATTATAAACATGTTTCGATTGCATACTTATGTTTAGAATGATGTTTGCAAGCTTTCTGGATGGTTCAATTTGAGTTTTAGCACAGGTACGAAGAAACACCATGGTTAGGGTTTCTGAGCTTCGATTTGGTGAAACATAGTTACAAGTAAAATTGGACCAAATCGAGGTACCATCATACTCAGAACGAAGTTTCCAATCGAACCATGGTCTTACCATTAATTTATGTTACGTGTTCTTGATTTTCGAAAGTTGCAGGTGTTATAGTGACGGACGAAGTCGTCACTACAGGTTGTAGCCACGAAAAGTCTGTAGGTAAACGTCCCAAAAATTCAAAACGGGGACGATGACCCCTTCGCGCGCGTTTTGAGTTAATATATTTTAAAATTTATTTTTATTTTATATTAGTTTTGTTTCATTCTTATGACAGCTAAGGCACCTAGCTCAGATGGCAAACGTGTGGAAACTCTCACCCTGGGGTACCCAGTTCGAACACCAGCGTCTCCTACCTATTTTTTTCGCAATTTTCTTCACTAACTTATTTTCTCTTTTTTTTTCCCTATTTTCTTTTTTATAATTTATTTTCTTTTCAAATATTTTTTAAATACAATAAAAAATTACAAAAATAATTTTATTTTTAGAATTAGCTTTTAAAAATACTTATTTAATTTTTAACACAAAAAAAATATTTTTTTACTTTTCTTTTAATTAATTGTTTAATTAACCGTAAGATTAGATTTTTAATTATTTTCTCAAATAAAATCAACTCCATCAAATACAAAAAAATAACTTTCTTTATTAAATTAGGTTTTCTACTAACCTTAAAACTTTTTCTACTAACATCAAAAATCTTTTTCTAACATTATTTTCTCTTATTTCAATTTAATCCTTCTCGTGATACTTTTTCCAATTTAATGTAACTACTCACAAGTTGTAATAGTTAGGTTTAATTTCTCACATTTTCCAATATTATGTATTTTCTCACAGGATGTAATAGCGTAGATTTAATTTCTCGCATTTACTTTTCCGCACCTCTATTATGTAACTGCCCCAAAGCCATGTAATAGCGTAAGACCTTTACTTTCTGCTTTTATTTTCCGCACCTCTACTTTCTGTATATATTTAATTGCTAGTAACTAGGGTTTGTATGGAAAGACTAAAAACAAAGCTCATGATTTCCATCCAAAATAGGGTTTGATGCATGCCTAATAGGAGTAAAATTAGTGTTTGCAACATTCTTCATGTACTTGCCAGTTTTGGTACTTTACTATTTGGGTGCCATAGATGAGTTTGTTTAGAGATTGATGATGATATGAAAGAAAGATGAAAAAGTGTTTGCAAAAAGATTTAGAGAAAGGAAGAACTAGTTGAAGTTGGAAAAAATATTTTTGAGTTTAAAAAGGAGTATTTATAAGAAAAACGTTTCAGTTTTAAAATGTTTTGGATGAAGAGTTAGTGGGACATGTGTTGACTGTCACTCTATAAGCTGAAAAATAATTACTTGTTGGGAAGCCACAATTTATGCCTACATTAGTATGATAATGATAAATCAGATAAACGCACGCCTCAATGGAACGTTTGAAGGAAATGGTCATTATGACCATGACGTCATAGCGATAAATGGTCATCATGAGATAATCCATATATCAAAATTGAAACTATTTCAAAAACTGTCCATTTCTTCAGCTATTTCGAAATACACAATTGGGGGGAGGAAATTTGCTGGCTAGAAATTTCAATAATAAGATTTGGAAAGTTAGAAGTCAAAGATCAAGCCATTTTTGAAAAGAGATGTCTTATAAAAGCTCCGATCGACCGTTTCTAAGTGGACGGTCGAATTGTATAAAAAAATAATTAAGAAACTTTTGCTTGGAAGATATAGGAATTCGAGTTATTAGAAATTCAAATTCGAATAATCCTGTTTGGCCCTCTTTGCGATAGAAGCATTCGAAATTCAAATCATTGATTTCGATCAGAAAATACGTGGAGGCATAGCAGTTCGAAATATTTGCATGTCACGAACATGGCGTTTAGTTGAAGAAAGACTATTAGGTCGAATTAGTATATATGTGATCTTTTGTAAATATATTCGTGTGTTCATTACTTTGTACAAATTACTCATAAAACTTGAAGTACCGTGTTGAGAGAAAGAGTTCCCTGAGAATGTACGTATTGAAACACCACTTTACATTCAAAGTCTTTGTCATTTAAATAAGAATGTTTAATTATCCTTTATATTCCATTCGAATTACCTATTATGCCTTTTAACTGTTTAATTAAAAGTTTCTTGTCTTTATGTTAAAAAGACTCCTTTATTCTTCATGTTCAAACCTCTTTATGTTCTCTGTCGAAATTTAAACCTTTCTACAAACATATAACAAATATCCAAAAATACATAACGAACGACACATGTCCTAGGATCAATCTAGTCGATCCTGCAAGTAACCAAATACATATAATTCATTTGGAAGACTAGAAGTTGTTTACCAAATTTCAGGGTAAATATCACCATTAGACTCATAGCTATTAGAGATAACCATTGTAATTTAATCAGGGTGAATATACGCCCAAGAAGTAGTATTCAAATCATTTAGGGCTTCATCCCCGACAAATATAGAAATATCACCATCAAAAAAACTACTTCATGAATTAGAAAGTTGATCATCTATATTGGTAATTGTAGAGGCATTGGAATGGAAATTATAAAGCATGAATCAAGGTTTAAAAAGGTACTTGAGACGAAGATATGTCAAGTGTTAGTTCTCTTATTTTAGGATTGACTTAATTTTTGTAAAACAAATAATACCTGCAATAAATGTACAATAGAATGTATAAACTTGCTAAGAAGAACATGTACAACGAGAAGTCCTATTGAAATGCCAGAACATGTTGTGTTGAACTCATTCAACAACTGGAACAACATGTCGAAGAAGATGTCCTACTAAGGAGCATTCGATATCACGCCAGCTAAACTAAATAATAAGATTTAGTTCTGATTTAAATTATGCAGAATATTTAGAGAATATTATGCCTCATATATAAAGCATATTTACAGGCATATTTAAAGGTTTAGGAGATTCAACCTGAAATCAAGGAGAATGAAGAATTCCTAAATAATGAGATTATTTAGGAAACTAAAGACCTTTCTTGTAGTAGAAGTATCTGCAGTTTGTTACAGTTGATATGATGTAGTTTGAAGGCCCAAAACTAGTTGGGTATAGTTTATAAATAGATTTTTAACCTAGTTTTAGGAGCTAGCAAAATATATAAAATATGTAATCGTTAGCGATGTTGTGAACCACCCAATTTTTGGGATGGTCACCATACTCCTCGAAACCTGTAGGTGAGAGGTAGTGTGTATTATTTTTAGAAGAAGCTTTGAAGCAACTCCAAGGTGTGTCCTAAGTTAAAAGCAAAAGGCTTTGAGACTTAGTTAGGGTGTAATATAAGTGTGTCTTATATTCCTTGTGATTGTTTACCACTGTGTGTGATTGAGGAGGAGTGAGAGAGGTCTCATATCTAAGAGTTCTTAGGTAGAAGGGTTATTGGGTAGTGATTAAGTGAGGAGTTGTAAATGGGGTAGTTTAGCTCTGAATTGATACTGCTGATAGTGAACTTCATCTCTGGCTTGGTAGCCTCCAGATGTAGGAGTGTTTGCACCGAACTGGGTGAACAATTCTATTGTGTTATTTATATTTTCTGTACTGGTTTACCTTGACTGTGTGTTTATGTCAGATCAGATGTCATGACATCTTTATAAGACATCTGAATCTATTATACCAGAATTTCATCAAGGGAGTGAAGGCAAGCAAATGAAGTGAAAGGTTGAAGACAACTTGAAAAATATGTTGCTCCAACGGGAAAATGGGGGCACAATAATTAGGTATTGCCAGAAGTTTGAAGAAGAAAAAATGGTTTCTCAAAAGAGTCAAGTATACTTCAATTAGTAATGAGACCGAAAGTATATTCATAAATTCAAAGACCCTTATATAAGAAAAAGGTGAACCAAGCCGGCAACGAGCCAGATGAAAAAAAATGGGAATAAGTAAAGCAATGGCTAAATCATGCCTCGTGAATACCACGACACTTATGTTCACTCAAGCACCCTATGGAAAAGAGCCACACCCTAACTTGTTAGCCTAGGGCCAAATGTTTAAATTCATTTGAAACGTCATAGTGATGAGAAAGGAGTTTAATGAACTTGTTCCCACTCTTTATTGGTTGGACACATCAATTATTGTTCACAATTAACTAACTTAACAGCATATTGCTGACACATACTAGAAGATTTGCTGTTCAACACTTATTTACAAGTTTTAGGGACAATTGTTATAGACCGATCAAATAACCAATAAAAAGACCCATTTATTATTAAAATAAAAACCCAACAACTACTCAGCTAAGGGGTACACATTGTTTTTATATTTTACTCTATTGTGTCTGAGTTAATTTCCATGTGTCTTTTTTATATTATTATGTCTCAATTAATTAATTACTATGTAGTTTCTAAAATAATATGAATATTACAATTATTTATAAAAAACTTTGACAGGGTTATTTTAAAATTATTAAAACTATTTTTAATAGTAATTATTAATTGTTCAAAACGATAGTAATTAAAGTAGTGCAAGTGTCGTGCTCTCATAAAATAACAAAAAAATAAATTCCATTTATTATATATTATTATTATCGCCACTTCTTCCTACAAAATAGTCGGACTCAACAATTTAAAAAAGACCATTTCTTATTTTTCAAGTTTTCTAACGTTAGAAAACTATTTCAAATCACCCACTTCATCAAAAATTAAATAAAACTCCTTTTTTTTTTTTACTGATTTTTTTCTTTCTATTTATTTTCAATTTTTTCATTTTCTCTCTCCACCAAACAAATTTATAAGATGCGAAAATGAACCTAGCCAACATTGCATCGAAAATTAACTTTAACTAATTACTCTCTTTTTTTGCTCAAGAAAATTCTAAGGTCAATACCAAAGAGATTAATTAGCTATTATTAGAACACCTAACACTAATGACTAGGGTTACTCTTAACCGTAATTAGTTTGAGTCATCATAAAATGTAACACGTATAAGATACTTCAAATTACACATCAAAGTTTTGTAACCATACATAACATTGTTAGAGTTTTGGGTTTTGGTGAAAAATTTCTTCCATGGCTTCTTGGAATTCATTTCCATGTCGTTTGGCCTATGAATTCTTGGGATGGTCTGCATTCTTCTGTTGGTCTGTTAGTTTCTATCCACAAATCTATTTGAACTTTAAAAGAAAAAGGTATGAACCCTAATCATTCACTTACTCACACTTATTAATTTTGATTCTTAAACTGTGTTTACTTTTTTAGCTAGATTTGGTTAGCACTTATCACCGCAGTTATAAAATTTCCATATTGAAGCTTTGAATGCTTAAATTAATAATTTTAGAAACAAATATGAAAAATAATTACAGTCATTAATAAATCCGAAATATTGAGTTCGATTTTTATGTAGAAACAATTTTGGTAAGTACTCTTATCTCTCGATACAAACTCTAAAGTACTATGGTCTCATTTTCAAAACTAGAGTGTGAAAGAAAAAAAATCTTAAACATAATGTTCTATTTTTTTTCTCTAAAAATCTAAAGAATCTTGATGTTATATCTAATAATTGATTTTTTTTAATTTATATAAAATCGAGATTTATTAACATTTTTTATATAGCTTAATTTATGAGAATCATTTTAATCTCTTCAATTTTTTTTACCATTAATGAGTATATTTCTTAAGCTTAATGTAATGCAAATGACTTCACCAAAAAAAAGAGTTAAAAATTTATAGTTAGGGTTCCTCATAGTTTATTCTATGATAAAACAATAAAAAATGGAAAGTATTTAACAAATAGATATATATTTTTAAGATATGAATATATTCATTGTTATCATTATTATTGTTTGATTGAGTTTTTTTTTGGTTAATTAGTGTTGTAGGGTTGAACATTGATTATGCTCTTCTAAACACCATTAAGCAAGTTTACTACTTGGTCTACAATGCATCTCTTTACTTCAGCCCTTCTGTTCAAAAGCAATATGGAAATAAATATGGCCACAAACAGGTAATTTTGTTTAATATTACTAAATTTTTATTATATGAATTGTTTTATTTAAACCTATAATTAGGTCAATAAACCCTAATTTTACTCCTTATCATATTCTCCTTATTTGACTATTTCATTTTTTTTTCTCTGTCAAAAGTATATTTACATCTTTTTGGTATGACAGTACTGCTGGTCCTTTATGATTAATATATCATATTCTCTTTTAAAAAAAATTTGGTTTAATTAATATGTTGATCTGCTTTTTAATTTTAATTTGTTTTTTCAGATGAATCCCGTGGCATTAAATGATGTTGCATTCTCATCCCATGCTGTTCTTCTTAGTGCATTCACCTTATACCAGATTGCAATTTATGATGTAATATTTCTTATCTTCAATATACTCATTATTATTCTTGTTTATATTTTTCAATATAAATAATATTCCAATTAATAATTGATGATTATTCTAAAACTTGAATGTTTTTCCATGCAGCGTGGAAATCAAAAACTTTCAAAACAACTGCAGGATTGACATCACTTGTGATATTAGCTTCAATAGTTTGTGTCTTTATAGCTTTGCCTTCACGTAGTTGGCTTTGGCTAATCTCTATATTCAAGTATGTTTTTTATGTATATTCTTCTTGCTTTTAATTAATCACATTAATTAGTTATTCTAATTTATATATTTTTAATTTTTATGGTCATAACTTATGTTGATATTGATCATATATTACAGTATTATCCAAGTTGCTTTGACAATTATTAAATACATTCCACAGGTGAGATTTATCCGTATATGCTTTTTTTATCAATTATAAAAAAAAATTAACTAAATTATTATAACATAACATAGATGAAAATTTATTTTAAACCATTATTAAAGTAAAATTTATAAAATAGTGTAACATAATTATTTAAATTGATTTTAATTTTTTTAATTGGCTTGAATTAAATACATATTTTTTATATTTTTCAAATGTTGTATTATTAAAATTTATATAGCTTTTTTTAATGGATATTAATATATATTTGATTTATGAATATAGGCAGCGTTTAATTTCATGAGAAAAAGTACAGAAGGATGGAGTATTGGATTGGTTTTGCTTGATTTTTTTGGAGGGGTAGCAAACTTTATGCAAATGATTATGCAATCAATTGATCAAGGTGTGTTATCTTCTTAATTTAATAAAAACTATTCTCTAATTTTTTATTTTATTTTAACTTTAAACTAGTAACATTTATTGTATCTTTTTTCTCTAGGTTCATCGAAAAATATCTTTGGGAATATAGGAAAACTTCTGGTAGCAGTGGTATGAAATGCTGATATCTTATTTTATAAAATATTTAATGTTTTATATTTTATTATTTAATTAATTCCATTAATTTTAAGGGACTACTTTAGAAAATATTTAATAGTTTTATATATTATTATAAATTTTAATTACAAACTAGGACATTTTCTTAATACTTGAATATTAATAACTTCTTTATGTTCATATATTGTAGGTATCTATCATATTTGACATAATTTTCATATGCCAACATTATTGCTTATATCCTCCCAAAAAAGCTGACAAGTCATTAGAACAACAACAATCATCAGAGAATCCTGTGGATGCAGTTTAGTTCACTAAATTTCTTAATTAGAATGATTACATCATAGTTTAGATTTAAAACTACAATGCCTAATCATAGAATGTTTTCCATGATTATTTAGCTTCATTAGAATGTAAATATAATTCTTTTCTTTAGCTAGCTAGATACATTCGTTTTTGTTTCAGTTCAAAAGGATTAAGTTCTTAGGAGTTCTTTTATTTGTTTCTAATTTGTATTTGATATCTCTTTGGATGATTAGATTATTGAGACATTATTAACACCCTGAGCGTTTATTTTAGCTTGATTTTACTTTATAACTCAATAAATGTTTGTAATTTTTCTGTTTTTAATTGATTGATAGTATAATTTTTTTACACATAGTTTATCAAAATTAATCTCATGCATGGACAATACTTTTTTGATGCAACTATTTGTTATAAAACAATTTTGTTTCAATATCGCATGTAACAAACATTTTGTACGGACTTGAATAAGATATACAACGGTTGCGTTTTTCAAGTTTATTTTGAACTCTTTTTAATAATACTGTTCATGTTTTTTTTAAGGGTTAAATAAGTTTTTAATCCTTATAAATATTGCAGTTTTCATTTTTAGTCCCTCTATGCCTTTAGGCAATAGCTTTTACAAAAAAAATCGTTGTTTAAACCGGCTAAAATCATTGTCAAAATTCAAAAAAGACTAAAAATGAAACTTCAATATTTATAAGAATCAAAAACTTATTTAACCCTTTTTTTTAATCTCATCAATTCTTTTGGTAATTGTGAGTGTGTGGAACAACGTGGAATGTGATCAGCCATTGGATTGATTTAGGATAATGACATGGGATCCTCACGTGGGATACTTTGTAATACTTCGGGAAAAGAGCCTACATATCCTTTGTGTGATAGTTTTTAGCTTCACCATTGGGTATTCACTTTCTGGTCTTTATAGTCGGCTCGAAACAATTATCCCACAAGACATTGTCTTTGCTTTACAGGGCGAGATTTTGTTACATGCATTGTTATTCGACCATGGGATATGCCGATGTGGGGATCCTAGATTAAACATTAATGTTCTTGGGAATCGATACATTAAATGCCTCTCTTGGAAGTTTTAATGTAACACTAGGAGTGACTGACATGTTTTTACTCGCTAGCTAGCTATGAAGTTCCTTCTTCTTTAGAGTGCTCAAGTTCTTATGAATCATTTCTCGGAAAATCTGAATTGTTGGTAGTGCGTTGTGAATTATACGGTCTTAGTTGTCTAAATATAGTATAAAGGAATTTTGAAGCATTCCCTTTCCTTTTTTGTTGTAAGCTATTTGATAAGATAATGTTTTTGTTCCCTCTATCGTTCTTTCTTAGGAGTGATTCATTATAACGTTGAATCAAACTCGAACAATTTTTTCATCAACATTAGTTTTGCATATTTGGTTGATCTTTCTTATGATTTTGAAGTATAGGTTTTCTTCGTTCTTGCGCCCCTTCATTAGGGCTTCCACGATAAGGATTGCTCAAACATTACTTAGCATGCATCAGTTATCTTAACATTAGATATATTTTATCATGGTCTAAATATCAACGCTAAACCAAGAAAGCTGGTAAGGATATTGCAGACTATTGGGTACTGTCATACCCCAAATTTTGACCTAATATACCACCTTACATTTGCATCATTGCACAACTAACAGTTCAGACAACATTAATCGGGTATAGCCTTTACAGGTCAAAATTAGGGTTTCATCAGGTTTTCATCTTATTTAAGAGGCAACCAATTAGGGTTTGAGTTTTTCTCACCTCATTTGATCTATCTTGATTAAATCATCAGCCTTCAATCTTCAGATATCCATTTTTTCTCACAGATCAATCAAGGATCGACCAATTAGGGTTTTGATCGGGCATGAGTATTCTCTGACTTTTTGAGCAAGAAATGACTTTTTTGGATAGAGATTGGTCATTATATCTTAGATACAACATCTTGACCTAATTTCTGGATTCAAAACATCACAGAAGTTCACAGACTTCATCAGTCAATTTCAGAAGCATCTGATGAAATTTCATCTACACAGAAAAGTCAAACTTTGACTTTTGGTCAAATTTTTCAAAACAAAACTTTTTCAATCATCAAAATACTTCAAATGATCCATCATGATCATAAAAAATCAAAGAATTTGAAAAAGTCAACAAAAAGTCAAAAGTTTCAATACTTGGAAAATTTTCTAAGTGTTAAAATTTCTTATTTTTTCCAAACTTCATGCCATTTTTTCACATAGTTCCAATTTGAATTGGAAAAAACTCAAAACATGAAAGTTGTAGCTTGTGAAACAAGCTTTCCAAAATGTCCAAGAACTCACAAATCCATGGAGTCTAGCTATACTTTTGAAATTGAAACATAAGGCTCCATGAACTTGATTTTTTCAAAGTTCAAAACATCAATTATAGGTCATTTTGAGTTTTCTTCATCTAGAACACTTGCCACCTTGCCAAATTAGGATAAGAACTGATAAAAATCAGTGAGAAGTAATAATTGAGGGATTGGATCAAGTTGTAAAAATAGCACATGGTTAAAAAAGGAAACTTCATTTTTCTTTTGAAAAGTCTTTCTTGCCCTTTAAGGCATCTTTGAATTTCCAAAAGCCTTGTACTCTTGCCTAACATTTCAGAACTATTTGCCTATAAATTGATCAACATTTCAAGTTCAAAACTACACCAAAGTAATGCGAAGACATACTTTTCTTCCACTTTCTCCAATTTCTCAAAACATAGTTCAAAAGAGAGAAAACTTGCAATTTTGAGAATTAGTAAAAACTAGGGAAAGTTTTGGTGTCAAACATGCTCTAATATCAACACCAAACTTGTTCAAAACTTAAAATCAACATGAACAAAGCTGGAAATCAAAAATCACATGCCATAACCATTATGTTTGCAAAACTGCCTTAAGTATCGAATTCTTGGTTAGGATGGATTAACTTGTGTTCCAAGCATTCAAATATCATCTATGAACATCATAGACACGATCCAGATCCATAACCAACATCTGTAACTCTAACCAAGAAATCGAGTTTCATTTTTCAGTCTGTGTGGACTTGGCTGGAGTAATCCAAGGTGATTCAAGGCAAGCGATCATCCATTTAGCTTCCATACATGCCGATGGTGTCAGTAGCAATCAAGAAACAAGTTCGAAACACGTTTACACCTTCTTCGATCTCCACTTGAACAGTATGAACATGAACTTAGATATCCTAATTCTTTTCACTTAAACGAAAAACTCTTGGCCGATCTCTTTCGCACTCATCACGATCATAAGCCCTCAAGAAAATCAAAGAATCATTAACTACACATCATTTAATTTGAAAATTCGCTTTAGGGTTCATCACGATTCCCAAAATTTAAGCATGCTAGGTCAAAATAAATGCAATTAACATCGCCATCATGTTCGTTGTTCAAAATCGAGCAACTTTCGTTTTTATTTCATTGAATTTCATTGAGAAATGAAGATTTTAGCTTGGATTGTTGAATCTGAAGATCAAAGAGAACGAAGAACACTGCGCGCGTGTTCTTGAGTTTGAATTTTTAAACTTTCCAATCTTTTATTAACACGTGTTTCTAGTCCACTAACACTAAAACGCGTTTGTCCCAGTGGTAGCTTGCTCGCCCTTAAGGTTTTCTGCCACGTATGCCACTCAATGGTCATGGGTTCAATCCCTCTCAAGACCATTCTTTTTTCAAACTTTTCCATTTTTTCATGATTTTTTACAAAACTTTCACATTTTTTTAACCAATCAAAACTCCTTATTTTAAGGTGATTTTTTGAACACTTGTCAATAAATGTATCTATTTTATGATAGTGCAAAATTTTTCAGAAAAAACTTTCATCTGATTATATTTTAATCGAGCCGAAAACGACGTTCTGAGCACTTTTTCAAACCTCCTTTTAAGGTGAATTTTTCAAGTTTTCGACTTCCGATTTTTTTCAAAACTTCTCATAAATGAACTTTACATTTCAAAACACTTTCAAAATAATTTTTCAAAACTTTTCATCAAACTTGCATCTTTTTACCATGATCGATCTGATTTAAACGATAAAACCGAATTCGTTTTCTCTCGAATTTCTCAATCGATCATGGGCCTCCCTTACGGTGTAAGTCTCAATCCTTTTATGTACATATTAAATTTTACTTGTACATACTCAAATCATTATTGTCAATATTCAAACATAAACAAATTTCTTTCGTTTGTTTTCATTCGTTTGTTTATACACCGATACCATTGGTATTGAAAGGAGAAGAATTATTACTAATGAAACTTCTTTTAAACCAATGGGCCTCCCTCACGGTGTAAGTCCCATAACATTCTTTTGTGTACATAATATTTCTTTGTACATATCAAACTTTCTTCAAACACATACAAATTTTTATCTGTACATAACATAGATACTTTTTATACTCAAGTACAGACAAACTTCGATCGTTTGTTTTCATTTCACTTGTGTATACTCAAACCAACATTCTTTTATGTACATACATACCATTTCCTTGTACATATCAATTTCTTTTTCATACAAATCTTTGTCTATACATAATACAGATACTTTTCACAGATAAACTTTGATCGTTCGTTTCTGTTTCGTCTGTACATATACACTGAAAACCATTGGTATTGAAAGGAGCATTATTCCCTGTGAAACTGCTTTCAAACCAATGGGCCACCCTTATGGTGTAAGTCCCAACCTTCCTATGTACATCCATCTTTCTCTGTACATAAATAGCTCGTTCGTGTACATATTCACTTCCTTGTACACAGTTCAAACTTGTAAATAACCAAGTTACGCTCGGTTTAAACGTTCGTTCACAGACACTTGTTTATATTTCATAAACTCTTGTAAATAAACATCATGCATTGTTTATATTTCCTTCATAAACTCCTGTGAATACATATCACACACACACACACACACACACACTTGTTTATACAACTGTCCAATTATAACATAACAATTAGACTAACCAATAGGTTCCCCACAGTTGTAGCCTCCGCTTGGGCTTTATACAAGATAATTCATCACCAGCATGAATTTAGCCTCCGCTTGGGCTTTATACAAGATAACTCTCCCCACAGAGTTCAGCCTCCTCTTAGGCTTCATATAAGAAAAACTCATTCATCTGAGTTTAGCCTCCGCTTAGGCTTCATATAAGACATCACTCCCCTGTTGAGTCAGCCTCCTCTTGGGCTTCGTTCAAAAGAACTCCTCATTGAGTTTAGCCTTCTCTTGGGCATCATACAATGAAAGAGATAGGAAATCTCTTAACAGCCTCCTATTGGGCTTCCAATACAAAGAATCACCCATGCTAAGATAGAACCCTGAAAGGATGGTTTCCTGGTGAAATCACTTTCAAAATCCCCAGAGAGTAAAATTTCCCGGTGAAATTGCTCTTAATTCCAAAAGGATGGTTTCTCGGTGAAATCCCTTTTAAACTAAAAGTCAGCCATACCCTATAGCTTCCTCTTGAGCTTCATACAAGGACCCTCGATGACCCTCGGAATGCCTCCTCTTGGGCTAACAATACAAGGACCCATGGGCTTCTTAAAAGCATCCCTTAATCCAATCAATTTCTCCTAGAGATTTAGACATCTATCATCTCTATGGAAGAAGTATCTCATCTATCACATCACATACAGTCAAAAACTTTTCAAACTCTTTTCAAACAAAAACATCTCTTAATTGTAAGTGGTAACGCTTGTACACTCAAGCAAAACACCCAATACTTACAGTTAAAAGATTCAATCATCTTTTTTCAAACATCTTTCTTAAACATGTAAGTGGTAACGCTTGTACACTCAAGCAAAACACCTATAACTTACGATGAAAGATTTTTATCGAACAAACTTTTCAAAATGTATGTGATGAAATAGATTAGATACATTTTTCATTAAGATGACATTTGTCCTCTCTTACTAACATCCCGCTTTCCACTAGCATAAGTGGAACTACGATTGCTCGACTTTCTCAACATCCCTTTGAGAATACGCACAAGGTCTCATCCTTGCCGAGCAAATTTCTTTCTCCCTCGACCAAACAAACCATAGATCCTCGTAGATCCGAGCTACAAATGCTCGATTCCCACTAAGGATATGTATGCGAAGATCCACGATCTTTGCGAGCACAATAATAACAAACACTAGGATCCCACATAATCTATCTTTCTTAAAATCCCGAAGGAGAAACTTTCCCAATCATAGAAATAACAATTAAAACACACAAACATATCAAACATATTCATATATAAAGCTATAGATAACTATATATATTTAGGGTGCTCCATCTATTCCCTTTATATAACAATCCCCCTTACTCAGAATCTCCCCAATGCGTTGCGTCTAGTTTGCGCTAGTCATTACGCATATCAATATCAATTGAGGGTATTAACAACTTTCCCTTTTTTCATAATCATTAAATCATCTTTCTTATGTTGAAAATAATAAAGCTTGATGCTCGCGGCATCTTTATAAACAAATCAAAAGAGTAAATCGTTTCGAGCCAGAGAATCCGAATTCACGTTCGAATCCTCTAGCGCGTCACCTTTTAACGCGAACAGGTACACCCAACATCCTAGAGACTGCTTCTGCCTTTGTTCGCAAAGGTGTCTTTAATCGAGATTTAACAAACATGGATCCCATAACCTTATGGGGGTATTCTGCTAGATGAAGATAAGATGAGATGTAGCTGATATGAGGAATGTGCTATCTCTTTTCATGAAAGATTGTTCACCATCATAGGCTAATGTCTTCCCTTGATCGAATTTAAATTGGCGTGTAGAATTTCGACAATCACATTTACCTGGTTTTTTTACTAAGGATGCGCATGTGAAGATTTTTCGCTTTAAACCTGATTCTCCCTCTACATGTTTGAACTTCATCCATAAGTATTAGACTCGGGGCCACTACTTAACGAGGGTGGTTTGTTAATACATGTCCCTGGAGGAATTATACTTGAAAAGTTAGTTGTTGGCTTTTTATAAGGAGATTGGTTGTGTTGGTAGGGCTTAGATAAATCGGTCGAACAAGTGCACTCAAATCCACTGGCTTACGGATGCCAAATCAAAGGAAGAGAAGAAGGCAATCTTTAGTAAGTGGTATCAGTCCCATATCTTTGTTGTTTCCTTTTTTGAACCTTTCATGATGCTTTTTTTATCAATTGTGTAGATGTGATGGAAAGCAAGAATGAAATGCACCAAGTGAGGAAAGAGATTCGGGCGGTTTCTACTTGGGTTGGAGTTTCAACTACCTCTTTTTTCAAAAAAGCCTCCACCTTGGGTACACCTAATGGAATGGTCCGGTCACCGGGCGGGTCGTTTAGATATTTACCCTAACCCCCGACGCGAGTGGAAGTTCTAGATTTCTTTGCCCTAATCGCGATGGGAAGCTTAGAAACCACCCAAGAACTGGAAGAGATTGAAGTGGAAAGCTCTCCTAAAAAGAGCCAGTGACTTAAAATTGTAGAAGGGCAAGCTTTCGCTCAAGTGGAGCGAAATATAGTGTTGCTAGATCATTCAGGCTCGAAGATAGATAGATACTTCATGTCTTTAGTTTATGTTGAATATTATTCTTATTTCTCGAGTCTTTTTGACGAAGCTTGACAAAGAGAATTGGTCGAGTTAGCTTTCCATTCACCCCCTAACATCAACTATTTTGACATTTGAAACGGTTGGCCAATGAGAAGCTTTCTAGACTATCAGCCTTTGGCAGAAGAGGGAAAAGCTCAAGAAACATGTAAATGATCTTATAGTTGAGCGGAATTGTTATTTGTTTCTTCCATTAAACTCATAGCACCAGAGGTTGTTGTTTAAGCTTTCAAATATTCTAGTACTCTAATCCAGAAACTTCGTTTACAACAAGGGTCACTTTGGGAGAATCAAATCAGTTCTTAGATATTGCTCAAAAAACTATTGAAGAAATGGAGAAGTTATGGGAAGAATCTATTGGAACAAGTTTGGTTAGTCAACTAATCCTTGAAGTTTTAATGATAACAAGTACATTTGTATGGGGGAAATATTTATACTTTAACGATTTTGTTTAACTATGCAGATTTTATTCATATATTTTGGAATCTGAGCATGTGCGTTGTGGACTCTGGAAAAGTGTCGTTTTGGATTCCTAACAAAGCAACTATGACTTTGGGCTATCAAAACGCACTCTGAACCTTGAATAAATAAGTGTTTACAACGACAAATACCAACAATGATATAAATCATTTTGCTGCCAAACCACCAGTTTTTGACGGTGAAAAGATTGCCTATTGAAAGGATAAAATCAAAATTTTCTTCCTTGGGTTCGATGCTAATCTATGGGATATGGTAACAAATGGTTACTCACACCTTGTAAATGGCAGTGGTGTCAAACTTGAAATAATTTCTATGAATGATCAATAAAAAAAAAGGACAACAAAAACCATCGCAGATCTAAAACCATTTCGTTGAACGTCGTTTCATACACTGAGTATAAAAATATAACAAATAGATACTCGGTGAAGTATATATTTGATTCTCTTATAATGGCACATAAAGAAAAGGAGCAAGTCGAAGAAACCAAGGCTCTGGCCTTGATTAAAAAGTATGAATCCTTCAATATGAAGAAGATGAAACTATTTAGAGCATTCTCTCAAGGTTTCAAACTCTTGTATAAAGACTTAAAGTTATTGATAAAGGCTACACTACTATAGATCATGTAAAGAAAATAATCAGATTTCTTCCAAAAATATGGAGACCTATGGTGACTGCACTAAAGGTGTCTAAAAACCTTAACAATAATACTCTAGAAGAACTTATATGTAATCTAAGGAGATGATACTCTGAAGAAATGTATATTTGTTGCTCTGATTTTCAAAAGTAAGTTTGAAAAGATTAAAGCTCTCCAAGAAGAAAAGGAAGATTCAAAAGAAGATTATAATGACACAGAAGAAGTGTCTCTACTGTCGAAAATAATTAATCATCCCTGGAAGCAAAGACATAAGAGGTTCAAAGACTACAAAAGATATGATCGATGTGTTTATTTAACATATGGGCAGAAGAAGTATGGAGCGGGAAAAGAGAATATTTTCTTCGAATGAAAAGAACCTGGCAATTTCAAGAACAAGTGTCTTAGACTCAACAAAGAAATACCAAAGCATAAGTAGTTCAAAGACAAAAAGAAAGGATTATTGGTAACCTGCAATGACTCTGGCTCCTCATATGATGACTCTAGAGTAGATCAAGCTAATATGGTGCTGATGGCAAACAAAAAAGCAAGAAACTCTGAGTCACAACCATAATAAGACTCTGAAGAGATATTTTTTCAACTATCTTGCTCTGAAATTGAAACTTCCCTAGCTGAAATTCTTGAAAAGAATCAAAGTCTTCATAGAAGATGCAAGTCTCTAAAAAAGATACTGGTAACTCATTCTAAAATGCATAAAGAGTTTATGAAAGAAAATATTGTTTTAAAAGAAAAAATTAATTGTTTTGAAATTGAAAACTCTGTTGTTAAAAGCAAGAGAAGTATTTTAGAAAAGAAGCTCCCATCAATGCTCCTATAAATTCTGAATGTGCTTCAAAGAAGTATGAAATTTCTTTTCAAAAATTTCAGAAAAAACACATAGATATAATCAAGGGAGAAGAGGCATGGATTACATCAAACATAGAGGTGAAATTTTTTACCCTAAAAACTTAGATGACATGTCAATTAATAATAACACCTTTATATTCTCACTTGATTCATGGTCACACACATAACACTAGTTATTCTCAAAGACCCTGAATTGATAAAACTTTTGGGAACACTAACCTCAAAGGACCAATAAGCTATGGGTACCTAAAGACAAGATAATCTTCATTGCATACATTCTTAGTAGCCAAGTCAAAACATCAATCGTGGTACCTGGACTCGGGTTGCTCACATCATATGACTGGAAGAAGGCATATGTTCCAAGACCTAGAACTTAAGTCTAGAGGCTCTGTAGGTTTTAAAGGAAACCAAAAAGGAAAAATCATTGGCTCTGAAAATATTGGTACCGACTCTCTACCTTCTATTTCTAATATTTTATAAGTTAAAGGATTAATGCTTAACCTCATGTCCATAAGTCAATTAAGTGATAATGGATATGATGTTATATTCAATCAAGAGTCATATAAAGCTGTCAGTCAGAAGGATGGCTCTGTACTATTTAGAGGCAAGAGGAAAAACAACATTTACAAAATCAATCTTTCACATTTAAGAAATCAAAATGTTAAGCGTCTTATGTTTGTAAACGAAGAGCAATTAACCTAACATAAAAGGTTAGGCCATGCTAGAATGAGAAGAATCTCTTAACAAAAAATGCAAATTAAGATTCTCCACCAACCCTAATTTATCAAGCATATCACAATAATTCAACACATTGAATTATTCACCAATTGCCCAAATACACATACATAATTTACCTCATGCAAACCATTTAGAATTTATCATCACATATTCACAAACAACATTTAGCACACATGCCAACAATTGTTATTCTTCCTACTCATCCAAACACAACATACGTAACTCAAAATCAAGTATTATCTTTTTACTAAATTTCAATCAAAACTTATTCAATTCCAATCGAATCGATTAATCACATACATGAAAATAATCCATAAAATATAAGCATATAAGATTTCATGTCAAATAATCGCAAAAACAGCATATTATGTTCCAGACCGCACAAAGCCCCAAATTCTATAAACTTCCGCGCTAAGTGTGATTTGCGAAACTTAGAAAATTCTGCTACGAACTATATTCTTCTTCCCGCGAAATTCTCATACAAAAATCATTCCAATCACTCAAATAATATCATTAAAGGGTACCCTAACATGTTTCTAATCACAGGTCATCATTTCTAGGTAGAAAATGCAACTTCTCTTCAAACCCTAACATTCGATGATTCTAAGAAATTGAAATCAAACAACCTATCATGTTACAAATTACTACCTAATCACATACAAGATAATAATAATAATAATAATAATAATAATAATAATAATAATAATAATAAGGACTATCCCCCTTAACTCTTGAATATTCAACTTCTAGGGTTTCTTCCTTCATATTTTCCTCTTTCTCTTCTTTTTCTCCTCTTCTATTCTTCTCTTTTTTATCTTCTTTTGTGTTATGACAACAATAACTATTTATCCTTCTTACTACCCTATACTCTTAATGGAATTAACTTAGTTATCCACATCAATTCTAATAATTAGGCCCATTACTAGGCAATTACTATTCTTACCCAAAAATTTCAATTATCTAAATGTCACATATATTCAAATAATCCAAATATTCACTAAATCACAGAATTTAATTAATTATCATATAATAATTCATAAATAATTAATAAATAACTATTAAAATTTGGGATGTTACAACTCTCCTCCACTTAAAAGATTTTTGTCCTCGAAAATTACCTCAAACGAACAACTCAAGATACGAATCCTTCATCAGACACTCAAGCTCCCAAGTCACATTACCATCAACAAGACCTCCCCAAACCACTTTCACCAAAGCAATTTGCTTACCTCGGAGTTGCTTAACTCTTCTATCCTCAATACGCATAGGTGATGTCTCAACCATCAAATGGTCTCTTACTTGAACATCATCTATCGAAACAACATGAGACATGTCTGCCATATATTTCCTCAATTGAGATACATGGAATACATCATGGAGATTAGCAAGTTTCGATGGTAAATTTATCTGATAAGCCACTTCACCTACTTTCTCAGGAATCTGATAAGGACCAATAAAATATGGAGTCCACTTGCGTGACTTCAAAGCTCTACCAACACCAGTTACAGGAGTAACTCTCAAAAACACATGATCTCCTTTCTCAAAGCTAAGATTCTTCCTTCTCTTGTCATGGTAACTCTTCTGACGACTTTGGGCAATCTTCATCTTTTCCTAAATCATCTTAATCTTACAATAATCTATTGAACAATCTTAGGTCCAACCACAACACTCACTCCAGATTCACACCAACACAAAAATGTCCTACACCTTTGTTGTACCCCAAAATTCTCCCTCTTCCTTTTTTTATAAATAGTTGGTTTACACTTGATCAATAGGTGCATTGCATACATATCATTCATGCATTAACCATGGGTTCGAGATTTTCTAAATTGTATGAACCTGTACAATTTTGTAGAAGAGGTTTGGTTCCAGAAGCTGAGTATCTGAGGTTTTGTTATTTCAAGCGTCATCTCGACATACAAAGATGTGTGCGTCCAAGAGCTTCTGATTATCTCTCGAGGATCAAGGTTTTGGAGTTCTGATTGCCTATCTTACAGATATTGATTAAAGGTCTCGAGCTACAATGTGTTGTGATCGAATATATGAGCCCGAAATAATTCTATGGCCTTTTATGAGTTTTGAAGTATCTGTATTCGGCTTATCGATCCGCGCGATTCATCAGAAAAATCAAGAACAATCGGGTAGAATGATATTTGAGTGTGTGTACTAAAAAGTCAATAAAAGTCAAAGTTTGGCCGAGTGGAATTTCTGGTCAAAATTATGGTCAAAAGTTGACATTTGAGAAAATCTGATCGTTTGCTGAGAAAAGTCGGAAGAATCGGGAGAAAATGAGGTTTCTTGCATTATAAGTAATCTTGGACTTAGAAAAAATTTCTAAGTTTTAAGCACTTTGGGTTCACGGAGCCATGTTGTCGACTCTCTATCTCACCCGTCTGTGGTTGGAAGTTTGTGAATTGGTAGTCGTTGGGAAGAGCGTATTTCGTACCCCGAATTTGTCCTCGTGAAGATTACTCTAGAAATGCCCGGATTTCGAGTTATGAGGTTCCGAAGTTTAATGTTCACAACTTTTGAAATTTACACAGTGAAATTTTAAGTGTTTTTCTACATGTTCAAGTGCTCGACTACGGAGGCATTTTTCACGTGTTTCGAGGCGTCGATACGAGTTGAGTTCAAAATCAAAGTTATTCATTTCGCATCAATCTACAACTTTGCTGAAGGAATCGAATTAATTTGGAGCTCGAATTAAAAGTTACGGGGCTCGGAAGTTATGAATTCAATACGCTACGGTATTCGACACAAAAAATTTTGGATTGTTTGTTTACATGGTCATACTGACGATTTCGGGTTCGATTTTATCTTAGTTATTGGCTCCGAATTAAAAAATGTTCAACTGCAAAGTTGTTCATCTCGCGGAATTCTACAACTTTGCTGAAGGAATCAAGTCCATTCAGGACTCGGATCGAAAGTTATAAAGCCTAGAAAATAAGGATTCATCATGTTTGCAAGGTTCAAATAGTTGTTGTGCGCATGTTCGGGGCTGTTTTTATCGTCGACTCGGTTGCCGCATGGAGAAAATTTGAACATGAAAGTTGGAGTGTGTCATGTCCCCTAAAAGTTTCGTTCACAAAATTTTTCGTTTCGGACGTCGGAGCAAAAAATATGAAGCGTCGTAAGTGACAGTTTAGAATTGCCAAAATACGAGATGTTGCATGCATTTTTGCCATGCATACGAAAGCATTTTACCGAACAGTTGTTGTGCACATGTTTGAGGCTGTTTTCTCGTCGATTCGATCACCGCATGAAAAAAACTCTGAGCATGAAAGATGGAGTTTTTCGTGTCCTCTACAAGTTCCGTTTAGAAATTACTTCGTTTCGGACGTCGGAGCGAAAAATATGAAGCGTCGTAGTTGGTGGTTTAAAGTTGGAAAATTGCTGCAAGTCATGCTTGGAATTTTCCCAGCCCATCCAGGACTTTCATCGAACGGTCGCGCGGCAAAGTTCAAACACTTTTTATTCGGTTATTAAGGCTTCGTTTGGATTTTTGTCGAATTACAAAGTTGTTCTATCACACTTACTCTTTCAGATGGTGTCGAGTTTGCGTTATTTGGTCGAGTATCGAAAGAGTTATGAGGCCATAAAGTAGTGCACATGGCATGAGCAATTGGTTGGACAATGTTTAGGAAATTACAAGATAATGCGATCAAGTGTGATGTCGTAACTTCAGAGCCATTTTCAAGCATGCTACGGGCTCCGATTCGAAAAGTTTTGAACACGAAAAATGTTCTCATAAATGCTCTCTACAATTTGAACTTGGGTCTTCGTCCCGAAGAGGCGTGTATGTCAAGTTATAAGGCCGTAAAGTGACCTGCGTGGGCGCGGATTCGAAGTGGCAAAGTTGAGCGTTGTGTGAATAGGTGCTTGCAGTATCTGCGCGCACACGGTTTTTTTTCCTCTTAAAACCATGCAAGGCCTTGGTATATAGGCATCATGTAAATTTACCAGGGGGAAAGACGGGAAAAAAGGTGCATTCACCAACAAAATTCTAAAAAAATACACCATCACATCTCTTCCATTTTTCTCACTCTCACTTCCAGGACCACACTCCTTTTCACTCACTCTCATCAACAACCAATAACTCCTTCACTAACCAAAACAAACAGAACAAAAAAGAAAACTCCCTCATTTCCTGATACTCTCCCTCACTCTCTCTTCGATCGATTCTTTTTCTCTCATCATGAAAAACGGTTACAACAACTGTAACAAACCCACACACTCTCTTCATTCAATATCACCATTCCCTCAAAAACCATAACAAACTGATTCTTCACACTCGCTCTCACCTCTAACAACCTTACCTCCATTCTGTTATAACTAAAAATTGACTCTCTTTCTCACTGATAACAGAACAAGAATGTTTTCACTCTCATCTCTCTGAATTGGCTTTCACCCTCACGCCACTCTCACTCCCCCTTCACCATTAACAATCTCTCTGGCTCATAACCAGAAGGAGTTTCTTCTCTGAAATTTTCTTCACGCTAACCACCATCCACCATCCTTCATCGGCCTCATTCTTTCTCCTTCCTCCAAAAAAGAGAATCTCTAACAACTTTCACGGAAGCCTTCATCACGAACACCCATTCCTTCTCCGCTCCTTCTCTCCCGCCTCGCGTTTCTCAAGTGTCTGACAAATTCTTGAATTATTCTTCGATTTTATGGGGAAAAGTGGTAGCTCGCGTGTATTCTGCACCAGAATTTCCAGGAAGATCATTGATTGAAACATTGAGGTTGCAGTGAAGTTTTTTCCGAAGATTTTCTTGCGTTCCGTTGTCAAAGATTCGAGTTTCGTATTCAGAGTTCACCGAGTTTGGTTGAGTTTTAGAGGAAATGGAGGTGAAATTCGTAATCTGCGTGATCCGGTTGGTTGATACATTATACTGGTCAATTTTCATTTTTCTGATAATAAGTCGTTTATTTTTCTTGACCAATTGTTATTATGCTAGCAAACATACAAAATAACGTGACATGAATATAAGAGGATAAAATTCAGATTTTTTTTTATTATTGAAATTGGACTTAGTACAATAGGTGGACTGGGGTTAGCAGAATTCGCAGCCATTCCTCCCTGATCAGGCCCAGTGGTACGATTTGTACCTTAATTTAGTTCAATTGGAATTCTGGCTTACACCCCCCCTTGCTCATGCTTCACAACTTCAACACATTGCCAATTTTACTTCCGACTTCGATTCCATCGACTCATAAAAAATACATAAAAATATGTTTCTGACTTTTCAGTGTCTTAGGATATTTTTGATATTTTTTGTGAATTTTTAACAATTAATTTATTTTAATTTTTAATCCATTTTTGATAATATGTTTAGAAGCAATTTCTCCATGATACCTTGCACGTTTCGACATTTTTTCGATCGTTTTTCGACAATAAAAATCCGAATAAAAATGCTCCTGACTTTAGAGGTTCCTAAGATTTTTTCCATCTCTTTTTGGGAATTTTTGTAGTTGTATTTCAATCATTTTTAATTGTTTTCGATAACATGCTTAAAGACGATTTTTCCTATAATGCTTCGCATATAGATTCAAATTTTGATCATTTCTTAATCATTAAAATTCCTAAAAATTGACATGCTGGTTCTATTAGATGTTAGTAGCCTCTAGGAGTTTTTCTCATATCTTTTAGACCTTTTTAGGTTTTTTTATTCGATTTTCCTTTTGTATGATACAAACATAGGTATTTGTTTGCTAAGTCACTCTATTAGGAATCGAATTCTTTACATATAGTGTCTAATACTTATTCTAACTTTCAATCAACTTTTAATTAACATTTTGACATGTTTAGGTGGATGTTATCTTGACTTAGAAACCATGATTGAGTCATATGATTAGGGTAACATGTTAATTAACCCTTAGAGCAATAATTAATCGTTTTAACTTCGTTTTGTGCACAAATATGTTCCTACCATAATTTTTCTTATGCATTTCATTTGAGATCATTTAATATGAGTTAGCTACTGACTTGTATAATTTTACATCTATTTTAATTCAACGCTTACTTATTTCTCAAGTTTCGATTGGCTTGTAACATTTAAAAGCATGTCTCTAACTTTGTTTAGCATTGCATTTGAGAACTATTATGATGGACTTAGCTCGATTTAGATACCATTCATGGGTTATTTTGCATTATGTGTGCATGGCTACCTGGTTTTCCATTCTTATGTTGCTATACACATTTACATTTCATTTCTTCACCTTTGGATCATATTTTGACTTGTGATGTGAATATGCAATTATATTCCCGCTTCCTTGTTATTTTTGACATGTTTGTTGACTTGTGAAAGGTACATTGAGGATATTTTGGTTAGGTACCTAATCTTGGTACACTAACATACCACTTCTCCCGTGGTTACTAATCATGCATAAAATCCTCAGCCGAGATGGATCTCTGGAGGGAAGATTGCAGGGATCCGGGATAGGTCTCGGACTTAAGGATGAGGTCCTTATCCGACATGGATCTCGGGGAAGGTCATGAGGTCTGCCTAGATCCGAGGAGTAGTTCGGCAGTTACTTCAGGATGAAGGATTGAGTAGACGTTATGAAGATGAAGAGTTCCTAGAGTCTTTATGAGACGTTACTAAGTGAATGATTACAAGTCATACATTAGCTCCTTGCCTTCAAGCCATGGTTAATGCTACCGAGGCGATTAAGGAAGAAAACTTCATGGAAGGAATGATATAATAGGGTTTCCGCCACGGATAAGCAAGACAATCTTAAGCTTGGAACTTGAGTTACGACACTTGAGCTTCCAAATCTCTAAAATATCATTAATAAGGTTTTTCCTGCAAGAACATTGGCGCCCACCGTGGGGCCTCGGTGAAATCAATCCCAAGCCGCACAAACACATACAGACGACAATGTCTCAAGCTTCACCAACAGATCCTCCGGATTCACTTGGCCATGATCGATGACCTGCGCCAGCATAACGAAACACTTCAAGACAACGTTCAAGCCCTTCAGCTGAAGAGCTTGGACGAAGCAGAAGAACAGGAAGTAGAGCCTCTGGAACCGCAACCTTTGTCTCAGGCTATCTGGGAGGATGTCGTTCCAGATAATTTCAAACCTCCCGTACTGGCATCGTATGATGGCAAGACGGACCCCCAAGAACACATCATTGCGGTTAACAACACAATGGCGCTTATTGGAGCAACGGACTCCCTTAAGTGCAAGTTGATGGCCGGTACCTTTAGAGAATCGGCCTTGCACTGGTATATGGGGCTTCCCCGGTTGTCTATAGTGAGCTATCAAGACTTCAACCGAAAGATTATTCAACAGTTCTCGGCTAATCGACACCGCAAGGTGGCCAACACCTCCCTCTTCAACGTGAAGCAACGACCTTCTGAATCGCTCCGGGACTTCATGGCTAGGTTCAACGAGGAGACCATCAAAGTCTCACACCCCAATCAGGAGATATTTGTAGCCGCGTTCCAGCATGGCCTTAAGGCCGGTCAGTTAAATGAGTCGTTAGCCCAAAAGCCCGCCAAGAGCATGGATGAGATCATCACGCGGGCCGAGTGCTATGTGAAAGGAGAAGAAAGCAACATGGAGAAGCGTGCTCGAGATTCTAAAGACAGGGGGTCGGGGCGCGACGAACGTACCCGACCACGAGATGCTGCCACCACTCGTGAACGAGCCCGGACAGGCGGCTGCCGGCACGCCCGCTCGACTTTAGGCCCCAGGGAAACATTCACGCCCCTTAACACCAGAAGGGAAGACATCCTCCGGGACATCAATCATTTGAAGCTGCTTACCCCACCTTACAGCAGTAAATGGACTGTTAACACGGTTCTGGGGAGTGACCCGGGAGCATGGTGCGAGTTTCACCGCCTGAAGGGGCACACCACGGAGTCTTGCATACAATTGTGAAGAGAGATTGAAAAATTAATACAAAGAGGAAAGCTGTCAACATACGTGAAGGAAGATCCTGGGCGGGCTAGTAAACGGGATTCATCCCCGAGGAGGGACTCGGCCTCTGATTCCCGGTCCAAGAAAAAGGGTAAGGCTGTGGAAGAAGTGAAAGAGGCGAGATCAACCCGGCACACTCTCAACACGATCTCAGGGGGCTTTGCAGGAGGTGGCTCCACTAGTTCAGCCAGGAAAAGGTATGCTGGTCCGGTGTACTTCAGATCGGAACTCGAGGTTCGATCCCGGTGATAACCTTCTCGTGAAGACGCCAAAGAGGTTCTCGCCATGAAAATAATCCCATGGTGATTGAGGTACAACCGGAGGGCGTTAAGCGTGTTGATTGATCCGGAAGTTCCGCGACGCCCCTCTACCGAAGCTTTCAAGGAATGGGTTTCGAGCCGAATGAGTTGTTACCTTTCGCCGACCCTTGTCGGGTTCTCCGAACAGTGTGTTCTAGGTATCTCCTGCTAACTACTTTTGGAGAAGGGGAAAGTGCCAAAACCGTTCAGGTTAGGTACTTGGTGGTTAATGCGTCGTCGCCCTATAATATTATCATCGGACGACCATCGTTTAATGCACTCGAGGCGGTATTATCAACGTTGTTCTTGACCATGAAGTACCCCCTTGGCAACGGGCGTGTCGGGGTTGTCTGTGGAGACCAGGGGCTGGCCCGGAGATGCTATAAGGACAATTTAAAGGCCAAGAAGAAGTCGGGGCCATCAGAGGCCTCTCTGAAACACGAAGTCGGCATGGTCGATATCGATCCGAGAGAAGGGTCGGGCGAGGATGGACTTACCCCTCAGGAGGAGGTCAAAGACATCCAGATCGGGCCGTTACCCTCACAAGTCACCCATCTGGGGACTCAATTGACAAAGGAAGAAGAGACCGAGATAGTTCAGGTGTTAAGGCAGAATCTAGACCTTTTCGCTTGGAAGCCATCGGATATGCCGGGCATAGACCCGGAGATCATGTGCCACCATTTGTCAATTGATCCTGGGGTCAAGCCGGTATCGCAGAGGAAGCGGAAGATGGGAGAGGAAAGAGGTCAAGCCGTCTCAGAGGAGGTAGGAAAGTTGTTAAAAGCCGGTTTCGTCAGAGAGGTGCAGTACCCAACCTGGCTGTCCAACGTGGTTATGGTGAAGAAGAAGAATGGCAAATGGAGGATGTGTGTGGACTTCACTGACCTGAACAAAGCGTGCCCAAAGGATCCTTATCCCCTCCCTCACATTGATCGGCTGATCGACAGTTCTTCCGGGTTTCGCCTCTTGAGTTTCTTGGATGCGTACTCTGGGTACAACCAAATCCAAATGAACCCGGCGGATGCATCCAAGACCGCCTTCATGACAGAGCGGAAGAATTTTTATTACAGGGTTATGCCGTTTGGCTTAAAGAACGCCGGCGCGACTTACCAGAGGCTGATGGATATGGTGTTTGCTCCTCAGATTGGTCGGAATATTGAAGTGTATGTAGATGACATGGTGATCAAAACCTTACCAGGATCAGAGCATGTGACGGACATTAGAGAGACCTTCGCAGCGGTACGGAAGTTCAACATGCGCCTGAACCCGGATAAGTGTACGTTCGGGGTTCAAGCCGGCAAGTTCCTGGGGTTCATGCTAACAAATCGTGGCATCGAGTCCAATCCTGATAAGTGTCAAGAGATCATTGACATGCGAAGTCCGGCCTCAGTACGAGAAGTACAGCAGCTAACTGGCCGTTTGGCCGCGTTGTCTCGTTTCTTATCTTGTGCAGGTGACAAGTCCATCCACTTCTTCTCGGCAATTAAGAAGAGAGCTCAGTTCGAATGGACGGAAGCATGCGAAGAAGCATTCAACGCGTTAAAGCAGCTATTGTCAGCACCTCCAGTGTTGATCAGACCCAGTGAAGGTTCTCAATTAACACTCTATTTGGCAGTAACAGATGGGGCAATCAGCTCCGTGTTGATCCAAGACACGGATGAAGGGGAGCGTCCGGTTTACTTTGTGAGCAAGGTGTTAAAAGGGGCAGAAATCAGATACTAGAAGATTGAGAAATTGGCGCTGGCGCTTGTAACGACTGCACGAAAGCTCAGGCATTACTTCCTTGGGCATCCCGTCCAGGTGAAGACCAATTTTCCGTTGAAGCAGGTGTTCAAGAAGCCAGATTTGGCCGGAAGGATGGTGTCCTGGGCCGTGGAACTATCAGAATACGAGATCAGTTTCAGCCCTCGTACCAGTATCAAATCCCAATCCCTAGCCGACTTCATGGTGGAGCTTGCTTCCCCACTGGGAGAGGTCTCTACTCAAAGGTGGATTCTGTCTTTTGATGGCTCCTCTAACCTTAAAGGCAGTGGCGCAGGGGTAGTTCTGGAAGGCCCAGGGGAGATGGTGCTTGAATATTCTTTGCGCTTTGGATTTTCAACAAGTAACAATCAGGCAGAATACGAAGCTCTGTTGGCTGGTCTAAGGCTAGCTTTGGAGGTCGGAGTAACTCACCTGCTAGTTCGTACTGATTCGCAATTAGTGGTCGGGCAGGTGGACGAATCGTTTCAAGCAAAGGACCCTACTTTAGCAAAATATTTACAACAAGCTGTTTCACTAAGTCGTCTGTTCGATGTCTTTGAAATATGTCATGTTGCCCGGGAAGAGAATACCCGAGCTGATCTTCTGTCTCGGTTGGCTAGTTCTAAGGATTCTGGGATAAACAAGTCGGTAATACGAGAAGTATTTCCCGTGCCCATCCTTGAAAAGGAAGAGTCCCTGGCTATTCATGAGGGGGGTGATGGGTGGATGAGTCCGATTATTCGTTATCTACAACAGGATACATTACCTGAAGACGGAGAGAGGGCCAAACGAATCAAGAAGATTTCATCCAGGTTTGTAGTAGAGTCAGGGAAACTATACCGCTTGACGCAGCCCTATGTTACTACTGTGTGAGAAGGATGTGTCAATGGTGATGAAAGAAGTTCATGAGGGAGTTGTGGAAATCACGGGGAAGAGCTTTAGCCAGTCGGATCTTAAGGGCCGGGTATTATTGGCCTACTCTAACAAAGGATTGTCAAGAATACGTGGCTCAGTGCTCAAAGTGTCAAACGTTCGCTCCAGCCATTCACACTCCATCCGAGTTCTTGCTCACCGTTCTGGCGATGTGGCCTTTTTATCGGGGGACATCTGGGGCCGCTCCCAGGGCCCGGACGTTCCTAATTGGGTCGTGGATTACTTTACTAAGTGGAAGCAGAGGTGTCTAGGATCTCGCGGACCGAGTTCGCATTTTTATTGAGAAATATCGTTTGGTTCGGCTACCCTCATTGTCTCGGATAACGGACACATTTGCAAGTACCTATGGTGGAATTCTAAGGAGCTCGAATTCAAAACAAGTTTATATCTCAGAGCATCCACAAGGAATGGGCAGCCGAGTCGGCCAACAAGGTCATATTGAATGCTATAAAGAAGAAGTCGGATTCGCCAAGGGTTGTGGGCACAAGATTACACGAAGTTTTGTGGGCATACCATACCACAATCCACTCCACAACCCAAGAGACTCCTTTCGTGATGGTTTTGGTCGATGCCATGATACCGTGGAGGTAGTTTTGCCCTCTTGGCCGAGAAAACTTTGAAGAAGAGGCCAATAAGGCAATGAAGAGGCGGACTTGTTGGACGAGATAAGGGACACGGCTCATATCGAAATGGCAAGAAAGTAAATGACCAGACGTTTCAATTTGCGGGTGAAACAACGTGGGTTCAAGGTCGGAGATTTGGTGCTTAAGAAAGTGACCGATCCAACCAAGAAGGGTAAGTTAGATCCCAATTGGGAGGGACCGTTCAGGGTCTCGGAAGAGTTACAAAACGGGGCCTACAAGTTGGAGACATTAGACGGATCAGAGTTGCCAAGGACCTGGAACATTGCAAATCTTAAGTTTTATTTTAGTTAAGCATATTTATGTAAAATAATTGGTGCACTCTTTTCCTAGGCAAGGGTCGTGGTTTTAATGAGGCATCTATATAATGAAATTGTATTGTAGTATCTGATCTGTGGAAGCATATGGCGACGTACTGCTGAGCTCGGTCTAGGATCGTCTCTCAGTCACGGAAAGGCTCTGTTTCCATTGGGAACAACCTTGGTCAACCTCGAAGAGGCTCAACCCTCCGGTCAACCTCGAAGAGGCTCAACCTCCGTCAACCTCGATTGGCTCGTGATCCGCCTCGGATCAACCCTATAGAGGCTCAACCTCAAAGGCCTGCTCCTCCTGAGCAACCTTCAAAACGATAAAAGAAGCATCTCAATCGAGTTTCATCAGCGTTCCTCAACACTCTCTCCGCCTCAGAAGTCACACTGGAGGTGTATGTTGGAGTTGTGAACAATTGTTATGTGGTCCTATCTAAACCATTAGGATTGCTCGCCGCATCCTATGGCTCGGGGCCTGTGAATACTACATAAAAGTTCGCAACCATGCACGAAATGAACATT
The DNA here is from genome assembly GCA_021764765.1 of Vicia sativa. Classification (NCBI taxonomy): domain Eukaryota; kingdom Viridiplantae; phylum Streptophyta; class Magnoliopsida; order Fabales; family Fabaceae; genus Vicia; species Vicia sativa. The sequence goes on along the minus strand of CM038792.1, from coordinate 212,162,989 downwards.
CGTGGAAACATCATGGAAATTAATAGCAAAACTTGAAAGCAATTAAAATAGTCTGACGTGCTTAATATTCAAAGTACAAAATGCATCCGCCAAAAGGGATGACTAACTACTAAATTCTAAAACAGAGAAACAAAGAAATCAAGGGTTGGGGTTGGCAGAGTTGGCATCCACCTTAGCGTTTTCTTCACTAATGGTGGTCTCGCTATCATCTTCATCAACCTCCACCAGCCCCATCTACGATGGCCTTGAAGAAATCAACCTCCGAGATGTCTATGTCGGGTATAAGCAACCGACTGAGCTTTGGCTCTCAAAAGCTAAGTCCCCAGATCCAAAGATACCCATCCGGGATTTCTTCAAAGGCATCCTTTAACTCGAACATGACTTCTCGTAATCTTGGAACTTGGTTGACATCCGGCAAGCTCGCCTTCCAAAGTCTTTATCCGTCGCTAGCTTCTAAATTCTTCTTTTCAAGATTTGAGATGTCATCGGCAGCTTCCGAAAGCTTACCCTTGAATACGTTGTTGGCATTAAGAAGGAACTACTCGTTGTCAGCTAACCTTTGACCTCGGCCTCCACTCGGTATTCTTCTTCTCCACATGATCACCGACTTAACAAACTTGGTGAGCACGACACACCTCATCGTACGAACTCACCGCTGGTGATCCGCATAACCCATATTGGTCACTTGTTCACATCGGTGGTGGCGCTGAGATGATCATACAAAATTTAAGGCCATCAAAGTCGGCAGCCCAACCGATTCTCTCAGAGAAGCTCGACCAGAGCTATCGCCACCTCCTTTAGCAAATTGAGATAGCCCAATGCCGAGTTGGTCTCGCTTCCCATGACGCCTTCTTTGGGATAGACTGGGCTGGTTCAGCTCGGGCGCTTTGGGGAAGTAGTGATGATGTTTGTCTCGGAGCAGGTCACGGATCATGACGTTTTTCTTCGGACGCCAGACTTCCACCCGCCAAGTTGGACTTGGTCTCGGAGGGACCGTCACCCATTCGGCAGACGAGCCGCCCATTAGCTTCCTCCTTTTCACGGACATATCACCATTTTGTCCGTGGGAAATAAAACAAAGAAGGAAATTAAGTATACAAATAAAGCGTAGCAGAATAAAGCTAATTGAGAAGATCTTACCTAGGAAGTCGGGGACTTCCTCGGGAGACAAGGCAAGTAAATCCTTGACCCGAATCGGCCTGAAGGAGTCCAGTATTTCTAAAGAAAGGATCTCGGTATCACTCAGGCTGTCGTAATCAAAACCAGAGATAGGGAGTGGGTCGCAAGTCCAGTACAAAGGGAACTTATGATGCCCATCAGGACTAAATAACATGAGGGCACCAAGACCCACATCTTACTCGAATGAAACGCTCTTTGTAGACTTTAAAGTTGGAGGTGTAGGCTTGGAGGAAACTTCTTTTTGGGATGCCACTGATGGAAACCCAGCCTCTCCGTGCTTTTTATTTCAAAAAAAAAGAACAAACCAATGCCGGGGTTATGGATAGGGCTGCAAATTACTCAAGGCCCGATGAAACCCCACTGTTGGGACGAGTTGAGGGAGACAGTTAATGGTACGGAGGATATCGGGCCAAGTCGGAGAGTGGGAATTGAATGCCAAACTCCCGATCACTCCAAGATAAAAGTAAAACCACTCGCCTCGACTCCCGAGGACGGATCATACAGACACCTCCCTGACTCACAAGACTCCAAAATCACGTCATCTTCGCCTCAGACGAGATATTCCATAGAGCGTAGTGCACGATTTCTTCATCCCGTATTAGACTTCGCTTAAAGCCTAGCTTCTCCTTTGATCACGGTTGGTTTCCATTATCGCCCACCGAACTCAAGAGTCGTGGTCGAATCACTATCAAGTAAAACTTCAACAAACCCCGTCTGTGACTCTTTTAGGTCAATTATTCTCGAGCATCACTCATCTCGCGCATGCATTCCTCAAACAGGTTTTACGCCTCGCTTCCTAAGTGGATTTTGCGACCAAAGTCATCGCATTCCCTAATGATGACCATGTTTGGGTTAAAACAAAAAGTAATGTAAAGAAAAGAGGATACCTGAGTTGATGATCGACTGACTGAAAGGAAGGTTTTTGAAGCAACTGACGGCAAAGATTGCAGTAGGGTTTGAAAATATGTTGAGGAGGAATTCGTGGAGAGCAAATAAATGAAATATAATGAGTAGGAGGGAAAGAAGGCGTGAAATCAGGTTTTCCCTATTTATAGGGCAATCATGCTAAATACAGGTGACCGTTGGGCTGGTGTCACGTGGGTCATGTGCCACACCTTTTAAAGGTTCCAAAATGTGTACATCTCGCTATGGGATTAAGGGTTCAAACTGTTTGGTCGACACGGATTCAAGGAGCTTAAAACCGTGCGACCAAGGGGGCTTATGATCATGCATAAAATCCTCAGCCGAGATGGATGTCTGGAGGGAAGATTGTAGGGATCCGGGATAGGTCTCGGACTTAAGGATGAGGTCCTTATCCGACATGGATCTCGGGGAAGGTCATGAGGTCGGCCTGGATCCGAGGAGTAGTTCGGCAGTTACTTCAGGATGAAGGATTGAGTAGACGTTATGAAGATGAAGAGTTCCTAGAGTCTTTATGAGACGTTACTAAGCGAATGATTACAAGCTGTAACAGCTAGCTCCTTGCCTTCAAGCCATGGTTAATGCGCTGAGGCAGTTACGGAAGGGAAGAAACAGCTTCATGGAAGGAATGATATAAATAGGGCTCCCGCCAGCGGGATAAGCAAGACAATCTTAAGCTTGGAACTTGAGTTACGACACTTGAGCTTCCAAATCCCTAAAATATCATTAATAAGGTTTTTCCTGCAAGAACAATTACCACTTCTCCCGTGGTTCTGTTTGCGTTTGAAACGCATTATGCTTTGTGTTTTCTCATATTACGAGAAACACATATTCTGTTGTTTTGTCTGGATATGTACCTTTGTGCAGGTGATCCGATTGTTATAAGAACTTGTTTGCTACACGCACATGTTGCACGATATCACCTTGTGGATTATATTGATCGAGTTGTTTCTTATTATTGCTTTATTGATGGAAGTTTACTCAAATTTTTCCAAAGTATTTCCTAGCTTGCAGTGCTCTTCGGATTATTATCCGTTGTATTTATTTTACTTTGTTTACCGCATTCTTTTACCACTTTTCTAAAGAGCATGAGAAGTAGGGTTTAACCGCTTTCCTTGCCATGAGAAGTAGGAATAGAGATGTATGAAGGGGCTTCAATAGTTGGAGCATGCTCAGGAACCCCTCTGGTTTATTTAAAGAACCGTTTAGGGCGATTCTGTTTGCTAATTGTGTTTGGTTTGTTTAAAATCCTCCATCTGCATAGGGAGGTAATTCTCAGTAAGTGTTTAAATTTGTGCTTGCATAGGTCAAGAGTGGTTAGGATACCCGACGTGGCACCACCAAGCAAAGTCCCGCTTTTTATATTTCCTGCTATCGAGTCATCATGATATGATGGGCAAGCGAAAAGGGTCTGCAATCGACCCCCACACAGTTCTAGTCCGTGTCAGCTCAGCACAGGCGAATTGTAACACCCCTTCTAATTTACCCGCGATTTATATAATTTTAATCAGAGTTTTAAACATAATTACAAGGGCGTCACAATTTTAAGAATTTAAAAATAAAAAAACAGTAATCATGCCTTGCACTGAAGAACTTGATAAATAAAACAAACCAAGGATTATGTTTAAACAGCGGAAATATAACATATAAATCCGGAATAATTCAATCCATAATTATTCCAAACATAAACCAAAACAACCAGTTTTAAATCCATAAAAATTCCAATCAATCGTTCCCCAGTGTTACAACTACCAGAGCATGACACTGACACGCGGATTATCTAAATAGCACAACTCTAAAAGTTGTCCTCACCAATTCCCGAGTAGCTAATCTCCTCAATCTGAAATCATTAAAGTAAGGGTGAGATTTCATCAAGATTAAAATGCATTATACATTTCTCAAAAACAATAAAATAACCAATTCATTATTCACCCTTGTTAACAACATTAGTATACGATTCACAAACACAATTCACACATTCATTATGCATACAGCAACAATTAGATGCAATTGAAACACTGGAAATCATCCAAACATGTTACAATTAAATATGCAATGGAGACTCAAATGCATGTGGTACCAATCATGAACCAAGTCCACACCCTGTTCCGCTTACACCTCGGAAAACAGCGTCAATCAATGATTCGCCCATACATCACTGGGTCAAGAATCTAGCCTCACCACCTCTGTCCACTAGGTAAGTTTATTGGCCCTGCTAGTTCAATTTCGCACAATGGGAATGAACCATTACCAAAATGCTCATGCATGCACATCAGAAGCATGCAACAATTTAAACGTGGAACATGAACACACAACATTATTCCAATTATGTTCAATAACGACAATAGCATATGGTAACCGCAACCATGAACATCAAATGTTAATCACAATCCATAAGTTAACATTCTGCACATTTACTCAACACATGATTCACAAATTCTCAACGAGTTCTTATTACTGAAGCCAAATTAATCCTTCCAGATTTCAATTATTAGTGTTGAAAATGTTTTTATTAGGTAGTACTCGTTCTAAGCTTTCCAACGATACCAACTATGCTTAAATCGGAGTTACGGTAAAAATGATATGATCAAAATCGTTTTCAGAAAAATTCTGTGTTGTCCAATACAACATGTATCGATGCATAAGTCTATGCATCAATACATAAACAGCATGTGTCGACACATGCATCGTATGCATCGATGCATACATACAAAAATCCTGCATTTTTAAAATTTGATTCAGTATGTGTCGACACATACGCATCTTGTATCGATGCATAACCCTGTTTTTGGCCTATGTATCGATGCATACGCATCTTGGATCGATGCATAACTTCAAATTCACCTATGGATCGATGCATGGCTCTATGAGTCGATGCATGGCTTTCCAAAGCTTTTGGTTTTCAAAAATTCCACTGCATGCATCGATTCATAAAGGCTTGTGTCGACCCATACTGTAGTTTTTCATCAAAAGTTCAGTTTTTATCTACTGTTACGAATTTCCATTAAATTCAATCATCACTAAACATCATGTCATCATAAAACAGAATTAATTATTGTGTTTTTACACCCAATTGATCACAGAATTTATTTCCTAATTAACCTATATTCATCTTTCATAGATTAATCATTCATAACAGTTCCAATTATGGTTTTACGTCGGATTATAACATTAGGGCACACTCAATTATCCTAATTCGAGATTCCTAACGGATTGATTTGTTCTATTGATCATCAAAACCTATAAGGCATAATAACTAGATTCAATCCCCCCTTACCTCGCGATGAATCTTCGAATTCTCGGCGTTTGGCTTATTCTCCTCTTTCTCTTCTCTTCTCAATTCTCACGTAGAATGCAAATCCTAATTTTCTCCAATCTCACTTGTTTCCTTTTATTCCTTTATTTATTCCTTTTTATTTTCCAAATAATAGAAATAAATTAATTAGGATTTAAGTAGAGCTTTTTACTCCATACACCCTACAATTCAACTTCACACCCCACACTTCCATTATTTAATTAAATAATTAAATCCATTAATTCAAAAATGCCAATAATTAAACCTTAAATTAAATTAATAATTAAATTTCTAATTATTTAATAATTGAATTAATTTGGGGTGTCACAACTCTCCCCTACTAAAAAGAGTTTTCGTCCTCAAAAACATACCTTAGACGAAAAGTTCGGGATACGAGTCTTTCATCTGGCTCTCCAACTCCCAAGCTACATTTCCACCTGCTGGTCCTCCCCAAGCTACTTTCACCAATGCTATCTCTTTACCATGTAACTGCTTCACCTTCCGATCCTCAATTCTCGTAGGTAATGCCTCAACAGTCAGATTATCTTGCACCTGAATATCATCTACCTGAATCTCATGAGACGGATCAGCAATGTACTTCCTCAACTAAGATACATGGAAGACATCATGCAAATTCTCAAGCGACGGCGGTAAAGCAATCTGATAAGCAACTCTTCCAACCTTCTTGGTAATCTGATCCGGACCAATAAAGCGCGGAGTCAACTTCTTTGACTTCAAAGCTCGACCAATACCAGTCATCGGAGTAACTAGCATAAACACATGATCTCCTTCACTAAACTCGAGATCATTCCTCCTCTTATCATGATAACTTTTCTGACGACTCTGAGAAGCTCTCATCTTCTCCTGAATCATCTTGATCTTTTCTAAAGTCTGTTGGACAATCTCCGGTCCAATCACAACACTTTCTCCAGATTCGTACCAACACAACGGTGTACGACACCTCCTACCATACAATGCCTCAAACGGAGCCATACCAATACTCGAATGAAAATTATTGTTGTAGGTAAACTCAATCAATGGTAGATAACTATCCCAAGCTCCACCTTTTTCCAACACACAAGCTCTCAACAAATCTTCTAACGATTGAATCGTTCTCTCCGTCTGACCATCTGTCTGTGGATGATAAGCGGAACTCAACCTCAACTTAGTACCCAAAGCTTCTTGCAGCCCCGTCCAAAACTTAAATGTAAACCTCGGATCTCTATCCGACACAATACTAGAAGGTATACCATGCAAACTTACGATCTTCTCAACATACAATTCTGCCAACCTTTCCATAGGATAATCCATTCTTATCGGAATGAAGTGAGCAAATTTTGTCAACCGATCAACAATAACCCAAATAGAATCACAATTCTTCGCTGTCCTAGGCAAACCAGATACAAAATCCATAGAAATGCCATCCCATTTCCATTCCGGAACAAACAACGGTTCCATCAATCCTGACGGTTTCTGATGTTCAATCTTTGATTTCTGGCAAACCAAACAAGCATAAACAAACTCAGCAATTTCCTTTTTCATTCCAGGCCACCAAAATAACTTTTTCAAGTCATGATACATTTTAGTAGCACCGGGATGAATACTCAATCCACTATGATGTCCTTCTTCCAAAATACTCTTCTGAAGTTCTGCAATATCTTGGACACACACTCTATCACCAAATCTCATAACACCGTTCTCGTCAATTCGGAATTCACCTCCTTGACCTTGGTTGATCAATGTCAATTTATCCGCCAAAACAACATCAGATTTATGTCCAGTTCGAATTTCCTCAAGAATACCACTAGTCAACTTCAACATACCCAATTTAACACTATCAGAAGTAGTCTCGCATACCAAACTCAAATCTCTGAACTGCTCAACCAATTCCAATTCACGAACCATCAACATAGACATATGCAAGGACTTCCTACTTAATGTATCTGCAACCACGTTTGCCTTACCGGGATGGTAATTCAAACCAAAATCATAATCTTTCAGAAATTCTAACCATCTTATCTGCCTCATATTCAACTCTTTTTGATCGAAGAGATATTTCAGACTCTTATGATCACTGAATACCTCAAATCGAGAACCATACAAGTAATGCCTCCACAATTTCAAAACAAATACTACTGCTGCCAATTCTAAATCATGAGTCGGATAATTCCTTTCATAAACTTTCAATTGTCTTGAAGCATAAGCCACAACCTGCTTATCTTGCATCAAAACACCACCTAATCTCATCAAGGACGCATCACAATACACAACAAAAGATTCTGCCGGATTCGGCAAAATCAGAACCGGAGCACTAGTCAACCTCTTCTTCAACTCTTGGAATCCTTTCTCACAGTCAGAATCCCAAAAAAACACCTGACCCTTTCTTGTTAACTTAGTCAATGGCAAAGCTAACTTCGAAAATCCTTCAATGAACTTTCTGTAGTAACCTGCAAGACCAAGAAAACTACGGACTTCAGAAGCATTCTTCGGTGCTTCCCACTGAGATACTGCCTCTACCTTCGTAGGATCAACAGCAATGCCATTCTTGGAAATCACATGACCAAGAAAACTTACTTCACTCAACCAGAATTCACGCTTAGACAACTTCGCATACAGCTTCTTCTCTTTCAACAGTTCCAACACAATTCTAAGATGTTACGCATGTTCTGCATCATTCTTTGAATAGATCAGAATGTCGTCAATAAAGACTACCACAAACTTATCAAGATACGAATGAAATATTCTGTTCATATACTCCATGAAAACACCAGGTGCATTAGTAACTCCAAACGGCATAACAGAATACTCATAATGTCCATACCTCGTCCTAAATGCTGTTTTCTGAATATCTTCCGTCTTCACCCGAATCTGATGATACCCAGACCTTAAATCAATCTTGCTGAATACACAAGCTCCAACTAATTGATCCATCAAATCATCAATCCTCGGCAATGGATATCGATTCTTGATTGTCACCTTGTTCAACTGCCTGTAATCAACACACAGTCTCATTGAACCTTCCTTCTTCTTAACCAACAACACCGGAGCACCCCATGATGAAACACTAGGACGAATAAACTTTTTCTCAAGTAATTCCTCCAACTGTTTATTCAACTCAGACAATTCAGATGTCGACATGCGATAAGGCGCCATCGACACCGGACTAGTTCCAAGAATCAAATCTATAGCAAACTCCACTTCTCTCTCAGGTGGCAGCTCACTAACATCTTCCGGAAACACTTCTGGAAATTCATTCACAATAGGTAACTCATCACTCTTAGCTTTCCCTTTCACCTCTGCCGAAGAATACAATATAAACACTACAGCACCATCTTTAACAGTTGAATTCATCTGTTTAACTGACATGGCTACATCTTCAACTCTAGCTTCTTCAGGAAAAATAACTTCCTTCTCAAAACAGTTGATATGAACCTGATTGAATACCAACCAGTTCATTCCAAGGATGATATCAAGTTGTTCTAATGGTAGGCACACTAAATCCATACTGAAACCTCTACCAAAAATTACAATAGGACAATTCCTACAAATATATGAAGTAGTCACTAAACCCGACGCAGGAGTGTCAATGACCATACTTCCATCCATATTAGAAATATCCAAGTTCAATCTCTTAGCACAATCAAAATCAATAAAAGAATGTGTCGCTCCAGTATCAATAATCGCAATTAAAGGTATGCCATTAATAAAACATGTACCTTTAATCAACCGATCATCTGGCTTAGTCTCTGATCCTGACAAAGCGAACACTTTTCCACCAGCTTGTTCTTTCTTTGGCTTAGTACACTGCGGACGAGTATGACCCCTCTTTGCCACAGTTGTAACAAGTCACCTTTCTGGCTCTGCATTCAGTAGTTACATGACCAGATCTTCCACAGTTGCTGCACTTCTTTGCATCATTCTTACATTCATTAGCTCGATGTCCCATTTTGCCACACCTGTAGCACTTAATGGAAGAACCAGAATCTCCCCCACTAGACTTCTTCCAACTACCGGATCTCTGGTTATTCTTATCATAAGGTTTCCCATGATCCATCTATTTCTTTCCTTTACGATCCACATACCCTTGAGCATTCGTCTTAGTACTAGCAAGATCCTCTTCTAGAATCCTACTACATTCTACCAAATCAGAAAACCTCCTGATGTGCTGATACCTGATACCCTGCTTGATCTCATCACGAAGACCATTCTCAAAATTGATACATTTGGAAAATTCTCCATCTGCAACGTTAGTGTAATGAGCATAGTACTTCGCCAACTCAGTGAATTTCGAAGCATACTCACTCACAGACTTGTTGCCCTGCTTGAGCTCTAGAAACTCAATCTCCTTCTTGCCCTGAATATCCTCAGGAAAGTACCTCCTCAGAAAAGCTCTCCTGAACACGGCCCAAGTCAATGTAATACCATCTTGCTCCATTTTAGTCTTGGTAGCAACCCACCAGTCATCAACTTCCTCTGCCAACATGTGAGTACCATACCTCACCTTCAGTTCCTCGGCACAATCAATCACTCTAAAGATCCTCTCGATCTCCTTCAACCATCTCTGTGCACCTTCAGGATCATGAGTGCCTTTGAACAATGGAGGATTGTTCCTCTGAAAGTTTCCCAATTTCCTATCAGCACCAATACCTCCTCCCAGTTGATTTCCTCCAAGCACACCAGCTAACATTCCCAAGGCTTCAGCAATAGCAGCATCGTCTCTTCCGTTACCTCTTCCGGCCATTGTTCTGTAACATTACAAAATAATCACATCAGCGCACAGTATCGACAGTCTTACCGTGCACTAGTCGCATACGAAAAGGATAAAGACTCTAAGACACGACCGACTATGCTCTGATACCACCATTGTAACACCCCTTCTAATTTACCCGTGATTTATATAATTTTAATCAAGTTTTAAACATAATTACAAGGGCGTCACAATTTTAAGAATTTAAAAATAACAAAACAGTTATCATGCCTTGCACTGAAGAACTTGTTAAATAAAACAAACCAAGGATTATGTTTAAACAGCGGAAATATAACATATAAATCCAGAATAATTCAATCCATAATTATTCCAAACATAAACCAAAACAACCAGTTTTAAATCCATAAAAATTCCAATCAATCGTTCCCCAGTGTTACAACTACCAGAGCATGACACTGACACGCGGATTATCTAAATAGCACAACTCTAAAAGCTGTCCTCACCAATTCCTGAGTAGCTAATCTCCTCAATCTGAAATCATTAAAGTAAGGGTGAGATTTCATCAAGATTAAAATTCATTATACATTTCTTAAAAACAATAAAACAACCAATTTATTATTCACCCTTGTTAACAGCATTAGTATACGATTCACAAACACAATTCACACATTCATTATGCATACAACAACAATTAGATGCAATTGAAACACTGGAAATCATCCTAACATGTTACAATTACATATGCAATGCATACTCAAATGCATGTGGTACCAATCGTGAACCAAGTCCACACCCTGTTCCGTTTACACCTCGGAAAACAACGTCAATCAATGATTCACTCATACATCATTGGGTCAAGAATTTAGCCTCACCACCTCTGTCCACTAGGTAAGTTTATTGGCCCTGCTAGTTCAATTTCGCACAATGGGAATGAACCATTACCAAAATGCTCATGCATGCACATCAGAAGCATGCAACAATTTAAACGTGGAACATGAACACACAACATTATTCCAATAATGTTCAATAACGACAACAGCATATGGTAACCGCAATCATGAACATCAAATGTTAATCACAATCCATAAGTTAACATTCTACACATTTATTCAACACATGATTCACAAATTCTCAACGAGTTCTTATTACGGAAGCCAAATTAATCCTTCCAGATTTCAATTATTAGTGTTGAAAATGTTTTTATTAGGTAGTACTCGTTCTAAGCTTTCCAACGATACTAACTATGCTTAAATCGGAGTTACGGTTAAAAAGATATGATCAAAATCGTTTTCAGAAAAATTTTGTTCTGTCCAATACAGCATGTATCGATGCATAAGTCTATGCATCCATACATAAACAGCATGTGTCGACACATGCATTGTATGCATCGATGCATACATACAAAAATCCTTCATTTTTAAAATTTGATTCAGTATGTGTCGACACATACGCATCTTGTATCGATGCATAGCCTTGTTTTTGGCCTATGTATCGATGCATACGCATCTTGTATCGATGCATAGCTTCAAAATTTCTCCTATGGGTCGATGCATGGCTCTATGATTCGATGCATAGCTTTCCAAAGCTTCTGGTTTTCAAAAATTCCACTGCATGCATCGATTCATAAAGGCTTGTGTCGACCCATACTGTTGTTTTTCATCAAAAATTCAGTTTTTATCTACTGTTACGAATTTCCATTAAATTCAATCATCACTAAACATTATGTCATCATAAAACAGAATTAATTACTGTGTTTTTACACCCAATTGATCACAGAATTTGTTTCCTAATTAACCTATATTTATCTTTCATAGATTAATCATTTATAACAGTTCCAATTATGGTTTTACGTCGGATTATAACATTAGGGCACCCTCAATTATCCTAATTCGAGATTCCTAACGGATTGATTCGTTCTATTGATCATCAAAACCTATAAGGCATAATAACAAGATTCAATCCCCCCTTACCTCGCGATGAATCTTTGAATTCTCAGCGTTTGGCTTATTCTCCTCTTTCTCTTCTCAATTCTCACGTAGAATGTAAATCCTAATTTTCTCCAATCTCACTTGTTTCCTTTTATTCCTTTATTTATTCCTTTTTATTTGTCAAATAATAGAAATAAATTAATTAGGATTTAAGTAGAGCGTTTTACTCCATACACCCTACAATTCAACTTCACACCCCACACTTCCATTATTTAATTAAATAATTAAATCCATTAATTCAAAAATGCCAATAATTAAACATTTAATTAAATTAAAAATTAAATTTCTAATTATTTAATAATTGAATTAATTTGGAGTGTCACACGAATCGTGTTGCTTCCTTTATCGAGTCAATGATAATAAAGTGGCAAGAGTTCCCTATTCTGACTCTCCACGCTTTTCTGGGGTTCGCATTTATTGCAGAGCTCGCATCATTTGCTCTTCACACTTGACAATTCATGTCATGCGGTGATACCATTCACAAGAATCAGATGTGTTGGCTCCTGGTTGACTCACGGAATGCTCGTTACTGTTCAAGGCTATGGGACTTCCTTCTTTTCCTGCGCTTGTTTGATATTTGATTGCGCATTGCATTGTTTGTGTGCTTCTGCCAAAGCACTTGTTTGCCTAATCCCTCTTCATCCCTTGGTCGATCAACCGAGATGGATGTTAGGATAGTTTCCCTAGGTTTGCTCGGTTAGGATAGTCTTCGAGCTTAGACTTTTATCCTCAACCACACGGCCATCTTTGCATGATAACATTAGGGATAGAGTTAGATAATTTTCCTTGTTTGTTTTTTCTAGTTCCTTTTGTATCCTTGCATGTAATAAAACTATAACTTGTTTTCTTTTTCCTTTACAAATCAAAACACTTAATAATGGTTTAAACTCCTTTTTCAAAGATAAAAACAACCAACCAATGCAAACTTTTTTTCCTACGGGTTTTCTTTTGTATTTGAAACTCTTTTTCATAAGTAAAAAACACATAACCCACCAAAACATATGAGCCGAACTACGGTGCTCTGTGTAACACCCCGTTTTATTTAATATTATATTATATTAATATTTTTGAGTTACCGTTTGACGATTATTTTGGCGACGAGAATATTTATATTAATCGATATATCTATTAATATATTTGGCGACGCTTCATTCGGTCCGGTTTTTATTCCGTTCGGTTCGGTAAAATATTATTCGGACCGATATTTAATTCCCCAGAATTATTTTAATTAATTGAGTTAATAATATTATTAGATATTATTAGTGTGTTAATTAATAAGAATAGATAGGGGTGTGAGGATTATTTGATGAGAATTGGGTGTACACCCTTGATTGCTAGTAAAATGCATCATAAAAACACTTTCTCCTCATTTTCTTTCCATAACACACCAAAGCCAAACATAGAAGCTTAGAAACATAGAGGGTTTTGGAAGAAGAAGAAGAAGAGCAAGGGCAAGCTTGAGGATTGCATTTGTTGAATCATCAAGAATCATCCAAGCACTTGAGGTAAGGGGTTTGATTTTCCTTTCCATATAGTTAGGGTTTTATAGATATGTTGTGGATTTATGAAAAAAATTGGTATTTTGATTCATGGATTTTGGTTGAATGATTGATCAAATAACTTAGTAAGGGTGGGGTTTATAGTTTACCATTGTTTTGGTGTTTTGTTGTGTTTTTGAAATTCTAAATTGATGGTAGAAATATGTTTTGATGTTGTAATTGAGGTATATATGTTGTGTTGATGATAAGAAATGGTGGGTTAGTTATAAAAGATGTTTGGGGTTATGAAGTTTGGTTAAAATTGAGCTTTGAGAACATAAAAATCAAGTTTTTGGGTTCTGTTTTGCCCAGTTCACAGCTCGAACATTATTCACGGCGCCAACCTTCCGAACTCATAAGTTTATGTCCGAAATAGGCTGCATCGCCGATGTAAAGTTGAAAATTATTTTGGTCATAACTTTTGAACCGTAACTCCGTTTTGGGTTCCGTTCGAAGCGTTAGAAAGATAATGAAATATTCTTTCTAATAGGATTGGTTTAGAGTACATTAGATAATTTTATTAATGAGTGTTTATGGAAAGGTTGTATTGTCAGATGTTTTGTTAGTTAAAACACATGCGATCAGTATATTTTCGTGGGTTATACTTTTGCCATATAAATTGGAAGCTTTTGTGCTATTTATATGATGTCTAATAGGTGATAAAATTTGTGGTTGGTTGTTGAAAGTTGTTATTGTTCGTTGTTGTTGTGGTTGTTGGTAGTTGTAAGCGATATAGTCAATTAACCAGAATTTGAAGGAAATTGAAATAGTATGCCATTGGAATCAACTAAGATAAGTGATTGATATTGGTGGAAAGTTTATTAATGAAGTGACAATATGATTGTATGGTTTTATTAAATTAAGTTGGATTAAGTAGATTATATGAATACCGACAAGAGCAAAATGGTTGATGATAGCGGACGATGTTTTGGTTAGCCGAGGTATCGTAGTAAGTGTTGAAATAGTAGGAGCCGGCTAGTGGTCGTATTGTGGACTAGTAGTATACTTAATGACTAGAATCAATATACTAATTCAATAGTGAATTAATTGATAATGATGTGGTATGATTAAACAAGATGGTTGCGACGGTGTATTTATTAATGAATACTTGATGATATGCGATGCGATGATATGTTTATCTTGATGTGGATAAATATGGCGACGTGGACTTTATGTCAATTTTGATGAGCGATGATGATGTTTTTGTTGTGTTGTTTTTATTGTCGAGTCACATACATTGCATTGGCGACGAGGGCTTTTATGCCAAGCGACGATGGGCTTTATGCCAAATGTTCCTAATTATGGACAAAGCGACGGGTACCACATGCATAACTTAGTCGTGTCTCATGGAGTCGGTTATGTTTATGATTGAGTTGTTTGGCGTTGGGTTTTAATTAATGGATTATATGGAATTGCAATGATATATGATGTTTTGTTTGGTGATGATCTTTATGATGAACATGAAATGAGTATGACGTGATAATTTCTTGATAACTATGCGATGAATATAAATGATGAGTTTTGCGATGATTTGACTTTGATTAAATGCTTAATGCAAATATGATGTGATGATGTTTGTGATGATGGGCTTTTATGCCAAAAGCGACGATGAATTTTAACCAATTTGTGATGATTTTATTTATGTTGTGTTGTTATATTTGATTGGCCTGAAAACTATGGTAACCAGGACGGCCTTGATGGCAACAATGATGAGAGTTATACTCCAAAATTTTATTGCTTATGTTATTAGCATTGTTTGATGTTGTTGTTTGATGTTGTTGTTTATGATTGTCGTGTTGATTAGTGACGTATTGACTTGTGATGATTTCGTGGTGATGACAGTTTATGTGTTGTTGTGATGATTTATGTCGATGAGGTTATGTCGATAAAGTGTTGATTATATACATTAGAGTGACAATTAAAATGAGTGAGATTTGGATATGTGTTGGAATGCACTTACTAACCTATATCTTTTATGATTCCAAAACTATATATATATGTTATCATGCCTTTAATTATATATTTTGGAGTATCTCACCCTTTACTTGTTTCGCCGTTACCTTTATATTGGTAACGTGCAGGTTATGAAGACGGAGATTATAGATGCTATTAGTCGAGTCGGTGTCGCTCTGATACGTAGCACTCGGGGGGAATATTTGTGTTGTCTTGTTGTTGTTCTTTTGTTGTCATTCCCTTTGTGAATAACAATCATACTTTATGAAAATATGATTTGATGAGGAGGTTTAATAAAGATGGTGTTTTAATTTCTAAGATTTAATTTACGATTTCCGAGGATGCTATGTATCTGAGATTAATACTTTAAAGCAAACTATTTAAAGTAATTTGATTTTGAATGTGTGATGCCTTAGTATTGAATTTGTGAAATTTTAAATTACTATGATTTTGCATATAAAACCTTGGGTAATATTGGGGTGTTACACTTTGACTTTCCCATTGCACGAGGGAATACACAGGCATCTTGTCACGGGGCTCGATCGAGCAAACTTTGTAAATACTTCCTTCTTTTCCCCGTGTTTTCTTTATTTTTCTTTTCTTTCATATGCATTCTCTTTTGCATACAAATATAACATTTAAGCAGTAAATAGATATAAACACACCCATTAGATTGTAAACATTATCTATTGTAATTCTTTTAAAAGTATTTCCTCAAGTGACTAAGTGTAAGTATGTATACTTGAGAGGGCTAAGATGTTTTCTAACACTTAAACGTTCTTTTGTAATCTTTCAAGATTAGTGGATTAAGGCCTTATTGAAAGCGAAATCACCTTGGTAGGTTGGATAAGACATAGCCTTGTTATAGGTGAACTTGTATAAACCAAACGTGTCAATTTTCTTTCTTAGCTTGTATAGCTTGATTATTTGTGTGAAGCAATTTATCGAAAAGTTTAGAAAACTCAATTCAAACCCCTTTTTATGTTTTTCTCTATCTTCAAGATCTTGAATCATCCATCAGGAGTACACCTAGAAGCAATTACGATTGTCAAGTTAAAGAGATTCTAAAGATTCAAATGTAATTGAATCCCATATACAATATTATTGTCTTGAAATGAAGCAGGAGATGATTGGTCTGATGATAAATGTTGTTGTGGAAAGCTTCTAGCACGATGGAGACGATTCTCTGGTGACTCGATGAGGTGCCTACTAAAAATGCTAGCACTCTATTACTCAAGTTAATAAAATATTGGTGTAGAATTTTGTAGTTGTGTAAAGAATCGTACATGAACATGACTTAGACTGACACTTATTATGAAAGACAAATGTGTAGTGTGAAGCACATGAAATGGGTGATCATGTGGCTCAAAGTAAAGGGGCAGTTGCGCTTCTATGCCGTGAAGTGTGAGAAAGGTTCACTAGTACATCAATGACCAATGTGTTAGACATCTTTAAAAAATTTGGCCCATGTGAATTAGACCAATCTTGCAGACCATTAACCAACTCAAAACAAAAACAAAAAAAACTTTAAATAATAGAAAATTATAAATACTCAAAATATAATATAAATAATAAAGTTATAATTCAGTATTATTTCTTTCTAAAATAACATAATCAAAATAAAAAAGAGAAGTATATATATATATATATATATATATATATTAAAAATATTTTATAATATTAGAGTATATTCTTTTTTCTAATTTAATTTTGTATAACAAAAATATCTTTGAATTTACCGCGACATAAACTCTATTTATAGGATTTAGATCATCTCTTTTATTTTTCTTTTCCTTTTTTTAACTCTCTATCTTTCTCCTAATCTTTTTCTCACTCATCATTAAAACATATATAATTTAAAAAAAATTATGAAATAAAGAGAGATATAGGAAGGGGGTTCAGTAACTTTACTATTATGTGACTTTCAATGTAATTTTTTTCAATTATTAATATAATATATATTACTTATTTATTAATCTCAAAAAACGACTAAAATCACCAAGTGGGTTCAACAAAGTCACTGAAACTATTCCCGAGATGCAAAGTGATATTTATAGCTTTCATCAAATACTTAAAAAATAAAAAGATAACTTAACTAAAGAAAAGAACTTTTAAGAATGAAAACTTTTCTTCATAAAGTAATCGAGGAAAAGTATTTGGACATAAGCAACAAACGGAAAGAAAGCAGCAACTAATCGGGTCAGTTTCTTGGACCAAGTTCATGGAAACTAAAATCCAACAAAAAATCAACAAATGACATAGGAAAACAAAAAAAATATACCAAAGAAGTTTGAAAATATGAAACCTCCTTAGTACGTGGAACCAACGGTTGAAACAAACTTAGAAAAATCAAAAATTAAATTATAAAATAATAAACTATTAAAAAATAGTACTAGTATATATTAATTGTTGAAGAATTTCTATAATCACAATTTGTTAATTTAGATAGCATTATTTTCATTAAACAGAAAGAAAGAAATGGTTTCTTGGAATTCATTTCCATTAGAAATAATCTATCAAGCATTTGGTTGGTTAGCTTTTCTATCATGGTCTCTTGCTGGCTATCCTCAACTCATATCCAATTTTCGTAGAAAAAGGTAACAATTAATTTTTCATATATTTTTTTTTTATTTTATTCGATATTTTCCTTGCTTCTTACTTATAATAAAGTTAATTTGTAAACAGTGTGGTTGGTTTAAGCTTAGATTATACAATCCTGAACTTCACAAAACATTGGTCATATCTCATTTACAACGCATCTCTATTCTTTAGTCCTGTTATTCAGAAACAATATTTTGAGAAATATGGTTATGGGCAGGTAAATATATTTTATATTATAGTTTTTAATGTTATGCAACAATGAATATTGTTTGGCTGAATATTTTGATCTGTTAAATTGCAGATGATTCCTGTAGCTGCGAATGATGTTGCTTTCTCTACTCATGCAGTTATAATCAATTTGATTGTATTGTTTCAATTTGCAGTCTATGGAGTAAGTTTAATAATGTTGTTATTAAATTTTTGAACCAAACAAATCCTAATAGAAAAGAAGTTGTTGATTTTTGTGAATGACTTATGCAGAATGGAAGTCAGAAGATATCCAAGTATGCAATCGCAATATTTGCTGGTGTCTGGTTTGGTGCTGGAGTTTGTTTTTTCATTGCATTACCTACCAACTCTTGGCTTTGGTTAATCTCCATCTTCAAGTAAGTTTCTTTCTTATTACATAAATTTTTAACGCTATTTATGTAGAGGTCAAACATGTTTTTAAAGGTGTGTCTGTCCATGTTAAATGTTATGTTAGATATCGCCGCTGACATTTGTAATTACTTTTAATTTATTATCAATGTATCAATATAGGATAGTCACTGATGTGTGTGATATGTGTCTGTGCTTCGTAAAGATGGTTGATGAATTGAAATTCATAACTTTGTAACAACACTCTAATTCTGATACAATTGTTAATATTATTGTAGCTATCTTTTGTATGGTGCTATGATTACTTCTAATAACATGTGGAAATCAATTATATTGCAGCTCAATTCAAGTGTGTATGACTCTCATCAAATATTTTCCCCAGGTTTCAATGCCTTACCCTATATATTGTTTATATTGTTTTATATCATCATCTTCAATTTTTATTATATATATATATATATCTCCTTCACAATTCTTACCCTATATATTTATGCTTAATTAGCCCCATGAATGACTTGTTGTTTAGTTCTTGATATCTTGGTTATGAAATGTAGGCATTCATGAACTTCATGAGAAAGAGCACAGACGGATTTAGCATTGGTAGTATTCTTCTTGATTTTTCAGGAGGTGTCTTAAATTATTCACAAATGGTTGTGCAATCTATAGATCAAGGTTTGCCATTTTAATTAAAATTAATTAATTAAGCATTTGACCATTAATATTAATAATAATTATGACTTATGAATTTTAACTTTTTTCTATATATTTAGATTCATGGATGAATTTCTATGGTAACATTGGTAAAGTAATGATATCATTGGTATGTAATTTTCTTTTCCTCAGCATTTTATATTATTATTATTATTATTATTATTATTATTATTATTATTATTATTATTATTATTATTATTATTATTATTATTATTATTAATATTATTGATGATGATGATGATGTTGATAGATTTAAAAAATAATAATTATGTTTTTGAATCACTATTGCAGGTAACTATATTTTATGATTCAATTTTAATGTGTCAACATTATGTACTATATCCTCACAAGAAAGTGCTTATTATTTCTGAAAATTCTGAAGAAATCAAGAAACCATTGATTAGTTCAACTCCATTAGATGAACAAATTCATGATTCAGTGTGAATATTATCATTCTCTAGCAGAAATTTGAGGTTCTTTGAGCATATATTGTAGAAAACCAAAATTAATATATATATATATATATATATATATATATATATATATATATATATATATATATATATATATATATATATATATATATATATATATATATATATATATATATATATATATATATATATATATATATATATATATATATATATATATATTATCATGTATAAATGTTTGTTTCAATACTACGGTAAAATATGACCTTTTGTATATATTATTTAATTATTTCCATTCTAATTTTAATATTTTATATGATAAATTTATATATATATATATATATATATATATATATATATATATATATATATATATATATATATATATATATATATATATATATATATATATATATAAAGACTCTGTCTCATTCCTATGAACATAATTAAGGCATATTCGTGTCTAGTTGGTTCCATACGAAATCCTTACAGATGCAGTAGGAAGTATAAATGCCCAAAATATGAGTTCATGTCTCACTCGTACGAATCCAACGTTGACATGTCAAATTGAACCAATGCTTCACCTACACAAGCACGTTCCTATTACAACCGCATTAGATTAGTTTGACATTCTACAAAGACAATACCACACATACATCTTAATGCGCCACACTCCCAAATAAAGCAGACATACATGGCCTCATGAAAGCCTTAAAGTTATGTACACTTTATGAGAATATTATGTACTGCTCTTTATAGCAAACAAATTATGGAAATCACGGGACTCGAAAGCAAGCACTGACTCTCCTCAGATCTCGGACGGCTGGAAACAAAGGTGGAAAAGAGCAAGATACAAAACCGAAAAGCACATGCCTGCAAAAAGTAATGATATAAGTAAATTGAAATTGAAATTCTGGCAACAGACACTTGATGTCAAATAGAATGTTATGACACTGATGTCTGACAAACTTTTTAACAATCTTAATAATAAAGCAAAAGCAGTAAAGAACACAATCAATTGTTAACCCAGTTCGGTGTGTTACTACACCTACATCTGGGGGCTACCAAGCCAGGGAGGAAATCCACTATAAGAGGTATTAATTCTGGATTAAACCAACTGTTTATATCTGTCACTTAAGACCTACCTAATGCAACTTCAATCTAAGAACCACTTAGACCTGAGAACCTACTCACTCCCCCTCAATCACAGCAGTGATAGTAATCTAACAGTTAACAGAATTATGAAGACATTCTTCAATACACATACTTGATTTTGCTTCAAAGCTTTTAATCAAGAGACATAACACTTGTGCTTCAAAGCTTTGAGTGATAAAACTACCCTTACAGAAAGTCCTACTCCAATGCTCTTATCAGAAGATAATTGTTTGGCTCACAAGAAAACACTAAGAACACGTACACAACTCGTTGCTTTCTACCTTCTTATTCTCTATCAAAACGTGCAACTTTAACCATCAGGCTTAGAGAGATTATATAGAAGCAATAGAGGACTTCGTCTTGGGCTTGCACAATAATAATTAGGGTTAACCAAAGTTAACCTGTGGACTTGGTCTTGGGCTTGCAAAAACACTAATTAGGGTTAATCAAAGTTAACCTAATTTCCACGTGAGCATAGGAGCTTAAGAAGTCAATCCAGCCCAGAATAAACCAACAGAATCCTGAAAACTCTCAGGAAATATAAAACTACATAATCCACTTATACAATACAGAATGTCTTAACATTGGATGTAACATCACACATCCTGCATACTGTTCTTGCAGAACGTGTACTTCTGATTATAGCATACTCATCTGCTATGCAACGATTCTGAGTTGTACCTGTAAAACACTCATCCTGTAGAATTTGTCTTCATACCAGAATGTCATGACATCAGTCAAGACATCAGTCAAGACATTGGCACACTAATCTGGTTTTACCAAAAATTGCAGTCAACACAAAAACACTTACAAACTCCCCATTTGGCAAATTTTTGGCTAAAACCAACTAAGTTATCAGAGATCAACTAGAGCAGCAGAAATAAAATAAAATAAGTCTAGCAAACACCCAGATTAAATAGATTAATCTTAATTAATTCTCCCCCTTTTTAGCCACAAAGGGGCCAAAGGTACCAAAGACAAAATCCCGTAATATCGAGTTACATCCCAAAGACAGAAAATCAAATGGATCACAAACAGCAAAATCAAAATCAGATACATCGAAAAACAAAGAACGTAAAAAATGCAAACACCAACCAAAGAAACTTCATCAATCACAACACAACCAGTAATCTTCAGGTAGACTCATCTCCTGAGGTGTCATTGTCTTCAACATCATCTTCAGTGGAACTGCTTCCAGAGTCATCATGCTGGTCTTCATCAGCATCCTCATCCAGCTTCTCATCTTCAACCTCAACATCATCTTTATCCTGTTCAAGAGCAGTGATCAATTCTTCAAGTGACCTTTTTCTTGCCTCAAGCTCTTTGCAAGTTTCCTTTAATACAGTAATGACATCAGCCTTCTTGGAAGCAGATTTGACATTGGATGTCTCACCAGATGTCATAACAATGTCAGGGACATGAGTTCCCTGAAACAATTTATAATGAAAGCCAAGAGCAGAGCCTCTTTTGCAAACAGAATCTCTCTCAACAAGGATATCAGGATACTGATTCAAAATAATACCACATATGAGGGAGGGAAAAGCTACAGGATCTTTGACAGCAAAAATTCCAGCGTGCTTCATAGTTTGTTCAAATATGTAAGTTCCATAGTCAAACTTGGCTTTTGTTCCAACAGTATAGATGAATCTACCCAGTCCAGTTGAAATGGTAGATTTTTGATTTGTAAGAACCCAATTAGTTGCTCCTATCTTGTGCAACATAGCAAACTTCACACTCAAATTGCTAGAAGACAGCTTCCCTTTCAATGGCCAATTCTTCACTTGTTTGGCAGTGATCACTTGACAAACCTAATTGTCAGTGACTTCCAGCTCAGGTTGAGCTTCATCAGACCTTCCCAGAAACTTGTTTATCATAGAAGGTGAGAATGTAACCCTCCTGCCTCTAACATACACACTCCTAAAGTCCTCAGACTTCCCATCAACACACTCTTCAGTCAAGTTAATAATAAATTATTTAACAAGAATTTCATAACACTTAGAGAAGTGGGCAACAGTCTTTAACAATCCAGCAAACTAGATCAGATTCATAACCTCCTTACAAGCAAGGGCATTGTTATTTAGTTCTCTTTCCAAGGCTATTCTTTTCAAGAATACATAATTCCACCTATTTGCACTTTCAGGACAATGAAAAGAAATATTGTCTATAGGAACATATGGTACCTTAGTAGCAAGCTTTCTAGTTGTGGGCTTCTTCTTGAGAGGAATGTCAGGGACATCACTCTCAACATCAAAATCAGAACTATCACCAGAATCAGAAGATGCAGTGGATTTCATCTTCTTGGAGACCACTTTGCTCAAAGATTTTGGAGGGCTAACCACAACTCTCTTTGAGGATTCAACACTAGCCTTTCCTTTTGAAGTGCCAACAAACTTTTTCTTTGTAGAACCAACACCAGCCTTTCCTTCAGCAGCAACCTTTTCAGAAGATGCAGCATCAGCCTTCCCTTTGGAGATAATTTGATCTGCTCCTTGCTTCCCTTTTCTTGTCATCAACCTCTTGGAAATGCTTGTATTAACAGTAGCAATAAGATCATTGTCAGAATAATCTTCATCAACATTCACAATGGGCGTATCATCAATAAATTGGTGACCAGTCTTTTCACCACCATCAGCCTGAGGATCATCAGACTTGTCAGTACAGTGCTCAACACTATCATCCTTTGTCTCAACTTCTTGTGTGACATTGTGATCGTCCTCTAGGGTTAACGGACTCTTGATTCAGAGGCATAGATACTCCAGGCACCGCATGGTTTTCATTCAAGATTCTAGTTACTAATCTAGAAATAGCCTGATGGACATATGTAGAACCTTCCCTATGATCTATTTCAGGGGGAATGGAAGAGGAAGTTTGAGCAAAATTACCAGTAGGAACATTCTGTGATCTTCTTGCATGTGAAGTTCTCAGCTTCTTCACTTTGGAAGGGTCAGCAGAAATCACTCGTAGTGGTGAAACCTCAAGAACATCATTTGGATTCATGTTTGCCCTAGAGTCAGAATCAATTGATGAAGAAGTATTCGTCTTCTGAGGAGATGTTGATTGTGAATGTTGAGACATCTTGATGGACAAACAGTTTATGCGCAGGTGAGGAGTATAGTTTCTTTGGTGAGAGTGAAACGTGAAAACTCAAACAGTGAGGTATGGAATATGAATAAGCCTATTCCTCTTATGATATATCTGGAAATAGAGAGGGAAATTAGCTATTTGCCCAATCAAAAATAACTTTAAATAAATGAGTTTCTCATTAACTCTCCTAAGCAAAGTTAATTGCTATAACTCCTCATACTGGCAAATTCCCAATTTGCCCCTTAAATTTTCAAACTGATTTGCATCTAAAGCCTTTGTAAAAATGTCGGCCAGTTGTAGGTCAGTGGCAACATGCTCCAATGTAATCACTTTATCTTCCACAAGGTCTCTTATGAAGTGATGTCTAATATCAATGTGCTTGGTCCTGCTATGTTGTATGGGGTTCTTGGATATGTTGATAGCACTTAGGTTGTCACAGTATAATGTCATGATATTCTGTGTGACATTGTACTCAGTTAACATCTGTTTCATCCAAACCAGTTGAGAACAACTGCTACCAGCTTCTATGTACTCAGCTTCAGCAGTGGATAGAGAGACGCAGTTTTGCTTCTTGTTAAACTAGGAAATGAGATTGTTTCCTAAGAAGAAACATCCTCAAGAGGTAATGTTTCTATCATCAGCACTTCCAGCCCAATCAGCATCATAATAATCAGATAAGATAAGATCATATCCATGAGAATACAACATACCATAGTTGTAAGTTCCACTCACATACTTCAGAATTCTTTTTACTTGGTTTATGTGACTGGCTTTGGGTTCAGCCTGATACCTAGCACATACTCCAATTGCAAAAGCTATATCAGGTCTGCTGGCTGTTAAGTATAGCAGACTTCCTATCATACTTCTATATAAACTTTGATCAACATTGGTACCATCTGTATCTTTGGATAGCTTTAGGTGAGTAGAAGCAGGAGTTATTTTATGGCTGGCATTCTCCATCCCAAATTTTTTGACAATGTTCTTGGCATACTTGCTTTGAGAGAAGAAAATTGAATCTTCCATCTGTGTGACTTGTAGCCCAAGAAAATAGGTCAATTCTCCCATGAGACTCATTTCAAATTCATATTGCATTTGATCAGCAAAGTGTTTAACCATTCTGTCTGACATTCCACCAAACATTATGTCATCCACATAAATTTGTGCAACCATGATTTTTCCTCCTTCATCCTTCACAAAAAGAGTTTTGTCCATTCCTCCTTTCCTGTATCCTTTGTCAGTGAGGAATTTGGTCAATCTTTCATACCAAGCTCTAGGAGCTTGTTTCAGACCATATAGGGCTTTTCTTAATTTGTACACATGATAAGGAAGATTTGGATCCACAAACCCCTTAGGTTGTTCCACATATACTTCCTCATTTAAGTATCCATTTAGAAAGGCATTTTTCACATCCATTTGAAACAACTTAAACTTTAGAAGACAGGAAACTCCTAAGAGGAATCTTATTGACTCCAGTCTAGCAACAGGAGAAAAAGTTTCATCAAAGTCAACCCCAGCCTTGAGCAACTAACCTTGCCTTATTCCTCGTGACAACTCCCTCAGCATCAGATTTGTTTTTGTATATCCACTTGGTGCCAATGATATTTGTTCCTTCAGGTCTAGGAACCAGCTCCCTTACTTCATGTCGTTTGAACTAATTCAATTCATCTTGCATGGCACCAATCCAATACTCATCAGTCAAGGCTTCCTTAACATTCTTTGGTTCAATCTTGGATACAAAGCAAGAGTTTGATATGATTCCTCTAGATCTTGTAATAACTCCACTGTTAGGATCTCCTATGATAAGTTCTTTAGGATGATCTTTCTGAATTCTGATGGAAGGTTCTTTGTTAGATGGTTTTGATTCAGACTCTGAGGAGGTAGGATTAGAATCATCAATTTTTGTAGACTCTTCAGTGGGAGTCTCAAAGAATGTTTCAACATCATATGTGACATTAGCTTCCTCATGATGATCATCAACAATGATATTGATAGATTCCACCATAACTTTGGTCCTAGAATTGTACACCCTATATGCTCTGCTGTTGGTAGAGTATCCCAGGAATATTCCTTCATCACTCTTAGGATCCATTTTTCTCCTTTGCTCACGATCTGTCAGAATGTAACACTTGCTTCCAAAGACATGAAAGTACTTCATAGT
This sequence comes from Vicia sativa, assembly GCA_021764765.1. Classification (NCBI taxonomy): domain Eukaryota; kingdom Viridiplantae; phylum Streptophyta; class Magnoliopsida; order Fabales; family Fabaceae; genus Vicia; species Vicia sativa. The sequence goes on along the minus strand of CM038792.1, from coordinate 212,136,667 downwards.
AGGTTTTATCCCTTTCCATATTTCATACAGGGTAGATGAGGTTCCCTTTCTCAATGTGACTCTGTTATGAACATAGCATGCTGTATTCATAGCTTCAGCCCAAAAATGAATAGGAAGTTTCTTGGCATGTACCATTGCTCTAGCAGATTCTTGTATGGTTTTGTTTTTCCTTTCCATAGCTCCATTTTGCTTAGGGGTTATAGGTGAGGAGAATTCATGATTGATTCCTTCTGAAGAGCAGAACTCATCAAACTTACTGTTTTCAAACTCCTTTCCATGATCACTTCTGATCCTGACAATACCACTTTCCTTTTCTGTTTGAAGTCTTTTGCACAATTCCTTAAAGACATCAAACACATCAGATTTTTCTCTAATGAAGTGTATCCAGGTATATCTTGAAAAGTCATCCACAACAACATAGGCATACCTCTTCCCACCAAGGCTTTCTACCTGCATGGGACCTATCAAATCCATGTGTAGAAGTTCCAAAACCTTGAAAGTGGTTAAATGTCTCGTCTTTGGATGTGACATCCTAGTTTGCTTACCAACCTGACATTCACCACAGACTCTTTCTTCATCAATCTGAAGCTTTGGAATCCCTCTGACAGCTTCCATGGATATGATCTTTTTCATTCCTCTAAGGTGCAAATGACCAAGTTTTTGATGCCACAGTTTCACTTCCTTTTCTTCTTTGGCTATAGAGCACACAGAGGAGTAGTTAGTGTTCTTAGACTCCCATAAGTAGCAGTTATCTTTGACCGACTCTCTCATGACAACTTCCTTTTCTTCATTAGTAACAAGGCATTCAGACTTTGTGAAGTTGACCTTGAATCCTAGATCACATAGTTGGCTGATACTGATGAGATTTGCAGTTAGTCCATTTACCAATAACACACCATCCAGGTTTGGAACTCCAGGACAATCTAGTTTTCCAACACCTTTGATTTCACCTCTTGCTCCATCTCTAAAAGTTATATAGATAGTAGTGTGAAGTTTGATATCACTCAACATATTCTTGATTCCAGTCACGTGCTTAGAACATCCACTGTCAAAGTACCAGTCTTCTTTGGCTGAAACTCTAAGATAGGTGTGAGCTATCAAGGCTGCAGTCTTTTTCATCCATTGTTGATTCTTGGGTGGCCCATTAATTTTAGATTTGACATGTGGAATCTGATCAGGGTATCCATATAATCTGAAGCAGAATGGTTTTATGTGACCAAACCTTCCACAGTAATGACATCTCCATCTTTGGTATTTTCTCTTCATGTATCTTTGTCCTTGATGTTGAGTCATATGTTGTGACATCTGTTTTGACATCTGTTTCTCAGGTCTTGGTTGTTTGATGTCAAAAGTAGGCTCCTTTGCAGCCATAAATCCTATCCCAAACATATTTCCTGCATTTTGTCCAGTTTGAAGGATTTCTTCCAATTTGTCAGTTCTATTGGTTAACATTCTAACAGACTTTGTCATCTGATCAAGTTTAGAGTTCAACATGAGGACTTCACCTTTGAGGTGAGTTATAGTTGCAATGTGTTCCTTCTTCTTAGCTTCCAACTTCACTATGATTTTCTTCTACTTCTCACCTTGTTGACAAACTTTAGCACTCCTGATACACAACTTCTTGTATGAGTCAGCAAGTTCTTCAAAGTTCAGCTCCTCATCACTTGAATCATTGTCAGAGTTACATACGCCAGTAAGTGCAGTGACCAATTTAGCTGATTCCTCTTCAGAGTCACTTTCTGAGTCACCATCAGACCAAGTAACAAACATTCCTTTCTTTTGTTTCTTTAGATAGGTAGGACATTCAGCTCTAATGTGTCCATAGCCTTCACATCCATGACATTGAATCCCTTTGCTTTGGTTGCCCTTTTCTTCAAGTTTTGCTCTTCTGTTTGAATCATAAGTTCTGCTGGTGTTTGGTCCATTCTCTTGATGATTCTGTTGAATTGTCTTCCAAGCATAGCTATAGCTTCTGATAAATTCTCTTCATCACTTTCTTTAATTTCCTCTTCAGCATTAGATACAAAGGTTATGCTTTTGTTCTTCTTTTCAACATTTTCACTAATTCCCATCTCAAATGTTTGGAGAGAACCAATGAGTTCATCTACCTTCAAACTGCAAATATCCTGAGCTTCTTCTATAGCAGTCACCTTCATTGCAAATCTTTTTGGCAAAGATTTGAGAATCTTTCTTACCAGTTTTTCTTCAAACATCTTCTCTCGCAAGGCTCCTGAGGTATTGGCAATCTCCAGAATGTTCATGTCAAACTCATGAATGGTCTCATCTTCCTTCATCCTCAGATTCTCAAATTTGGTAGTGAGCATCTGAAGTCTTGACATTTTTACCTTGGACGTACCCTCATGAGTGGTTTTGAGAGTGTCCCAAACATCTTTGGCCAGTTCACACTGATGCACTAGTATGAATATGTTTCTATCAATTCCATTAAATAGGGCATTCAATGCTTTAGAGTTGCCCAGGTCCAACTCTTCATCTTCTTTGCTCCATTCTTCCTCAGGTTTCAGACTAGTAGTTCCATCTTTCTCAATCTTGATAAGATGTTTCCATCCTCTATCAGCAGCTCTCCAAGCTTTATTATCCAGTGACTTCAAGAAGGCAACCATACGAGGTTTCCAGTAGTCATAGTTTGATCCATCTAGAATGGGTGGTCTGCTCACAAATCCTCCTTCCTTGTCCATAGTGCCAGAACGTACTGTCCCTAGATCTCACCCAGATAAACAGGCAGGGTGCCCGCTCTGATACCAATTGAAATTCGGCAATGTACTTGATGTCAAATAGAATGTTATGACACTGGTGTCTGACGAACTTTTTAACAATCTTAATAATAAAGCAAAAGCAGTAAAGAACACAATCAATTGTTAACCCAGTTCGGTGTGTAACTACACCTACATCTGGGGGCTACCAAGCCAGGGAGGAAATCCACTATAAGAGGTATTAATTTTGGATTAAACCAACTGTTTATATTCGTCACTTAAGACCTACCCAATGCAACTTCAATCTAAGAACCACTTAGACCTGAGAACCTACTCACTCCCCCTCAATCACAATAGTGATAATAGTCTAACACTTAACAGAATTATAAAGACACTCTTTAATACACATACTTGATTTTACTTCAAAGCTTTTAATCAAGAGACATAACACTCGTGCTTCAAAGCTTTGAGTGATAAAAACTACCCTTACAGAAAGTCCTACTCCAATGCTCTTATCAGAAGATAATTGCTTGGATCACAAGAAAACACTAAGAACACGTACACAGCCCGTTGCTTTCTACCTTCTTATTCTCTATCAAAATGCGCAGCTTTAACCATCAGGGTTAGAGAGATTATATAGAAGCAATAGAGGACTTCGTCTTGGGCTTGCACAACAACAATTAGGGTTAACCAAAGTTAACCTGTGGACTTGGTCTTGGGCTTGCAAAAACACTAATTAGGGTTAATCAAAGTTAACCTAATTTCCACGTGAGCATAGGAGCTTAAGAAGTCAATCCAGCCCAGAATAAACCAACAGAATCCTGAAAACTCTCAGGAAATATAAAACTTTATAATCCACTTATACAATACATAATGTCTTAACATTGGGTGTAACATCACACATCTTGCATAATGTTATTGCAGAACCTATACTTCTGATTATAGCATACTCATCTGCTATGCAATGATTATGAGTTGTACCTGTAAAACACTCCTCCTGTAGAATTTGTCTTCATACCAAAATGTCATGACATTAGTCAAGACATTGGCACACTAATCTGGTTTTACCAAAAATTGCAGAAATATTTTACAAACAAATGCACAAAGCCCAGCAAAATCTAATAGGAACAAAGAAATAATAATTAACGGAAATGGAATGAAAATACAATTTAACATCCGCGCCCGACTCTGAAGCGCCTAGACCACCTCTTGAGTTCTCTCTAGGAACCGATCATAAAGGATCCATCTGATCAATAATAGTAGAAAGGCATGGACACATCCATCACGTTTGCTTTATCATTAAATCCTGGACCTATTACACACATTCCACACCCCGTTTACGAGATTCTTGAGATTTCTTCCGTGCAATAGCCACCTTCGTTTGAGGCCTTTCAAAGCATTGATCTAGTCATCCTTGTTCTACTGAAGAACTTTCCAATCCGCTTCGAACGTATGGAACACTTCCACTACATCTTTAGAATCCTTCTTCCAATGTTTCTCTCCCTCATTAAGAGAAATCTTTAATCTTGTTATTTGAGCAGCCAAAATTGATAGAGAGAAAATACCTTCAATCTAGTCATTAAATAGAACTTAACCATAACAAACATTCATTTGCTTATGTAATCACATTTGAAGGGAAAACATACTCTTTTTTTATGGTAATACATTTGAACTTCTAACTCATGTTTTAAGCTATCATTTTAATTCATTTTTGATCCATTTATGTTCAGATGATTGGTGTGATCTGAAGCCCTGTGAAAATAGGTATTGGTTGAGATTATACATTATTTTATTTAGTTTGACAAAACTTAGAATTTCTATTTTTATAAAAAAATTATGAGTTGTAGTCAATATTAATTTATGATGTGTACATTTTTGAAATCCTTGTTAAATTCTTAGCAAGTTTCGTTTTTACACTTTTGAATTTGGTTGAGAAATGAGCAAAAACGAAAATCATCATTAATGGAATGCTCAAGGTTGAAGATGACGATGGAGAGTACGTGTTTTCAGTTTAAAAAGTAAGTTCATTATATTTTTATCATAGTGTGTATTATGTTTGAATAGGCATAATGCCACAGTTGGTCATTGGGTTGGTTATCGTGTGTGTGTGTGTGTAAGGTTTGGGGTTTGAATCCCAATTTCCCCAAAACTTTTGTGTTATTTTTTTAAATGCCTTCAATAACTTGGTTTCATATTTAATGATTTGATTGTGTATTTTTAATACCACGAGCGTGTGGTTTAGTGGTATTTGTTTTGAGTGGTAAGCCTCGGGGCTCCCTTTGGCCACATATCTCTTCTTTTTATCACTTGTTTTGTTCATTGTTTTCTCATCTTCTCCTAATTGTTTCTATACGCAAATTAACTTAGTTTTAATTTATTTTTTGTACACTTGTCATTTATCCCCTCTAATCCATGAAATACCAACAAATATATTTATTTTTACCTATTTTTCTTTAGTTCAAAAACAAGTACTTTTATGTGTTTCTTTAAGTTTTTTAGTGTTTCTTTAATTATTTCTTTGACCTAATTGATCATATGTGTTGGTGTGTCTATGGTATACTTGGATTATGTCTTGTTTGATATTTATGACATGATTAAATTAATCTCATCTAGGGTTTAACACACCTTTAATGAATAAACTTTGTGTTTGATGTTTTGAAATCCTAAATTGATCATGATGCTTTTCCTTTGCTCTTGATGCATGGTATTTATGTTCACTAGTTATTTATTAATCCATGAAGATGTCTTAATTATTTTTTGACATTAATTTAAGTTTTTCCTTGATCACATGTTCATGTATACTTCTAACTTTGATACCATGACTTTGTTGATTCCAAACTTTGATGATTACCATGTTTAAATTTTCTTGATATGTAGAGTTTATTGATGAACTTCTAACATGAATGTTTGATTTGCCATGTACCTTGTGTGCTTGTTTATATGCTCACGTAATCCATAGTTGAATGTTTTATAAAATTATGTTTCTACCTTCTATCTTTTGACACAACTTTTACTTAAGAGACATGTTGACTTTCCCATTTAATTGATATTTGTCCCTCTTTGATAAAACATTTTTCTTAAATGAATCTCTTAAAAGACATGTCACTTTGTTATCTTATCCTTAACTTTTGTGCCATGTGTGATTGCATTTTGTTTTACTAGTAACCCTAACATTCATATATTAGTAATTAGTGTTTGTACTTTTATTGTGTTAGAACTTGTGATCAAATCCATGAAAAACGGATTGCAATTGTTGAATTTATAGTCATGGGCATATGCATATTAGGTTCATCTTTTTTTATCTTTGTATATCACCCTTTTTTGAATATTTATCCTTATACCATTAAACCTTAATTTTCAAACTATCACCTCTTTCATTAAAAAACTTTGACTTTATGTCATTGCATTTTCAAACTTTCTTGCTTTAATAAATGCTTCAATATACTTAAGCATGTCAAAAAAGAGATCCAGATTTTCTTTCTGATCATTATAATATTTTCTCAAAGAGATTAGACATGGGTCCTCTCCATTGTCGAAATGTAATTCTCCTACCTCCATGGTATTGATTGAAACAATGTGTTTCTTTTCCACTTAAGGAAGTTTAATGGAATACTTGTTGATTTTATATTCAAGTTGAAGCCATATCCTCTAATATGATTCAAAGATACATCTTCTCATACTCGTGGATGTTTAGTTGAGTATTTTCCTTAGTATGACAAAATGTCTCTTCTCCTAAAATCAACCATATCAAAATATTTGTTTTTGAAAATGAGTGAGTATTTGAATTCAAATTGCAATGGAAGAGGTGAATTTCAAATATAAAAATATATATTATATATAGTACCTTATCACCCTTTCAAAAGTGTGTGAATCATTGAAATAATGCAATACTTAAAAGGTGTTATTGTGAAAACTTTCAAATTTCAAAATAGTGAAAAATGCTTCTGCCAACTTAGGAAATCGATTTCCAAATATGGGGTAACCGATTTCAAGTAAAACGTTACAACTCATTTTTCAAAAATTTGTGAAGGAAATCGATTTCCAGATATGGGGTAATTGATTTCTATAATTGAAAATTGTTTTCTGGAAAAAGCAGGCAGCCTGAGTTACGAAGTGTATATCGGTTTCCCATATAGGGGTAATCGATTTCCAGAACCATTTTTTTGAAAAATGCTTTATTTTCCAGCCAGAAATAATTTGACACTTAAGCAAAAACATGTTATGCATGAAAGTGAAATGAAGACATATTTTGAGCACTAAAATATCAATATATATTGCATGCTTATACCTCAATAAATTAATATCAATGCAAGTCTTCATAAATTTTCCATCTTGATCCATCCATATTGGTCATGTTGTTTTTTCTTATCCTTCGATATATGCACATAGTAGTTGTCTTCATCAAAACATAAAGTTGAAGAAGCTTGAATTCACAATCTCCCTATTTTTGATGATGACAACCATTGAAATTTTATATGCTTGAATCTTTTAGAACAAATGAGAATATCTTTTGTGAATGTTCCCCCTATATTTTATAACTCCCCCTTGATCAAAGCTCTATCTTGATTTAGATAATTTTACATTTTTCTTTGGGCTGCAGTAGTTAGAGTCAAGCACGCGCACACACACACAAGAACGCCACACGCACACACACACATATATATATATATATATATATATATATATATATATATATATATATATATATATATATATATATATATATATATATATATATATATATATATATATATATATGGATGTGTAGTATGTTATTTAAATAAGAGATAGGAGGATTCAATGTTAACCATTGGATTTGATAAATGGTCTTGATGAGATCATGATAGTAAATGTTCATCAAGATCATTTATCAAATCCAATGGTTAGCATTCAATCTTCCTATCTCTTATTTAAACACACTCCTACTTGATATATATATATATATATATATATATATATATATATATATATATATATATATATATATATATATATATATATATATATATATATATATGTATCATGTATAAATGCTAGTTTCAATACTACTGTAAAATATGACCTTTCGTATATATTATTTAATTGTTTCCATTCTAATTTTAATATTTTATATGATAAATAATTTTATATATATATATATATATATATATATATATATATATATATATATATATATATATATATATATATATATATATATATATATATATATATATATATATATATGGACTTAAAATATATAATGAAACTATGAACATAAAAACAATTCTTACCTATGAGTATTACCTCATGGGTGAGTTCATCAAACATTCATCATTGATGAACTAGAAGTCTTTGTCACAAAGTTGGATTTTGCTTTGAAGAATTTGCTCTAGTCCTTCAACATAAAGTATATCTTCAATGGTTATCAAATTTAGTGCTCCAACTTTTCCTTTTTCAAGAATTTTTTTTTAAAGGTATTTCGCATATGTGAAATAACCCTTGAACTTTTGAACTAGATTTGAAAGTTAGTTTATGTCTCACATGAAATTCTTAGAGCCACCACTTATTAAATATACCATATATTTAAGTGGTTCTCAAGCAAATCTATAAAACAAATTAAGTTTGATTTGATACCCAATATGCTTTGAGTCTATCATAGTTAGTTCCTTTCTTTACCCATACATAATGCCCACTTTCCATACTAAAGTTTCTTGCATAGCAAGCATTAGGTGTATGACCAATTATACCACAATAAAAATATGTAGGGACAATGTTACTTCTATGTCTAGGAACATAGAATTTATTTTTAAGATATATCTTATTAGGATGATTATGAACCTTTTATGCTTTATTCACTTTTCCTTGTTGGATTGATCATTATCCTTAACAAAAATTGTTTTACTAGTACTTAGTTTGTTAAATTTAGAATAACCAAGATCACTTTTATCATTTGAATATCTTTATTGGCTAAGAACATTTTCCAATCCAACTTGTCATTTTTCATATCTTTCAAGAATTCTTTTTGTTAGAACATAGTTAGGTTCTACGTTTCATTAAGAGTTTTGATGATAACAAATAAATATCGTTTATAAAGAACATTCTTACTCTCTAATTTTTTATGAAATATGCATAATAAAGTTATGATAAAAGAATGGTGTTTTAAGAAAATCTGATGAAGTTGTGATCTAAACACAACAATAACTTAATATTTTTTCATGCTCATAAATAAGTTTTGTCATGTTGAACTTCTGAAAGCACCAAGCTGCAAGTCATAAACTCTAATATCTTACTTCTACATCAGATTGCTCTTCAACTTCTGATGATTCACTGATTCTGATGTGTTACTAATTTCATATATGGGAATCAAATGAGTAACGGATGACTACAAACAAGATCTGTATTTATGGAAAGATCATTTAACTCATTTATCAAACATTCCATAACCAAGTTCTTATGTCTCCAACGAATTAAATTATTTTGGCTATTTAAAGGAGTCTCAAAGAACAGTCAATGTTACAATTCTCATGTACAAGCAGTTACCTCAGAGAGAAAAATCTCAAAGCTTTATTTTACTTCTCTAATAATTCTTGAATAGTTTTTGAGCTTAAGTTTTTTGTGTAAAAACATCACAATTGTGATACAGATTTTTAGAAGCAAATCTCTTACACAGTTTTATTTAAATTGGTGAGTTTCCTTGAGAACCAAGTTGTGGTTAATCTCAAGAAGACAAAGACAGTTTTCTTTGTTATTTTTGTAATCAAGATTTTATTAGTGGATTAAGACATCGTTGAGTGAGGTGAAATCACCTTGACGTGTGGACTGGAGTAGTTTAAGTTCAAACGAACCAGGATAAAAATAATATTGTCAATTTTTTTTAAAGAAAAACCCAAATTCAAACCCCCCCTTTCTTGTATTTTTCATCCTTCACTTTTTAATTGAACAATCTGGAAAGAAAGTGATTCACATTCTTTTCATGTATGATTTATTTTTTCTTTTCCAAGAAAACTTTTTTTTTAATTTCAAAATTATTTCCCAGGTGTCAATCTTTTCTTCAAGAGATAATATTTGTTTCTTATGGGTTTACACCTTTTTATACAAAATCTTGCATTCATTAAATAGTTCTTCAATAGCATCTAAAAGATCATTATCATAAGATGATATTTCATTACTAACCTCTTCTTTTTCTTCATTGGGATAATGTTTTGCTATCAATAAAAGATTTGCATGTTCTCGTCCTAAGATGAACTTATTTCATTGTCATCCGTATGCTATATATGCTTTCTTTGGCCTTTTTCCTTCTTTATTTTGAAGTATTTATTCTTTTCAAGTGTAGGAAATTCACTTTTAACGTGACCTTTTTCTCCACATTCAAAGCATGTAACCTTCCTTATTAGTGCTTACCCTTTAATGATTTCCTTCTTTCTTTCTTTTCTTAGAAAAATTTCAATTTTCTTGATAAGATTATTATCTTCATCACTAGTGGACTCATCATTTTGATTTCTATCATTATGTTTGACTCTTGTCTTTAAGGCAATGTCTTTTGAATCTTTCATTCAAATTTAATGTTTTTTAAGTCTTCCAAGTTCAGTCTCATATTCTTGAAGCTTTCCCAACAATGTTGCGGAAGTCATTGAGGATTGAATTTTATTTTCAAATATTTCTGTCACTTTTAGTTGTCATTCTCTGGTTAAAGATCTAATCACGTTAAGATTAAATTCATCATTTGTTAAAGTCTTACTGAGTGCTTTTTCTGCATTCGAAAAGGATTGAGTCATTATTTTGACTAATAGCTTTACAGGAGTTTTAATTAAAGATTATGTCATAACCATTGTCAATTAACTGGCTTATTGACAATAAATTATGCATTAATAAATCAGCAAGCAAAACATTAGTAATAGAACGGAGAAAACCAATATCAATTATTTCGGAGCCTATGATCTTCCATTTATGATCACCTCTGAAACCCATAAAGCCTCCATGCTTAAGTTCCAGACTTTAGAACATATATCTTTTTCCTGTCATGTGTCGCGGGCAGATTCATGGACCTTTTAAGTTTCTTGAATTCATTCAAAGATGAAAATACTTCCTTAAGTTTACTGTGTTCTTTAGAAATAGATTTATGGACCTTTTAAGTTCCTTGAATTCATTCTTAAGCAACTTGTGTTTCCCAAAATATCAAGTAATGAAGATGTTAATTTAGAACAAGAAAGGTAAAAAAAATACATCTTATATGTCTAAATCAGATTTTTCTTTAGCTTTTGGATATATCTTCTCATTAGCAGCCTTAGTCTCCATTTGTGTTATGTTAGCTTCTTCTTCTTTGGAATCATTTTCTGAAAAAATTAGAATCATCCTAGGTTACCATCAGCCTTTTCTTGTTTCGTCTAAAATCTTTCTTCTAGGGCTTGTCCATTTTGAACTTAGGACACTCGTTTTTTTAGTGGTCTTGCAATTTGCACTCATAGGAAGTGACATCTTTACTGCTACTAAACTTTATTTGTCCAGAAGTAGACTCGAAGTAATCACCTGTCCTTCTAGCTCATCTAAACTTATTACTTTGCTTCCTCTTCCAAAGTTGGTAAACCCTTCTGGACATAAGCAACAACTCATCTTTGTCTTCGTAAGAATCTTCTTCATATTCTTATACCAATTCATTGTGAAGAGCTCTAGTCCTCTCAGATCTACCACATGATTTGAGAGCTACAAATTTTCCTTTTCTTTGAGGCTCGTCCTAATTAAGCTCAATAATGTGGCTTCTCAAAGAACTAAGTAGTTCCTTAAGAGAAGTGTCGTTCATACCTTTTGCAAGTTTGAGTGCAGTTACAATAGGCCTCCATTTATTTGGCAAGCTTCTGATAATATTTTTTACATGATCTGAAGTAGAATAACCTTTCTTTAGAACCTTCAGTCCTGCAACAAGAGTTCGAAACCTTGATAACATGTTCTCAACAGTTTCATCATTTTCCCTCTTGAACGCCTTGTACTTCTAAATTAAGGCAAGCGCCTTGGCTTCTTTAACTTGGGCATTTCTGTCATGATTCATTCTCGAATAATCAAAAATAGCTTTCGCAGTATCTCTGTTAGTGATCATTTCATACTTAATATAGGAGATAACGTTCAGCAAGATATTTCTATCGTTGTAATGATCTTTATAATCTTTCTTTTGTTGTTCTAACATCACTCTTCTTTCCACTTTATTACCATTAGCATGTACTGGATGTGTATAGCCATCGACAACCATATCCTAAAGATCTACGTTGTAACCGAGAAATAAGCTTTCAATATATCATTCTATTAGTCAAACTTATCTCCATCAAAGATTGGAGGTTTGGCATTGTAGTTATCTCTTTAAAAATTTATGTATTAGGTGGATGGATATCATCCATAGTGTTTCTAAAAATTATGGATCTTTATCTTACACGGTGAAGTGTTTGATAATAATCAATACCATAACTGGAGCTCTGATGCCAATTGAAGGTGCGAGAATCACAAGAAAAGGGGGTTTGAATTGGATTTTTAAGAATAAAATCATTTTGAAACCAAACACTTAAATTTAACACAAGAACAAAACTAAATGAACATAATTATTTGTATCCTAGTTTTTTGTTAACTAATTTAATGCAATCCACCCGCCAAGGTGATTTCTCCTTCTCAGTAAGGACTGCATCCTCTATAACCAAACTAATTACAGACAAAAACAAAGACTAAATATCAATGTTTAAAACCACAAAGACTAGTCGTCAATGTCTTCTTGAGAATCCTGACTAAAGCCTTAGCCTCTTAAGGAACCGCCAACCCAAGGTTTAAATGCAAGATTGTGTGTTTACAAGATGATTGTTAGAAAGAAGATTTACAAAAGTTGAAATACAAAAAAATAACACAACAGTGTTAGAAGAAAGTTAGCGAACAATAGTTCTTTGCTAGCAAGTTAACAAACAAAAGTTCCTTTCTTTACAAAAGACTTATAATGAAAGTTCAGCAACGCTTTAGCATAATGAATCAGTGCAAAAATAATAGTCATTCCAATTCTTCCAAGTATTTCTTTTATACCCAAAAAAAATTGTTGGAGGGTAGAATAGGAATACCAAAATTTTAGTTGTCTTCTTGCATAACAGTCATTATGATTGATAGACAACATCGTACCAATAGTACAATCCTTTCGCCACAAAATGAGAGTAATGGAAGAAGGTGATCTTATAATATGTCTCACATAAAAAAAATTGATCTTATCTTCTAATCTTCAAAGGATTCAAAATATGTTTGAGTTGAAGTATGTTTAGAAGGATCAAAACTTGTCTTCAGAACCTTTGTGTTTAGAGTGTTCAGAACTTGTTTAACATAACCTTCTCTTTATAGTCTTAAGTATATTGGTCTTCAGAGTCTTCAGAACTCGTTCACCAGAACCTTCTCTTCAGAGTCTTTCAAAACCTCAAAGCATGAGAGCTTAGAATATTCAGAGCTTAAGGGGCCTTCGAAAGCTCTACCATCAAATTCATATACAAAAGCTTTAAAAATTAACATTCCTCAGAACCTTTATTTTAGAATCATTTTGATCCTTGTAAAATGCACATGAATTACTTAGTGTGTTGAGTCGAGATTCTGATGATGTCAAACGCTATATCTTTAAAATCAGAACCTGTAAGCCAAATCTTCACACTAGATAAAACCATTAGGGTACTAAATTTTTATCTAATCACTGGTGTATTTGATAAGTTCTAAATTGTTGTGAATTTTAGTGTGAATAATTACCACTCATCAGCTTTATTTGTTTACTTTTCATCAATAAACCTCAACTTGTATGTAAATATGTGTATATTGTGTATAATCGTTTTCATGTACGTATTGTATCTTTTGATATTTTTTCACGTCTTTTTGATGTATTGAATTAATGATATTTATTCAATACCTTGTATAGCATTGAGAAAGCTTTCCAACGCTTCCGACTGTGCGTCAATGGGAGTTCCAGTTCTCAAATTATGGTGAAAACAAAAGCTATTTTTTTCTTGACACATCAGAATGCGCTTAGCATGCTTTGTGGGTATAGTGCACCTTGTTGCATAAACAACTCTATTTATGTGATTTTTCACATTTTTTGGGAGATTACATCATCTTTAATCATGGTGGCAACCTAGAGGAAGCTGAGAAACATTTTGGAGAGAGAGAAAAGTGCTACAAACAACATAGAAGATAATTCTTGCGGATTGAAGTCAAATATGAGTTACCCGTTGGAACACCTCAGTTTATTATTCTCCCTCTTCATTTTCCCCTCATCATGGTTAGAGACCATGAGTGGTTAGGATCTCTTTCTTGTTGGTTTTGGTTGTAATGACTCGTACTCATATATATTTACTTTGATTCTATTGTATGTGAATCAATTGATTATTTGATTTTGTTGATTTCATTTGTGTTATATAAAACCTAAGTTTTGGGAATCTTTTGACAAACCCATTTAAAAACTAGTGATCCAATATTTTTCGACTATCGAATACCATACTCTAGACTCGGAGGTGGTATTTGATATTCATTTGTATCTGATTGTTAAAGTTATGGTAAATTCCTTATCATTTGGTTGGACACGATCGATGTCAAAGAGTGATGCGTGATAATAACGAATGATTGTGAAGTTCACACGTGATAGATGAATTTGATATGTATGTTGTATATTTTTGTTTACTGGTCACAATGTTAGACGCAATCTATTTAGGAATCGATATTGATGCTTTGGCAATTGTTAGGTCCTGAACGTTTGACATACCTTTAGGCTTAATGTTCACTTTTGTATGGATTCTTAATGTTTCCATATTACTTTGGGCACAAACGATATGGTTGAAACCTCGTTAAAGTTTAGACACAAACGCCAACTTGAGAGATACATGATGGTATTGAGGAATAAATAGGCTATGTATAACTGAATGATAGATGGCATCTTTTCGAGTTATGAAAACCTATCCCAGCATGTTCTCGCCTCTCTCCAAGATCTTTAATTTTCCGTTGTTTATTTATTTTTCCTTTCGCTTTAAATATACTTTTACAAACAAGCTTAGAAATATAGTAACAATTGAATGGCATTGATAGCACTAATCCCTGTGGAGATGATAAAAGATACTTACTATAGTTTTCTTGAGAACCGCTTTACTACAACTGTCAACAGTATTGTTATCATCAAAACTAAAAGCCATATGCATAACCAAATCTTATAATTACAGAGGTATCTATTGGAGTTAGCCGACTCAACTAACCAAAATCCCTTATAGGCCAGTTCATCAGCGTTATAATGACCACTGAACTAATCAGCCTTGGAATTCCAAATTACACATGATTTCAGCATTGTTGGGCTCACGACTACTTTTTCTCCAATATAGCCAAATGAAGATACCAGCGTGTTCCATCCTATAACTTAAAACTTCTATTTTTGCCTCAGCCAAAACCGACGGAGGCATCTAATTCTCAACGAGATTCTCACCCCTATCAAATTTATCTAAAAATTAGAGCCTTTGAAGAATCCCCAGAAGGAGCTCAGTCTAAAAGATACCCTCTAGACACTTATTCCATTTTTGAATCATTAATCAAAGGGATAATTTATGGTTTAAAGTATCCAATGACAGGTGAAAAGGAATGCAATTCAAACTCCATTTCTCTTTTCGAAGAAGAAGAAACACTACGCTCTGAATCATTCTCTATGATAATAGGGTTATCATTCATCGTAACCTTATTATACATGTTATATTTTTTTCCAACATTTATATCAGTTATGTATAAGTGTTAAAACAGAGAATAATGAATAAACATTACTAATGTGTTAAAACCGACAATAACATGCTTCATTAAACCAACAAAAGAGTACATTCATAATGTGAAAACATAACACGGAACTACCCTGATCCTAATTGAAACGCATTTGAAGGAAGAAAAACACAAGAAATGGGGGTTTGAATTGAGGTTTTTGAATTTAATAAAATAATTTGACACAATTATTTTTATCCTGGTTTGTTCGAACTCAAACTACTCCAGTCCACCAGTCAAGGTGATTTGCCTCTCTCAAAGAGGTCTTAATCCACTAATCAAATCTTGATTACAAAATCACAAAGACAACTATCTTTGTCTTCTTGAGATTAACCACAACTTGGTTCTCAAGGAGATTTACTCAAAAATATTTCAGTGTAACAAAATTGCTTCTACAAAGTTGTATCACAACTGTGATGTTTTTACATAAATCTTAAGCTCAAAAACTATTCAAAGAATATTTAGTAAGGATAAAAGCTTTGAGATTGTTTCTTTGAGGTAAGCTCTTGTACGTGAGAGAGTTGTTGATTTCTACACAACTAAGTCCTTTAAATAAGCACAGGATTTGGATCCGTTGAAAACATGAAAGCCCATTTTGGTAAGAGATAATATATGTTATTTAATGTCTTTCCAAAAATGTGGATTCTGTTGGAATTTTGACGTTACTTTTTTTATTTCCATATAATTATTTATTAACGCATATGAATTAGAAGATGAAAAGCCGACGTAAGTATAATTGAAGTATCAGAGTATATGTCTTGCAGCTTGGTGCTTTCTAGAAGTTCAACTGAATGTAACTTCTCTTATGAGCGTGACAAGGTGTAGCTTTCAAATTATGTCAATCTTATGAGATTCTCTTAAAGCGTCATTCTTCTATCAGAACTTCTTCTATCAAAAATTCTTATGCATGTTTCATCAAAAATTTAGAGAGTAAGTAAGAATGTTCTATGTAAAATCTTAATGATCAGAACCAAAACTATGTTATCATCAAATTTATTTGTTATCATCAAAACTGGTTAAAGAGACATAGAACCAAACTATGGTACACAACATTGTTACAAACACATGGTTGAACCTTAAGCTCAACACCTCAACCACAATGGAAATTTTCAACCATCCTCTAATGTAGATAACCTCATTCTTCAGTTTGTTAATTTTATTCTTTTGTCTTTCAACTTCGAATCTCTTTCATCAGCAAATTCATCACCTAACCACTTGAAGAAATTACAACCTTTATTCATGTGATTTATGTAATTTCTAAAGCCCAAAAAAAATCCCATAGTTGACCCTATTTACATCACTAATAGTACAAAGAACACTTTCATGTTTGCAAAAATAGTTCATTCTCTTGTTTTTACGAAACACAGATCCATATTGAAATTCTGGTGCAGCATACTCAAATGTCCTATAAGGATGTTGAGACATCTGATCTGACATTTAAACAAATAGATAAGGTAGAATTAACAATGCATGAAAATATAAAGAACACAGAGAAATGTTCACCAAGTTTGGTGCTACACACCTACATCTGCAGTTTTCAAAGCCAGGGATGAAGTCCACTATCAGTAGTATTAATTCAGAGTTAAACTCCATGTTTACACCCCTCACTTAATCACTACCCAATGCAATTTCTACCTAAGATCCCTTCTTAGATATGAGAACCCCTCTCACTCCACCTCAATCACACACGGTGATTATAACAACAAAACAAACTTGAAGAGACTCTTTAAAGATCCCTTCTTGGAGTTGCTTCACACCTTCCTCCAAAAACAATAACTCAACTCATTGCTTCACATCTTTTGAGTGAAAATAACTTTCCTCTTGCCTACGAGCTTTGAGATACAATTCAGTGACCATCCCACAATCCGGGTGGTTCGCACACGGCTAACCCTAATGATTACATCCTTACTATATTTGGCTAGCTTCCTAAACTAGGTTACAAACTCTTTATTTATAACCTTCTCCCAAACTGGACTTGGGCCTTCAAACAATAGCATGTCAGTTGTAACAAACTGTAGAAACAAACTGCAAAAAACAAATTGCAGAAAACTTTTGCTACAATCAAGGTCTTCAATCTTTAAGTCTCCTGATTTTTCTCTTTAGTTTCTGATTGAATTTTCCGGACCTTCACATATTCCTTCAAGAATATGCCACATAGGTTGCATAATATTCCCTGAATATTCTGCACAACTTAAAACAGAATTTTAACTAATTTAACAGTTCAGTAGTGTGATGTAGGATGTCTGATGTCACGACATCTCTTTCGATATGTTGTTCCAGTTGTTGATTTAACTCAACACAACATGTTCAGGAATTCCAATAGGATTACATATTTAATTTAAATATCCTATTGTACATTATATTATTGCTGCTATTATTTGTTTTACAAAATTAATGCCAATCCTTAAAAAACAAGGAACTTATAATCTCCCCCTTTGATAAATTTTGGCTAAAACAAATAATTACAATTACAAGAAATTACATCAAAATAGCAGCTAGAATTACAATAAAAAATTAACAATTAAAATTTTCTTCAGTATCTCCAGATCTTGAGAGCAGGTAGCAAACTTCAGAGGCTTCTGCAGCAGTGCTTCCAAGGTCTGCACCGATGGCCTATCAGTTGAAGTCAATGTCTCAACATCCAATTTGACATCTTCTCGTGTTTTTGAGTTTCCTCCATTGAACCAACAAGGCTAAAAGGAAGGAAAGTCCTAATGTACACGAGGAAGAATATGTTTCCACTCCCCCTTAAGATAGGAACCAATTCTTGTCACCAGGGGTGGCAAAAGAGGACCATGGGAGATAAACTACCCCTTAAGTAGGAACCACTACTCAATTTTTAGCACAAGAGGAAACTCAAGGAGTATCCCGAAACTCTCCTAGGTAACTTAGAACACAAGTCACAATCATGTTCATAACTCATATCACAAGTCACAAACGAATATCCAAGCAGGAACCTAATAGGAATTTTGGTACGGTTTGTCTTTTGGATAATGTGACTTGGACATGATCTCTCCCTCTCATGTTTAAACTCTACGTGGCATAATTTCTCTCCCCCTTTTTAGTTAAAATTTGGCAGTGGAATCCCTCTCCAAACCAGATCCAGGAACAGTTTTCCCATACTTTAGTGAAACTCATGTTGGTGATGAATATATGAAATGCTTGCTTGTGACTAGAGGGTAGAAGAAATCTCTATAAATAGGAGACCAGGTGCTTATGAATTAACGACCTTCTTTAATTCTCAGTCAAAGTGGCGTTAATTGAGGATGAAGAGATGTTTCATGACTCACTATGCACCGTTCAGGCTATCTTTTGAGGAAATCAATTCCAATGCATGCATCGATCACCTCACTTATGATGTCCACGCAGAGACATGTCATGTATGATGTCTTGACAATTGGTCAGATATTGTCTCCTTGTTTCAAGTGACCAACTTTTCTTCTTCAACTAATCAGTGAGTCTTTACCATGTTGTTTTGGCATTCTCCTTTCACTCACCTTCAGCAATGGGAAACATTATATTACTGCAACATAATTCTATAGATATCCACATGTCTTTTAGGGAGACAATTTTACAAAGATACTTCTCATTACTACTACTGAGTGCCCATACATTGACATGACACTTTTTAAGTGGTCATGACTCCTTGGTGAATAGTATTACTTCATTAATCTTCAGATTATACAACTTCTTCCACATCTCTTTATTCAACTCAGTGGATAGAACTGTGAGGTTAGAGCATTATGATTCTTAGTTAAAGTAGTGTTCCAACATTATGTGAGACATCAACATCAATCCTACATAACTTATCTTCCTTGGTTCTGTGATCACAATTATTTCTCAGCTGCTCTTTCAAAAAAACTACTAAAGTATCTATCTTAGGACACTTCAATCCGTAGCAGTATAAACTCCCCTTCAAATCTGCTATTTGTGGCAGAAAATAATTTCTCCCACTTAGTTGTAGCTTGACCTTTTAGATGTTCATCTTTTAGTCTCCAAAATATCACTATCTTTATGTACAACCCAGTTGAGCCCTTTACTTCAAAATCCTTTGTTGACGTCCTTTCAATACTACAAGTACCCTTGATTTAGAATTTTCCACATGTTCCAAAATAAGAATCCTTAGTTTGCTTGCTACACAAGATTCAAATTGCCACATCTATTACTTGTAATAGAAGAAACCATATTTTCAACCATGCGTATGACCAGAGATACGTCTTCATAAGATAAGTCTGAATCTTATCTGTCTTTTCTTGACATCTGGTGTCTTCAACAGTTGTGATCTTAAATCCTCATATAGAACATCATTTTCTCCTTATCACATACTTCATCACACCTGATTCTGAATAAGGAATTCATACTTGTCATCATTTGTATGCACACATTCTTCAAAGAATCATCTCTTCATACAATCACCAGATGATGCTGCCACACCTCATAAACTTGTGAATATTAATATAGATCCAATAATGGAATTCAACTCATAATTTTTCATGAATACATTAGACAATTACTCAGCTCTCGACAGAGTATCTGTATTTAGCATTCAAGCTACATTCTAATAATTACTTAGTCTCCCGTCAAAGTAATTACCAGTTAGTCATATAGGGTTATATACTCACACTAGATAACACTTACAGATTTCTTCTTCACACTTGTGATGCTTGCTAAATCTTTGATAAAAACATCTAACCATGATAGCCAATTCCAAATTAAGTCATTGGTTTGACCTTAAACTTATTTCCAAGCAAAATTATGCACTTTCATGGCTGAAGACACTGAGATGATGTTCCAACATCTGATAGGACATCATCCATTCTTAGTATAGTTTTGAGGGTAACTACTATACTAACTCATACTCAACACTTGTGGGGGGGAACACAATATACTAACAACAACTGATCAATATTCAGGATCAGGCAACTAACATAACCAGGGGATAATACCAATTACATATCAATAGGCTTTTCTTCAGACCTCTTTTCTGACTTTGAGATGATGGATGCCATTGTCTGTAACTACAGAGGAGATTCCCTCTACTAGGTTTATGGAACAGACTTACCTAGGCATGACACAAAACTATACAGACTTTTCAATGGAGTCTATTTCCGTTGATTCTTCAAAACAATACCCTTCCATCATATCTGATATCATATTAAGGGCAGTCACAATAATACTTAGGACTATTAAACATTGTGGTTGGATCACAACTCTTCTCTTCAAGTATGATATGTTCTATGGCCACAAAAAATATTCCATAATTTTGGTTCCTTTGATCAGAAGGATCTTCCAGATCCGGGTTCATCTTATCAACATAAAGGGTCTGGAGAAGATACCTTTATGAGTTCTTCTTAAGAGCATTGAGCTCAACTTCTATACTCCCATAGCCTTGGTCAAAAATAAGATGACATATGGGGAATATAATCTGTTGATCGTGTCCTAATCAACTTGCACAAACAAGATGCCTCGTCTTCCAGATTAGGATTAGGTTCCAAACATAAATGTTCACAACATTCTTGTTCAGCACCCAAAGCATATGTTCTTCAACTCGTAGCTGTATACCTGCTAAAGTAATGTTCTAACATCCCATAGAACACTAGTTCCATCTTCTTGGAATACACCATCCTTGACAGTCTTCAAGGTCTTCAAACAATATGTTGATGTATATGAGGATTATTGATCAATTGGTTTTCATCAACTTTATTAACGAATGTTATTATGAGTGGACTTGAGGAAGTTCTCAAGTATCTTTGACACTTTTAATACAGTTGTAAATACTTAACATATATTCTGTTGAGGAAAACAACCTTAGAATACTTCTCATACTTTAAGGTTACATCAAAAGTCATGCAGCGGAATACACTGACACCTCAACAGAATTCATAAACAGTGCTTGTATAGTAGCTTCTCACCAAGCTATAGACTAGACAGAACCAATACCATAAACAGAAGGATCCTTAAACGCAATTAAGCGTAAGAGTTACCTTATCAATATCTTCACTCCCGCATGAAGGTTTTGACAATTTTTCTCTTTTGCTAATTATAAGTTGAACAATGATCTTTATAATAATCCAAGTTATTCACTTCCCCATAAAGTCTTTGATTTTAAACTTCTTCCGTTCTGGCTTCACCATCTTCTTCTAGTAAGAAGGTACAAGAGTTCTTGTCAGGTTTATCTTTAATACACATTATTCTTCCACAGATAGGTCCATCCTTCACTTCAAAGGACCATACAATATGAAACAGCCTTGTTCTGACAATTCTTCAGTACAAACCTTCAACCTTATACATAACTAGAAAGTATCCTCCCAATGAACTCATCCAGAAACGGACATGATGCCTGCTCTAATACCAAATGAAATTCTGGTGCAGTAGACACAGATGTCCTATAAGGATGTTGATACATCTGATCTGACATTTAAACAAACATATAAGGCAGAATTAACAATGCAAGAAAACACAAAGAACACAGAGAATTGTTCACCCAGTTCGGTGCTACACACCTACATCTGCAGGCTTCCAAGCCATGGATGAAGTTCACTATCAGCAATATTAATTCAGAGTTAAACTCCATGTTTACACCCCTCACTTAATCACTACCCAATGTAATTTCTACCTAAGATCCCTTCTTAGATATGATAACCCCTCTCACTCCCCCTCAATCACACGCGGTGATTATAACAACAAAACAAACTTGAAGACACTCTTCAAAGACACATGATCAGAAGCTACACTTCTATCACAAACCACCTAAGACTAAACGCAACAAGCTTCTAACTTAGAACACACCTTGGAGTTGCTTCACAACTTCCTCCAAGAACAATAACTCAAATCATTGATTCACAGCTTCTGAGTGAGAACAACTTTCCTCTTGCCTACGGGCTTTGAGATACAATTCAGTGACTATCCCACAATTCGGGTGGTTCACACACGGCTAACCCTAATGATTATATCCTTACTATATTTGGCTAGCTTCCTAAACTAGGTTACAAACTCTTTATTTATAACCTGCTCCCAAACTGGACTTGGGCCTTCAAACAACAACATATCAGCTGTAACAAACTGCAGAAAACAAACTGCAGAAAACTTCAGCTACAATCAAGGTCTTCAATCTTTAAGTCTCTTGATTTTTCTCTTTAGTTTCTGATTGAATCATCTGGACCTTCACATATGCCTTCAAGAATACGCCACATAGGTTGCATAATATTCCTTGAATATTTTGCACAACTTAAAACATAATTGTAACTAATTTCACAGTTCAGTAGCGTGACGTAGGATGTCTGATGTCACGACACCTCTTTCGACATGTTGTTCCAGTTGTTGATTTAACTCAACACAACATGTTCAGCCATTTCAATAGGATTACATATTTAAGTTAAATATCTTATTGTACATTACATTATTGTTGCTATTATTTGTTTTACAAAACTAATGTCAATCCTTAAAAAACAAGGAACTTACATAGATGAACCAAAGCTTTGTTTGTTTGACATTGAAGCATTGCTTGCATTCTTTTACATTGAAGCACTGATGAAAGATGGTGATTTAAGCGTAATTTGAAGAAGAAGAAGAAGAAGAAGAAGAAGAAGAAGAAGAAGAAGAAGAAGATGGAAGAATAGGAAGCCACTAAGTCGTGGGAGATGGATAAATATTGAAAAAAAGAAGGAAGATGAAGAATAAAAAGTCACGACCCCTAGAACTGTTTATAACGTTTTTTCACCTAAACTAACAGAAAAGACCAAATAATTTAACGAAAATGAAGTTAAGAAACCACGACGTAACATATTTTAATTAGAAGACCTAAATTTTTTTTACTTAAAGTTAAAGCACCTAAAAACTAATTATGCCTAACTTTTATGTTTATTTTTCCGTCTTTTAGTATAAAATAATTTCATAAACTATATTTATTATTAATTACACACTTTACTATTTATTTTATGAATACTTCTATGTGATTTATTTTTTTTAATATTGGAATAATTGACTTTTATTAGATGACGATATAGTAAAATGAAAAATTAAACGTTGATATTATAATCATCTATAATTTGGAATATATGTGCATATAATCTTAATAATTGATCTATTATAATTTGTTGATATCATTTTCATTATTTTTAGGCGAATTTCTTATATTAGAATATTCTTATTTCATATGAAGAAGAAAAAAGAGTACCTAAATAAGAAATTTAATAATAGGACCACCCCTAAAACATAAAGTCATAAGAGTTTTAAATGCTTTCTAGAAAATTAAGAATAGGACCCCCTTTAATGCATGCAAATAGTGACCCCAAAACAACCCAAAATACAAAATTAATTATTGAAGTATAAAATATTTAAGAATAGAGATACAACTGTATTCTTAAATGACATACTGTACACTAAAGACTGTCTCCAGTACTCGGAACAGTAGATGTCCATAGTTCTAATGTCATGTCATAGAAAATGACATTAAAATGGGATGAGTGATTTAAATTTCGAAAAAAGAAAATTTTAAGCATAAAAAAAATCTCGTAAAATATAAAATTCAAGGATAAAAAAAATCAAATTTTAAACTGAAAAATAAAAATAGAAGGAACAAAGTTACCGTTAAATCTTAAAAAAATTTAGCATATATATATTTATTATGAACGTTTAATTTTTATAATTAAATCTAAAAAAATTAATAGTAATTTTATTATTTGTTCGAGTAATTTTCATGTTGCAACCCATAGCAATATTAAAATATGTAATTAAAGAAAAGTATTTGAATTTTTTTTGGTATTTGAATTTTATTTTTGGCAATAATCATGTTATGAAAAAAATACATAAATAACCATCTTTTAAAAATATTTTCCTAAATAATCATGTTTCATAAAAAAATATACATGTAGGAGTCATCTGAGATGACTCCTGCATTGTTCTTTTTACAAGGAGGAGCCATCTGGGATGACGCCTAAGTGCAAGCTTTTTCTTAAAAGCCATCTCAGATGGCGCCTTAGTGCAAAGAAAAAAAAAAGTCATCTGAAATAGCGCCTTAGTGTATTTGTAAAAAAAAAATTGATTCAAATTTAAGAACGGGACATTGTTGTGAAGTTAAACTTTAAATATAAATTTTCATTACAAACATAGCGAATAAAAATTACATAGATTTATTGTTGGTGGCCCGGGACATGAAGACGACCACCGATTCCACAACCGCGTCCTCTTCTAACTCGTGTAAGGTGTTGTTATACCCCAAAATTTGCCCTCCTATTTTTGAGATCAGGATACATCTCCATACTCAAGAACTACTCAAGGATTGATCACACAAACCCTCTCTAAAGCAATCAACCCATAACTAGGGTTTTGCTTCTCTCAAGACAAAGATGAGTTCTAATGGCTCAAGTAAATATCATGTCTCCTCATATGCATCAAAGTATCATTATATCAAGTTTCAAGCCTCATAGCCCAAGTTTGCTCAGTCAAGTGCTCAGATGGTTGAAAATCAGTTGTATTGGACAAAAAGTCAATTGCGATCAACATACAGTCAAACTTCATCATGTTTGGTCAACAACAAGATTTTGAAGTCACATTCATAATTTGATCAAGGGTTGATCATGATTCATCAAGAAAATTCAAGAAATGATCAAAAGTTGAAAGTTTCTAAATTAGGGTTTCTTAAGGGAAAGTCAACAGAAATTTGACCAAGCATAACTTTAACATACTTCATCAAATTTTTTCCACCAAAACTCATTTTAAAGGGAATTCAATTCTCTAAAACTTTGTCTCTCACAAGGTTTTTCCAAAAATGCCTCATTTGAAAGATATAGATCAAGACATTATAGGTCCTTTCAAAAAGTCAACAAAATGTCATATTTTTTTCAAAGAAGTGTACATGAGAATGGAAGCTTCAATGAAGATGAAACCAAAGAGATCTCTTAGTGGACATCTTAAGCTTTCTAAAAAGTCCAAGATCACTATCAAATGATAAAAAATGAGCAAGTTATGGTTTGAGCAAGTTTGGAAATTTTGAAGAAGTGCATGAAGAAAACATTGATCAATCTTGAAAAGTTTCCAAATGGGCCTTGGTTTTTATGATATAAACTTGTTTCCAACATTATCCATGACTCCTAAGCCCAGCTACACGCCCTTTCACCATTTACTTTATTTATTTTTGAATTAATTCATTTAAATTCAATTTTAATTAAAATAAAATGCCAAGACAAAAGCCAAGGCGTGTGGGCTTGTTATTCAGATGTCTTGAGGTCTAAGTAAGTCATAGCAAGCTGGAAAAAACGCACAAGGAAAGATTTGCATGAAATTTGATCAAAATTGGAATATTTGCATTTGATTTTCAATCAAATATTCTTACAATCAATGCAATATATTCCAACACATTTGTTTAACCTGATTTGCCCCTCACTTTATATTCTACGAAGCCAGATGAGAAGTACACGGATTGCTACTCTCTTACACAAACCCTAAGCTTTCAAAAATTCAAAGTTTTAGGGCAAGATCAAAAGCAATCCTCCAGCCGTTTTCACTCAATTCCAAGGATCGATTCATCCTCATAAGCCTCCCAACAATCGATCCAAGCCTTTACATCATTCCAAAGCAAGCCAGAACTCCATTACTCAAGTACACCGGTTTGGTAAGATTTCTTAGTTTCGATTTTGATTTTCTATGCATTGTTGAAAAGTTTGATATGTGTTTTTATGTTTAGGGCATTCATTACAACAGGTACAATGTGTTACATGTAAGTTTTAAGGCTTAAATCATCAAACGCCATTGTTAGGGCAAAAAAAGATGTGAGCTCCGAACCTGGTGTTTTAGGCCGTTTTAGACCAAACCAATGCCACCATTAGATTCATAGACCTTTTAACTTGTGGATCTGGGTTGTTTTTGTTTGTGTTTTGATCAATTTTTCAAGTTTTTTTTATTCCTCCCCATCAGAGAAGATGACCGAAGCCACCATCTAGGGTGGTTTGACCGGCATTTAAAGAAACGTGGCGGAGGGAGATAACATGATTGGCTCATTCAAAACCCTGGGGTCCACTGGCGCGTGTTTGTGTTTTGGTTGATTTCTCGGAATTAAAAATCACACACGCACATATATATATATATATATGGTTGCTCCAGGCGTAGAATGTGTGCATTTAGTCCTCTTGCCCCTCAAGGTGTGGGTTCGATCCCTGCCTTTTGCACTTTTTTTCAATAATTTCTGATTTTTACAGGTTACACATACATACAAAGGGAGGTGTTTCCATATTATCATAGGCCAATGGCCTAGTTGTTCAGTTTTGGCTCAGCAACCCCAGGGTCACGAGTTCAACACCTGGGGTGCCATTCCTATTTTTTGACACTTGTTCTTCTTCATATTTTTCTTTATTTTCAATTTATCAACTTATTTCAATTTCTTTTCAAAAATATTTTAATTGTTTTCTAAAACCCTAAAAAATATTTTGATTTTAGATTTAGGTCTAAAAAACCTTTATTTAATTTTTTACACAAAAAATATTTAATTTTCTTTGCATTTAAATTATTTTTCTTAATTAATTTCTAATTAATTTAGAATTAGGTTTTTCTTAATTAAAATCGATTTCTAAAAACCTCAAAAAATATTTTTTTTTAGTAATTAGATTTTAACATTCTCCTAACATTTAAAATGTTTTTTTCTTTTATTTATTTATAGCTTTATGCTTATTTAAATTCTAGAAATCGATGTATAGGTCGCAAGGATATTTTTGTAATAGCGTAGATTTACTTTTCTCACACATTTATTTTTCCGCACCTCCTATTATGTAACTGCCCCAAAGCCATGTAATAGCGTAGGTGTTATACCCCAAAATTTACCCTCCTAATTTTAGTGTTTTTGACTTATAATCGCATTATCATAAACATACATGTATACACATGCATAACATCCATCACATGGTTCCCAGGTTCTAACTACCTCAAGTTGTGGAAGAAACTGTGTGTTTCGGCAATGTCAGATCATTTCAAGTCTGATATCAATATTCTTCTATTCGTACGCTTGAAGCAACATATTCTGGTTAGAAAGCTATTTTAGTTTAGTTCCCTAAGCATTGGGATCATTTCAATTTATTCTCCAGTTTATTTATTCAGATCGGAGGTCGTTTAGCCAAGAAAAAGACTTTATTTGCTTATTTCTCAATAAAGTGAATTTTGGGTTTTGGTGCGTTCCGGGCGTTCTGGAAGGCATATCTCTCAG
This sequence comes from Vicia sativa, assembly GCA_021764765.1. NCBI lineage: Eukaryota > Viridiplantae > Streptophyta > Magnoliopsida > Fabales > Fabaceae > Vicia > Vicia sativa. Next base: position 212,108,998 of record CM038792.1, on the reverse strand, counting down.
CTCGTCGGATATTTTCTGATTATTTTGTACTGGAAAGTCCCTCTTATTATTATCTACAACTTCGTTCACAAGACGGAAGCAAATTGCATGAAGAAAGGCCTCAAAGAAATTGATTTCTCAAGTGGCAAAAACTGAATTTTAGTGTTGTACCGTGTACTTTGCGCATTAAAAAATTCATAACTCCCAACTGGAAAATCGAAAAATGAGCGGGGATGATTTCTAAAAATCCATATCGAAGTCCTCTACAACTCTCATGAACAAGTCGGGAGCCAATTCCTTACCGTTTAAGAGCATTATTTTATTCTTCGGACTTGATTTTGAGTTGAACCGAGCAATTTTCATCTGATATGCGAAGTTCGAAAAATCATATCTCGCTCAATTTTTATTGAAACGAGGTGGGAACGGTTCCTAAAGTTCACAAATTTCGTTGGATTCATTTGTCTCAAAGATACTCAAGTTCGAATTTTGATCAGAAGACCCTCGTTCGAGGCAATTTCTCCGAAGAGCGCAATGAAAATTCTGCATGTGTCAGACGCTTGAAAACTATGTTGAAACTTCAAAATTTCATTTCTCCTGGACCGTTCACCCGCTCAGGTCGAAATTTTGACTCATGTATTAAAAATCGTGTTCCAGACATTTTTTCATTTAGAGTCCGACTTCAAATTCCGCACGGACTTGGCTATTTTGGAATGTGTACAAAAATAATTCGGATAATCGCGATTTGGTCCTAATTGTGGATCCAAGGCCCAATTTTTCACACTAAAAATATATTTTACCACTCATAAAATTGGTAGAGAGATCATTTGCTAAATTTCACCCAAGAGCTCTCACTTTTCTCTCTCAACTCTCAAGAGCAAAAACTCAAGTCAAGGCAAGCTCCTCCTTCTTCCACCAACAATCACCACCGGAATTCCAAAACCACCGCGCCAGAAATCTTTTTCTTATTTTTTTCTATCCTTCTCCAAGCAAATCAATGCTTCCTTCTTCAATTCTCCTTTTCCAATTTCAAGTTCAAGTAAGTGAATTCTTCCATAATCACTTATTTTAAGTGATTTTCTGATTTTGACTTTTCTCAAAATTGATTATTGAATTTGATTGCAATTTCCGTGTGGATTCCGATTCTTGAATTTTTCGTTTGCAAATTCTTTGATTTGATTCCGATTTTGTGACTTTAAAGTGTGTCGGTGTGAAGGAAAATTGTACATAACACACACATACACTTGTGTAGTTTATTTTCTTTGCATTTTAGTCACTTTAATTGAACATTTGCATCACCTATCACATGCTCATGCATTAGATAGCATATAGGTTGATTGATTTGCATTGAATTCATATGAATTAAGGCTTGATTAGTGAATAAAATTGTGTCGAAATGTAGTATTGATTGCATTTTGGTTTGTAGGTTTCATTTGCATTGAACATATGCATTAAAACTTACATCTAGGACATAATTTGCATCCTCATCCATTGACATATATGCATATTGAATAATGGAATCAAGTTTGTGTGTTGGTGTTCAATTTTAATGACGTTAAAGTGTGTCGAAATCTCACTTTCACTCACTTTTCATGTATTGGTGACACTATCTTACATGTATGAAATCACTACACTAAGACACATCACATGTTTGACTTTAATACATGCTTGGCATTGCATTTAGATGTGATTTACATTGAACACATGTTGATTGCATATGATATGTCATCCACCTGCATTTCATTCATCTAAACACCATAAATATGTACATAAAACATGCATTTACATGCATTTTTTGCACACTTTTTGATTTCAAATTTCAATCAAACTTGTACATAACTTGTGTTTCATTTTGTTTTGACTTATTGATTACATGTAGTGAATTAAATTTTGATTCATATCACATTTCAAAACCAAACAAAAATAGAATCGGAATTTAATTCAATACATGAATTTTATGATTTCGTAAGCATTTTTTAGGGTTTTCATGTGTCGACGCTCACTTTTCTTTAAAAGTCCGAAGAAACAGTACATGTCCCCTGTGTTTTGGCACGTTTCAGAACTATTTTTGGAGGTTTCGGAACCAAATTTTGAGCATAACATGCCTAAAACATAGTGGCTTCCCTGTCACTTTAAGATCCGAAAAATGCCACTTCCACTCGGAATTAATTAAAACCGCTCACATTTTTGAATTCGTTGATGTTTTTGCAACCAACCATGCGATTCTTAATTGATTATGAGAAGTTGACTTTTCGCTCCAATTTCGAAAAACCGTCTTCCCAAACCAATTTTTCTAATTTTATTTCACTTCTTACATGCTTGTACTAGTTTATAATCATATTTGCAATCGGTTTTGCATTTGGTGCTTTATTTCTAGCACTTGCTTTGTTAATTCAGACATTTTATTTCATGTGCAAGGTACTATGACCTCTTTTGCATGAGATTTGGATTTCTAGCATCCTTATTCTACGCTTGTATATATGCATGTACATTCTATTGTTTGTTTGCTTGGATTAACACCTTCTTGCAGGTTATTCGATCTTGAATGCGTACGAACGCGCATTCTATAGCTTGTATACGTATGAAAGCGCATACTATTTCATATTGTTTGGATTGACACCTTCTTGCAGGTTATCCGCTTATTTGAATGCGTACGAACGCACATTCCATTACTTGTGCTCATACGTGTATATTCTATTGTCTGATTATTGTGGGTTTCTTATTGTAGGTTATCTTTATCGGAATGCGTACGAACGCGCATTCTAATCTTTGTTTGCATACAAACGCATACCCTATTGTTTGCTTGTTTGGTTTTACTTCTTTCTTGCAGGTGCTTTTGATTTGAATGCGTACGAATGAGCATTCTAATCTTTGTTTGTGTACGAATGTGCATCATATTGTCTGCTTGTTTGCTTTTACTTCTTTCTTGTAGGTGTATGTGTATCAATTGTGTACGAATGCACATTGTGATACTATTTTTGCGTACGAACGTGCAATACTTTATTTGCTTTGCCTGGATCATTATCTTTTCCAAGTTTATTGTTTCGGATGCGTACGAACGCGCACCCCGCATATGCTTTGATGCCTCAGCGCATTTCTCACCAGTTTACTCTTATTGCCTTGGTGTAGTACTTAAAGTTTTCCGGAGTATTTCTTAGCTTGCAGTGATCTACGGATTTGTTATCCGTTTGGTATTTTCTACACTATTTTATTGCATTCTCTTACAACTTTCCTAGATATCATGAGAAGTAGGGTTTTACAGCTTTCTTCTACCATGAGAAGTAGGAATAGAGATGCATGATGGGGCTTCCGTAGTTGGAGCATGTTCAGGAACCCCTCTAGTTTATTTAAAGACCCGTTTAGGGCGCTTCTGTGTGCTACTTGTCTCTGGTTTATTTAAAATCCTCTTCCATGCATAGGGAGGTAATTCTCAGTAAGTGTTTATATTTGTGCTTGCATAGGTCATTAGTGGTTAGGCAACCCAGAGTGGCACCACCAAGCAAAGTCCTGCTTTGATACTTATTGATATACATGATGATGGTATGATAGGCACACGGAAAGGGTGCGCAGTCGAACCCCACATAGTTCTAGTCTGTGTCAGCTCAGCACACGCAAATTGTGTTGCTTTCTTTATCGAGTCAAATAATAAAAGTGGCAAGAGTTCCCTATTCTGACTCTCAATGCTTTCCTAAGGTTCACATTTACTGTTGAACTTGCATCATTTACTCTTCACACTTGACAATTCATGTCATGTGGTGATACCCTTCATGGGAATCAGATGTGTTCGCTCCTGGTTGCTTCTGGCCCTCGGTTTGCTGTTGTAGGCTATGGGACTTCCTCATTTTCCTGCGCTTGTGTGACATTTGTTTGTGCATTGTATTGCTTGTGCGCTTCTGCCAAAGCACTTGATTGTTTCATCCCTTTGCATCCCTTGGTTCTACAACCAAGACGGATTAGGATATCTTTACCTTAGGACTGCTCGGTTAAGATAGCTCTTGAGCCTAGACATTAAGATATACATCCTTTACATGTCAACATAGGTAGAGATTCCCTTACATCCCCAACCTTAGGTCCAATCTTGCATGATAACATTAAGGTAGAACTAGCTAGACTCCCTTTACATGTTTTCATGTTTCTTTTGCATTCTTGCATGTAATTAAAACTAAAACTTGCTTTCTTTTTCTTTTGAAACCTAAAACACCTAATAATGGTTCAAAACTCCTTTCTTAAAGGTAAAAGCAACCATCTTAAAGGTAAAAGCAACCAACCAATGCAAACTCTTTTTCGCCTATGGGAGCTTTCTTTTTGTGTTTAAAACCATTTTCATAAGTAAAAAACACAAAACCTACAAAAACAAGTGAGTCGAACTATGGAGCTCTGACTTTCCCATTGCACGAGGGAATATGTAGGCATCTTGTCATAGGGCTCGATCGAGCAAAACTTTGTGAAACTTCATTCTTTTCCCCGTATTTTCTTTATTTTCCTTTTCTTTCTCATGCATTGTAGCGATTAAGAAATAGATAGAGATAACACACCCCTTAGCTAGAAAATAGAAGTGGATAACGTAAAGTACTACGAGCGCGTGGGGTGCTAATACCTTCCCCTCGTGTAACAGACTCCCTTACCCAGATCTCTCAGTCGTAAGACCGTGATTTCTTCCCTCTCAGGTTTACTCGATATTTTCCTTTCTCCTTCGTGAGATAAAAAACGTTCGATGGCAACTTCATTTATATATCCTATATGTCGATGTTCAGCCGGGTGGTTTCAGCTGGCGACTTCACTGGGGATCATCTAAACTTCTTGATGGTCTGATCAAGAGTCGATCCTAGCTTTTATTTTCTTGTCCATTGGGTTTTTATCTATTTACTTGCTTTATCGCACCATCCGTTGTATGTTTGCATTGCATCCTATGTGACATTTTACTGATTTCAAACATTGGCTGGATGTTGTGATGTGATCTGTTTCTGGATTGGGTGAGAGTTACAAGAGGTAAAAGGCCCTATACCCCGGGAGAGAGACATATAGGACACCTAGGACTAAACTGGAACATGACAGATACAGATGTAGATCTTGTAGTTTGTCATGTCGTCCATGCTCAGGGGAGGTTTCAAGAAGGGTGCTATCGTCATCATGTAGTTGTTATGATGATAGTATCCCTGAGAGGACCTGATCATGGAGTTACCTTGACTTTACCCAGACCTTAGTCTTACCCGTGAGTGGGGCAGGATCATCATGATTATTACAGGTACCGTTGGTGACTTAATACTGATGGTAACTTGGTATTTTCTGTTGGTGACTATGGTTCTATTCAATGGTATTTTCTAGCCGTTACCCTGTCTGTGATCTCTGTCTTCTTCAACCAGATCAGAAACAACACAACAGTTCGGGCAATGTCATGGAAGTCCTAAACCCATGATTAATGCACTTTGCACCTTGAATCATAGCACGCTTATTTTCCAAAGGAAATGTCAGGAAAATACATAAGTATATACCTAACATGCATATTCATTCATTTCATGCATTCATAACAGGTACTTGAAACTTGGGGATTTCTCTTATTCAGACCTGGTATTTTCTTTCCAGAATTGCAAATATTGACTCTTCACCACTCTGGGATCAGAATTAAGTGATAGAACAACTTCGTGGGGAATTGGATGAAATGAAAGAACATATGGATTTCTTATGATAGACATGCAAGATTTGGTCTATAACCAGGAACTCCTGAAGGAAGAGAATCATCAGTTGAAGACTCAACTGAGTTTGGTTATGGAAGTCTTAAGGATCGTGTTGAGAAAGGGAGATGATCATGTATCTGCTAAAATAATAGGAGTTATCATTCCTCCTTATACTTTGTGGAATTCTTCAAGTCTTGAAGCAAGGTATGCACCTCCTCTTCCACTCTGTGTTCCAGGGTCCTCCCGTTCAAAACTCATTTCTATTGCTCAGAAAGATCCAAAAGGTAAGGTCCTCAACTAGGATCGCCACTGTAACACCCAAATATTTCAATTATTAGATAATTTGGATTTTAGTTATTTATTTAATTAAAAAAATTGAATTATTAGTATTTTTGGAAAATGAATAAAAAGGAAATTGGGATGTTGGTGTAAAGAGTAGAAGGAGGGGGTGTGCAGAGTAAAAGTCTCTAACACTTTATTTTATTGTTATTATAATAAAAAGGAATAATAAGAGGAGAAAAAAAAGAGAATTGGGAGTTATTGGAGAAAACTGATCATACGTGAAAAGAGAGAAGAGGCAGAAGGAAGAGAAGAACCAAGAGTTCAAGGATTCAGGAATTGACTAAGGTAAGGGGTGATTTCTCTTAGTTATTATGCCTTATAGATTTTGGGAATGATAGGGTTTATTAAGTAGTTAGGAATCCTAATTTAGGATTTTCTAGGTTTATGGAATTTGTCCTTAATATTGTCTAATTGCATGAAATTGGGTCAATCACATGTTATGGATATGTTAAGTGTTGTTGGATTATGTTCTTATGCCTTGAAACATTGTTTGTTGGATGATTGATTCGTATTTGGATGTGTGGGTGAATTTAAGAATGAAGCATGTTGTCAAAATATAGTTTTTTGCTACAGGAGGTCGCAGGAACCGGTTCCCTGGTGGGAGGAACCAAGTTCCTGGTATATTTTCCAACAGAGGGAAAATTCTGAGTCTGAGGAACCGGTTCCCTGGTGGGAGGAACCAAGTTCCCAATATGTTTTCCAGGGGGATGATTTTCCAAGAGTCTTAGGAACTGGTTCCCTGGTGGGAGGAACCGAGTTCCCAGTACATTTTCCAGAGGCGTGTTTCACTATGAGAGTGGGAACCGGGTTCTCCCTAGGAGGAACCGGTTACCACTGTAACTTTTGAAAAATACTAAGCTTTGAAATTCATAACTTTCAAATAGTAAGTTTCTTTTAATCGTCGTTTTGGACATCATTCTTTAAATTAAATAATCTATTTTATGAAATGAAGAAAATAATAATTAATTGGCTTTATTTTGGAAAGTGTTGGTTTCTGATTTTGTGGATATTTGTACTTAGTGTACTTAGTGGATGGAAATAGAATATGGTTGTACTGATGAATTGGATGTACATTGATGTTTGCATGTATGTGTTATAGGAGGAATTACCGGTTGTTGAGTAAATGCTTGCATGCTATCTTTTTGGTGATTTATTCATGATGGTTGTTGATATCATGTGTTGTTGTCGATGTAGTATGTAACACCCCTTCTAAAATACCCCGAATATATTAATTATATCAATGATTAAAGTCATAATTCATCAGAGTTAACACGGAACAAGGGATGCCACAATTATTAAATAAAATAAAACCTCCAAATAAACAGTAGCCATGCTACACTGAGGATCATTATTCAAATAATTCAATCAATTTAAGACCATGTCTTACACAACGGAAAATACCAAAAACCAAAACTGAACAAACCATAATTATTCTCAATAAGATTCAAAGAAACAAATGAATAATAACTAACTCCTCAACTAAACGTTCCCCAGTGTTACAACCTAATCAGAGCATGACACTGACACGCGGACTTAAATGACGAGCTCTAGAGCCATCCTCACCAATTTCCTGAGCTGCTAACTTTAATCTGAAATTGTTAAAGTAAGGGTGAGACTTCTCATAATTAAAACACATTATAAGCTTTTCAATCAACAATATATCACCAGCATATTAGTTCACCCATTTAGCATAAATTCAAATTCAACATGCAATCACAATCATACAAGTCAATATGCATAATCAATAGACAACAGAAGAATTGTAACACTGGAAGACATCCTAACATGTTACAATTTCATGCAAAACACAAATTCAGACACAATGCATGTGGTACCAACACGTGACCAAGTCACCCAACACTGATCCATCATCAACCGGATACAATAATCATCGATTCGCCCAGACACCACTGAGTCAAGAATCCAGCCTAACCACCCATCATCACCCGGGTATCGGTTAACGGCCATACAAGTCAAATTCCACACAATGGGAATTAACTTCACCAAGAATGCATATGCATGCACAACACCAACATGCAACATTCAACGCAGGTTATGACCACATCAGACATCATAAACCATCATCAACCGCAACATGATATCATCAACTATCATGAAATAAATCATCACAAAGCATAAATATGCCAAACACTTACCCTTCAATTGGTAAGACTATTCACCAGTATATACCACAACAACAACAACTAAGATCAACAACTATCAGGCATATACAACACCAACAAAACACATGGTATCAATACAATCATGAACACACAAATTATCATAAACCGAATTAAAACCAAAAACATGATATCTCAACGATCATGCACACCATCATTAGCAACATAAACATGATTTTCATTCACGCAATACGAATACATCCATTCCTCACAGTTTCACTGCTACATACACACCCATGTGCATCAGCCAATAATCACTTACTTTGGAAATTCGACTCATTTTCAAAATAATTTCAAGTTTTAGAAAATATTTTCATTTTATAAAATAGAGCATTAAATTTAAGAAATAACGTCCAAAACGGTGCTCAAAACGGACTTACGGTTTGAAAGTTATGAGTTTTCAAAGTTTAATATTTTTCAAAAATTAACAGTGGAACCCGGTTCCTACCTATACAGGAACCGGTTCCTGAGTAGTTCAAAATTCACGTTTCTGGAAAAATGTATGGGAACCCGGTTCCTACCCATACAGGAACCGGTTCCTGAGTGCATTTTTGCCTGTTTTTACAAATTTTCACAGTGAAACCCGGTTCCTCCCCACTGGGAACCGGTTCCCACGTCCTGCAGAGTCAAATTCTGCATTTTTAACAGCATTCATTCATTCTAAACCAAACCCAAACATACCCATACGAATTGCAACATGAGAAACACCAAAATACATCTATTTTGCACCATTATAACATCAAACAACATTATTCCATCATTCCTAATTATCATCTGACACTCTAATTGTTTTCAACCTACAATCCGACACAATAGGAACAATTCTACGGAACCCTAGAATTCTAAACTGGGATTCCCTAACATACTATGATCCATACCATTGAATATCTAAACCGATAATATGAATTAATCAATCGAAATCACCCCTTACCTTGTGAGTTCTTCGAATTCTAACACCTTAGGTTTTCTTCCTTCCTTTTCCTCTTCTCAACTTCACGTATGTGTGTTTTCTCCAAAATAACTCTTTTTCCTCTTTCCTTATTTTATTCCTTTTATTCCTCTAACATAAATAAAATAAATTAAATAATGTGAGTAGAGTCTTTTACTCCTCACACCCTCACTTTACTCAACACACCTCCAACAATTCCATTCCTTTATTCCATAATTAATCCCAATAAATCCAATATATTAATAAATTATATTCTCAATTAAATTAATAATTAAAAATCATAATTATTTAATTATCGAATTATTTGGGGTGTCACATAGTATATTCATGATGGTTGTTGATATCATGTGTTGTTGTTGAATGTTGCATGTTGTTGATGCACATGCATATACATTGGTGGTAGCTAATTCCCATTGTGTGGAATTAGTGAGTTGACAAATATTCGTTTCCGAGTTGGAATGGGTGGTGAGGTTTTATCTATGTCCGAGTTGGAATGGAATAGATGTTAATGCTGTGTCCGAGTTGGAATGGAATTGTATGTGAATTTAGTTCACTGTCGGTACCACATTCATAGAGTCTTACATTGCATATTGTATGGATTATAACATGATAGGATGGTTTCCAATGTTATAATCTTGTTGTTGTTGTGTGTGATGTATGTTATGACTTGGATTGTGAATTAAATCTGATTATGCTGAATAGGGTGGAATAATGGCTTATGAGATTCTGTTGTTTTATGAATTTATAATGCATTTTAATTCTGATGAAGTCTCACCCTTACTTTGATGATTTCAGATTGAAGCTTTAGCATCTTAGGAATTGGTGAGGATGGCTCGTAGAGCTATGCTTTTATTTTATCGTGTGTCGGTGTCATGCTCTGATTTGTAACACTGGGGAACGCTTATCTAGAGTCATTGTTAAACTCTATTTGTTTTGATGTTTATTTGGATATTTGATTGATTTCTCAAGGCATAGACCTTTGAATTTTGTTGGTTTTGAACTTATCCAAGTTTTGAGATTATTCCGCTGTGTAGAACATGTACTTTGAATGATTATTTGAATTTTGTTCTTCAGTAAAGCATGACATTATATGGAATTTTATTTTAAGCAATAGTGATGCCCTTTTTATACATGTTAACTCTGAATTTAATATATTAATCGTGGGGTATTTAGAAGGGTGTTACAATAGTGGTATCAGAGCATAGTTGGTCGTTGTGACCAGTGTCTTAGTGTCGTTATCCCTTTTGTATGCGACTAGTGCAAGGTAACACTGTCAATACTTGTGTTCTAATGAGAATTGTTTTGTGAATTCTCAGAATAATGGATGGAAGAGGTAACGGAAGAGATGACGCTACAATTGCTGAGGCTTTGGGGATGCTTGCGGGTGTGCTGGGAGGAAATCCACAGGGAGATGGTATTGGTGCTGACAGGCAATTGGGGAATTTTCAGAGGAACAATCCTCCGTTGTTCAAAGGCATGCATGACCCTGAAGGCGCTCATAAGTGGTTGGAGGAGATTGAAAGGATCTTCCTAGTGATTGATTGTGCTGAAGATCTAAAGGTGAGGTATGGTACTTATATGCTGGCAGAAGAAGTTGATGACTAGTGGGTTGCTACCAGGATTGAGATGGAGCAAGATGGTACCGTGCTGACTTGGGCTGTGTTCAGAAGGGCTTTTCTGAGGAGGTATTTTCCTGAAGACATTCAGGGAAAGAAAGAGGTCGAATTTTTGGAGCTCAAGAAGGGTCTCATACCCCAAAAGTTTCCCTCTTACTTCTCAAGACAATTCACATCTCCATACTTAAGGATTTCACAAGGGTTGACCAGACAAACCCTCTTCTAAGCAATCAATCCAAACTAGGGTTTTGCTCCTCTCAAGTCAAAATGGATTTCCAATGATACAAATGGTCATCATACCTCATCATATGCTTCAAGGGATCACCATGTCAAGTTTCAAGCCTTACAAGTCAAATTTGCTCATCCAATTGCTTAGATGGTTAAAAATCAACTGTATTGGACAACAAGTCAATTGTGGTCAACATACAGTCAAACTTCATAATTTTTTGTCAACATCAATATTTTAAAGTAATATTCATCATTTTATTAAGGGTTGATCATGATTCCTAAAGGAAATTCAAGATTTGATCAAAAGTCAAAGTTTCCAAATTAGGGTTTTTCAAACAAAAACTCAACAAAACTTTGACCAAGCATAACTTTCACATACTTTATCAGAAATTTGTCCACCAAATCTCATTTTGAAAGGAATTTAATTCTCTACAACTTCATGTTTCACAAGCTTTGGTCAAAAATGCTTCATTTGGAAGTTATGGATCAAAACATTACAGGTCCTTTGAAAAAGTCAACAAAAAGTCATCTTTTTGCAAATAAGTGTACATGAACATGGAAACTTCAATGAAGATGAAACGAAAAGGAGTGTTTAGAGGACATCTTGAGCTTTCTAAAAAGTCCAAGAAAACTCAAAAATTTTGAAAATTGAGCAATATACAAATTGTGCAAGTTTGACATTTTTGAGGAGGTGCACAAAGGAAAAAACCTAGCAAATGCAAATATTTTTCAAATGGGCTTAAGTTTTCATGATCCATACTTATTCTTGAGATTATCCATGACCCCTATACTCCTTTTCACGTCTCTTATCTTTTTATTTATTTTATTTTTGAATTAAATGGTCAAAATTCAAAATTAATTAAATAAAATACAAAGATAATTGGTAATACAAGTTGGGCTTGGTTTTCACTTGTCTTGAGGTCCAAGATAACCTATGCAAGCTGTGAAATTCGTGCACAAGGCTTTAAGGCAAGATTGAAACACTTTTGGGAAGATTTGATGAAAATTCCAAATCAAATATTCTTGCATTCAAGGCAATATATTTTCCCATAATTCTTGACCTAATGCACTCTCCTATCAGTACACTACAAGATTAGAAGCACAAAAAGCGAAATCCTTGCCTCCACAAAGAAACCTAGAACTCTAAAAAATTCAAGAAACTAGGGCAGGTTCGTATTCCAATTCACAGCCTTCCTCAAACCAAACCCGTGATCCATTTGTGCTCCTGAGATTCCCAGGACTTGATCCATACCATTCCATAAGGCCAAAGCTCCTTAGAACGTGCAGATCATGTAGCACCGGTTTGGTATTTTTGTCTAATTCAATTATCTTAATCCATGCAGTACTAACTGATTTTGTTTGTTTGTATGATCTCAGGATAACCCTTAGAATAGGTTTGAAGCATTAGAAGCAAGCTTTAACGCGTAAACTGAAAAACACCATGGCTAGGGCATAAGCTTGACAAAGCTTCGAAACCCTAGTTCCAGGCCGTTTCAGTGGAAATAGATACCACCATCGAGATCGCAGGGTCCTAATTAGCCAATCTGGGCACTTTGCTTTTGCAATTAACGTTGACTTTGCAGATTTGCATTTTGGCCGATCGGAGAAGATGACCGGAGCTCTAGCTCCGGTGGAAGTCTTCGGCGTTGACGCCTTGACTGCATGCGTGGCAGGTTCCTGCTTCCTGATTCGCTCGTTCCAATATTCTGGGTCCCACGTTTTGTTTTGTTTGAAAATTCAAAACAGAACACGTCATCAGTTATAACCCAATGGTTGCAAATCACAGACAACAAAGCTTCCTAGCTCAGTTGGCAAACACGCGCATGGTATATCCAGGGGGTCCTGGGTTCGATCCCTGGTGACCCCATTTTCTTTTTTCTCACTTTCCTTTCTTTTTTATTTTTCCTATTTTCTTAATTTCATTTAATTAATTTTTATTTCAGATTTAGGTTAATTAAACATTTAATTAATTTTTGACATAAAAATAATTTATTTTTCTCATAATTTAAATTATTTTTCATAATTAATTAATAATTAACTTAAAATTAGGTTTTTCTACATTAAAACCAATCCAAAAAATATTGTTCCTTTGCAATTAGGGTTTAGATATTTTCTCTTATCACTAGACATTTTTCTTGCTATTTATTTCTTTTATTTCGCATTTAAATATTAGAAATCGATGTATAGGTTGCAAGGCCATTTTTCTAATAACGTAGGATTTACTTTTTGCACTTTACTTTCCGCACTCCTATTATGTATTTGCCCCAAAGCCAAGTAATAGCGTAGGATTTGTAACACCCCTTCTAAAATACCCCGCGAATTCAATATTCAAATCAGAGTTAACATAAAATGAAAGGGCGTCACAATTAATTTAAAAATAGAAAATCAGAAAATCGCATTAACATGTCATGCTTCACTGAGGACTTTATTAAAATATAATTAAAAATCCAACAATATCTTATACACTGCGGAAAATAGCAACCAAAACGATATAAACTCCAATTCATGAGTATTCCCAAATAAATCAGAGGAAAACAAGTTCAATTCTATAATTCCAAAACAAACGTTCCCCAGTGTTACAACTACTAGAGCATGACACTGACAGGCGGAAAATCTAAATAGCACAGCTCAAAGCTATCCTCACCAGCTCCTAAGTGGCTAACACTTCAATATGAAATCACCAAAGTAAGGGTGAGATTTCATCAACAATTAAAAGGCATTATACGTTTCTTTAAAACAATAAAACAATCAATACATTATTCCACCCTCATTAGTATATTCAGATTTCAGTTCACAAATACAATTCACATAGATCAATATGCATATAACAACAATCAATGAAATTATAACACTGGAAGCCATCCTAACATGTTATAATTCCATATGCAATGTAGACTCAATGCATGTGGTACCAAAACGTGAACTAAGTCACCAACATCGATTCATCCATAATCACCCGGACACGAATCCAGCCTCACCACCCATAATCACCCGGGAACGGTTATTGGCAATACGAGCCAAATTCCACACAATGGGAATTAACTCCAGCAGAATGTATATGCATGCACATCAAAAGCATGCCACATTTCAATTAACGGAATATGATCACAACATAATTCCATACATAGGCAACACCGTCAACAACACATGATAACAGCATAATCATGAATATACAATGTTAATCACAACACATGGAATTAACATCTATCAAGTATTTACACGTCAACGACGAACAATCACGAATTACAACGAATTCTTCCTAAGGAAAGCCATATCAATACATCAAGATCCAGTTACTAAGTTTTAAAAATGTTTTTAATAGATAGTACGTGCTCTTAGCTTTCCAACGGTACCAACTACGACTAAATCGGAGTTACGGTCGCAAAGATATGACCAAAATAGTTTTTCAAAAGTATATGTTCAATTCTGTCCAGCTTGGGTCGATGCATAAGCTCATGTATCAATACAAAACTAGCTTGTGTCGACACAAGCATCGTATGTGTCGATGCATACGTTCTGTAAAATCCCATTCTATATTTTTCTTCAGTGTGTGTCGACACATGCTGCTCTTGTGTCGATGCATAGCTCCCAAAAATGCCATATGAGTCTATGCATGGTTGTATGTGTCAACACAAGCAATTTTCCTGCTTCTGTTTTCTTAAACCAACGCAGCTTGTGTTGATGCATAACCCTATGTGTCGACTCATGCTACGTATTTTTCACCAAAAACTGATTTTTCCCACTGTTATGCAATCCCCATTGATATCGTTCATCACCAACATCCATAGTACAACAGAACAGTAAATAACCATGCATTTTCACATCTGATTAACAATAGGACTACACTCCCTAATTGATGTACTACATAACTTGTTGTAGGATTTTTCCGTGAACAAAGTATTTTTAATTATCGATTCCACAGGGATTGGTGCATGCTATAGTCTTTCAATAGAAAAGTATGTTTTAAGATGATGTAACCAAAGGGTTTGTTATCTACTCTACTAGAACCATGAGTTTCCAAACAACAACTAAATTAATTCTTTCAAAGAGAGTTATAGTTTGGATTAGAGAGAGTTTGAGATTGTTTTCAAGTTAAGAAGGCATGTCAAGATTAGTTTCATTGATCTAGTTTCATACATATTCATTTAATCAAGTGATGAACATAATAGATGATTTCTACAAATACATATCCTCTCAATCTTGTAGATTTCCCACCAAGATTGTGAATGCTATCATGTTAATCCTTTCATGATTCCTCACTACAACTATTAGCATGATAATCATTAAGTTCAATATTTTGTAAACTCTAACACACAAATCTATTCCTAGCATTTGTTTATGAGAGGATGAATATCCTAGGTCACTTTGAAATATTCTTTTCCAAGCAAAACTCAAAGCATAAAGATGAAGAACAAAGATATTCAACTATATTAATCATCAACCATGTTCATACACAAATGGATTAATAGAAATACATACTATATAGATCAACTACCTCTAATCTTGACACAAAAAGCTTAGCCACTCATTTCCATGGTTGCTTGCTCTCAAGATTGTTAGTAGTGATGATGAAAATCCAAGAAAATCAAGAAGGAAAAGCTATGGTTTTTCTTCCTAAACTTGCCCTAGATTTACAAAGATGAAAAGATAATGATGGTGAGTGTTTTCTTGCTTCCTTTACCAGCCAAAAAGATCAGGTGAAGTGATGGGTTGGTGGCTCAAAAGGTGAAAGCATGGGCTGTCCTTTTTTCCGAATTTCGCAGACGCTTGAGCGGTTAAGTCGTTGAGCGCACTCATGCTGGAGCGACCAGTATGCTTCCCTCTTCCAAAATTATCTTCAAAATAATCATCCCTAAAGCTCTTCAAGTGCCCTTGAATCCAAGCTTGGGAGAATTAGTTAATAAATTCCTACAATTAAGAGTGAAAGTAAGTTAAATAATATATATTAAACAAAAACTAAATAAAAACCTAATTAAAACAAAATACTAGAATAAATATACAAATTAAATACAAAGACATTGTTAAGGACCACAAAATAATGTACAAAATAACTACAAATTGATCATTAACAACTCTCCCCAACTTACTTCTTTGTTTGTCCCCAAACAAAAGTCAATAATCTTACAAAGCTAGAAAGAACAAAATGCAAGCATGCAAACTCACACAAGAGTAATGGTTCAAACTCGACATACCAGGCAAAAGCACACATCAATCTCTTCTTCTAAACACAACATGGCCATGAATTAAGTTCTAAACACAATATATCAAAACATATAACAAAATAAAAGATATGTTCACACTTGAATCACCTAATCGTTTCTTCAAAGTTCATGAAGAACAAAATGCATATTCACAAAGGACCAAACACTCTCACTAATAATTATGCACATCCAGAATAATTCATGCATTCATCGAAACAAGTTAAATGATAAAACAGAAACGAAGATCACTAAGGACTTTCAAGGTTGTAACTTGGCTTAGGTTAGAAACAAGGGATATTTAAGTACAAAGCCATTGAAACGAATCGGGTAAAAGGATATGAAGAGCATTTCACAACTAATTCCCATCTCATTATTCACAACCTCTTTTCTTTCCACACAATGATCCTCTCTCTTTTTTTTTTTCTTTTGTTCTCTCTTTTTATAAACAAATTTCTTTCTTCTTTTGTATTTTTCTTTTTCTCTATTCTTTTTGATTCTTTAGGATCATTGTGCCATCACTTCTAAGTTCTTTTTGATCCACCTCCCCAACTTTATTTATATCAATCCCCCTTCTTCTTTTTTTTTAATTATTTATTCAAGACATGCTCTTCAAGGGCTAATTAACAAAAGGGTTGGTATTCACAAACAAGAAAATTTATAGAATGAATGATCATAGAATTTTTCAAAGATCATCAACAACTATTAAGTGGCCTACTTAACAATTAGTTGATTTGATACATTCATCCTACAAATACTATTTAAGCTCAAAAGGGTTCACAAGGATTCACTCTCTCACGGGTAATTGAAGCCCTTTTTAGAATTGGTGGTTTTCCTCATAATGCACAAAAAAAATTGCCTTGATCATTTCTTAGTTTCCAAGTTATCACAAACAAGTAAAGATTAAGCATGAATCACACGAGTTAACACAACTATTAGACACTCAATATTTGGTAAAAAGTGGAAGCTTCTCACATATATGGTTTATGTCCTAATGATTCGAATGTGAACACAAATTTTTTTGTACATGCCAAAGTATCTTGCATAAAGAATAAATTTCATAGACATGTTATGTTTCTACAAAAACGATTAAATGTGTACCTTCTTCGTGGAATGAATCGAGAATTTTATCATCACCATCACTTTGGTGAAACACGCTTACTAGCTTTGAAGAACCATTTGAACAATCCGGACAAACCACAAGAAGTAAATTCAAACTAAATACTATAATCTAAAAATAAAATAAAATAGAACAAAATAAAAGAAACTAAACTTAAAGTGAAAAGACACCCCAAAATGGTGTTTAAAACTTAAAAAGAAGTATTTGGGCTCCATGCCTACAAAATATTAATTGGAATTACAAGCCAATCCCCCAAAATTGGATGGCAACATACAAAATCCAGAGTTTAAAACTAAAATGCAAAAGTAAAATCTAGAACTAGAATGCTGAAAGTAAAATAAAACAGAAAATAAGAGAATCATCGAGAGGCCTCAAGAATCGAATCTCCAACGACCAGTCGAACCGACCGAACCGTAACTCTCTTCACCAACATCCTCATCTCCCACCTCCTCCTCGATTTGGCCCGACCGGGCCAACCAAAGATATGCAGGCTGCTCACCCGTCAGGTGAAATGGTTCACACCGGCTCTCTAATCTGCGAGCAAGGTGCTCCATGCTCTCATGCATAAACAAAATGCTCTCGATGAGCGAGATGCATCTGCCTTCCATTCTTCCGATGGACTTGCTCGAGGAAGTGCATCGTACAGCCAGCAGCATATTATCAAGGACCACAAAATCGATCACGAGTGATCATCAACAACTCCATCAATGGTTAGGTGTCCCATCGCAGAAAGGCCACCTTCGCCTCTTAAGCAAACCCATAATCAACCTGTGATATGTGAGAGCACATTTTATATCCCACGGAGGTATAACTAAGTGTAACCTCTTCACTCATTCGCGATCGACGGCCAAAATCAATTTGCTCCTCATCGAGCATGTAAGCAATCAAACCCGCCGCTCCATGGGTATCGAAGAGGTGTGGCTCCTAGGTTTCAGATTGTACAGAGCCACACACATCATAACGCGGGCACTTGTTTTCAGACTGGCCCTGTTGAATTTCAAAGGTTGACCAGCCCGATTCAACTCATAAGAATGCCTGACAAACAGCTTATTCCTCAAAGATGTCGTATCCCAATTACCACGAGCCGTGCTCATGGTAGACATCTAGTTGGTCCTCCGGGCTGTCCAATGATGCCCGAAACTGCGATTATGCGAGAGAAAGAAACGGATTTGCCTCGAACAACGGAAGCAAACCTAAACTCACATCCCTCGGCCGGGATAGCATTAGCATAGAATTCGCGAACAAGCTCCACGTTTACCTTAGTCTGCGGATTACAAAGAACTTCCAACCCGTAGTTATCAAGGATGACATGAGGCGTGTGGTAGTGCCCTTGCTCACGGAGGCTGATGGTGCGCTCAGGCCAGATGTTTCGCTCCTCGAGCTCTTTGTAGCGAGCCTCCTGAGCAGCTCCAAATCGAATAAAGATCGAACGCGAGGGCCCAAAAGAGGAAACTCTTTGTCGCTTAGGTGCCATCCAAATTTTCAACACAAAATCAACGGAAAAGTGACACCGAGGTGTCCATTAGCAATGAATCATGCAAACAAAGAAAGCAAACCAACCAACCAAAGCATTACAACTAATCGGAAACACTAAAAACACAGGAAGAATTTTCAAAATTACAGCCGCCTGCGATTCAAAAATTCTTCCAAAAAAATTTTTCTCCACAAAACACTTCCTAGGGCAGCTAAAATAACATCCTATTACTTCTCTAACACAAAACATCCTAATTCTAAGAGAAAATTCAAAATTCCTAACCCTAGGTTTTCAAAATCTAACCTAAACATGCAATGTATACGAAATTGAGAAAGGAAAACATAGAATACTTACTAGGAAGCCTTGGTTGATTGATTGATTGAAATTGCAAAAATTCGGAGATTTTTGGTTGGGGTTTGGGATTTTTATAGAGTGAGGAATGGTGAAGAAAAGAGGAAAAGGGTTGAAAATAACCCTAACCCTTATTTAAACATCTCGTGCCACGAACGGGCCTCCAAAATCGATTTTTCAAATTATTTTTAAAATCCGGACCCTCCGAAAGTTTCGCCAGATGGGTCAGTGCTGTTGGCCTAAATTTTGAAATTTTAAGAAAACAAAAAATTAACATGCGGGCAAGTGTAAATGAGTTTAAGGAAGAATACTTACAATGTTGGGGTGCCTCCCAACAAGCGCTTTGTTTAACGTCGGTAGAGCTCGACGGTTCATGATGATCATTGATCATCAAAGAAGGATTCGCTATGTTGCGGCTCACCTCTCCGTAGCGCACGCTTCAACCGCTGCCCATTCACCGTCCATTCTTTTGTTCGTGCAAGATCTTGCAAGACAATTGCACCATACTCTTTGACTTCTTTGATTAAAAACGGACCGGACCACTTTGTTTTGAGTTTTCCCGGAAAAAGCCTCATCCGGGAATTGAACAAGAGAACCTTTTGTCCCGGCCTTAATTCCTTGATCTTTATCTTCTTATCATGAGAAACCTTAACTTTTGCTTTGTACCTCCGGTTTGAATGGTATGCTCCCTCGCGCATTTCTTCCAATTGAACGAGTTGTAATTTTCGCTTTTCACCCGCCAAGGATGGATCAAAATTCAAGAATCGGAGGGCCCACAATGCTTTGTGCTCCATCTCTACCGGGAGGTGACAAGTTTTGCCATACACAACCTGAAACGGGGTTAGTCCAATAGGAGCTTTATAGGCGGTTCGATACGCCCACAAAGCTTCATCTAATTTTTGTGACCAATCTTTTCGAGAACCCGAAACAGTTTTTTCCAAAATCTTTTGATTTCTATTAGACACCTCGGCTTGGCCATTTGCTTGAGGGTGATAGGGGGTCGCCACCTTATGTTTTACACCAAATTGTTTCAAAAGTTTTTGTAACAATGCATTGCAAAAGTGCGACCCACCATCACTAATGAGCACCCTAGGCACACCAAAACGAGAAAAAATGTTTCTTTTAAAAATTTGATAATTTTGGCCGGCCTTAGGCGAAGCAATGGCCTCTACCCACTTTGACACGTAATCCACACAAGAATATATTCATTTGAAAACGAAGATGGAAAAGGACCGACAAAATCAATCCCCAACAATCAAATACCTCCACTTCCAACATATTGTTCAACGGCATTTCATCTCTTTTCCTATCCCGCCACTTCTTTGACATTTGTCACATGACTTAGCGTGAGCATACGATCTTTGAATAGCGAAGGCCAATAAAATCCGATTGTAGGACTTTGGTGGCCGTCCGCATTCCATTATAGTGTCCCCACAAGGGAATTGTGACAATGCCAAAGAATGTTTTGGCCTCTTCATCACTCACACCTTCTTAGCAATCCATCACTACTCAACCTAAAAATGTAAGGTTCATCCCACATAATACTGTGATCGGCTAAAAATTTCCTTTTCTCATTCCAAGTCAAATCTTCCGATTAATCCTGCCTTGTAATTTGCCATGTCGGCAAACCACGGTCGCTCTTGGATTGCAAATAACTTCTCATCCGGGAATTCCTCCTTCACCTCTGTTTCCTTGTCCGTAATTTTTACGTTCACTAAGCGAGACAAATGATCCGCTACCAAATTTTCCGAACCTTTTTTATCACGGACCTCTAAATCAATTCTTGCAAAAGAAGAATCCATCGAATTAGCCTTTGTTTAGAGTCCGGTTTGGTAAGCAGATATTTTATCGCCGAATGATCCGTGAAAACTACAACCTTGGAACCAATTAGGTAAGGACAAAACTTTTCCAATGCATATACAATTGCGAGCAACTCTTTTTCAGTTGTTGAATAATTTATTTGAGCATCATTCAAAACTTTGCTCGCATAATGTATAGCATGGAAGATTTTGTTCTTCCTTTGGCCTAATCGGCTCCTACCGCATAATCACTAGCCACACATTAGTTCAAAATCAAGTTTCCAATTAGGCGTGATTATGGGTGCATTTATCAAATTCTCCTTTAATTTTTCAAAAGCTAACAAACAATCATTATCAAACAAGAAAGACTTATCTTTGTTGAGCAAGTTGCTCAAAGGTTTGGCTATTTTGGAGAAGTCCTTGATGAATCTTCGATAGAATCCCGCATGACCCAAAAGCTCGAATGCCTTTGACATTGGTAGGTGGGGGCGTCTTGATAACATCAATTTTGCTTTGTCAACCTCAATTCCTCTGAAGATATCTTGTGGCCAAGGACAATCCCCTCGGTCACCATAAAGTTGCATTTTTCCCAATTCAAGACCAAGTTGGTTTGCACACACCTCTTCAAGACGGTGTCCAAATTTTCCAAGCATAAATCAAATGAAGCTCCAAAAACAGAAAAGTCATCCATAAAAACTTCAATTGTCTTTTCAATCAAATCGGCGAATATAGCTTGCACCTTTGAATGTTGTCGGCGCATTGCATAAGCCGAAAGGCATACGCCTATACGCGAAAATTCCAACCGGACATGTGAAAGCCGTTTTCTCATGATCTCCTGATTCACCGATATTTGATTATATCCCGAATAACCATCCAAGAAACAATAGTATTGTTGTCCCGCAAGCCTTTCTAACATTTGGTCCATGAACGGAAGAGGAAAATGATCTTTTCTCGTCGCTTTGTTAAGCCTCACTAATCAATACACATTCTCCACCCGTCACTTTTCTTGTTTGCACTAGCTCATCCTTATCATTAGATACAACCGCAAGCCTCCTTTCTTAGGAACCACATGAACCGGCTCACCCATCTTATCCGAAATCGGGTAAATCATCCCCGCTCAAGCATCTTCACTACTTCTTTGAACTACCTCCTTCATCACGGATTCAATCGCTTGAGGTTGGGCTACCGGTTTGTACTCCCTCCATCATAATGTTGTGCATACAATAGGTCGGGCTTATGCCTTTCAAATCGGCTAAGACCCAACCAATCGCATTTTGTTCGATTTCAAAACTTCAATTAAGCTTTCCTCCTCATTCTCCGACAATGTATTGCTAATGATTATGGGCTTTTACCTCCTCCTCAAGAAACACATACTTTAAATGAGACGGTAGCTCTTTCAACTCAAGTTTTGGTCGTCATCTTTTAGATCCTTTTTCAAACTTTCCTCTTCTTCCTCCCAAGGTGCATTTCCTTTGAAATATCCATTCCTTCCAAACACTCCTTAATATCTCGACTATCATCATCATCATTCACCTCTTGTGTTGCTTCCTCAATGACGCCAATCTTGAAACAATCTTTCTTATCCATGGATGCTTCATTGCTTCAAAAGATTAAAGCAAATCTCTTCATCTTGAACTCTCACCTTCATTAGGCCATCATCTATATCAATCATCATCCTAGCCGTCTTCATGAATGGTCTTCCAAGAATTAAAGGCGCCTCCACATCTTCCTCCATGTCTATGACAACAAAGTCAACCGGAAAAATTTGTCCACTTTTACCAACAAATCTAAAGCTACACCGTGAGTAATAGACTTGTCCGCTAATTGCAATGTCATCTTTGTAGACTTTAATTCAATCTCCCCCAATCTCTTCACAATGGATAATGGAATCAAGTTGATACTTGATCCCAAATCAATCAATCCGTTTCCAACATATACATCCCCAATAGTAACGGGCAAAGTTACACGCCCCGGATCACTCTCTTTCTTCGGAATAGTGCGTTGAATTATTGCACTACAACTCGCATCCACCATTATGGTTTCTTGATCCGTGTATCTCTTCTTTTTTGTCAAAATATCCTTCATGAATTTTGCATATTTTGGCATTTGCTCTAATGCTTCGGTAAATGGAATATTTATTTGCAATTTCTTGAAAATATCCATAAACCTAGCATAGTGCTTTACATCATCCTTTTTAGAAGGAAGGTGAGGATATGGTAAACTTCTCAATGGATAAGTTACTTCCTTCTCTTTTCCTTTTTTCATTTTCTTATTTTTCTCTCTTTCTCCTTTTCAACTACACCATTTTCCTTTTCATTTTCAACTAACACCTCATTTTCAACTAAGTCATCCTCCACATCAACATTATCATGTTTTTCGACTTCAACCTCTTCATCTTTTTCAACTACCTCTTCCTCCACTATTACTTCTTCATCCTTCTCCACTACTTTTTTCTTTCTTTCAACTACTTTCCTTTTCTCATCACAAACTCTACCACTTCTTGTTGTTATGGCTTTGCAATGCTCCTTAGGATTTGTTTGCGTAGTTGGGGAAAATGATGTCGAAACACTTTGTTCGGAAAGTTGCTTAGCGAGTTGTCCCACTTGTGTCTCCAAATTCTTGATGGGCCTCCGTGCTCTTTTGATTAGCCATAGAAGCTTGCATAAATTGAGCTAGAGTGTCTTGAATGTTGGAAGATCTCACTTGATTTTGAGGTTGGTTTTGTTGTTGACCTTGGTTTTGTGGTTGACTTTGATTTTGATTTTGATTTTGTGTTTGATATGGATTTTGCCTTCCTTGATTATTGTTATCTTGCCTCCACCCTCCTTGATAACCTTGATTACCCCTTTGTTGGTAACCTTGGTTTTGATTTTGATAAGGGTAAGGAGCTCGTTGTTGGTACCCTTGGCCTTGGTTGGCCACATAGTTAGCTTCCTCATTCTCCGGAGGACAAAAGCCGGTTTTATGATCTCCTTTGCACAATTCACAACAAGCTATTTGGTGAGCTTGCTTATTTGATGCTCCTTGTAACTCCATGATTTGTTGAGGGAGTTTAGCCATTTGTTTTGTCAATTCTTCAACTTGTTTCGCAAACAATTTGTTTTGCGCCACAAGTGCTTCATGACTCGAACCAATTTCTAAAACTCCCGTTTTCACTTGTACACCTCCTTGATCATGTTGAGTTTGATGGTCATTCCTACCCATCTTCTCAATTATTTGGATTGCTTCATACGGTGTTTTTGCCATCAAAGAACCTCCCGCCGTGGCATCCAACAACAATTTGTGTTGAGGTTGGAGACCATTTCGGAAAATATGAATTTGTGTAAGCTCGTCAAAACCGTGGCTCGGACACTTCCTTAGCATAGACTTATATCTTTCCATGCCCGATTCAAAGGCTCGCTTACTCCTTGCGAAAATACCGAGATAGCCGCCTTAGCCTCCATGAAACGTGATTGAGGAAAAAGCGTTCAAGAAACTTTTCCTCCAAAACATTCCAATTAGTCATTGTCTCTTGCAATTGATCAAGATACCAATCTTTTGCCTTGCCCACTAGAGAATGAGGGAAAAGCCTTTGGAAATATTGCTCTTCTTGGTCTTCCGGAGCACCCGCCGCTCCCGCGATCTCATAAAACTTGGTAAGGTGAGTGTAAGGGTCTTCATGGTCGTGGCCATGAAATGGACTTGCATAGAGAAGTTGAAGCAAGCCCGTTTTCATTTCCGCAACCCTTGCATTTGCTTGTCGGGCAAATTGAGCATTATGGCGAGGGCTATTGACACACGGCCCCCGCGGTGGTGGTGGTGGTGGTGGTTGATTCTCCTCCATAGTGGTGACTTCTCCAAACACGGGTGGTGTTGAAGAAGTAGATGCTTCTCCTCTTTCTCCTCTCTTGCTTTGCCTAGCTTGTCTTTTTCTTCTTTAGCACTACTATTAAGTCTCCTAGCCGTCCTTTCAATTTCGAGATCGAAAAGGTTGGTCGACCGAATACTTCCCGCATAAACTAATTCCTGAAAAGTCTAGCCACACAAAAGAAACAAAGAGATTAGTAGAAAAGTCTTAAAACACACAACTATTGCTATACTAACAACATCAACGCCAATCCAACGGCGCCATTTTGTTGTAGGATTTTCCGTGAACAAAGTATTTTTAATTATCGATTCCACAGGGATTGGTGCATGCTATAGTCTTTCAATAGAAAAATATGTTTTAAGATGATGTAACCAAAGGGTTTGTTATCTACTCTACTAGAACCATGAGTTTCCAAACAACAACTAAATTAATTCTTTCAAAGAGAGTTATAGTTTGGATTAGAGAGAGTTTGAGATTGTTTTCAAGTTAAGAAGGCATGTCAAGATTAGTTTCATTGATCTAGTTTCATACATATTCATTTAATCAAGTGATGAACATAATAGATGATTTCTACAAATACATATCCTCTCAATCTTGTAGATTTCCCACCAAGATTGTGAATGTTATCATGTTAATCCTTGCATGATTCCTCACTACAACTATTAGCATGATAATCATTAAGTTCAATATTTTGTAAACTCTAACACACAAATCTATTCCTAGCATTTGTTTATGAGAGGATGAATATCCTAGGTCACTTTGAAATATTCTTTTCCAAGCAAAACTCAAAGCATAAAGATGAAGAACAAAGATATTCAACTATATTAATCATCAACCATGTTCATACACAAATGGATTAATAGAAATACATACTATATAGATCAACTACCTCTAATCTTGACACAAAAAGAGCTTAGCCACTCATTTCCATGGTTGCTTGCTCTCAAGATTGTTGGTAGTGATGATGAAAATCCAAGAAAATCAAGAAGGAAAAGCTATGGTTTTTCTTCCTAAACTTGCCCTAGATTTACAAAGATGAAAAGATAATGATGGTGAGTGTTTTCTTGCTTCCTTTACCAGCCAAAAAGATCAGGTGAAGTGATGGGTTGGTGGCTCAAAAGGTGAAAGCATGGGCTGTCCTTTTTCGAATTTCAGACCATGGCGTTAAGTCGCTACCGAGCCACTCATGTGGCACCGTCGGCGACTGTAGCATGCTTCCCTCTTCCAAAATTATCTTCAAAAGAATCATCTCTAAAGCTCATCAAGTGCCCTTGAATCCAAGCTTGGGAGAATTAGTTAATAAATTCCTACAATTAAGAGTGAAAGTAAGTTAAATAATATATATTAAACAAAAACTAAATAAAAACCTAATTAAAACAAAATACTAGAATAAATATACAAATTAAATACAAAGACATTGTTAAGGACCACAAAATAATGTACAAAATAACTACAAATTGATCCTTAACATAACTCTATACATAGTGGCAACCATCACATATCTAATTGAGGTTTTTACGTCGGATCATATCATTAGGGCATAATCTAGAAAATCCTAATTCGAGATTCCTCACATATCAATCCATCCTATTGATCCTCAAAACCTATAAGGCATATTAATCAGACAAAATCACCCCACCTCGCGATGATTCTTGAATTTCCGCCTTGAATTCTCTCCTCTTTCTCTTCTCTTCTCAAAAGTACGATACGTGAATATTCCAATTCTTCTCACTTTTCCTCTTATTCCTTTATTTATTCCTTTTATTATTCCAAATAATAGAAATAAATTAATTAGAATAATTAGAGTAATTTACTCCCCACACCTTCCAATTCCACCCCACACCCCCAACACTTCCTTTATTTAATTAATTAATTAAATTCAATAATTCAAATATACCAATAATTAAACTTCTAATTAAAATAATAATTAAAATGTTAATTATTTAATAATTGAATTATTTGGGGTGTCACAACTCTCCCCTACTAAAAAGAGTTTTTGTCCTCGAAAACATACCTTAGACGAAAAGTTCGGGATACGAGTCTTTCATCTGGCTCTCCAGCTCCCAAGTAACATTTCCACCTGCTGGTCCTCCCCAAGCTACTTTCACTAGATATCTCTTTACCACACAATTGCTTCAACTTCCAATCCTCAATTCTCGCAGGTAATGCTTCTACAGTCAAATTATCTCGCACCTGTATATCATCTACCTGAATCTCATGAGACGGATCATCAATGTACTTCCTTAATTGAGATACATGGAAAACATCAGGCAAATTCGCAAGTGACGGTGGTAAAGCAATCTGATAATCAACTCTTCCAACCTTCTTCGTAATCTGAAACAAACCAATAAAGTGTGGAGTTAACTTCTTTGACTTCAAGGCTCGACCAATACCAGTCATCGGAGTAATTCGCATAAACACATGATCTCCTTCACTAAACTTGAGATCCTTCCTCCTCTTATCATGATAACTCTTCTGACGACTCTGAGAAGATCTCATCTTCTCATGAATCATCTTAATCTTTTCCGAAGTCTGTTGGACAATTTCCGGTCCAATCACAGCACTTTCTCCAGATTTGTACCAATACAACAGTGTCCGACACCTCCTACCATACAATGCCTCAAACGGAGCCATACCAATACTCGAATGAAAACTATTGTTATAGGTAAACTCAATCAATGGTAGATAACTATCTCATGCTCCACCTTTCTCCAACACACAAGCTTGCAACAAATCCTCTAACGACTGAATCGTTCTCTCCGTCTGACCATCTGTCTGCGGATGATAAGCAGAACTCAACCGCAACTTAGTACCCAAAGCTTCTTGCAATCCTGTCCAAAACTTAGACGTAAACCTTGGATCTCTATCCGACACAATACTAGAAGGAATGTCGTGCAAACTCACGATCTTCTCGACATACAACTCTGCCAACCTCTCAATAGGATAATCCATTCTTATCAGAATAAAATGAGCAGACTTCGTCAACCGATCCGCAATAACCCAGATAGAATCACAATTCTTCGTTGTCCTCGGAAAACCAGACACAAAATCCATAGAAATGCCATCCTATTTCCAATCCGGAACAAACAACGGTTCCATCAGTCCTGACGGTTTCTGATTTTCAATTTTCGCCTTCTGATAAGCCAGACAAGCGTAAACAAACTCAGCAATTTCCTTCTTCATTCCAGGCCACCAAAATAACTTTTCAAGTCATGCTACATCTTAGTAGCACCGGGATGAATACTCAATCCACTACGATGTCCTTCTTCAAAAATACTCTTCCTAAGTTCTTCAATATCTGGAACACACACCCTATCACCAAATCTCATAACACCGTTCTCATTAATTCAGAATTCACCTCCTTGTCCTTGGTTAATCAATGTCATTTTATCAACTAAACCAACATCAGATTTCTGTCCAGTTCGAATTTCCTCTAGAATACCACTAGTCAACTTTAACATACCTAATTTAACACTATCAGAAGTAGTCTCACATACCAAACTCAAGTCTCTGAATTGTTCAACTAAATCCAATTCACGCACCATCAACATAGACATATGCAACAACTTCCTACTCAATGCATCTGCAACCACGTTTGCCTTACCAGGATGGTAATTCAAACCAAAATCATAATCCTTCAGAAATTCTAACCATCTTATCTACCTCATATTTAGCTCTTTCTGATCGAAGAGATACTTCAAACTCTTATGATCGCTAAATACCTCGAATCGAGAACCATACAAGTAATGCCTCCATAATTTCAAAACAAATACCTCAGCTGCCAACTCTAAATCATGAGTCGGATAATTCCTTTCATGAACCTTCAATTGTCTCGAAGCATAAGCCATAACCTGCTTATCTTGCATCAAAACACCGCCTAAACCCATTAACAAAGCATCAAAGTACACAACAAAAGATTCCGCTGGATTCGGCAAAATCAGAATCGGAGCACTAGTCAACCTCTTCTTCAACTCTTGGAATCCTTTCTCACATTCAGAATCCCAAACAAACACTTGCCCCTTTCTCGTCAACTTAGTCAACAGTAAAGCTAACTTCGAAAATCCTTCAATGAACTTCCTGTAGTAACCTGCAAGACCAAGAAAACTACGAATTTCAGAAGCATTCTTCGGCGCTTCCCACTGAGATACCGCTTCTACCTTCGTAGGATCCACAGCAATGCCATTCTTGGAAATCACATGACCAAGAAAGCTTACTTCACTCAACCAGAATTTACACTTAGACAACTTCGCATAGAGCTTATTGTCTTTCAACAATTCCAGCATAATTCTAATACCATTCTGAATATCTTTCACTTTTACACGAATCTGATGATATCCATACCTCAGATCAATCTTACTGAATACACAAGCTCCAACTAGTTGATCTATCAAATCATCAATCCTCGGTAATGGATACCGATTCTTGATCGTAACTTTATTCAACTGCCTATAATCAACACACAGTCTCATCGAACCTTCTTTCTTCTTAACCAACAACACAAGAGCACCCCACAGCGAAACACTCAGGCGAATAAACTTCTTTTCAAGTAACTACTCTAATTGCTTCTTCATTTCAGTCTGCTCGGATGCCGACATGCGATACGGCGCCATCGACACCGGACTAGTTCCAGGATTTAAATATATAGCAAATTCCACTTCTCTTTCAGGTGACAGCTCACTAACGTTTTCCAGAAAAACTTCGGGAAATCATTCACAGCTGTTAACTCATTACTCTTAGCTTTTCCCTTCACTTCTATCGAAGAACGCAACATAAATACTACCGCACCGTCACTAACAACTATATTCATCTGCTTAACGGATATAGTCAAATCTTCGACACTAGCGACTTCCGGAAAACTAACCGTCTTCTCAAAACAGTTGATATGAACCTGGTTGAATTTCAACCAGTTCATCCCAAGGATAATATCAAGTTTCTCTAACGGTAGGCACACTAAATCTATACCAAAGCCCCTATCAAAAATTATAATAGGACAGTTCCTACACACAAACAAAGTAGTCACTGAACCCGACGCAGGAGTGTCAATAACCATACTTCCATTCATATTAGATATATCCAATTTCAATCTTTTAGCACAATCCAAAGCAATAAAAGAATGTGTCACTCCAGTATCAATAATCGCAATTAAAGGTATGCCATTAATAAAACATGTACCTTTAATCAACCGATCATCTGGCTTAGTCTCTGATCCAGACAATGCGAATACTTTACCACCAGCCTGTTCCTTCTTGGGTTTTGTACACTACGGACGAGTATGACCCTCTTCACCACAGTTGTAACAAGTCACCATTCTCACTCTGCAATCGTTGGCCACATGCCCGAGCTTCCCACACTTGAAACACTTCCTATCCTTACTCTTGCAGTCTTGCATATGATGCCCCGTCTTACCACACTTGTAGCACTTAATGGAAGAACAAGAATCTCCCCCACTAGGCTTCTTCCAACCACCGGATCTCTGATTATTCTTATCATAAGGTTTCTCATGATCCATCTGTTGCTTACCCTTCCGATCAACATACCCTCAAGCATTTGTTTAAGTGTTAGCAAGATCCTCTTCCAGAATCCTACTACAGTCCACCAAATCAGAAAACCTTCGGATACACTAATACCTGATACCCTGCTTGATCTCATCACGAAGACCATTCTCAAACTTGATACATTTGGAAAATTCTCCATCTGCATCATTGTTGTAGTGAGCATAGTACTTCGCCAACTCAGTAAATTTCGAAGCATACTCACTCACGGTCTTATTGCCCTGCTTGAGCTCCAGGAACTCAATCTTCTTCTTGCCCCGAATATCTTCAGGAAAGTATCTCCTCAGAAAATCTCTCCTGAACACAACCCAAGTCAGTGCAACACCATCTTGTCCCATTTCTATCCTGGTAGCAACCCACTAGTCATCAGCCTCCTCCGCACAATCAATCACTCTGAAGATCCTCTCGATCTCCTTCAACCATCTCTGAGCACCTTCAGGATCATGTGTGCCTTTGAACAATGGATGATTGTTCCTCTAAAAGTTCCCCAACTGTATATCAGCACCAATACCAGCTCCCAACTGATTCCCTCCAAGCACACCAACTAGCATTCCCAAAGCCTCAACAATAGCAGCATCGTCTCTTCCGTTACCTCTTTCGGCCATTGTTCTGTAACATTACAAAACAATCTCATTAGAACACAAGTATCGACAGTGTTACCTTGCACTAGTTGCATACAAAAGAGATAACGACTCTAAGACACTGGTCACAACGACCGACTATGCTCTGATACCACTATTGTAACACCCCTTCTAAAATACCCCGTAAATTCAATATTCAAATCAGAGTTAACATAAAACAATAAAACAATCAATACATTATTCCACCCTCATTAGTATATTCAGATTTCAGTTCACAAATACAATTCACACAGATCAATATGCATATAACAACAATCAATGAAATTATAACACTAGAAGCCATCCTAACATGTTATAATTCCGTATGCAATGCAGACTCAATGTATGTGGTACCAAAACATGAACTAATTCACCAACATCGATTCGTCCATAATCACCCGGACACGAATCTAGCCTCACCACCCATAATCACCCGGGAAGGGTTATTGGCAATACAAGTCAAATTCCACACAATGGGAATTAACTCCACCAGAATGTATATGCATGCACATCAAAAGCAAGCGACATTTCAATTAACAGAATATGATCACAACATAATTCCATACATAGTCAACACCGTCAACAACACATGATAACAACATAATCATGAATATACAATGTTAATCACAACACATGGAATTAACATCTATCAAGTATTTACACGTCAACGACGAACAATCACGAATTACAACAAATTCTTCTTGCGGAAAGCCATATCAATCCATCAAGATTCGGTTACTAATTTTTAAAATTTTTTTTAATAGATAGTACGTGCTCTCAACTTTCCAACGGTACCAACTACGACTAAATCGGAGTTACGGTCGCAAAGATATGACCAAAATAGTTTTTCAAAAGTATATGTTCAATTCTGTCCAGCTTGGGTCGATGCATAAGCTCATGTATCAATACAAAACTAGCTTGTGTCGACACAAGCATCATATGCATCGATGCATACGTTCTGTAAAATCCCATTCTATATTTTTCTTTAGTGTGTGTCGACACATGCTGCTCTTGTGTCGATGCATAGATCCCAAAAATGCCATATGAGTCAATGCATGGCTGTATGTGTCGACACAAGCAGTTTCCTGCTTCTGTTTTCTTAAACCAACGCAGCTTGTGTCGATACATAACCCTATGTGTCGACTCATGCTGCGTATTTTTCACCAAAAACCTATTTTTCCCACTGTTATGCAATCCCCATTGATACCATTCATCACCAACATCCATAGTACAACAGAACAGTAAATAATCATGCATTTTCACATCCAATTAACAATAGGATTACACTCCCTAATTGATCTACTACATAACTCTAGACATAGTGACAATCATCACATATCCAATTGAGGTTTTTACGTCGGATCATATCATTAGGGCATAATCTAGAAAATCCTAATTCGAGATTCCTAACATATCAATCCATCCTATTGATCATCAAAACCTATAAGGCATATTAATCAGACAAAATCAACCCTTACCTCGCGATGATTCTTCGAATTTCCGACGCCTTGACTTTTCTCCTCTTTCTCTTCTCTTCTCAAAAGTACGTACAGTGAATATTCCAACTCTTCTCACTTTTTCCTCTTATTCCTTTATTTATTCCTTTTTATTATTCCAAATAATAGAAATAAATTAATTAGAATAATTAGAGTAATTTACTCCCCACACCTTCCAATTCCACCCCACACCCCCAACACTTCCTTTATTTAATTAATTAATTAAATTCAATAATTCAAATATACCAATAATTAAACTTCTAATTAAAATAATAATTAAAATGTTAATTATTTAATAATTGAATTATTTGGGGTGTCACAACTCTCCCCTACTAAAAAGAGTTTTTGTCCTCGAAAACATACCTTAGACGAAAAGTTCGGGATACGAGTCTTTCATCTGGCTCTCCAGCTCCCAAGTAACATTTCCACCTGCTGGTCCTCCCCAAGCTACTTTCACTAGATATCTCTTTACCACACAATTGCTTCAACTTCCAATCCTCAATTCTCGCAGGTAATGCTTCTACAGTCAAATTATCTCGCACCTGTATATCATCTACCTCTGAATCTCATGAGACGGATCATCAATGTACTTCCTTAATTGAGATACATGGAAAACATCAGGCAAATTCGCAAGTGACGGTGGTAAAGCAATCTGATAATCAACTCTTCCAACCTTCTTCGTAATCTGAAACAAACCAATAAAGTGTGGAGTTAACTTCTTTGACTTCAAGGCTCGACCAATACCAGTCATCGGAGTAATTCGCATAAACACATGATCTCCTTCACTAAACTTGAGATCCTTCCTCCTCTTATCATGATAACTCTTCTGACGACTCTGAGAAGATCTCATCTTCTCATGAATCATCTTAATCTTTTCCGAAGTCTGTTGGACAATTTCCGGTCCAATCACAGCACTTTCTCCAGATTTGTACCAATACAACAGGGTCCGACACCTCCTACCATACAATGCCTCAAACGGAGCCATACCAATACTCGAATGAAAACTATTGTTATAGGTAAACTCAATCAATGGTAGATAACTATCTCATGCTCCACCTTTCTCCAACACACAAGCTTGCAACAAATCCTCTAACGACTGAATCGTTCTCTCCGTCTGACCATCTGTCTGGGATGATAAACTCAACCGCAACTTAGTACCCAAAGCTTCTTGCAATCTCTAACCTTGGATCTCTATCCGACATAACACAAAATCCATAGAAGCCAACCTCAATAGGATAATCCATTCCGAATAAACAGCGGTTCCATCCGATCCGCCGATTTTCAATTTTCGCCATAAGCGAACCAGCGTAAAACAAACTTTCGCAATTTCCTTCTTCATTCCAGGCCACCAAAATAACTTTTCAAGTCATGCTACATCTTAGTAGCACCGGGATGAATACTCAATCCACTACGATGTCCTTCTTCAAAAATACTCTTCCTAAGTTCTTCAATATCTCGAACACACACCCTATCACCAAATCTCATAACACCGTTCTCATTAATTCAGAATTCACCTCCTTGTCCTTGGTTAATCAATGTCATTTTATCAACTAAACCAACATCAGGTTTCTGTCCAGTTCGAATTTCCTCTAGAATACCACTAGTCAACTTTAACATACCTAATTTAACACTATCAGAAGTAGTCTCACATACCAAACTCAAGTCTCTGAATTGTTCAACTAAATCCAATTCACGCACCATCAACATAGACATATGCAACAACTTCCT
The DNA here is from genome assembly GCA_021764765.1 of Vicia sativa. Classification (NCBI taxonomy): domain Eukaryota; kingdom Viridiplantae; phylum Streptophyta; class Magnoliopsida; order Fabales; family Fabaceae; genus Vicia; species Vicia sativa. The sequence goes on along the minus strand of CM038792.1, from coordinate 212,074,847 downwards.
ACTCAATGCATCTGCAACCACGTTTGCCTTACCAGGATGGTAATTCAAACCAAAATCATAATCCTTCAGAAATTCTAACCATCTTATCTACCTCATATTTAGCTCTTTCTGATCGAAGAGATACTTCAAACTCTTATGATCGCTAAATACCTCGAATCGAGAACCATACAAGTAATGCCTCCATAATTTCAAAACAAATACCTCAGCTGCCAACTCTAAATCATGAGTCGGATAATTCCTTTCATGAACCTTCAATTGTCTCGAAGCATAAGCCATAACCTGCTTATCTTGCATCAAAACACCGCCTAAACCCATTAACAAAGCATCAAAGTACACAACAAAAGATTCCGATGGATTCGGCAAAATCAGAATCGGAGCACTAGTCAACCTCTTCTTCAACTCTTGGAATCCTTTCTCACATTCAGAATCCCAAACAAACACTTGCCCCTTTCTCGTCAACTTAGTCAACAGTAAAGCTAACTTCGAAAATCCTTCAATGAACTTCCTGTAGTAACCTGCAAGACCAAGAAAACTACGAATTTCAGAAGCATTCTTCGGCGCTTCCCACTGAGATACCGCTTCTACCTTCGTAGGATCCACAGCAATGCCATTCTTGGAAATCACATGACCAAGAAAGCTTACTTCACTCAACCAGAATTCACACTTGGACAACTTCGCATACAGCTTCTTCTCTTTCAACAATTCCAACACCACTCTAAGATGTTCTGCATGCTCTTCATCACTCTTCGAATATATCAGAATGTCATCAATAAGGACCACCACGAACTTATAAAGATACAGATGAAATATCTGGTTCATATACTCCATGAAAACACCAGGTGCATTAGTAACTCCAAACGGCATAACAGAATACTCATAATGTCCATACCTCGTTCTAAATGCAGTTTTCTGAATATCTCCCGTCTTCACACGAATCTGATGATATCCAGACCTCAAATCAATCTTGCTGAATACATAAGCCCCAACCAGTTGATCCATCAAATCATCAATCCTCGACAATGGATACAGATTCTTGATTATAACTTTGTTCAACTGCCTGTAATCAACACACAGTCTCATCGAACCCTCTTTCTTCTTAACCAACAGCACAGGAGCACCCCACCACGGCGAAACACTCGGACGAATAAACTTCTTCTCAAGCAATTCTTCTAACTACTTCTTCAATTCAGCTAATTCAGATGCCGACATGCGATAAGGCGCCATTGACATCGGACTAGTTCCAGGAATCAAATCTATAGCAAATTCCACTTCTCTCTCAGGTGGCAATTCACTAACATCTTCCGGAAACACTTCTGGAAATTCATTCACCACTGGAAATTCATCACTCTTAGATTTTCCTTTCACTTCCGTCGAAGAATACAACATAAACACCACTGCACCATCATTAACAGCTAGATTCATCTACTTTACTGACAAAGTCACATCATCAACTCTAGCCTCTTTAGGAAAAATAATCGTCTTCGCAAAACAGTTGATATGAACCTGGTTGAATTCCAACCAGTTCATTCCAAGGATGATATCAAGTTTTTCTAACGGTAGGCACACTAAATCCATACCGAAACCTCTACCAAAAATTACAATAGGACAGTTCCTACAAACAAATAAAGTAGTCACTGAACCCGACGCAGGAGTGTCAATAACCATACTTCCATCCATATTAGATATATCCAATTTCAATCTTTTAGCACAATCCAAAGCAATAAAAGAATGTGTCACTCCAGTATCAATAATCGCAATTAAAGGTATGCCATTAATAAAACATGTACCTTTAATCAACCGATCATCTGGCTTAGTCTCTGATCCAGACAATGCGAATACTTTACCACCAGCCTGTTCCTTCTTGGGTTTTGTACACTACGGACGAGTATGACCCTCTTCACCACAGTTGTAACAAGTCACCATTCTCACTCTGCAATCGTTGGCCACATGCCCGAGCTTCCCACACTTGAAACACTTCCTATCCTTACTCTTGCAGTCTTGCATATGATGCCCCGTCTTACCACACTTGTAGCACTTAATGGAAGAACAAGAATCTCCCCCACTAGGCTTTTTCCAACCACCGGATCTCTGATTATTCTTATCATAAGGTTTCTCATGATCCATCTATTGCTTACCCTTCCGATCAACATACCCTCAAGCATTTGTTTAAGTGTTAGCAAGATCCTCTTCCAGAATCCTACTACAGTCCACCAAATCAGAAAACCTTCGGATACACTAATACCTGATACCCTGCTTGATCTCATCACGAAGACCATTCTCAAACTTGATACATTTGGAAAATTCTCCATCTGCATCATTGTTGTAGTGAGCATAGTACTTCGCCAACTCAGTAAATTTCGAAGCATACTCACTCACGGTCTTATTGCCCTGCTTGAGCTCCAGGAACTCAATCTTCTTCTTGCCCCGAATATCTTCAGGAAAGTATCTCCTCAGAAAATCTCTCCTGAACACAACCCAAGTCAGTGCAACACCATCTTGTCCCATTTCTATCCTGGTAGCAACCCACTAGTCATCAGCCTCCTCCGCACAATCAATCACTCTGAAGATCCTCTCGATCTCCTTCAACCATCTCTGAGCACCTTCAGGATCATGTGTGCCTTTGAACAATGGATGATTGTTCCTCTAAAAGTTCCCCAACTGTATATCAGCACCAATACCAGCTCCCAACTGATTCCCTCCAAGCACACCAACTAGCATTCCCAAAGCCTCAACAATAGCAGCATCGTCTCTTCCGTTACCTCTTTCGGCCATTGTTCTGTAACATTACAAAACAATCTCATTAGAACACAAGTATCGACAGTGTTACCTTGCACTAGTTGCATACAAAAGAGATAACGACTCTAAGACACTGGTCACAACGACCGACTATGCTCTGATACCACTATTGTAACACCCCTTCTAAAATACCCCGTAAATTCAATATTCAAATCAGAGTTAACATAAAACAATAAAACAATCAATACATTATTCCACCCTCATTAGTATATTCAGATTTCAGTTCACAAATACAATTCACACAGATCAATATGCATATAACAACAATCAATGAAATTATAACACTAGAAGCCATCCTAACATGTTATAATTCCGTATGCAATGCAGACTCAATGTATGTGGTACCAAAACATGAACTAATTCACCAACATCGATTCGTCCATAATCACCCGGACACGAATCTAGCCTCACCACCCATAATCACCCCGGGAAGGGTTATTGGCAATACAAGTCAAATTCCACACAATGGGAATTAACTCCACCAGAATGTATATGCATGCACATCAAAAGCAAGCGACATTTCAATTAACAGAATATGATCACAACATAATTCCATACATAGTCAACACCGTCAACAACACATGATAACAACATAATCATGAATATACAATGTTAATCACAACACATGGAATTAACATCTATCAAGTATTTACACGTCAACGACGAACAATCACGAATTACAACAAATTCTTCTTGCGGAAAGCCATATCAATCCATCAAGATTCGGTTACTAATTTTTAAAATTTTTTTTAATAGATAGTACGTGCTCTCAACTTTCCAACGGTACCAACTACGACTAAATCGGAGTTACGGTCGCAAAGATATGACCAAAATAGTTTTTCAAAAGTATATGTTCAATTCTGTCCAGCTTGGGTCGATGCATAAGCTCATGTATCAATACAAAACTAGCTTGTGTCGACACAAGCATCATATGCATCGATGCATACGTTCTGTAAAATCCCATTCTATATTTTTCTTTAGTGTGTGTCGACACATGCTGCTCTTGTGTCGATGCATAGATCCCAAAAATGCCATATGAGTCAATGCATGGCTGTATGTGTCGACACAAGCAGTTTCCTGCTTCTGTTTTCTTAAACCAACGCAGCTTGTGTCGATACATAACCCTATGTGTCGACTCATGCTGCGTATTTTTCACCAAAAACCTATTTTTCCCACTGTTATGCAATCCCCATTGATACCATTCATCACCAACATCCATAGTACAACAGAACAGTAAATAATCATGCATTTTCACATCCAATTAACAATAGGATTACACTCCCTAATTGATCTACTACATAACTCTAGACATAGTGACAATCATCACATATCCAATTGAGGTTTTTACGTCGGATCATATCATTAGGGCATAATCTAGAAAATCCTAATTCGAGATTCCTCACATATCAATCCATCCTATTGATCCTCAAAACCTATAAGGCATATTAATCAGACAAAATCACCCCTTACCTCGCGATGATTCTTCGAATTTCCGACGCCTTGAATTCTCTCCTCTTTCTCTTCTCTTCTCAAAAGTACGTACAGTGAATATTCCAACTCTTCTCACTTTTTCCTCTTATTCCTTTATTTATTCCTTTTTATTATTCCAAATAATATAAATTAATTAATTAGAATAATTAGAGTAATTTACTCCCCACACCTGCCAATTCCACCTCACACCCCCAACACTTCCTTTATTTAATTAATTAATTAAATTCAATAATTCAAATATACCAATAATTAAACTTCTAATTAAATTAATAATTAAAATTCTAATTATTTAATAATTGAATTATTTGGGGTGTCACGGGATTTACTTTCCGCACTTTAATTTTTGCACATATTTAACTGCTAGTAATTAGGCGTGTATGGCAAGATTAAAAATGACCTAGATCACTTCTAAATACAAGATAAATATCTGAATACAAAACACTCTTCACACATGCACACCCCTTAGGGTATCCTCTCTTGTTGTCTTTCGATGCATTGTCATGTCCCTCGAAAGTATGGATATCTTAGCACAGTTGCTTATGAATAACATCATCATATTCTCTTCGATACAAAGATCATAGTCCCTCGATGATCCTCGGTGTTGCCTACGAATACATGATCTTGTCCCTCGATTGTTGTCTATGAAAAGTGATGATCTTCCCTACGAGTATGCTAAGGTATCCCTACATGTTTCCTTCTATGACCATACGATGACCCTTCAAATGTCCCTTTACATCCAACGGATAGAGTTACCTACCAATTAATGGTATGGATAGCGCTACCCTAAAGGAAAGCAAAATAACATGGAAACGATCATTCTGAGTAGGTAATAAGACTCTTTTGCTTGCTCCAATCTATCAAAATACGTTTTTACACCTCACACTATTTTCAAAAACTTTTTCAAACACTTTATATACATTCCAGCGTGAATCATTACAAAGTTAAACACTTTTCCAAAACAAAACATTTCCAAACACTTCGTATACATTCCAGCAAGAATCATTATGAAGTCAAAGTGAAATCCCTTTTCAAAAACATCTTTTCAAGCGCACACACAGAAAGCAATTTATAAAGTGAGCTAAGAAATTAAGAGCTCATAGATAACTACGGATGAAAAGGGTGCTAATACCTTCCCTTTTCATAACTGCCTCCCTTACTCAGAATCTAACGAAGGTCTTTTCCTATTATTTTCACATTCCCTTAATTGGATAAAAGAAAAGTCGGTGGAGATCCTTGCTATCCGCAACATTTGCGATAAAACGCAAAACAAACAAGTCATTTCTCCCACCGTATCACACAGGGTAACATGACTGTAAGTGAGTATGCTTCTAAGTTTACTGAATTGGCTAAGTATTATGCTCACTATAATAATGATGAAGAAGGAGAATTCTTTAAGTGTATCAAGTTTGAAAACGTCCTCCGTGACGAGATTAAGCAGGGTATCAAGTATTAGAGTATTCGCAGGTTTTCTGATTTGGTGGATTGTAGTAGGATTCTAGAAGAGGATCTTGCTAATACTAGGTCGAACTCTCATGGGTTTGCTGATAGGAAAGGAAAGCAACTGATGGTTCGTGGTAAACCATACGACAGGAATAACCAGAAGTCTGGTGGGTGGAAAAGGCCTAGTGGTGGAGATTCTAATGCTCCTCTTAGGTGCTATGAATGTGGTGAGTTTGGACATCGAGTTCAAGAATGCAAGAATGACGCGAAGAAATGTTACAATTGTGGGAAACCAGGACATGTGGCTAATGACTATAGAGAAAGGAAGGTGACTTGTTACAACTATGGAGAAAAAGGTCATACTCGTCCGCAGTGTACTAAACCAAAGAAGGAGCAGTCTGGTGGTAAGGTGTTCGCTTTGTCTGGGTCAGAGACTAATCCAGATGATCGATTGATTAAAGGTACGTGTTTTATTAATGGCACATCTTTGATTGCGATTATTGATACTAGAGTGACTCATTCGTTTATTGTTTTGAATTGTGCTAAAATATTGAATTTGGAAATATCTGATATGAATGGAAGTATGGTTATTGACACTCCTGCGTCGGGTTCAGTGACTACTTTGTTTGTGTGTAGGAACTGTCCTATTATAATTTTTGATAGGGGCTTTGGTATAGATTTAGTGTGCCTACCGTTAGAGAAACTTGATATTATCCTTGGGATGAACTGGTTGAAATTCAACCAGGTTCATATCAACTGTTTTGAGAAGACGGTTAGTTTTCCGGAAGTCGCTAGTGTCGAAGATTTGACTATATCCGTTAAGCAGATGAATATAGTTGTTAGTGACGGTGCGGTAGTATTTATGTTGCGTTCTTCGATAGAAGTGAAGGGAAAAGCTAAGAGTAATGAGTTAACAGCTGTGAATGATTTCCCGAAGTTTTTCTGGAAAACGTTAGTGAGCTGTCACCTGAAAGAGAAGTGGAATTTGCTATATATTTAAATCCTGGAACTAGTCCGGTGTCGATGGCGCCGTATCGCATGTCGGCATCCGAGCAGACTGAAATGAAGAAGCAATTAGAGTAGTTACTTGAAAAGAAGTTTATTCGCCTGAGTGTTTCGATGTGGGGTGCTCTTGTGTTGTTGGTTAAGAAGAAAGAAGGTTCGATGAGACTGTGTGTTGATTATAGGCAGTTGAATAAAGTTACGATCAAGAATCGGTATCCATTACCGAGGATTGATGATTTGATAGATCAACTAGTTGGAGCTTGTGTATTCAGTAAGATTGATCTGAGGTATGGATATCATCAGATTCGTGTAAAAGTGAAAGATATTCAGAATGGTATTAGAATTATGCTGGAATTGTTGAAAGACAATAAGCTCTATGCGAAGTTGTCTAAGTGTAAATTCTGGTTGAGTGAAGTAAGCTTTCTTGGTCATGTGATTTCCAAGAATGGTATTTTTGTCAATCCTACGAAGGTAGAAGCGGTATCTCAGTGAGAAGCACCAAAGAATGCTTCTAAAATCCATAGTTTTCTTGGTCTTGCAGGTTACTATAGAAAGTTCATTGAGGGATTTTCGAAGTTAGCTTTGCCGCAGACTAAATTGACGAGAAAAGGACAAGTGTTTGTATGGGATTCTGAATGTGAGAAAGGTTTCCAAGAGTTTAAGAAGAGATTGACTAGTTCTCCGATTTTGATATTGCTGAATCCGATAGAATCTTTTATTGTGTACTGTGATGCTTCACTGATGGGTTTAGGTGGTGCTTTAATGCAGGATAATCATGTAGTAGCTTATGCTTCAAGACAGTTGAAGATTCATGAAATGAATTATCCGACTCATGATTTGGAATTGGCGGCTGTGGTATTTGTTTTGAAATTGTGGAGGCATTATTTGTATGGTTCTCGATTTGAGGTATTCAGCGATCATAAGAGTCTGAAATATCTCTTCAATCAGAAAGAGCTCTATATGAGGCAACGAAGATGGTTAGAATTTCTGAAGGATTATGATTTTGGGTTGAATTACCATCCTGGTAAGGCAAATGTTGTTGCATATGCGTTGAGTAGAAAGTCTTTGCATATGTCTATGCTGGTGGTGCGTGAATTAGATTTAGTTGAACGGTTCAGAGACTTGAGTCTAGTATGTGAGAATACTCCTAATAGTGTTAAGTTGGGTATGTTGAAATTGACTAGTGGTATTCTTGATGAGATTCGAATCGGACATAAATCTGATGTTGGTTTAGTTCATAAATTAACGTTGATCAACCAAGGTCAAGGAGGTGATTTCCGAATTGACGGAAATGGTGTTATGAGATTTGGTGATAGAGTTTGTGTTCCGGATATTGCTGAGATTAAGAAGAGTATTCTAGAGGAAGGACATCGTAGTGGATTGAGTATTCATCCTGGTTCTACTAAAATGTATCATGATTTGAAGAGCTTGTTTTGGTGGCCTGGAATGAAGAAAGAAATTGTTGAGTTCGTTTATGCTTGTCTAATTTGTCAGAAGTCGAAGATCGAACATCAGAAACCGTCGGGATTGATGGAACCGTTGTTTGTTCTGGATTAGAAATGGGATGACATTTCTATGGATTTTGTGTCTGGTTTACCAAGGACAGCTAAGAATTTTGATGTTATTCGGGTTATCATGGATAGGTTGACAAAATCTACTCACTTTATACCGATGAGAATGGATTATCTGATGGAGAAGTTGGCTCAATTGCATGTTGAGAGGATTGTAAGTTTGCACGGTGTTCCTGCTAGTATTGTGTCTGATAGGGATCCGAGGTTTACATCTAAATTCTGGACAGGATTGCAAGAATCCTTAGGTACTAAGTTAAGGTTGAGTTCTGCTTATCAATCGCAGACAAATGGTCAGACGGAAAGATCGATTCAGTCGTTAGAAGACTTATTGCGTGCTTGTGTGTTAGAGAAAGGTGGAGCTTGGGATAGTTACTTACCTTTGATTGAGTTTACCTAAAACAATAATTTTCACTCGAGTATTCGTATGGCTCCATTTGAGGCATTGTATGGTAGGAGGTGTAGAACATTGTTGTGTTGGTACGAATTTGGAGAAAGTGTTGTGATTGGACTGGAGATTGTCCAACAGACTTCAGAGAAGATTAAAATGATTCAGGAGAAGATGAGAGCTTCTCAGAGTCGTCAGAAGAGTTATCATGATAAGAGAAGGAAGAATCTCGAGTTTAGTGAAGGAGATCATGTGTTTATGCGAGTTACTCCGATGACTGATATTGATTGAGCTTTGAAGTCAAAGAAGTTAACTCTACGTTTTATTGGTCTATTCCAAATTATGAAGAAGGTTGGAAACGTTTCTTATCAGATTGCTTTACCTCCATCACTTGCGAATTTGCATGATGTATTCCATGTATCTCAGTTGAGGAAGTACATTGTTGATTCGTCTCATGAGATTCAGGTGGATGATATACAGGTGCGAGATAATCTGATTGTTGAAACATTGCCTATGAGGATTGAGTATCGGAAGTTGAAGCAATTGAGAGGTAAAGAGATATATTTGGTTAAAGTAGCTTGGGAAGGACCAGCTGGTGGTAATGTTACCTGGGAGTTGGAGAGCCAGATGAAGGACTCTTACCCTGAACTTTTCGTCTAAGGTATTTTTTCGAGGACGAAAACTCTTTTTAGTGGGGGAGAGTTGTAACACCCCAATATTTCAATTATTAGATAATTTGGATTTTAGTTATTTATTTAATTAAAAAAATTGAATTATTAGTATTTTTGGAAAAGGAATAAAAAGGAAATTGGGATGTTGGTGTAAAGAGTAGAAGGAGGTGGTGTGTAGAGTAAAAGTCTCTAACACTTTATTTTATTGTTATTATAATAAAAAGGAATAATAAGAGGGAAAAAAGAGAATTGGGAGTTATTTGAGAAAACTGATCATACGTGAAAATAAAGAAACGGCGGAAGGAAGAGAAACACCAAGAGTTCAAGGATTCAGGAATTGACTAAGGTAAGGGGTGATTTCTCTTAGTTATTATGCCTTATAGATTTTGGGAATGATAAGGTTGATTGAGTAGTTAGGAATCCCAATTTAGGATTTTCTAGGTTTATGGAATTTGTCCTAATATTGTCTAATTGCATGAAATTGGGTCAATCACATGTTATAGATATGTTAAGTGATATTGGATTATGTTCTTATGCCTTGAAACACTGTTTGTTGGATGATTTTGATGATGAATTGGTGATTGATTCGTATTTGGATGTGTGGGTGAATTTAAGAATGAAGCATGCTATCAAAATATAGTTTTCTGCTACAGGAGGTTGCAGGAACCGGTTCCCTGGTGGGAGGAACCGAGTTCCTGGTATATTTTCCAGCAGAGGGAAAATTCTGAGTCTAAGGAACCGGTTCCCTGGTGGAAGGAACCGAGTTCCCAATATGTTTTCCAGGGGGATGATTTTCCATGAATCTTAGGAACCGGTTCCCTGGTGGAAGGAACCGCGTTCCCAGTACATTTTCCAGAGCCGTATTCCACTATGAGAGTGGGAACCGGGTTCTCCCCAGGAGGAACCGGTTACCACTGTAACTTTTGAAAAATACTAAACTTTGAAAATTCATAACTTTCAAACAGTAAGTCCGTTTTAATCGCCGTTTTGGACATCATTCTTTAAATTAAATAATCTATTTTATGAAATAAAGAAAATAATAATTAATTGGATTTATTTTGGAAAGTGTTGGTTTCTGATTTTGTGGATATTTGTACTTAGTGTACTTAGTGGATGGAAATAGAATATGATTGTACTGATGAATTGGATGTACATTGATGTTTGCATGTATGTGTTATAGGAGGCATTACCGGTTGATGAGTAAATGCTTGCATGCTATCTTTTTGGTCATTTATTCATGATGGTTGTTGATATCATGTGTTGTTGTTGATGTAGTATATTCATGATGGTTGTTGATATCATGTGTTGTTGTTGAATGTTGCATGTTGTTGATGTGCATGCATATACATTGGTGGTAGCTAATTCCCATTGTGTGGAATTAGTGAATTGGCCAATATTCGTTGCCGAGTTGGAATGGGCGCTGTGGTTTTATCTATGTCCGAGTTGGAATGGAATAGATGTTAATGCTTTGTCCGAGTCTGAATGGAACAGTATGTGAATTTAGTTCACTGTCGGTACCACATGCATAGAGTCTTGCATTGCATCTTGTATGGACTATAACATGATATGATGGTTTCTAGTGTTATAATCTTGTTGTTTTTGTGTGTGATGTATGTTATGACTTGGATTGTGAATTAAATCTAATTATGCTGAATAGGGTGGAATAATGGCTTATGAGATTATGTTGTTTTATGAATTTATAATGCATTTTAATTATGATGAAGTCTCACCCTGACTTTGATGATTTCAGATTGAAGCTTTAGCAGCTTAGGAATTGGTGAGGATGGCTCGTAGAGCTATGCTTTTATTTTATCGTGTGTCAGTGTCATGCTCTGATTTGTAACACTGGGGAACGCTTATCTAGAGTCATTGTTAAACTCTATTTGTTTTGATGTTTATTTGGATATTTGATTGATTTCTCAAGGCATAGACCTTTGAATTTTGTTGGTTTTGAACTTATCCAAGTTTTGAGATTATTTCGCCGTGTAGAACATGTACATTGAATGATTATTTGAATTTTGTTCTTCAATAAAGCATGACATTATATGGAATTTTATTTTAAGCAATTGTGAGGCCCTTTTTATACATGTTAACTCTGAATATAATATATTAATCGCGGGGTATTTAGAAGGGTGTTACAGCCACAAGCTGAGAGGCGATTTTATCCCATTCCAATGCTATATGCTCAATTACTTCCTCATTTGCTTAAGTTTTGGTTGGTTGAAATCCGAACTCTTGCCGATCCTGAAGAGTTTCCTTTCGTGTACAATGTGATGGCCAAGTGTGATTTCCATTCCTGGGCACCCTGCCATGATACAGAGGACTATGTGGCGTTGAAACATGAGGTTCAGAATTTACATGACAACGGGATAATTCAGTTTACTCCCACAGGTAGTGTTGTTGCATTTGTTGTTAGGGTTGTTGGTAGTGCTGGTATGGTTGTTGTTGGGGTTGTTGTTGTGGAGCTGATGATTGTCCCCACTGGGTACGTGGGTCGACCAACTAGCGAGGGTGAGAGACATGCATTTTTGGGTTCGTTACGGATCTATACCAAGAAATGTATAAATTAGAGTGTTGCATAATTTCGTCATCCTGACAAACAGGAAATTGTAAGACATGTTCCCGACGCCTTTTCCACATCGTACAAAAATCCCTGGAAAAAGTTTTCCAACTTTTATATCCCCATTGGGCATCGAACCTTTTGAGATGCCAATGACTCAAACATATTGAATCGTGCGGTATGTCTTGATAGATACTGAACTGCATCTTTACACAGTTGCTGTAGTGCATTTCCACAATGTTAAACTGTATAATAGTAGTCTTCGCAGTCCAAACTTGTGCATCATCTTCATTGGGTTCAAGATCCAAACCCAGGTATGGTCTCCATATAAACCGTTGATAAAAAATAAGCAGATTAGTGATAAAGTTTAAAATTATATACGTTAAAAATAGTTGGAGTTAATAGGAATTATGTACATCAGTCGAGCCAAGGTGGTCTAATAGATTATGATAAAGGACAACATTGAATCTTGGATTCCTTCCGTAATCCATACCTGTTACACTATACCTAAATGAATGAACATATAATACATTAAGATTGTATATATATCATAGACATAAATAATTTAATATTTAAGCTATGTACTTACTCTGTTGCGTAGGGAAAAATGAACGGTTGGTAGTTGACGGGGTTAAGGGATTGCATTCTCCACCAACCTCATGCTTGTAGCAAGAAAGTGCATCCATAAAAAGTAATTGTGTCTTTCAAACAATTCTTACATAAGGAACTATATAGATGGGCTAAAACAGCGGAACCCGGACTATATTTTCCAATTCTATCAATGTCTCCAAGCAAATTTAAGTACATAAAATTCACGTTATTTCCTATACTTTCGGGGAATAATAGGCTCCCAAACAATAACATAATATAATTTCGTGTCTTAATTATTTTTGCTTTCTCGGTGGAATTTTTGTTCAAACCAAAAGAATCATAATGCGCTCTAAGTGTGGTTAAATAAATACCTTAGCCTCTTGCACTAGGACCTTCCACCATATCTCTACCCAAAACTCCTCTTATAGAGAATTGGCTTGTTGGACCGGCCCATTAACCGCCTTACCATTAATCGAAAGACCCATAAACATGTAAACGTCCTCAAGGGTGACGGTACATTTACCTATGAGCAGATGAAAGGTGTGTGTCTCGGGTCTCCATTTTTCGCACAATGCAAGAATAAACTTTGAATCTATCGTACAGTTGGAGATTTTAATAACTTCCCCAAAACCGGAACGTTCAAGGTAAGGAATGATAAATGGATCGGGAGCAACGCAATTATGTGAACGACATCTAAATTTTTTCGTGTCCTAAATAAAATGTGAAAAATAAAGTGTATAAGAAAGTATAAAAAATAATAACATATTAATCAAGGAATATTTGAATAACAATATAAAAGAAAAAAGTTACAAACGTAGCAATGTTTGCTCTTGTCCCTCTGTGAGAATCTCCCAAAGTCAGAAGAACCATGATTGACCTTTTATCTGATTATGTGAGAGTTGTATCAGAGAGAGTAAAGATTGGTGGTGTAAAAAAATCATTTGAGGCGCCATATTTATAGGCGACTCAGTCAACAAATAAGTTAATGAGGTGGTTGGGGCATTCATCCATGCAGAACATGTGTCAACAAGGAGCCATGGGAAATGGTGCCTCCTTTGATTACTTGTACATAGGCACCATTCAAGATGGCGTAACCTAGGGTAGGTGGCAGACTAGGTGGAAGGCTAGGTGGCAGGCTATGGTGGCAGACTATGTGGCAGCATGTAGCATAAGAAGGCCTGATATAATCCATCCAAGATGGCGCCTCCTTTGTTATTTGTACATAGGCGCCATCTCACTTAGATCCTATGTGTATTTTTGGAAATTTGAACTTTGTCTCATTCATTCTTATACAATCAACTGCTACCTCTATATATATCTCATACAATACATATCTTCATACAATCAAACATTTCAAACACTCAAACCCAGATAAATTTCATTTGTACCACAATATGTTATCAGTGTACATTTCAATGGTGAGACGTACAATAGTGAGGTCTCAGGTTTTTTATTCAAAAACACTGAAAATATCCAATTTTGTCTAAATAACAAAGCAATTTTTTTGTATTTCAAACAGAGACTCGAGACCAGTGAGGTCCGACGTCACACATATTCTACCAACATCCTGTTCTTACTAGTGAAAACCAAGTAACATTTTACAAGGTAGTTGTTGAAGATGACGAAGACCTGCATATTATGTTTTCTAATCATGAATATTCTGGGTACAACTCAATTGAGTTGAACGTCATGTTCCAGGATACAAAAATGGTTGATCCATGGAGGAGGAACAAGCTAAGGTGGACCTTGTTGACAAAGAGGATGACGATGAAGAGATGGAGTTTGATAACATGGTAAATGAAGATTCAGAGGTCGATGATGAACGAGAAATGCCTCAACATGAAATATACACACCACCTTCGTACATGACTACCTTTAACATTGGCGTAGATGACCCATCATTTGATATTTTTTACAATCCTCCTGTGCAGTCAGATGCAAATTTAAAAGTGAAAGACAAATTTCGTTCAAAAGAAGATTGTGTGCGAGCAATAAAAAAGTTCCACATGATAAACAACTATGATTTTTGGGTGGATCAAACAAATGCAAACAGATACAAAATCAAATGTACATACCCAGAGTGTATGTTTACTCTAACTGCATCATACAGGATCATGAGTGATTATTGGGTGATAGGCTCTATGACCGAACATAGTTGTGTTAATTCCATGCAATCACAAGATCACCGTAAATTGAATTATGATCTAATCTGTCAAGAAATCTTACCTCTCGTCAGCTATGATACGTCACTGAAGGTGAAAACAATAATATCGCACATCACTATAACATACAACTATACCCCCTCGTACAGAAAGGTCAGGTTAGTAAAAACCAAGGCTGTTGAGTAAATATATGATAATTGGGAGGATTCATACAAAGAGTTACCTCACTATATGAATGCACTGCAAACGTATGCTCCTGGAACAGTTTATGTTATGGAAACGTTGTCGGTGTATGCCCCAAACAGTACCTGTGTCAACGGGCATGGAATATTCAGTCGACTTTTCTGGTCTTTTCAACCTTGCATCATTGGGTTTGCACACTGCAAACCTATTATACAGATAGACGAAACGTTGTTGTACGGGAAATACAAAGGCACGCTACTGATGGTCGTCGCACAAGATGGAAACAGTAACATTTTCCTAATTGCCTATGCTCTTGTTGAGGCAGAAACTGAAGGTGCTTGGAGTTTCTTTCTAAAGAATCTTCGAACACGTGTAGCTCCACAGCCAGATCTTTGCCTGATTTCTGACAGACATGCTTCTTGAGAGTGCGTACAACAATCCTGCTAATGGTTGGCACGCCCCCTTCTACACATGTGTATTGCGCAAGACATATCGTTCAAAATTTCATGCGCGAGATCAAAGATACGAGTATTCGTAAAACAATTATGAACACAGGGTACGCATTAACACAATCATGATTTAAATACTATCGTAACCATATCAGAATGGCAAATCCAGATGCAGGTACGTGGGTTAATAATCTGTGAGTGGAAAAGTGGACAAGGTCATATCACAATTGAGTGTGTTGGGGTCACATGAAAACAAATCTAATTGAATCAATGAACGGTGTATTCAAAGGCATGAGAAATCTCCCAATAACCGCTTTGGTGAGTTATGCATATTTTAGGATGTCCTCGTTGTTTGCACAAAGAGGTGAAATATGGAACGTAGTGGTACAATCGGGACAACTATGGAGTGAAAGATGTATGAAATTTATTAAGGCCTAAAGTGTCAAAGCCAACACCCATCATGTTACAAGATTCGACCGACATAACCATAACTTCATTGTCAAAGAGACACTCGACCATAACGAGTGGTTGGCTAGACAAGAGTATAGGGTTAAACTACTATCTCGTTGGTACGACTGTGAAAATTTTCAAGCCTTTCGAATGCCTTGCTCTCATGTCATTGCGGCATGTACACATGTTCATCATGATGAATTGCTATGTTTTTCTCCTATTTACAAGTCTGAGACCTTGCTCAACGTATACAACAATGCCTTCCAACTGGTAGCGAAACCAGATTATTGGCCTGCGTACGAAGGGGAAGTAATTTGGCACAACAATCAAATGCGAAGAAATAAAAAGGGTCATTCCAAAAGAAAACATATCACAACTGAAATGGACGGCCTTGACAAACTAGAAAGAAAGTGTGGTTTATGTCGTCAAGTCGGACACAATCGAAAAAATTGTCCCACACATGCTACAAGCTCGACAACGTAAAAATTGTATAGAAATTATTTGTACTTTTTAATATTATGACGGAATTTTTTTTCATTAATAGCATTTCTTACAACCATCAATACGCAGATAACAACATAAAACACATCACAATTAAAACAACAACATAAACAACATGAAAATAAAACATCAACAACACAAACAAAAATCTAATATACTACAACCGTTAAAACAATTTCATCAGATCCATACATCATCGTGATAACGTCTACGTCTGTTTTGACTTCCTCCAACCAAATTCGAGGTTGTCCAGTTGTGAAGTTCATGGTCGTTCTTTTCCTCTGGATCCTTCTAATTACTTCGCCAACTTCGATTTCTCCCTCTAACCATCGCATCAACTCTTTCTTCAGTTTGGCCATGGTAAAAATGTGCCAAAACTTCATTTTCATCGGAGGTTTGGTGACCAAGAAAATAACGTATTCATCTCTGTTATGGATGTATGGTGATGTCATGACACAAAAAAAAAGAAGAGAAAAATGAGAAGAGAAGTTGAGAAAGTCTGAAGAATGAAGGAGACATGAGTGTTGTATTTATAAAAAAACATGAATACATGTAGGATGAGATGGCTCCTACTCCTAAGAAATAAGTGTCATCTGAGATGGCTTAAAGTAAGAGAAAAAGCCATCTGAGATGGCGTCTAAGTGTATTTGCTTAGTGCAGGAGCCATCTCAGATGACGACTACGTGCAAATGTTTTCTGAAATATAATTATTTGTGTAAATATTTTTAAAATATGATTATTTGCGTTTTTTTCTTCTTCAAAACATGGTTATTGTCGAGAAAAATTCAAAGTATTTTACTTTGCGTGAAAGAAGGACACGTTTTTCTTTTCTTAATAAAGAAATATAAAAAAGTATTTGTGGATCTAACTAAAGAAAGCAATAAATCAGGTCAGTTTCTAGGAGCATGTTCATGGAAAATAAATATCTAGCAATGAAGTTTGAAAGTACGAACCTCTAGTTAGTAGGTGGAACAGGAAGTTGAAACAAACATTTCAAAATCCAAAATTCAATTATAAAATAATAAAACTATTAAAAATAAAGTATATATTAATTATTGAATAATTTCAAATTCAAAAATAATACTGTATATTTTTTAAATGAAATTCTAATGAGTGTTTCAGAAACACTTTTTAAATATTTAAAATTAGAAAAAAATAATTGAAAATTTGTATAAGAAAAAACTTAAATATAATTTCTTGTGTGGTTTATATTTTTCTAATGAAAAAATATAAAACATACTTTCTTACAAATATCTAATTTCTTCCTATTTTTACATACACTAGTCATATTTTTATAGGAGAAAAATATGAATCACACGTATAAAATTGTATCTAAGTATTTTTTATTTTTATAATAATATATTAAAAATTTAAATAATTTATTTTCCAAATAATATTTTTAGAGAAATTATTTATGCATTAACCTTATAAAAAATATTTTATACTATCAATCAATTACGACTATAAATAATACTAAATCACATTGTAATTTTTTAAAAGTTTATATGGCATAACAAAATAATATTTCCTCTATCCCATATTATTTATCATAATTGATTATTTCACAATAATTAAGAAATAACAATAAATGAAAGAGAGAATGATAACTTTATCAAATTATCATATTTAATAATTGATTTATTCAAACTATCATTAATATTAAATAAAAAACAATAAATTAAGAATATTTATTAGAGGATACAATTGAAAAATTAGATATAAAATTGTATTGATAATTTAAAATGACAAATTTTTGAAACTATTTTTTTTTTCAAATATCACATTAAAATTGCTAGTATATATATTTTTTAAAATAATATTTAAATAATTAACTTTTTCAAATAATATTTTTTATTCAGTATCCTAAAAAATAGTCACGGTCACTTGTTTGTTAGCATCATCTTTATTTTTTAATAATGTAGGTGGAACCGGAAATTGAAACAAACGTTTAACCGTAAGGTCTTTTCTTTCAAAAGGACCATGATGAAAAAAAATCTCAAAACATTTAATATATTGTGTGTTCCAAACTTCATTTGACAGTGTAGTTTCCAATAAAACAGAGAGAGAAATGGTTCCATGGAACTCATTTCCATTAGAAATAATCTATCAAGTATCTGGTTGGTTAGCTTTTCTTTCATGGTCTCTTGCTGGCTACCCTCAAGTCATCTCCAATTTTCGTAGAAAAAGGTAAAAATTAATTTTTATTTTCATGTTTTTATTTTAATTTCACTCTCTAATTTATCGTTTCTAAATTCTAACTTATATAAGTGATTTTGGAAACAGTGTGGTTGGTTTAAGCTTAGATTTTACAATCTTGAACTTCACAAAGTTCTGGTCATATCTCATTTACAATGCTTCCCTCTACTTTAGCCCTGTTGTTCAGAAACAATATTTTGAGAAATATGGTTATGGGCAGGTAAATATATTTTATATTATAGTTTTTAATTTTATGCAACAATGAATATTGTTTGGCTGAATATTTTGATTTGTTAAATTGCAGATGATTCCTGTAGCTGCTAATGATGTTGCTTTCACTACTCATGCAGTTATAATCAATTTGATTGTATTGTTTCAATTTGCAGTCTATGGAGTAAGTTTAATAATGTTGTTATTAAATTTTTGAACCAAACAAATCCTAATAGAAAAGAAGTTGTTGATTTTTGTGAATGACTTATGCAGAATGGAAGCCAGAAGTTATCCAAGTATGCAATTGCAATATCTGCTGGTGTGTGGTTCACTGCTGCTGTTTGTTTTTTCATAGCATTGCATAGCCAATCTTGGCTTTGGCTTATCTCCATTTTCAAGCAAGTTTCTTTCTTATCACTCAATGTTTTTTTTGTATGGATATTGCATACTATATATCCTTAACCGCGATTCCTAAGCAAAGTGAGACTATTCTGTTCAGTCTTGAATAAATTTCATGACTTTGCAGCAACACTCTAATTTTGATATAATTGTAGTTGTCTATGGAATAGTTTTATGATTACTTCTAATAACATGTGGAAACCAATTATATTGCAGCTCAATTCAAGTGTGTATGACCCTCATCAAATATTTACCCCAGGTTTCAATGCTTTATACCCTAAATATTTACTCATGTATTTATTGTGTTTTCAATTAAAAAAATAGACATAAACACGGACACAACACTTAATTGAATGGCGTTTCTATGTTGTGTCATCTTTGAATACTAACACATATCATACATGGATTGCTAATATATATCAATTTTACTTAATTACCTTTATGAATGATTTGTTACTTACTTCTAGAAATTTTTGTTAAAATATGTAGGCATTCATGAACTTCATGAGAAAGAGCACAGATGGATTTAGCATTGGTAGTATTCTTCTTGATTTTTCAGGAGGTGTCTTAAATTATTCACAAATGGTTGTACAATCTATAGATCAAGGTTTGTCATTTTACTTACTAATAAAATAAATTAAATTATTTGACAATTAATATTAGTAAAAATTATGACTTATGAATTTCAATTTTTTCTATATATTTAGATTCATGGGTGAATTTCTATGGTAACATTGGTAAAGTAATGATATCCTTGGTATGCGATTTTCTTTACCTTAACTTATTATTATTATTATTATTATTATTATTATTATTATTATTATTATTATTATTATTATTATTATTATTATTATTATTATTATTATTATTATTATTATTATTCAGAAAATAATAATAATATTTTTGAATTACTATTGCAGGTAACTATATTTTATGATTCAATTTTAATGTGTCAACATTATGTACTATATCGTCACAAGAAAGTGCTTATTACTTCTGAAAGTTCTGAAGAAATCAAGAAACCATTGATTAATTCAAGTCCATTAGATGAACAAATTCATGACTCAGTGTGAATATTATCATTCTCTAGCAGAAGTTTGAGGTTTATTTTAGAATATATTGTATACTGTATACAGCCAAAATAAATCAATTTATGTATCATGTATAAGTGATTGTTTGAATACTACTATCAAATACGACCATTGTGTATATATTATTTAATAGTTTTCATTCTAGTTTTAATATTTCATATGATTAAGAATCTTCTTCTTTTTTTTAATTAAAGAAAATATATATTATGTCTCGTAAAATATAACAAAATATAGTGAATAGAAAACACAAATCGAACATTAGGCCAAAATCCAAAATAAACACTTAAAAGGCATAAACATTATCAGCCTTGTTAAAAAATGTATTAGAAAAATCTAATGGATGACACTTTAGGAAAGAAAAGAAAAAAACAGAATAGTCAAAAAAATCAAATCCTTAAAAAAAGTTAAAACACCGCATAAAAATATATCCAAATAGTCCTAAGACCGACAAAAATAAACCTAGTCTATTACAGTATAATAAATTAGAGACATCAAAATGAATACGAGTGTTTTGTACGAGTCAAATGTTGATATAGTTATTGTTCAATTCATGTCAAATCTAAATCTAATACATTTGATTCAAGGTATAAAAATTCGTTCATATGAAAAATTAAGTTATATTTTTTTATCTTCACTTTTTATTACATTTATCTTAAATTTTGAACTGACTTGTACGTTGGAGTGCTAATTTTACATGTAAATCACGCGCTATCACACTGAAGATCAACAACATCGGTTCAAGATTCTCAACTCACCAACTGCATCCAATTCTAATTTCAAGATGGAACAGTGACGTCGTTTGTGGGATTCGACTTCTAATTCTTACGTTTTCCACAATTTTATGATTCACTATTCAACTCGACAATGCATAACCTTCGAGGATCACCAAATCAAGAGCGATCAAGATCGAATGCGAAGGTTCGTCAAGTTCGATCCAATTGATCATGGTTTCAACTTTAATCCATCAAATTTACTAATCTTTAATTCCCGCAAAAACTCTAAGAAGCAAAAAAAAATCCTATATCCAAATTGAAATCTACGCTAGAATTACCATAGAATTGAGGTAATTGACTTCAAGGTCATATTGAAGACTCCTGGTCAACCTTTCGATCTTGTGTCACCTCAGTTATCTATTATTAGCGCGATAATTATCGTGACAATTTCGAAGGTACGACGATTTCATTGCTACTTGTGGCATAGATCTGTTACCATATCACTTTCTCAAGGTGACAAAAGATCTCCGAACTTTGAATAAAGGTAGCCTCAGGATATAAATCGTGATGAAGCTCATGTTACTACTAAACCTACTCAATCATAACAATGTGAAACGAGCTTCCAACGAAAGATTATTTGTAAGTGAAATGATGGCGATGTTAAGTGTTGGATATTTTGACTATAATACACCTTGTCCTCGTCACTTAAACTCGAAGCGTAGTTACTTTTAGTGGTAATCTCATGGTAAGATTTTTCTCCTGTATGGGTGTTAATCGATTTGTCAATAAATAAAGATGTTTGGGCATAAATAAGTTTAAAGAACAAGAACTTTGGTCAAACTACAATTATGAACCTTTTAAGGAACACAACTGTTTCCTCCAATACATGATTTCATATGAGATAACTCATAGAAATGTCTTTCTAATATCAATTACCGATATGGTATGACCGAACAACCAGATCTCCATGGTCGGGCCATCATGATAGAAATTAATTGGGTTACCATAGGGAAATCCATCCTGGACCTTGTGACTACGGAAGATAAGTCACATAAAAAACACTTTTAGTTGGCATTTACATTCAACTCCTCACCCTGCATCGCTGATCCGTGAGAATATTATTAGGTGAAGGAAACGAGCCTAACTCCATCCACGAGGGTTGGGGAGATGATCCCCTCAAAGAATCTCATCCTCATTTCATTATACTTTTGGCCCTAGTTGAATCCAACTATGTGCCAAATGACAAACTTTCATGTCTCCTATAAGTAGATTGCCAATTACACCTCGATTGATGGAGGCGAGTATCTGCACCAAAGTAAGAGGGGGGCAAAGGTGTTGATGCCCCGTTGTTCAGAAAGTATTGCACTAGAATATTCGAAAAAATATTTGTGGTTCCAGAATATATGCGGTCATCATCAAGCTTCATCCTCAGTTGAGCCGACCGTTTGATGGCGCCCGTCGACTGTGAAGACTCAAAGGCATCCGAAGTGGACCAACCCCTCGTCGACCAAATGAAGACAAAGTTGAATATCTTGATGCCCCAACGATCTGAACAAAATACGATAGAATAAAGGACATTTTATCTTGACTTCTTCTTTTATTAGTTTAACAAGTTGTCAAGTTGTTGCACAATTTCAATAATTGATATACTAATTGTTAAATGCTAGAGTCACAAATAATATTGTGTGTTGTGCGAAGTATGGCGTGATCCAACCTTTTAAAATAGGCTTCACGGTCAATGAGCATTATTCTCAATGTAGGTGACACACCCCCAGAATCTACCCAATCTAAGGATGTTAGGCACTGGAGCCTGGAGACAACCACCTCGATACCAGTCCATTGAATGCATTTAGACTTTTCAATTTTCAAGGGATGGACTATATTTTAAAACTAAGATAGTTTCTTCTTTGATCATTTCTAGTTATTTGAAAATATTAAAAGTTCTTTATACTATACGAAAAAGTTGTTGGTTAATTATTTATTACTAATGTTTGAAAGAAAAATAACAACAAAAATACTTTATTATAAAACATGTAAATTCTAACTTGGCATATACTGCTTTTGAAGAGTTTACCTTCATCATTGAGCTTGTTTCTAATCATCCATTATGTTGAGCACTTCATGTATTTCACAATCATTCTTTGTCCTGATGTTTCTTCAACCACTTCTAAAATTAGTTCTTCTGAGTGTGATACCCTTTGCCTGATCTTATGTAGAGGAGTCTGATTATTAGAAACTTTTTTAGAGCATCTTCCGATTATTTTACTTCTTGAACTTCAACAGCAACTCAATTACCTTTAGATTCTGAGTAGGTAATCTCCACATTTGCAAGCTTCTCAACTAGCTTTTATCTTTCTGAATGGACGGATAATCCAAGGCATCTTTACTGAAGAGCTAGTTTGATTCTTCTTGAACAACTGACTTCCTTTGAGCATAGTATATTTTAAATAATTGTTAATCCTTATTCTGAACTTCATGGACACTTCTTCTATAACTACAATAGAATTTCCTTATGACTTTTGAGCATATATCTTTTGAGAAGCTTTGGCCTTAAGAAACTCTTGACATATCTTCTCGAGACGATGTTGATTTGATTCATAACAGCTTACAACGGTTATCATTTGGATGACAAGCTCTTAGAGATAATTTGTAGCAATGATCTTTGATCGTTGCTTCTAGTGGAGTACTTCTAATGTTGAGAGATGAATTCATTTTCCACCAGGTACTTGAACCTTTAGAATCCCGAGAACTTGTTTTCAGAGATTTTGTCTTCATTTACGATTCACATCCAAAGTTTTGATTTATTTTCTGATTGGGCTTTGGAATAGAAAAAATTTATATCATTTTATTAACTAGCATCCATAGAATTGGGTTTATAGAAAACATTCCCCTTTAGAAATTCTGATCTCTCAAATGATAAAAGTAGTAAAGACAATGAAGAGTAAAGAACACAAATGATTTATCCAAGTTCACCTTAACAAGTTTAATCTTGTCCACACCTTAAGGTGATTTGCCTTAGCCAAAGACTTAATCCACTATAAACAAACTGATTACAAATGCACGAGAAACCTCCAGTGACTAACAAACAATGACACATTCAGTGATCACGGCGGATATAACGTTCATTGACCCCTTAAGAATTCTGACCAAACTGGTCCCCTAAGATGATTTTCATTCAATGATATTCGTTAGTGATCTCTTAATAATTATGACCTTCAGTCGGCCCCCTAAGAGATATAATTACCATTGACCCAATAAGATTTGACCAACCTGGTCTCTTAATCATGATTTCATAATTACTTGCAGCCATTATCTTCTTGAAATCCGACCTTTACTCAGTCACTCAAGGAAGCTTTCAATGATATGCTCAGTGATCCAACTTAATGAATATAACAATCATTAACCCCTTAAGAATTCTGACCAAACTGGACTCCTAAAAGGATTTCCTACAATGACATGCAACTATTGTCTTCTTGAGATCAGACTTTCACTCAGCAACTCAAGGAATCAATCAACAAAAGTTGATAGAGTTTGTGTTTAAATGATTGCTTCTTCTAAGCAAATTACACAAATTATTGAGCATATATTGTTTAACACAATTTTGAGCAACAACTCTTGTGTTAAAATAATTTACATGAAGAAATTAGAACTATAACACAATACGAGCAACAACTCTTGTATACATTACAAAGTTCTATCAAGATGTATTTGATTAGAAGTTGAGTAGCATCTTGTAGTGTTTTTCTTCTTCTTCATATTCTTGTTAAGGAAGTTAGGAGAAACAACTCCTTACTTCTTCTGAGATCTACCAAGATGTATATGATGATAGTTTGTGTATCATCTTATATATTTCTTGTTCATCGCTTTCTTTCTTTTCTCTCATTTATGAGTAATGGTCTTCAGCATGTTTAGCTTTGCAGCTTTGACAACTTAAGAATCCACGACTTTTCAGCTGGATGTCCAAGTGCACTTTACTTCAAATAGTTTATCTTTTTTTATAGCCTTGAGAGAGAGAGAGAGAGAGAGAGAGAGAGAGAGAGACTTTGTGAGAAAAATCCTTTCATGCAACAACCGTTAGTTATTAACGACTAGAATAAGGTGTAAGAGTTTAGACAATACAAAATAATGTTTCCATGGTCTGTCACTTTTCAATGGTAGCATTCCACCTTTTCTCTGATTAATGTTATTCTAATAAGCTTGTAATCTTAGAACCTAAGTTTGGGAGTCTTCAGAACCTTGTCTTCAGAGTCTTTAGCACTTGATCGTAAGAACTTGTTTGTCTTCAGATCATTAGAATTTGTTCAGCAGAACCTCATCTTCACAATCTTCAAAACTTGGAACACATAGAAGAAAAGCTTTAGAAGGCCTCCAAAGCTTAACCACAAAGTCACCATCAGAATCTCTTGTACTGACGTTCCTAAGAAACTGTTGCATAAGACAAATTCCATAATCTTGACTTCAATTGTAACACGTAACCATATGTTTTTTTCCACTAGTGTTTATGTTCAGAACCTGATGACGTGACACATCTTGATACTAGAGTTAGAACATTACAACAACAACTACACACTAGAACTAAATCATTAGAGTATACAATTGTTCTTTGTGATACCATGTAAAGTTATCATCAAAATCTTAAGGCCAGATGTAGAGACACTTCTTGTTATTACACTACTTGGAAGGGGTTTATCTCTGTTAGATCTTTGATATTATGATTGGAAAAAAATTTCAGACCTTTGAGGCGTCGAGAAGCATTCTCGTTTGTATTTTCAGACCACTGATAAAGTGTGTCAATTATTATGTAGCAATCATACTATGATTAGGACACTTACGAAGTAACAACTTGAATCTTTCCCTTGCATCAGATAATAACTCTGACTCTTCCTAGTCAAACTGGAAATTTCAGCTTTGAAAATAAAAAACTTTTGCAAAAAACTTTGATAATAAAAAACTTTTGCATAAATTTTAGTCACTAAATCGGTCACAAAATCAGTCACTAAATTTTATATAAAAACATTTATAGAGACGGAAAATTCGGTCACAAAATCTCAGTCACTAAATCAGTGGCTAAATGTTTTTAGTGATCGATTTAGTGACATCTAAAAATTTATCCATCAATATCAAATTTCGGTGGCTAAATCAATGGCTATAGTGACCGAAATTTTTCAGTCACTAAAAACAATTTTTCTAGTAGTGTCTTACGCTTGATTGTCGTTTTGAATGAAAAATTTGGTATTCTGATCTTCCAATTTAATTCATTCATCGTTAGCGTTTTGATATCAATGAATCTCCTTTTGCACAAGAATCTCATCATACTCGTGTTGGAGATAAATTAGTCTAGTCAAATCTATTCTCTCCAAAGAGCGTTGGAGACCCCTGAGTCTCTTCTTAATGTTGTGCTTCTGTTTGCTAATATTGCCAAAAGTTTCATTATTAAAAATGATAGAATCGTGAAACACATTTTGGAGTAAGTTACAATATGCCTTCCAAGGGTTTCCTCCAAGCAGGCTACACTATATTAGAGTATTTCAGATGAGTGATCCAAGTTGTCTTAAACTTAAAAGAACGTGGTCTATGGTCTTGGAGGGGAAGACCACACCTAAGAAGAATTGAGTTGTGATCAAAATGAAATTCACACAAGATATGAACTTATACATCAGGAAAAGCAATGTGCCAAGCAACATCGAAGGCTTATTCCAAGTAAAAATGTATACGAGTTTCTTAACCCACCCCATGACCAAAATAAGCACCCTATGCATTTCCAAAAATGCCTCTCTAAAACTGGAATTGTATTTTCGGTTTGCACCCCCACCACGTATAATTTATTTGTTTTGAGATTCTTCTCATTTTATGGTAAAATTTATTTCGAAAATGCACTTCCGATATAAATCAAAAATGTATTTTCGGTTCCTACATTTACGAAAATACCGAACTTAAGAAGGGTACTAAAGAACTTTCCATTAGCACAGTGAGCTAAAACTCAAAAGTTAAAAAAGGAAAGGAAGAAGGATTGAGTCATACAGGCCAATAAGATAAACTGCATCAATACTACAAACAAAAAAAGGAAGGACACACAAAAATGTTAGCTATCATAAGAGCATTGATTGAGACTTCTTCATTCAAACACTTTTCTCTGCAACTTTGCCTTCATCTTTTCATACCTTTATATAAACACTTCCTAAACCAAATCCACCAACTAATGCTTGAGTTGCATTGTTCTTGGCAAGAAAAAGTTGTTTTTGTTCTATAACTAATCTTCCAAAATCTTGAACAGACAAATAGTACATCCATCAACAATATGGAACTTGGAAAAAATTGTTTTCCCTTTCATATTGTTATTCAAGGATTCCACTATTTTCTTCCTCTGGCCATATGGAACTTAGAAAAGTTTTATTATATTGACTACAAGTATCGAAACACAAAGGATGTTGTTGGAATCAAAAGTGTATTTTTGATTTATACCAAAAATATATTTTTGATTTTTATATATACTTTATCAGATTTAGGTCCGCATTAAAAATGTACTTATAATTTTTATAAGTTTTTATGAAATTTCACTTGATACTTAAGAAATATTTAAGAATCATTTTTCTATATTAATTTATATAGATCTTTTTGACAAAACAAACACTTTTTTCTCTCCCTCCGGTTCATTATTCATGTCTACGCAACAAAATCAACAGTTCCAAATATCACAAATTTTACGGTTCTTCCAATTCATCTCACTTCGCAGGTTCTCTTCTCATCACTTTCTTCCCCTTTCAATTTTCTGAAAATCAATCTAATTACTTTATTCATTCATTCTTCGTTAATTTTTCATAATAATGAAATTATGTATAACTTCTTTTTTTTATTAAGTACATGTTATTAGGAAACCCTAACCCTAAGACCTTGTTCATAATTTTTATGTGTAGTTTTTTTTGGTTAAAAAGTGTTTTATTTTTTCATATGTTATTGTAAATTTTAGTAACTGGTAAATGATAAGAGTTTTTTAGGGCCCATTCCCCCTGCAAACCAGTATTTCCCGGACGCGTCCTTAGCCGAAGCTCTTTTACCACTGGAGCCCAAAAGCTTTGATTAATAACAAAATGTATAAATTTAATTGTGACACATTTGGTTGTTCTCGAGTAGAAGTGATTATACTTTTTCATAACTTATTCTACGTGAAGTTATTGAAGTTAGAATTTGCAGCTTTTGAATCTAAACGTGATCTTTGCACTTTTGCAGAAAATAAATGTCTCATAGTTTGCAGAAAATAAATGTCTCATAGTATCACTTCGGGTAGTGATTGATATGGGGCTGGAGAGTCCAAGCCCCAAGGATTCATCTGTTGCAGACATTAACGTGGTCGTCGGCAAAGAGAATGTTTGTTCAAGCGCAAATGCTTGTCTTGTTGGCCAAGAGAATGGTTGTACAAGTGAAATTGCTTGTCCTGCTGGCCTTACTCAAATGGAGACTAATGACGAATGTCAGAACCCCGACTCAACTGCTATATCAGTGGCCGATACTGATGTAACAAACGAGGAGGAAACATATGTGGCACCAAATATCGACGTGGAGTTTGAATCGGAAGACCATGCTTACAAGTGTTATAACAAGTATGCTATTCTGAAAGGTTTCAGCATACGAAAGGATTTCATTAACAAGAGTCGGATAGATGGTTCTGTGGTGTCCAGAAGATTCACCTGCCATAGGCAAGGTTTTCGTCCTAACAAAGATTATATAAATTCGAAGAAATCTCAACAAGAAACAAGGACCGGTTGCTTGGCACACATGACTATTTCACGGCAAACAAATGGCAAGTTTCGTGTCACGAGTTTCGAAACAGAACACAATCACGAGTTTGTAACACCCGGTGTTGCTTATATGCTGCCATCACAGAAAAAACTGAGTTTTGCTCAAGCTGTTGAAGTGAACGTAAATGAGCCTAGGTTGGATGGAGTACCGAAACTCGGAATGGGATTCGATTCGGAAGAGCATGCTTATGAGTTTTATAATTCGTATGCTGCACAAGTAGGTTTCAGTGTGAGAAAAGATTATGTAAATAGGAGTAAAGTTGATGGCGCTGTGGCATCGAGAAGATTTACTTGCTTCAGAGAAGGTTTTCGGCAGAAAGAGAAGCGAGGTGCGAATGTAAAGAGACCTCGGAAGGATACAAGGATTGGATGTTTAGCACAGCTGATTATTTCTCGTCAGCCGGATGGCAAGTATCATATAACTCATTTTGAAGAAAAACACAATCACGAGCTTGTTGATGCGTGTAGAGTTCATACGTTAAGATCACAGAAGAGACTAGCTGCAACTCGA
Source organism: Vicia sativa (assembly GCA_021764765.1). NCBI lineage: Eukaryota > Viridiplantae > Streptophyta > Magnoliopsida > Fabales > Fabaceae > Vicia > Vicia sativa. Next base: position 212,045,676 of record CM038792.1, on the reverse strand, counting down.
GTTGATGACAGTATTGTCAATGGATGCAATGTGCTGCCCAAGCCAGTTGAAGGTTTTCATGATCGGGATTACGATCCTGTGGATTGCGAATATCAACTACCTTTCAAATGCACGCGAGAAATAAAAGAGGAAGAAATCGAAAAGATTAGGCACTACTTTCAAAGCAAGCAATCAAAGAATCCTTCTTTCTTTTATGCTTTCCAGCTTGATGCCGAGAATCGAATAACAAATATATTCTGGGCTGATGCGAAGATGATAGTTGATTACAGTGACTTTGGCGATGTTGTTTGTTTTGATACGAGTTATAAATTTTATAAAGACTCACGTCCATTTGCTCCGTTTCTCGGCATAAATAATCACATGCAAATGATTATCTTCGGGGCTGCACTTCTATACGACGAATCTGTGGAATCTTTTAAGTGGCTGTTTCATGTTTTCGTAGAGGCGATGTCTGGAACCAAGCCAAAGACAATCCTAAGAGATCAAGATCCAAAAATAGCTGAAGCTGTTAATTCCGTGTCGCCTGAAACAAATCAGCGAGTTTGTGTGTGGCATGTCTATCAAGACGCCGTTAAGCAACTTAGTCACGTGTCTATTAAATCCGATTCTTTCGTAAAGGATTTGAGCAGCTGCTTTTATAATCACGAGGAAGAAGAGGATTTTGTTATTGCATGGAATGCTTTCATGGACACGTATAATCTGCAGGAAAACGAATGGTTGCATCAAATATATGAAAGCAGAAACCAATGGGCCTTAGCTTACGGACGGCATATTTTTTGTGCTGACATAGCAAGCTTGCTTGTGCGAGAAAATCTTACCGGAAACCTGAAAAAGCACCTTAAGAACAATGACTCGGGAGTTCTTCCATTTCTCAAGCATCTTGGAAAGCTTCTGACTGATTGGCACTACAAGGAATTAGAAGCTAATTATGATGCGAGCCGGAAAATGCCAGCTCTAATGGGCGATATCGTTACATTAAAGCGAGCAAGAGAACCATACACACCAAAAGTATTCGAGTTATTCCAGAAAGAATATGAAGCATGCTTAAATCTAGTGCTAAAGCATTACAGTGAGAGTGGATCATTGTATAGCTATAAAGTTAGCATATATGAACAAGTCCGAGAGTATACGGTTAGTTTCGATTCTTCTGATGAGACTATCTGTTGCAGCTGTATGAAGTTTGAGTTTGTGGGAGTCTTGTGCTGCCATGCATTAAAGGTTCTTGATTATAGGAACATAAGGATAGTTCCATCCAAGTACATGTTAAAGAGATGGACCAAAGATGCTAGAGTTTGAGCTTCTTGTTTTTTGTAGGCAAATTTGAGTGTATCATTAGAAGGCTTTTAATTTACAAATGACACACAAGTCTTGTCTTTTTTATTCTTTTCTTGTTGTAATTTATTGTAATCTCATTACTGATAATACAAGGCAGCATTTTTATTTGCTGAAAAACCTCAAGGTTGAGAGAAAAAACATGTGTATTAATTTTATTTGGATAATGTATATCCAATTTGCCCGCACTATTTCGTGGAACGAGTTAAGTTTTTAGGTCTAGACTCTTTAATATGCTTGTCTCGTCCTGTTTTTCTTTTGCAAGCTTTTGTGGGTGCTGACATTAACATATAATTTTGAAATTTTTAGACTTTAGAGGTGCAGTGTCCACGAGATTGTTCTGCCCCACCCTTGTTTTTCTTTTTGCGAGATGGACAAAGGTTTTAGACCTGCATCTTTAACTGTGTTCATTTTGCTCTGTCCCATTTATTTACGGGACTGACTTAAATGGGAAGGACATGTCCATTTGTGACCACTAATTATATCACTCACGATACATAAACATCATATTTTGGAAATTTAAAATTACAAAATGAAAAGGCTATTTGAATATATTGAGAGGGTGCAAAATGAAACGTACCCTAAAATGAGAAAAGAAAAATAGACAACATGGGTTAGGAGGCTGCCAATGTGCTATGACTTTGGTGCCTAGTTAATGTGGTACAGCTTCATTTCTGTGAAGCTACATTTACAAGATCTTTCTGCTATCAACATGGTCCTTATTTGTAAATTCTACCATTTTTGTTCCAATGCTGAATATTTGGTGATGTATTCTCATAAGTTGTAATAATCTTCTTGGAATTTGAAGTCAGTGGTTGATGAGTCAATGTATGATGACCACTCTTTCCCATGAAATTCTTGGTGCCATTGTTTTTCAGTGAAGATTTGTTTGGTGGTTGAGAAGTTTTGCACTCTGCCATACTTGGTGAGAGATATCTTCCCACATTAGGTGGTTCAGAATGTGTCTGCGGCACCTGTAAGACAAACAAAAAAATAAACTTTTACCAAATTTTTACCAACATTTACAAACACCGAACATGATACTAACACGTGGACATTCGTAACGTGCCAGTGTCCGATATAGTCAAGACACGAGACATGGCTTCACTTGAAGTATTGGTGCTATATAATTATGGACTTCTTGATAATATATCTATTTACCTTTCTTGTCTCAATATTTGATGTTTTCCTCTCCTTGTAAAAGTCAGGTAATGGTCTTGCTTGGAAGCAAAAGCTTTGGCGTAGTTTTCTAATCTCAGTCCCCGCTTTCGCCTGCAAATAGCAGGATTGCTTATTACTATTATTCTCACAATAGAAAACTCTCCTGTCAAGTTTAGTTTCTAAAAAAATTTCATCCAATTTTAGTCAATTTGGTGATTTTTCGGTGAAAGTTATAATCTATGTATTGTCTCTGAAATCACCCAAATTAGAGACTAAAAATCGATTTAAGTATTCGTAGAAACTAAACTTGATAGTGCATTTTAAAACGACTAAAAATATATTTAACCTTGAGTTTTGTATGTAGCTGCACTTTTTGTACTTCATTAGCATTGAACTTTTCTTCAAGTTTCTATAATTGAAAAAGAATAGTTGACATAATATGAAGCAAATCTCAAAATCAATTGAATAAAAGAGACTTGAGGATTTTAGTTATACCTTCTTTCTTGTTGCAGCCCTTTCTTCTGTCCTTAAGCTGAAAGGAGATGATATAATTGGTGATCTCATTTTTTTTCTGCATGCAGATAGAACATTGAATATTTTAGCGAGATCATAATGTGTTGTTTAATAATGCTTGTGTATGCATATGTAGAATCGGTGTTTTTCAGAGTGAGTTTGACGTAGAGTGATTTGTGTTTGGATTTGGTCCACTAAAACATTGAATTGTTTTAGATAGAATCGTTTCGATGTTTCAGCAAGATATGTTTTTAAGCATCACAAAACCGCGTTGAGCTTTAGAATTGTAGTTTGTGTGCAACAAACACAATTCCAAACAAGTAATTAATCAGATACTAAGTTTCAATTATGGATTTCGTCCAACACTCGGAAAATCTCATGACTTATGTGATCAAAATGAAAATGACTTACTCTCCAGAGAGCAAGCGCCATTTAGGACCAGATGTATGGTTGCGCGATGCCGATGAATCAACAGGTGTTTGGTATCTATGATTTTACAAAATTTATAAGCACAATATCAGGATGAGAACAGCTACAAAAAACTTAACACTACAAGCAAAAAGTTCTACATTAGAAATTATAAATAATAACTGTTGAAATCTGATACCTTCTATTTTCTGTTAATGGAGTCAATGAAGAATGTTTTGGCATCTCCTTGGAAGCCTGCAATTGGTGAAAATCACTCACTTTATTATTGTTCACAACAATTGCAACTTCAAAGATTACACCAAAATTTAAATTGAAGGACTATTCACAGGGCCGTCAATTTTGCAGGCCCTGTGTCTGTTAGCCACGATTCAACTGTGACAACACAATTAAGGGCCCTTTTTAGTCATGGTTTAATCTTGATAGCTTATTACGATATCCTATTTAGATAAATTAAACCGTTAAAAATTTGAGGTTCTGTGTTGTAGCCCATTTTACACACCTTCAAAGACGACCCTGACTATTAAATCAAGATACGACTCGTATGTAACAATAGAACTAATAGTAAGGAATTGAAAAGAAAAGCAAAGAAGTTGAATGGATACCATGGTTGGAGTTTTCAGAGGAGTCAAGCTATCCTTAGAAACCTTGGAAGAAGAAGAAGAACCAACTTTTGTGCTTTCGAATCTCCTCATAACTGATGCAGTCAATCGATTAAATTCTCTAATTGGTGTAAAATTAGCTTTCTTTGGAGTCGATCTCTTTTTCTCTGCATTGCTTAATGCAGAAGGCTTGTTGCTCATTGTTGGAGTAGCAAAGTAATCTATTTTGGAAGAAATAGGAGTAATAGGAGTAGTGGATTTAACAGGTGTAGTAGTTGTGAACTTTGAGGTTCCATGATTAGATTTTAACAACTTATAAGAAGAAACTGGTGGTTTCTTCTTGCTAGTTGATGCCAAAACTTCTTGATCATAGTTAGAGACATGCTGCAATAAAAATCACTTTGTTAGTAAATACAGTTTTGATCTCTCTATTTTATCTCAGTTACGATTTTGGTTTCCTAAGAAAGCGACGGGCAAGATAATTATGTCATCAATTTAGCTACGGTACGGTTTGCATTCTCTGGGACACAAATTCCACGCATTCATACCATCACCATATTGGTAACCGTTGGATCAAGATTAAACAAATTCTTGTTTTCTGATTGTCTGATAACAATCTACGACCACTAATGTACTAACGGCGTGAATGCGTTGAATTTGTGCCTGGACTAGATCCAGATAAAATCCACATAAGTATGTTACTTGTCACATCATCAACAATCAACCCGAAATGAATCGATCGGGGTTTCAGACATTTTGACACCTTTGGAAACTGAAATCGTGAATTCAAAAAATGAAGGTGCCAAAATCGAAAATATAGCAACCGGGGAGAGAAAAACTGCAACCTTCAATATTGGTGTCATGATTGGAGTTGTTGCATTAAGCTTTTCACTTAGCTCCTTAGTTGTATCAACGTTTTCAATCTTTTTTCGCAATTCAACCATCATTGAATTCCTTAAAACATCTTCTTTTTCCATTTCTGCTAAATCATGACTCAAAACCTTTGTATCTTGTTCTTCTTCCTTAACAACAATTTCGTACTTCGGATTTTGATCGATCTTCTCATCATTTTCTTGTTTTTCTGCAACATTATTTTGTGCAACAGCATTGTTTGCTTCTTGCTCAAGCAACGCAGCAGCTGCTTTTTGAGCTGCAAGTTTCTTGTAATGAGCTTCAAAGAAAGCTTTCTTCTGTGCAACTGAACCCGGTTTCGAATACATTTCCGCTTCTTCGACGTAGCGGTTTTGAGTGAAACTAGACCATTTCTCCCATGCTAGTGTCTCTGTCATGAACCTCCCAAATGAAATTGATTGTCCAAGTGCATGATTTGTGTTGTTCTGTCAAATGGAAAATATTGCTGATATACTTTAAACTCGTAAACAAAGCACGACGACACTAATTTGTCCATATAAACTCCTTAAAAATAAATAAGTGAGATCGCAGATTCGAACTCACATTTATATAATCAGATGTCCCTACAACTACGAGATGTCTCTGCAACTACCGACTTAGTTGGATTATCACAATCCTAATTTGTTTATTTAAACTATAACCCAAAATAAGTTATCAAGTCCATGAAAAATCAGTTACAATGGTTTCCAAAAATAGACACAAAAAAAAAAGCAAAAGTAAATTTTTTTTTTGTAAAAAAGGTATTTTTATTATTATTTGCACCCCACTAATAACCCCCCAAAAAACTTCAAAGAATCACAAGCATTAATAAGCAAAATCTCAACTTTCATGAGAATCAGTTAAAAGGGTTCTAGTAATTAATGTTATAAAATCATAAATGAACACCAAAATAGGAAATTTCATTTCTCTTTATTCATACTCTTTCATGAACTACATGCATAACTAACCAATGAAAATATAAAGAAAAATCAGTTATTAGAAGAAAATAAATTAAAATAAAAGTGATTAATGAAAGAACAAACTTTACCTCATTGGATTCATTGGAAATTCCAGAAGCATAACAAAAGGGTTGCATGAGACAACCTGAGTCTCCCATGTTGTTGTTGTTTTTTCTTTCACTCCAAAACGTTAAAAAAAACTTGAAAAGATCCAAACTTTGTGACAATTATTATGACCCTGTGTGTTTATTTAGTTGCATTATTTTATTTAGTATTTTCATTTTATGTAGCCGTTTGATTAGTGGTATAGTACAAATTCAAATTTGAAATTTGAAATGTATAAAGAAAGACATGTGTATGAATGATGTGGAAAACAGAACTTTTACATAATTCTTAAAAAGTGTGATGTTGGTATCTTTTCTTGTTTCCAAAGTGTGGGGTCCACCACTAACAAGTTGTTCAGATCAGAGGAGCCTTGTTCCCTTTAATTAAATTGATTTAATTACAGTTAAATTAGTTGACTAATAGATAATTACAATTAAGAGTATTAAAAAGTCAACAGAGTAAAAGAAATTGAACAATACGATACACTTTTTTTATTTATAAAAGCTATAATTTATAAATATTAACAACTCATTTATATTAATACTTAAGTATCAATAGATTTTGTTGTCGGTATCAAACTTTAAATTAATAATTTATATTTATTTAATTCAATTATCATATATCAGTTGAGCTATCTTATTCATTTAAATATATTTTTAACTCAACTAAAGTATATTTTAAACGATAACCTAAATAATTATTGATTCAATTTTGAGGCCGTGTTATCGGTTATAAACGTGTATATAAATCTGAAAAATAAAAAATTATGTGGAAAAAACTAATTTAAAATTCTTACAAAATTGATTATAGAATTCTTTTAACAAATTTTATTGTTTTCATATCATTTACGTGTACTACGTTAACATTTATCACCTTTTTTAAGTATTGGTGTAAGCCCACATTGTGAAAAGTGTTTAAAAAAATCTTCTGACTTTATGTTGTTGATTTGTTATGCTGGCTTGTTTGAATTTATTGAACCATCAATTTAAATTAATGTTTGTTCTTGTTGAACACCATGGAAGAAGATTTTTTAGTAGAATTAATATTTCTATTAATAGTAGTAAAATGAAAATAATAAGGAAGATATGCACATGATTTTAGAATATGTTTATAGTGGTCAAGTGTTAAATGTTACTATGGGAATTAAATAGAGCAACTAACACTAAGAATTACAAATTATATTACACTTTCAAGATCAACATCCAAAGTATCACTTTTGTCTTTGTGAACCATATTGTACAAAGAAATTGATGGCTTTAGTCCCAAATTTACCATATGTTGTAAAACAATCTCAGCTTCCTTCAATTTTTCATCCTTGCAAAGAAGTCCAATGGTTGAACAAAAACTTGCCACATTTGGAACCATTCCTTTGCCAATCATTTCTTTGAGTAACCTAAGAGCCCTATAAGAGCTTCCTTCTTTGCAATAACCATGAATCATTATATCATATATCACACTACTTGGTTCCAACTTTATTTCATCCAATGATTTAAACAATTTAGATGCTTCCTTCATGCTACCATTCATGCACAACCCATGTATTAGAACGCCATATGTGTAAACATCTGAAATCAGACCAGATTTCTCCATTAAAGAATGTATCTCAAATGCTTTGTCCATGTGATTTATTCTCATAAACCCATTAAGTAGTATTGTGTATGTGACTTTGGTAAGAGGAATGTTTCTCTCTTCCATTTCCTTGACCACGTTAAGAGCTCCGGCTAAATTTCCAACTTTCGAGTATCCAGCGATCAGAGTATTATATGTCACAACTGTTGGCGGTAGGCCGTTTGACTTCAATTCATTATATAATCTAATAGCAGTGTCGATCTTTCCAACATCACAATAACCTTTGATCAATGTGTTATATGTAAATATGTTAGGCCTTAGGCCAATCCGGCTTACACGATAAACCAACTTTACCGCTTCTCCAAGCTTCTTCGTTTGACACAACCCGTTTATTAGAAGGTTGTATGTCATAATACTACAAGCTATACCTTTTTCACGCATTTCTTCAAACACATTAAAAGCTTTATCTATGTTCCCGTCATTGCAATATTCGCCGATCACACAACTGTAAGTATAAACATTAGGCACAATTCCACTTTGCTTCATGTTTTCATACATTTGAAATCCTTCCTTTTGAAAACCGTGTTTGAAAAACCCATTTATTAATACGCTGTAAGTATGCTGATTGGCGACTAAATTTAATCGTTCCATCTTGCAAAACAACTTCTTTGCTAAATGAAAATCACCGTTCTTGCAACAACCATCAATTAGTGTAGTGTATATAACAACATTAGGAGACAAACCCGTCTCTTCCATCATAGCAACAAGCTGAAAACTTTTCATCAGGTCACCGGCTTCGCAACAACCCTTGACCATGATCCCAAAACTGTAAACATCTAGAACAACCTTATTCTTTAACTCGGTGAAAACTAACCATGCTTTGCCAAAACAATTTGATCTGATAAGTAAGTTCAAAAGATTGTTGAATGTGTTTGATATAGGAGCATGGCCCATGTGAATCATCTGGTGCAAGAAATGGAGGGCTTCATCAGGAGACTGAGAATGAACATAAGCATTGACAATTGATTCATAGAGAAGATGACGACATGTTGAACTAGAAGTGAAATGGGTTTGTGTTAGTTGGTCCATAAGTGCAGAGGTGGAGAACATAGACGACGAGATTTGACCTGAAATTATGCGCACAAGTACAGATTGAGCTTGGGATTGCATGCCAGAGGAGAGAAGATGATTTAAGATGAATGACACAGATTGGGAGGTGTGTTGAAAGCTTTGACACGTTGAGGAAATGAAGAATGAAAATGCTTTTTCTGGAGGAACTTTCACCATCTTCTGAATCAAAACCAGGGATTCGTGAGAAGGAGACATGTTTCTCTTTTTAGTCCAATACTGTCTCAGCTTATGCTGTGTTTTGCATGATTCACAGTCAAAGAAACCCCAATAGCAGGTTTCAAATGGTAAACAACATCCACAATTCAGTTGAAGGTTATCGATGAACAAGTTTCACACAAAGGACTAAATACCAACCAGATCAGTTTTCCATGATGTAGGTCACAAATCTCAAACATCCATTAAAATAACAAGTTATTCTTCTGTTATATCACAGTAACCCAGCATTTCCTAACGAGTCCCCTTATTCTGAGCACATAAACTTGTTTCATTTCCTTGAAGTTTGCTTGAAAATACTTTTGTATTATGTAAGTTTCTTTAAGTCAGCTGTCTTTGGGTTGGTACTTTCTTCTAATCTGCACAAAAGGCTAAGATAATGTTTTACAAAATGTTCCAGAGGAATAATCAAACTAATTAACTAGTCACTAATAACTACAAAAGTACAAAAGTACAATAATTATTGATGGAAAATAAAACATAGTCATAAGTAAAAATAAAACAAAGCCATTAATACAACACAAAGTAAAGAAAACGACAGTGGTGACTCACAACTTCAAACACAAAAAGAAGAAATAACAGAAAAATATTGAGTGGCATCTTCTGGAGCTACTTTATTCTATACTCAGGATCTTGGGCCAACGGATCCGAACTAGTTACTAATCTCTATAGCATCATCAAACCCCATAATTTGTCATCACATTTACTAACCTGACAATTTTTTAAATCCATTCTACTAACAGATATACTTCCACAATTAAAAATTGAACAAATGTTACATACACATCTCTAAATGAATAATAAACCAATCCTGGAAGCACCTTAACAAACAATATCTATTCGCAAACACGTTTCAAGTATGATACATAGGTACGGGTACGGTACCTGTACTTCAGCGTTTTAGAAGTACTCATGCTTTAGTTAACAACAATTATAAACAAGTTATACTCAAAATCAACATAAGCAAACTCATTGTTGCATTTCAACAAACACCTTGTTTGCAAAGCTCAAACGCCTATGTCAAAAGAGTAGTAACATCAGAAACAAGCCCAGCATATAATTTAGTTTGGCATAAACAAAATGTTTTTACCATTGAATTTTTAGCAGCGAAATTGGAGTTATAGCAAGAATGCAGAAACGAATGGGTATGTGAGTTACCTTCCCATAAGGAAGAGGGAGATAGATAGATATAGAGAAGTACAATGGATTTGTGTTCTCTGAAGAAGCTGGACGGCGGCGCTTTATCGGAGTTTTAACAGCCTGGTCGCACGATTGGTGCTGTCACGAAAGGTGGGAAAAACAAAGTCATCAACTATATGTAGAGCACCCAGAATTGATTTTAAGGGAATAAAATTGATTTTGTCATGTTTAATTGCTCCCAAATAGAATTGATTATGCTTTTTGAAATTGATTTGGCATTAAAGTTTATTTTTCAAATCACTTTTGTAGGGTTTAGTCTCCTTTAAGTCAATTGAGTTATAGTTATGAAGAGATATTAGATTATATTAATTCAGTTTAATTGATAGGTGTGTAGAGATATTAGATATAGAGACACCAATTTGAATCATAAGATCTCATTAAATCAACTGAGTTGATATGTGTAGAGATAATAAATACATAGACAGGGGTTCAAACCATTAGGGACTCAATAAATCAACTTTAAATTAATTGAGTTGATAGTTGTGGAGAAATATTAAATACAGACATGGATTCGAACTATTAAGTCTTATTAAATTAGCTTAGTTGATAATTGTGCAGAGATATTAGATACATTAGTTGAGTTGATAGTTGTGGAGAGATATTAAAAACAGACACGGATTTGAACCATTAAGTCTTATTAAGTTAGCTTAGTTGATAATTGTGCAGAGATATTAGATACATTAACTGAGTTGATAGTTGTGGAGAGATATTAGAAACAGACACGGATTTGAATCATTAAGTCTTATTAAATTAATTTAGTTGATAATTGTGCAGAAATATTAGATACATTAGCTGAGTTGATAGTTGTAGAAAGATATTAGAAACAGACACAAATTCGAACCATTAAGTCTTATTAAGTTATCTTAGTTGATAATTGTGCAGAGATATTAAATACAGAGACATTGATTTATACCATTAGATTATATTAAAGACATGAATTTGAACCATTAAATTATATCAAGTTGTCTTTGAATTGATGAATTAGTTGACAAAATATTAGATAGAGATAAACTCATATTTATTTATTTTCTCATATGGATATGATGATCATCCAAATATAGTCTAACGGCCGAGACTACACTTTGAAGACTTGATAAAAAAAACTCAATAAAATTTTCTTCACTGAATAAGCAACTCCAACACCAACACGTATAAAATCAATTCATTCAAAATTATTTTTCTCTCATTTATAACCAAACACAAGCTTGAAAGATATGAATTTTATTATCCAATATTTATCTGATGGAAGAAAATCCAGACACATTTAACTGTTAGGTTGTAAGAAAATACATGTCTGCAAATCCTACCTCAAGTGACAAAAGACAATATAACGCTACAATTACTGATTGGTTATTACCACTTCGTCTTCGTATGTCTTATGAAAGAAAAAAAAGTTGAGTTTGAACTTGTAGGTATCAGCTTCTTGTTCTACATTGCTAAGACCTTGTGATTCTTTGGTACAAAATAATACAAACACTTTCAAAATAAAGAAAAAGAAGATACATATATTCCCTTTACAAATTTCTAAAAATCAACAAGTCTCAAAATTACTTGCTTTGTAGAATGATGTCACACATACTCACTCCCTCAAGAAACATGCTCTCTAACCTCTAACCTTGTGATCCTTGCACATCACTCTTAAGATTCAGACCAACTCGTTTTACGCTACGAGAACGAAAAATGAGCAGCGCATTGTTTATAAATCAACATCACGGCCGTGCCGATCGCGTCCATTGATATCCATGAATCCTGAAGTCGAGCTTCTTCTCCTTCTATTATGATGTTTCATCCTTGTTCTCCCTCTTCTATGACCCGAACACACTACATAAACCACAACCAAGAAACCGAATCCAGAAAACGCCCATAGGAACACCACCCAAAACCTGAAAGAACTCGGAATCTCGTCTTTCTGAACACTCGCTAATTCCTCTGAATGGTTTGTCGAGGTCACGTGATTAGTTTTTGAATTAATCATTACATCGGTGTGGCCGATTTCACTTGAAGTTCCACTTTCTTCTGTTTTCTCATCGCCTTTTATTGTCAATAACGAATCAGCAGTAGGACACCTCTTCTTGTGATGAATTTCGAGTGCTTCATTAAGGGTTTTTCCACATTCTATGCTGAGCATGTCTCGTCGTAGATTCTCTGGATTAGCCTGGTCGAGAGTCGAGGGTTCTGGTGGATCTGGGAATTTGGCCCAGCATTTGTTGACCATGTCAACTTCTCGCCATTCTGCTTTGTCGAAACTCCAGTTCCCGACACTGAATCGCAATCCATAATGAAAAACTCGATATTTGACGTTCAGCGTGGGAACATATCCTGGGTATATCAGTATCTCACTGCTTATAGTATGCTTTAGTTTCAACTGCGTCAAATCAATAACATCACTCGTTATAGCAACAACTTTTTTTCGAATTTCAAATATGCATCATGATAAGATTGTAAAAACAAAATACCTCGGCCGCACCAAATGAGTAACCATACATCTCACTGATCCACCCGGATTCGTATATGTCTCCTGTTATATTTCTTGCATAATGAGCTCTATCAGCTCGAACCTCCTCAGTTTTATGCAGCCATAGCATCGCGAATTTCCGGAGATCATCTATATGCATAATGATCACACCACCAACTTTGTCGCAAGCCTCAGGATGGCTTGTATGCAGTTTTGCGAGTTCGTTGTCACAGCCAATAAGGTAGCTGGCAGATAAGTTTGTTAAAACACAGATTACTCGTCAAATTGAATACAGACAACAAAATAGAGAACTATATGTTTGGAACCATGAAAACTGCAGTCATCAACATTGCGTTCAATCTCGACATTCCGATAAGAAACAACATTATAGAGCCAATATTTGACAACATTTAACACTAAATAGTGTCACGCAAAACAAAAGCGATTTTTTTAAATTCTGCCACTTCATAACACTAACGCCGCAAGCGCGTCTATTTAACAACACAGGTTTAAATTAAGAGTGGCAAATGGGCATGCCTGACCCGTTTAAGCCCGTCCCACAAAAAACCACAAAAACTGAGTGGGATGGGGCAGACATAGTTGAGGGTCCAGGCCTAAAACTTTAGCTCGCTCTGCAAAAATATGAGGGCAGGGCGGGGCAGACCCGTGGCTTATTAGACCCGCTCCCCAAAATTACAAAAAATTCATCTTAATGCGCTTTCCCGTAAAAAAATGGGGCGGATGGGCATATTAGAGGATATAGGCCTAAAACCTTAGCCCATTCTGCAACAAAATGCGGACGAAACGTCATGTCTGGCAGGCCAGACCCGTTTTGCCACCACTAGTTTAAATCAACACTAGCAGGTCTCATAAACATAAATCCAAGTCACGCGAAGCTTACTCGTAAGGAGTTGAAACAGGATGGCCACGGGAAGCTTTGAATTCCCACGGTGTGATTGGGCCTCTCAGGATCATATCAGCATCAAGAATCACTATGTATTCAGCATCGATTTGTACGTGATTAAGCCAATGAAGGACTGCAGCTGGTTTATTAATTGCTGGATACCTAAAATGAAACAGAATAACTATCAGTTTATATCTTTTTCAAAATCGGCATTAAACATCTATAACAGAATGATGCTACAAACGTCAATAAAAAGTGATATTTGACACTCAATAATTTAGGTACAATTTTTAGATATTATTAAGAAAAGCAGAAACTATTTCAAGCTTGTTTAGCATAATGAAAATCACTTAAAAAAAATCCATCAAAAGTGATTTTTAAGAGAAGCTACTCAAAAGAACTTAACAATTACCAATCTCCTGTTAATGGATGTCGATTCATAGAAGGGACATAATGAGTAGGAGCCAGATCATGGCCTTTATACTTCACTAAATCCTCGCCGGAGCAGCTAAGTAGTCTGGTTACGTTTCCGGGCTGTCCACTCAAACGAAAACTGTGCATAAATCCTACAGTTTGCCAATCGAAGTACGTCGTGCATTCCGTGGAAAAAAGTGTATGGATTTTGGGATGCGGCTTTCCATCATCATTATCAACGGGTGCTTTGACGATTTCTTCATCCATCATTTTTAAAGTAGCAGGAGTCACATATTTTGGCTTAGTTAGTTCGGCAAAAGATTTGCTTTTTAAAAAGCTCAAGTATTTCGACCAAGCTGGCTTAGGGCAACCGTTTGCTCCATGGAGTAATACAAGACCTTCGTTTATTGTGTTTATGCACTCTATGCTTATAAATAGCCCTCGCCTTCGGTTAGCGTCGAGTTCCAACTGTAATAACTGCAATTAAATGCTTTCTAATATTAGAAAACATTAGAAAATGCTGATGCCATATATGTATGTACACTTACAACCTCTGTAGCAGCGACCGACACTTGTGAAAAAAGGTGTGTTCGTTCAGTGAGGGTGTCCGAAACCAACACCGACACTTGTGAATATGATTAATTTATTCATTTTTTCAAACTATTACCGATGTCAACGTGTCAGTGTCGGTGCCGTGTTTCAGATCTCCGTGCTTCATAGCTTACGATAAACGGAGCATTAGCAAATTGCAAATATAACACAGAATTTTCTTCTACAAGACAACTAGACCATGTGGAAAAAAAATTCTAAACACATGAGGTTTCGTGATATGTAAATACTTGGCTTGCATACCTCTTTCGGATAAGGAGGCTCAGGAAAGAGCCGGTTACATTGATAAACAATTGCATCATCATGGTGAGCCAGTTTATTAAACGACCAATTCCCGACACTAAATGGAAGCCCATAATGAAGAAGAACCGGCTCAATTCCCTCTGGAGGAACATAACCCGGGTAGAGCATCAAGTTATCATTGATCTTGTGCCGAAGTCCTATCTGCAAACAAGAGAGGAGAACCCAAAGGAGAAGACAGAAAGAAAAAGAAATCACAAAGAAACAATTAGTGGAAGCTGAATAGTCAATCACAATAACCAAAGTGATAATTTACGGTATTTTACACACTTCTGCAGCACCAAAAGAGTATCCATACATCTCACTGATCCATCCTTTTCCATATATGTCTCCAGTTATGTTTGTTGCCCAGTGTTCTTTATCTTCCCGTACTTCTTCTGTTTTTGAAAGCCACAAGGGGGCAAATTTCCGCAGGTCGCTTATATGATAGGCCAAAAGTCCGCCAACTTTGTCGCACAGCTCAGGGTTTTTGGTGTGCAGTTTAGCCAAAATATTGTCACAACCTTTTAAGTACCTGAAGAATTTTTTTCCATATATAACAAGTTTCAATCATGAACTAGAAAATGAAATACCGAACATCACGCGCGCGCACACACACACGCATAGTCAATATGAAACAAGTAATAAATTATTGACTACCCATAATATGCTGCAACAGGTTTTCCTTTCTCGGCGCCAAGTTCCCAAGGTAAAATTGGGCCACGGATAATCATGTCTGCGTCGAGAATCAGAACCCAATCAACATTTATTGCATCTTTACTATGTTTAAGCCAGTGTACTACCCCAGCAGGTTTGTTTATTGCAGGGTACCTACATAGATGACAAAAAATTATTTCATTTTGCATCTTGGGAAAAACATTCTATATATAAAAATCATTATTTAAATACTAGGACTCAGAGACAGTGTAGTCTAAATTTAGTGTTGGATCATAAGATCATGATAAGGATGCCTGAGAGTAGTACGATGAGAGAAAGATCGTTTTCCTCGCCAGCTTGGTTTAAGATTGAACTTTTTGAAGAAAGATCATACAAAAAACGTGTTTGGTCTTTTTTTGGGCCTGTATTATGATTTTTCATGTTTTGTGTATGTATGTGTGTATATATAAAAGTATAAAATTACCTATTTTCCCTTCGGTAGGATCTTACGTGTTGTGCTAACGGTCCGAGTTTGACCGATCCTACTTAAGATCTCGTGCTTGACTACATTGCTCAGAGCTACCCTATTTATCGTAATTACAAGAACCAAGGTATAATTACTCTATTTAGATTATACTCCTACTTAACAATTGAATCACACAAATCTAGATCAAAAATCACATGAACACTTTCATCACTTCCACATAAACCCAGCAACACTTGCACATATAGTTTCAAGAAATAACAAACACTAACCCCAAGCATGCCTAGGAAGAACAACAATTCTAGCTACTGCAAATAACTATACACAGACAAACAAAAACACAAGAAGCAAATTTCAAGAGTAATTAAAACAAACCACCAAAGCCAACCACATTAATGATTAATGAACTTCATTTAAGATCCGAATCAGACCAATCAGAGAACCCCGAAACTCGATTTTTGGCTTAAACATATTGATCAGCCTTTACTTACTAGACATAAATTTGGATTACCAAGGTCCTTTCCTCTAGGAAAGAGTGATTAAGAAAAAAAGTCAACCACATTAACATCACTTCACGATTAACCACACAAACCAATCTACACTTCATAATCCAAATTCCAAAACATTCACTTTCAACACTAATTATCATTAGTACTAGCATTAACATCTATGAAACACCGGCACATACACCAGACACCAGATACGGCATCTAAATTCTATACCTATAAAACGTTGTGCAGACAGCATACACATGTCAAACACCAGACACACTTTCCATCCGAATTATCAGTGCTAGCTAGATTAGCATTACTAATTCAATATTATTACTATCTTACCAATCACCAGTTTTGGGATGTCTACTCATAGAAGGAACCTCAAAAGTGGGAGCCAAATGCATCCCTTTATAATTCTTCTTCTCTTCATCAGTACAACTCAAAAGACGAGTAATAGGCCCAGGTTGTTTAGCTTTCCTATAACTATTCATCAACCCAACCGTTTGCCAATCAAAGTAATTATGACATTCAACAGAAAACAGTGTGTGCACCCTCCAAGACACCTTCTTTGCCCCTTCTGTAACATCAATACCCAACATCATTAACATCATCAAAATCAAAACTTTCTTCATTGTAGCTCGATTTCAAGACTAGATGCAAAATGGGTGTCGCTTCAAAGATCGGAATTTTACTTCATGTTTGATCTACATCGACATGCATAAGAAGTTGGTGTTTTGTTGAGTCAAAATTGAGGGGTTTTGTAAAAAAATAATTTATGGATGACAAAAGATAAAGAATAAGAAGAAGATGAGGATTTATTGTATTAAATTGAATTCAATGAACTATGGAGTTGAATAATTAATAATAATTGTAATTATTATTATTATCATGATTCATGATTATGATCTGAATCTTGAAATTGGGAGAGTGTAGAGTTGGTAATGGTAGTGTTGTGTATAATCTTCAACTCTTTGGAATTTTCTGTCCCTTCTATTATTAGTTATACTTAGTTATATACTTGTTACAACAAAAATTAAAGTGTCACTTTTAATTTTATAAAATTCAATTGGAAAAGAGACTATTTATTTATTTTTTTAAATGATGAAATTCTTATATTGAGTTATTATAAAAAATATTAAGAGATTGAATAAAAATTGAATTTTAGATTTTTAGTTATCATGGTCGGTTCCGACTTTTTAGAGGTCTTGAATAAATAATAAAAGTTTAGCTCTAATAAAAAATGGAACAACTATCTTTGAATTTATATTTTCTTATTTGCATTGTATTTGTCTCTTTTGTTTTTGCGAGAAAGGTCGTTGTGTCAACTCAAAGGAAAGGCGGTGGTTGTGCTTGTCATTGTAGGTGGCGGCGTAATGTAATGGTTTGCGCGCATGGGAGGCAATGGTCCGAAGAGTTAAAAGAGATCTAGATGCGTGAAAAGTGAAAATTTATTGAGAAATATAATGTGAATTTTATTATTGGTATTGATAAAATTAAAGAGAGATATTTTTATTTTTAAATTATAAACAACATTATTAAAATTTAAAATAGTTCTAAGTATGTCAATAGAATTTGACTAATACAAATATGATTTTTATATCTGCAATATTAATATCGAAGTGTTTTAATTAATAACCAATTAAATTTTAAAATTGTAAAATATGAAAATACCGATTGATTATATAGTTTTTAAAAAAAAAAATTTTAAAAAAATTGTATTTTAAAATTATATTTAAAATAATGAGACTTTCCAAATTTTTAAGATATAATAATAAAAGCCTAAAATTTTATAAAAACTAATATATAAATATAAGAGAAGCTAAATTAATTAAATAAAATTAGAAATTTTATAAATACTACATTAAATTAGATCCAATTTAAATTTAAATATAATTTATTTTTTTTCAAAATTCAATATTTAAATAATATTGTTTTAAATATTGAAAATTTTCGTGTCATGCATATATGGTTTTTTATTGTAACTTATATATTAATACAAGTTTAGTAATATATGAAAAGTGTAAAACCAAATAACTTGCTAACCGCTCGGCCGTAGTAATTCAGTGTTATAATCCTAGGGTAGAATTTATATATTATATAATTGTTATTATAATTTTTAATTAATTGTCCGAATTTGAAGTCCTGGATCATGAGTCTAGTTGTTCTGACCCAACACGGTCCTGTTAGTTGTATGATCAATCTTTTGATATTTTAATTTGTATTTTATTATTTTAAATATTTGCTTGAAAAAAAATTTATTTATTATTTATAGGATAAAATATATAACATTCATATAATATTAGCGAGTTTTACATTAGACTTTTGTAAAAAATAATAATTTAAAACTCTTCTGGTATACACCTCTAACTGCCACATTATAATTATAATAAAGTTGTTAATGTGGCAATTCACTTAGTATTTTTATTACATTATTAAAGTAGTCCCTACCATTTGACCACTTTACTTCTTATGTTTTTCTTTCACCTCAAATATACATATTACATGGTGAATATTTATTTTCAAAATTGATGTTAAATAAGAACTACTATACGTGAGTGATGTTTATTGATAGTATTAATTTAACATTATAACATTATAAAACTATTATATATTTAATGTTTTAATATTTAATATATTTTAGTTTAATATACTTAGTAATTAATAAATTAAAAATAAATATATTTTAAATATATTAATTAACTGAAAAATAACATATTTTAATAAAATAGAAATTAATTAATGTTATTAAATATTTAAATAAATTTATTTCAATTTTTAAAAAAATTAAGGTTGTTTTCAGTTTATTATTAAAAAAATATTATTAACATTATTTAAGTAAATATATTTTTAATTTATTTACGTTATTTTCATTTTATTATTAATAGAAATTATTAAACATATTAAATTATTCAGTTATTATTTAATAAATTTATTCAAATATTTAATATTTGCTTTATTTACTTTCAGTTTATTTATTTTATTAAATAGGCTAAATTACAGTTTTGGTCCCCTATTTTGCCATTTTCACGATTTTAGTCTCTCTATTTGGTTTTTAAAAACTTTTGGTCCAACATCCCTACTTTGTCTGCAAAAAACGTCTATGAGTCACTTTTTAAACACTTTTGCAACTGGCAGAACATTCAAATGAGATCATCAATACATTATTGAAGAAAGTTAATGATTTTCAGAAGTAGCACATAGACGTTTTTTGTAGTCAAAGTGGGGATGAGAGACCAAAAGTGTTTAAAAACAAAATAGAGGATTAAAATCGTGAAAATACCGAATTAAGGGGACTAAAACTGTAATTTAGCCTATTAAATATATTTTATTTACTTTCAATTTATTATATAAAACTTAATTTCAATAATACTGTAATATTATTAAACTGAAATATATAAATAAATGTGAAAATATTAAAATATATTTATTTCTAATTTAATATATTAATTTCCTGTTTATTAATATATATTTATATTAATTTTCAGTTTAATTAATTTTAATTAATTTCCATAGTATATATTTGAATGCATAAACTATATTATATATTTAAAAGTAAATTTAAATTAATTTTTAACATATAATAATAAATTGATATTTATTTATAAACAAATTAAAATTAATATTCAGTTAAAAATAAATTGAAATTAATATATCAAATAATATAACATAAAATTTTATTTTTCCCCTCTTTTATTTTTTATATTAATTAACAAATATTAATTTTGTTACATTAATTTATAGAAATTAACCAAAGACATGTAAAACATACATATAATTGAATAATACTC
The DNA here is from genome assembly GCA_021764765.1 of Vicia sativa. Lineage (NCBI taxonomy): Eukaryota > Viridiplantae > Streptophyta > Magnoliopsida > Fabales > Fabaceae > Vicia > Vicia sativa. The sequence continues at coordinate 212,025,490 of CM038792.1, read as the reverse complement.
ATGTAAAATACCGATATAATATATAAATTTTGATGCAACATATTTAGCAAGAAAAACAAATAGTTCAGTGGTAAGGATTGTTACCGTTATTATTCAAATGGTCATCCGTTCAACAACCATTGTTGTTCATATTTTCGAATTTTTCAAACTTAAAAAAATAAAAAATTTAAAACGACACAACAGCGTCATGTCACTTATTGGAATCTACAAATAACAAGGATGAAATCTGTTTTTTTATAAGGTTGTTTTTGGGATTCACCCTATATGGCAGGGGACAAAATGACTATTAGCTCTTATTTTTATTACTGTGATTTTTTAAATATTTTTTATTTTATTATTAAATATATATTACGGAATTAATCAAATAAAATTTTATATTTAAATATATTAAGTTTGTCCATTTAGTCTTAGCATTTTTTTCAACTTAAGGAAGTTGTTATTGTTGTATTGATGGAGGATTTGTCATTCGTCCAAAACCTATATGAGGCGGAGAAGATGAAGCTCCCATTTGAGATCACTTTCAAGATGTATTAGGCCTCTTATATGTTCTCTTTGGCCACTACTATAAGAGAAGATAATTTGGTTGTCGATAATCCTTATAAGAAAAGGACACTTGGAAGGGTAAGTATGAAGATATGGAGCACAAGTGCTCGGCTGTCCAGAAGGAGTTGGATGACTTGTATGAAAGACCAAACTTGTTGACTCTTTACAAGAAAAGGCAAAGACATGCGACTCTTCTTCTATTCAGGCTACTCGTATTGCCTAGCTGGAGTTCTCCCTTGAGGTAGAGAAAAATCATTGTTAGTTCCATGGTTTTATGATTGGCTAAATTTTCTAAAATATGGTTCTACTGATGTTGATCAAGACGTTTTAACATCAGAATCAATTCTCATTATAGTTTTGCTGCTAGGAGTTTTTTTAGCCAGATGTCAAAGCAAATATTGTGGCATCCTGGTTTGGTATAACAAGTCTTGCTGTTTGATATTTTCTTGACAGTTTTAGTTTGATTTTCTGAGATTCCTTTTGGATATATCTCAATTAATTTTGCAGGTCAAGTAGATGCAATCTTGAACAAGCAAATTAAATCTTCATCAACATTAAAGTTTCTAAATATGGTTATTGAGCTAATTTAGGATACTTTAAGATTTGTTCCAAGATTCATGAAGATATTTCTGCACAGATTAGTGCAGCTCTCAGTGTGCGCAACAAGAAATATATGAGTGAATATTCAAGGCCCAAAGATTGTAGAAGAGTATATAAAGAAACTACACAGACCTAAATTCATTAAGAACTTTGTAAAATATAAGGGGAAACCGTATTTTCTTAGTCTTAGGTTTTGAGGATTCTTCGAGGAATTTATGTATCTTAGGATACATTTGAGTTGACTGATTGTTACTTAATAGTTTGTCAAGTTGTTGTTCTTAGTAGAAATTTATTAAGCAAGAGTTTAAGTATTGTGCTTGAAGTGTAAACTTCACGTTTAGCTTTGATTTCGAGTCACTATGATTATGGTTGAATTACAAACTGTCACTGGGATTGGAACATGTCTTTTATAAGTGCGGTGATTGGGAGTGAGGGGGTTCTCATATCTGTAAGGTACCTAGGTAGAAGTTGCATTGAGTAGGGATTAAGTGATAAGTGGTAAACTGAGATTGTTTAGGCTTAGAATTAATACTACTGATAGTGGATTTCCTTCATGGCTTGGTATCCCCCATAGTAGGTCAGTTGCACTGAACTTGGTTACCAATTCTCTGTTTCTTTCTTTTACCTTCTACAATTTTAAATTTTGCATAGTTTTATTGGTAAAAGTTTATGTAAGTCATCATATGTTGTAATATCTGACTTGACATTGTGTTTGTGTGTTGAGACATCATTCTTAATGTATGATATCGTGTGTGTCAGAATTTCAATTGGTATAAGAGCAGACACCCTGTTCTGCTTATTGGGTGAACTTCAGGGAGAATATTTTCTGGTACTATGGACAAAGAAGGAGAATATCACAACAGACCACTCTTATTGGATGGTTTAAATTATGATTGGTGGAAGGTTAGAATGTCATTTTTTCGGAAATCCATGGATTTGAAGGCATGGAAGACTGTTCTGAAAGAATGGGATCTTCCTAATGTGAAGGAAAAATATGGGAATATGATCTTAAAGCCAGTGGAAGACTGGTATGAAGATGAGGATAAATCACCTATTGGAAATTTCAAAGCATTGAATGCTTTATTTAATGGAGTGGATAAAAATATCTTCAGGATGATCAATACATGTATCATGGCCAAAGATGCTTGGGAAACTCTCATAATAACTTATAAAGGTACATCCAAAGTAAATACATTAAGGCTTCAACTTCTCACTGCAAAATTTGAAAATATAAGGATCAATGATGATGAGACCATTTAGGAATAACAAATGAAGATTCTTGATATTGCAAATGCTTCAAGTTCCTTGGGAGAAAAGATATCAGAACAGAAGATTGTTCGGAAAATTTGACATGAAGGTCATAACTATTGAATAAGCTCAAGATATCAATAATCTAAGAGTTGATGAACTTTTTGGGTCACTTCAAACTTTTGAATTGGATTTTAGTGATAAGTTTGAGAATGAAAATAAGGGCATATCATATACTCACAAGGTTGAAGATGAAAAAGGTCAAATGGAACTGGATACTAATGATGGATTGTCTAATGCTATTGTGCTTCTTGGCTAGCAACTCTTAAGAGTCCTAGAAAGAGTAGATAGAAGAGATATACAAGATGCTGAAAACATCTTATCCAAAATCAGCAAAAATTATGGTCCTCAAAAGGAAATCAAAACTGATAAGTCATTGAATCAAGATAAGAAAGTTCAGTGTAATGTATATGAAGGTTTTGGGCACATTAGAGAAGTATGTCCAACATATTTTAAGAAACAACAAAATGGAATATTTTCTTCTTGGGCTTGTGGGAACTCATAAGTTGAATCTATCAATTATGTTGAAGCATTTTCAAGAAGATGCAACCTTACTAAAACTCTAAGTAGAGAAAAAAGGTTGTGTGCCAAAGTGTTTGATCTAAAAAATTTGTGCTACTGTTGTCATCCGAGCTTGAAAACTTGACCAAGTCCATTGGTATGTTAAAAAAATACACTAGAGAATATATTTCAAGCTGGTAAAGGTGTTGTGAAGTCAGGAAGTTTTGCATATGATAAGGGATCGTACTACAGACCTAATCAGCAGACTCTGAGGTGTCATCACTGTAAAAGGTATGGACACATAAGACCCTTTTGTTACAAGCTTTATGGATACCCTAAACATGATAAAATGATTGGTAGAAAGTGGATAACTAAAGGTGTGAACACTTGTCTCTTTGCACATATCCATTATAGAACCTCAATAAACAACGTTAGTGTTAAGCATCAGACATATGCAATTTTTTGTAATGTCGCAAGAGATGTCATGACATTGAACTATGATTACTTGAACAACACAAATAGAATAAAATGTATTACTCAACATAACAACACAAGGCAATGTGATAATACTAATTATTTCACCAATGAGGTAACAAGGGAAAAAGTAGGTGCAATTCAAAATGTGGCCACAATGATAAATTTTGCTAAAGAAAGAGAACTTGGAATTAGTATTATTAAGAGATTATGGAAATCAGTAATGTGGAGGTATGCAATGGATAGTTTTACCTCCTATCATTTATTGGATTATGAAAAATCAGTGACATCTTTACAAAACCTTGATTTATCCAAAATGATATGTCTCATAAACCCCATAACCTACTACACTATTCATAACTCATATTCCTTCGGGTCTCACTGCAACCATCACTCTATTAAATACAAAAAACCGATTCAAAGCCACAATATTAATACTTCTTTCTTTGAGTTTCAAAGTCTAGATATGTCCAACAGAGAAGACGTATCTAGTCACAGTCCCTATACTGCTGAAATTGCTGAAGGTATGACATATGAGATTCTTGATGTTGTTCCTCTTTCGACCATTCCTGTTGGAACTCTAAAAAGGGCCAGAACTAAGTCCCTTGCAGGAAGAATAAAACTTTAACCTGTTAAAGAAAATCTTCTTGCTAACCCTTCTAGTCCAAAAAGAGGGATCTCTAAGGAAATCACATCTATTGGAGAAAATAAGGGTTCAACAAAACCTAAGGTGATAAAGAAACTTAACAAGAAAATGTTCAAGTTGATCGAAGCATACGAAGTTTAGTGGATAATATTTTGAGTGGTAAGATTGATCTAAATGATACACCTATTGTTGGGACATCATTAGATAGGCCAATGAATGTTGAGGTGAATGAAAACCAAGAAGCGGATTGAATTGAAGTTAAGGATTATGCTGAAGCAAGTGTTGAGAAGGATAAGGTTGTTGAAGACGAAAAAATCAACCTTGATGATCTTTCCTCTAATGATGAACTCATCAATAAACGATTGGACCTTGATATTGCCAAAATATTAAAAAACAAGAAAGGTAAGGTTGATGTTGCAACCAACATAACCTCCCGAAAAAAAGGTGTGAGAATAGGTCCAACCAAAAAATGAAGCAAGGTGGTGATACTTGAGTCCAAAAAGAAGAACTTAAGGAGGAAAGATGTCCCGTTAAGTGACTCAGAGTATGATGTTAACACTGATGTCGAGGAAATTGTGCATAAAGGCAAGAAAAAATCTACATAAAAAAGAAGCCTTGTTGAAATTCCTGGAGTTCCTCTAGATAATGTGTCATTTCATCTTGTAAGAAATGCTAGAAAATGGAAGTTTATTTGTCAAAGACGTATTGATCTTGAAAGGAAATTAGGTGAAGATATTTTAAAGTGCACCGAAATCATTGATCTTATCAAAGAGGCTGGGATAATGAAGGTTGTCTCAAATCTGAGTAAGTGTTGTGAGAAGTTGGTGAAAGAGTTTGTTGTCAACATTACTCAAGAGTGTACTAACAAAGAAAACAAAGAGTTCAAGAAATTTTTGTGAGAGGAAGTGTGTAGAATTTTCTCCAATTGTTATAAGCAAATTTCTAGGAAGAAGTGAAAGAGAACATGTTGAGGCAAGGGGTCTTCAAAACCAAACCGACCCAATAAAAAACCACAAAACCGAATTGAACCAAATCGAAACCGCCAAAAATCGCATTTGGTTTGGATGTGTTTGAGTCATTTTCTAACAGAACAGTGTAGTTTGGTTCGGTTTGCGGTTTGTATGCTGTAAAACGAATCAAACCAAGACAAACCGCATTATGTTATAAAATTTTACTAACCAATATATATTTCTTTAATTCTTTAGAGAAATTAACATGTATTATGTGTATATTTTATCATATTCTTTGTATGATATTTATTTTAATTTACAAATAAAAAAAAATATTATTCATTTATAAATACTATTTTCACAAAACATATTTGATCGTATTTGTTGTATAATATTTATTTAAGAATTCAATCTTATGTATATCATTCTTTAGATTTAGATAAAATTATAATAGCAATTTTATGTATCAAACTATAAACTTATTTGGACAATTATAAATTGTTTATGGTAATATATGAACGATTAAACACAAAATTATATTTTCCTCTATATGTGTATGTATGACTTAATAATTTTTTTGTAAAAGCCGAACCAACCGAAATAATCCAAACCGCATTAGTTTGGTTTGGTTTTATTTTTAAAAGCCAGCCAAACCAAACCGCATGTTTTTTCTTTTGTGGTTCGGGTGATATTTTGCTTCAAAACCGCCCAAATCGCACCGCGAAACCCCTACTTGAGGCTAGAGTATCTGATGACACAATTTATGAAGTAATCACTGGAAAACAGGTGAAAGTTTGGCCCAAAAAAGAAAAACTGCCAACAAGCTCCCTAAGTGTAAAATATGATATACTTCACAAGATTGGAACCGCCAATTGGGTACCTACAAACCATACTTCTTCTGTTACTACTGGTCTGGGAAGGTTCATCTACATGATTGGAACTAAAATCAAGTATGATTAAGGAAACTGTATCTTTGATCAAATCATAAAGCAAGGCACCTATTGTGCTGTAAAAATGCCAATTGATTTTCCATCTCTAACTTGTGGAATCGTCCTTGCTCAACATCTTGGAATCTTAACTGATTTAGATGACATGTGCAAAAGGGATCTCCTCCGATCTTCCATTACAATATGTTTGAAGGAACACATACTCCTAACATTGTCATGACATCTAGAAGATGAAGTATTGTCTCTACATCTAAGGCCAACATAATAGCGGAACTAAAGGCTACCTGTAAAGAATTAGACGAGTCTATCAAAGCTAGCACTGCAAGGAAGATAAAGCTAAAAATATTGATTGAAGCCCTCACTGAAGAGGAAGGACAAGAAAATCGTGTTGGAAAAAGTGGTGATAGTCAAGAGGATGAAGAGGAAGAAGGAGAAGTTGTTGAAGTCTTGGATTTTTTTTATGTTTAGCTCTATTGTGTTTTGTTATAATTTGCTTCTTGTGATATTTTTTTAGGGTTTATGACCCATTTCCTTTGTAAGGTACTATGTACCATGTAATCCTCGAACTCGTGTGCTTCCACCCGATGTTTAGTAGTTTTTTTATTCCATCTGAAGTCGTGTGTTCTCTTTAGATATGCATGGATTCATGTTCTCTTTAGTTGTTTGCTTCCACTTGTGCTTTTATTTGTGTTTCCTAGTGTACATTAACTCTATTTCCTTTTTGTCAATATTTTGATTAAAAAGAGGGAGTAAAGTGTTGCGTCCTGATGTTACATCACATGTCTTGACATCTTGATTAAACATTGTAATATGACTTTGTGTTACTGCTTTTGGAAGAGTAATTGTGTGTTTGTGGTTTCTTCATGAATGCTCTTATTTATGGAGAGCATGATGTTTCATGATGCTTCCTTGGTGTGTGTGTATATGTGTTTATGATCTTGTTGCTACTGATGTAGTCAAGTGTGTAGAATTTGGATGTCTTAGCAGATGTTCCAACATCTGGTCTGGTGTTTGAGAATCCTTTTGTTTTGATATCTCTTCTGATGTGGGTTTTTTCTTGATGGGGAGAACTTATTATTTTTGACATGGTGAGTAATGTACTTGTCTGATTGTGTAACTGCTATAACTTTGATATATTATGCAGTTTACTTTGTGGTTTTATTCATCTCTCCAATAGAATTTGGTTTTTGGTTGTTTGTGCCAAAATTTTCCAAAGGGGGAGATTGTTAGTTCCATGGTTTTATGATTGGCTTAATTTTTCTAAAACATGGTTTTACTGGTGTTGATCAAGATGTTTTAACATTTGCATTAACTATCGTGACAATTTTGTTGTTATGACTTTTTCATCAAGATGTCGAAGCAGATGATGTGACATTCTAGTTTAATATAGCAGGTCTTGCTGTTTGGTATTTTCTTGACATATTTAATATGATTTTCTGATATTCCTTTTGGATATATCTTAGTTATTTTCGCAGGTCAAGTAGATGTAATATGGAACAGGCAATACAAATCTCCATCAGCATTAAAGTTTCTAAATTTGGTTGTTGAGCTAATTTAGGATACTTGAAGATTTGTTCCAAGATTTATGGAGATATTTCTAAATAGATTGGTGCAGCTCTCAGCGTGTGCAACAAGAAATATATGGACAAATATTCAAGGCACGAGGATTATTGAAGAGTATTTAAAGAAACTACCTAAACCTAAATTTATTTAGAAATTTGTAAAAAAAATAAGGGTAAGTCGTATTTTCTTAGTCTTAGGTTTTGAGGGTTCTTCAAGGGTTTTTATTTTTACGTACTCATGTATCTTAGGATACATTTGAGTTGACTGATTGTTACTTGATAATTTGTCCAGTTGTTGTTCTCACTCTAAAGCTGTTAAGCAAGAGTTTGAGTATTGTGCTTGAAGTGTACATTTCAGGTTTAACTTTGACATTCCCTTAACCTCTTATTAGGTTTTATTGATCTTTGATGTTAAGGTTTTTTACAAAACCTTTGTGATTATGAACCATGCATATTATTATGTGATTCCATGATTATGCTTTGAAATTTAGGGGCAAGTGTTGTATTGAAATACACTTGAATGTACTATTTCAACTTAATTTTCAACTAGTGTGATACTCATGCGTCCGCACGAGTACCCGTTGATGCTTGATTATTTTGTTCAATATTGATGTTATGTAAAATTTAATATTATAAAGAAAGATGTTTAAAGTATACAAATTTAGCCTGAATTAAAAAATATGTAAAATGTATGAAGCAAAAATATATATATTAACCTTATACTTTTTCTTCATACATTTTACAAATTTTTTTAACTCAACAGTTCCGAAGGGGAATAAGAATCCAAAGAAACGTAGAAGAATTGAATATGTAGTTATCGAATACATAAACAACCACAAGTACTTTGTTTGGACAAAGGAGATCAACTGCGGCAAGACAGCTGGAAAATAATATATATTTTTTTATAATAATTTGATCAGTAATTTCATGTTCCCGTTAATATTTAATATTTTGATAAGTAACTTAATATTTCTGTTAATATTCAATATTTTGATCAATAACTTTATGCTCCCATTAATATTCAATATTTTGATCAATAACTTCATGTTCTCGTTAATATTCAATGTTTTGATCAGTAACCTCATGTTTCCGTTAATATTCAATATTTTGATCAACAACTTCATGTTTTCTATTAACATTCAATATTTTGATCAGTAACATCATGTTCCCATTAACATTAAATATTTTGATCAGTAACTTCTTATTCCCGTTAATATTCAATACTTTATCATTAACTTCATGTTCCCGTCAATATTCAATATTTTATCAGTAACTTTATGTTCCCATTAATATTTAATATTTTTGTTAGTAACTTCATGTTCCCTGTAATATTCAATATTTTGATCACTAACTTCATGTTCCTGGTAATATTCAATGTTCTGATCACTAACTTCAGGTTCCTATTAATATTCAATATTTTGATCAGTAATTTCAGGTTCTCGTTAATATTTTGATCTGTAATTTCATGTTCTTGATAATATTTAATACTTTGATATGTAACTTTACGTTCTCGTTAATATTTAATATTCTGACCACTAAATTCATGTTTCCGTTAAAATTAAATTATTCAAATAATGTTTGAATATGTATGTTTAAAAAAATATATTTGTCATTCTCAAATATAGCTTGTTGACAACCGATAACCGATAGTCTTAGTATTCAATATTTTGACTAGTAATATTCAATATTTTCTTTTAGTGGGATACCGTGTGTTCGCATGGGTAACGGTAAGGTACACACATTTATTTCCAAAATCTAATAAAATAAATTTTAAAAAAAAGTCGGTGCCTATAATTCTTTCAATACAATGAATAATATTATTTTTTATATAAATATTATTTTTGTTTTGGAATTGTTGTAAAAAATATTTAAACCAATAGTAAAGTTATTATATCAATATTTAATATTTTGATCAGTAATTTCATGTTCCCGTTAATATTTAATAATTTAATCAGTACTTCATGTTCCCGTTAATGTTCAATATTTTGATCAGTAACTTTATATTTCCGTTAATATTCAATATTTTTTTTAGTAACTTCATGTTCCCATTTATATTCAATATTTTTATCATTAACTTCATGTTTCCGTTAATATTCAATATTTTGATCACTAACTAGAAGTTCACGTTAATATTAAATATTTTAATTAGTACATTCATGTTCCCGCAAATATTCAATATGTTGACCAGTAACTTCATGTTCCCGTTAAAATTTAATATTTTGATCAATAAATTCATGTTTCTGTTAAAATTAAATTATTGAAATGATGTTTGAAACTACATGTTTAAAAAAATATATTTGTCATTTTCAAATAGAGTGTGCTGACAATCGATAATCGGTAATATTAATATGATTCAATCAAACATAAAGAATGAAAAAAATATAAAAACAAAATTATTTAAATCCCTCAGTAACATACCTCTGATATTAAATGATGGTACCACATGCATAAGAGTTAAGGAGACGAACATTGCATAATTAATTGTGTTTATGTTGCGAATAGAATATTTATGTTGACCGTAAATGATGTTGTGTATCATCTTCGCTATTTTTACGCCATTTAATTTATGGAATGTATTATCATCCATTATTGTTTCCATGTTGCTATATATGTACCTTGTGCAGATGATTTTCGAGTCAAGACTGAGTGATAGATGTAGTAATGATCACTATTTTTTTAATTGTGTCATTTACTTTTTACTCTGGATACTACTTACAATACATTATTAAGGTTAATTTTATAATGTGTAATGTCTTATGACAATATTATTATATTCTTTAATTTGCGTGCAAAAACCTTAAACAACAATAATTTTAAAACGGATGAGAGTATAAACTTTAGTATATCATTTTTAAACGTGACCCACTGGGATTTATGCAATTTAAAAAGTGATTAATCGTTATGCACTGTCGGCGTAAAAAGTTTTATATTGTCAATCCATCACAATCACTCACAATTATTACTTTATATATAATTAAAATAAAAGTCAAACATAATTTAAGATCTAATGGTTAAAATTAACTGCCAGTGTAAAAACACTTTACACTATCTGTTTATTTCCATTAAATCCATTTAATAATATGAACTTGTATATTTAAATAATATAAATTTATCATTTGATAGGATATTCAATTTTTTCTAATAGTAATTTTTATTTTGTTATTTATTTTTGTTTAATTTTCTGTACAAAGAATTAAAAAAATGGAAATAAGTTTAGATAGTTATTCCTAAATTATTATTCTAGATATTTCAATATTTTATTATAAAAATTTAAATATTAAAATTTCAAAAACTCATTTAAATTTGAAACAATTTAAATAACTTTTTAGATAAAAATACTTTTAAAATACTTTTTTTTTTTTGAAAAAATTATAGTTTTAACTATGTTTTAATCTTAATTAATGTAAATTTAGGTGACACGATGTTAAAATGAATCTTTCAAAAAAATCATTTTAAAAATATAAAAAATATTTTTTCAAAGTTAAAATAAATACACCCTTAGATAATACTAACGTGCAGATTTATAATATATCAATTGATAGGGTATTTTAAAAATATACTAACTTGCTGATTTATAGGGTTGATAGGGTATTTTTTGACGGTGTATTTAAATATTTGTTTTAGTTATTTATCTGTTTTTATTCTTTTTAATTGTTTTATTTTTAAATATTGAAAATTAATTCTTTTAGTATTCATGTATAAAAGGAGAAAATTATGGAAAAAGTTAGTAACATCAAGAAATATAAAAATAAAAAGTAACTGATTGAAATGTTAATGCAATTATCTCATACGAATTTATAAGACAATTTAAAAAGAAACTCATGACAGTCATAGGCAAAATTAAGTAAGATTTAATACTAATACTTTTTATTCAAAAATAAAATAAAATAAACAAATATTTCTAAATAGATTGACTATTAATGCAAATTGGTACTAATCTTTGTACATTAACTAACTAGTGGAACATTGTTCAAATAATAAAAATCTAACGGTGGAATAAAATCAATAACATTTAGACAAGTTTCTGCTAGTGGGCACTGGAATTAATCAAACTTAACTTAATCAATTGCAAAATTAAAGATTAAAATTTCTAAAAAAACAAAATAAAAAACATATAACCTATTTTTTTAATAGCTAAAAGATCAAAATATATTAAACTTTAAATTAGATACATGATTATTGTCAAATATTCAAACGAACTCTATTTAAAGAGAATTTTTGTTTAGCTATATTTGCAGCCCTCCATCTTAATAAACTTGAAAATTTCTTAAAAACATGCATGCTTTCATCCGTACAAATTTCACGACATAAATTCATCATAGTCCTGGCACAAGAAGTTAACTCCTCTTCGGAGTATCCACATGACACCTTCAACTCATTATTCCAAAAAGGACATCTTCTAATAACAATTCTCGCACAATACACTGCAGAAGCAACAATCATAGAAGGTTTATAGTCACACACAATTGAATAATGCGTCAAACTCAGCTCAGAGAAGAAAAACACCATGTATTCCATGATCTTGTCTTCGCCAGATAAAAGACACGCTCTTAGGTTCTTGCTAAGAAACATATAATTTGTTGGAATGGTTAAAATCCAATCGAGCTCATTTAATATAAGATTCTCCATTCCACATATTTCTTCGGGAGTAAATAAGTATTCAACAATGTATTCTAAGTCGCTAACACTGACCACATCTCTTTGTTCATATTTGGAAGCTATGAACAATGAGGCGAGACCAATGAGTTTAAATTCATTGATCGTTAACACTTCAAAATTGTTTTTCGAAAGAAAACAATCAACAATGTTTACACAAAGATATAGGATTTCAGACACAAGATTTAAACCAAAATGTAAGTGTATAAGCCAATCTATCACCTTCTTTCTCATATCACAATCCACTTTGTACCCTTTAAAATTTGGGAAATTTTGACACTCATTAAGATGATAGAATTGGTTGTGATCATCATCATAATCACTCAGTTTTTCTTCAATGTGAATAGAGTTTTGTGTATCATGATCTCTTAAATCTTTGTTAACAAATTCGGAGTTGTGGGGAAAACAAAGCATCTTCATCACTAAAATCAAGAGAAAAAAAAACTAATAAAGTAAGGAATGAAGAATGAGAAAGAGAGAACTATTGTTGGGTATAAATACATTTTTAATAACGAAGATATCTAAATCTTTTTAAAATTAAAACAAATATTGTTTCCACCTAATTAGCAAAGATAAATTCTATCCCTTTAATAATTATGATGTTTAAACTATTTTTAAATCAATACGGTTGAGATTTTTTTGCTAAATCTCAATATCTTTAAAAGGATTTGGGCAATTAATACAGTTATTAAAAAGATACGAGAAATAGTTTAGATATTAACTTTTGATTTATTTATTTATAAAATAGATACACATATTTTATTTTTATTTTGTATGCTAATTTAAAATTAAACTAAAATGTTTCAGTTAATTTTTTTATCAAAATAAATTAAACTTAATTTTAATTTTGTTGGATTTATTTTAGTTGATTAACAAAATAATTTTTTAATTTTAAATCAAAGAATTTTGATCCCTTCTCACAACATCACTTTTTGAATAATACGTCATTTATAGAATTTTTTTTAATGTTTATTTTTAAGAATTTATAAAAAAGTTTTGGTTTAAATAGTATTTTAGTCGTTGTAAATTAACGTATTTTTGTTTTTAGTTCCTAATATGTATTTTTTAAATAGTTTTTGAATGTTAAATTTTTTTTGTTTTAGCTTTTAAATTCAAAATTGTAGGAAAATTTGTAGGTTTTTTTTGCAGATTTTCCTATATATTTAAAATATGTTGGTTTTTCCGAATTTTCCCGTGAATTTTAACTTTAAAGATTAAAAAACTTTAACATTTAAGTATTATTTAAAAAGACAGGCCAAAGACTAAAATAAAAAGTATATTAACTTACAAAGACCAACATACTATTTAAGCCATAATTTTTTATAAACAAGAAAAATTTCTAATTTGATGCTTCTAGAAATATTGATAGTTATATATATTTTTAAAATATTATATAAAATGACATGGGAATAAGAATAGAGATATCCACCTTTTCGTATGGAAGCAAAATTATTTTGTACAAGTAGCAAATCCTTGTAGAAAAAGGCACAAAAGCGACATCAAGTGGAGGAAAGCATGGAGTATGCGATCGCTTATTCTATAAAGAGCAAAAAATTATGCTCTTTGGACATGTTAATTATTGTCCGATTAGATCAAACAATCATCCACACAACATGTCTCCTCTCACTCAACACTTTTAACCACTCTCATTATATAAGGAGAAACCACGTCATTTCAAGAATTCAAATCCATTTTCACTATCACATTACTCCTTATTCTCTCACTGACTTAGGCGTTGGAGTGCTAACCTTGTAGTTCACCCCCCATTTCCATCGCTCCAAAAACACAAGAAGACATCACGTCATCATTTCACCGATCATTTATAGTTATGAATTGAACAGTGACATCGTTTATGTGAATTAACTTTAATTCCTACGATTTCCCCAAAGCATCGCCATTTCTCCATTGTATATCCATATCTCTGACCTTCTCCTCTTAAACACCGATCTTTTCCTGAGTAATTTGATACTGAGCTCGTCAAGCTACAATGAATTTAAAAATCACTCGATCTATCAAAGCTATTACTTAAGATGGCAGATCCCATCATCCTCCACTGAAGATGGACGACCCAGTCTTAGTGACATCCCACTTCGTTCCAACATCATAAGATTTGGTGTTAGAACAAGATTTGGTTCTACATATAATCTCTAGATTTGATGATAACAATACATATATTTTATATGTAACACCTTTGTTTTCTAATAGTTTCTTTAAGTGTGCAGATAAAATATTCCATTTGATTATGAAATAGATCATTATAATCATTGATGGCACACCTGAGAAGAACTATTTGTGTGCTTCTTAGAAAAACGTTTGATTCCAAATTAGAAGTCACAATTTGTTTTCTAAAAAACGATTTTTGTGTGCTTCTTAGATAAGATTTTGCTTCCAGCTAAGAAGACAAGTTTTGTTTCTAGAAAAGGAGTTTTGCGTGCTTCTCAAATAAGCTTTTACTTCCAATTTAGAAACCAATACGTGTTTCTAAGAAAAAGAGTTTCTCATGCTTCTCAAGATAAGTTTATGCTTCCAGCTCAAAAATTAAGATTTATTTGTCATATAAGCATTTGCTCTAAGTCTGAAGACAAGGTTCTAATTATGAAGACTCTGATACTATTGGAAACATTATTACAATGAGGCGCCATCTAGATTAATCATCGAAAGCTAAAGAACAAAAGCATGATCTCTTCAGGATTCTTTATTATTACTTCAGATCAGAAGTGCTCCATAAAAAACTTACACAAGAAGAATTAGTAGAACAATACAATATCAATTCCACTATGGTGAAGAACGTATTGTACGACCAAAGAAATTTGTCTCCCTCAATCTCATGTTACCTTATGGAAGCTAGCAACGAAAGTGACATTTTGTCCTTTTCAATGGTCTACTTTTTGAAGCTTATATAAAGGAATGACTACTTCATTAAAAAATAACAATTCTGCAAGTATTGAGGAAGTTGAAACACCATCACTTGAAAAGAAGAAAACTACTGAGAAAAATAATTTTGTGAGAAATATTCTTCAAAGAGAGAATAAAAAATGTAACACCCCATATTTTTAATTGCTAATAATTTAGAATAGGATAAAATATTTGGACTAACTTTTTAATCTTCATACGATCGGCTTTATATTGTTTTTATGCTAACAAAACAACAAATTACTCTATGTGTTATATTCGTACACACTAGATTGCATAAACTCAACAACTTCTTATATCAAGTTAAAATATGATTATATAAGTGATCTTATATCCTGTTATGGTTGGGAAAACATGATTACTCTACTTTGAGCGTAGAGAATCCTCCTAAGAAGAAGATAAGAAGAAAAGACTAATTTCACATTTTTCATAATGATTGCATAAGCCAATACAAGGTTATATAGGGATCTCTATAATATAATTGGTAACCCAGTAATAATAAAAATGCTAACAAACTTATTCTAGAATGTAGATGGTTATCACTTCATTCAATTTTGGGCTTGACACTAAATTGGGCCTTTAGGATCATAACATTACCCACCCCTTCAAAATCAACCTTGTCCTCGAGGTTGTGGAAATTTCTCCTAGCACAAATTTTACCCGGATCCCATTACTTGAACTGTGATGACCAAATTGTTATATACATACGAACATGTATACTAGGATCTCACTTTTTCCTTTTTATCATCTTCACTTGAATAGTGAAGCCAAAAGGTCTCACAATTATATGCATGGGTTCACATCTATTGGTTATTAAGGTAACCATTTTGGTAACTCCAAAGGCAACCACCTTTTTAATAAGGATGTCATCTAGTAATATGCAACAATAGTGTAATCTCACAATCTTCTTATGATTTATCTCCATTGCCTTGATGTCAATTATAGTTGCTTCATTATGAATTATACATGCTAACACACATGGTACCAAAACAACGTGAATAATATCACTATCCACCCCATGAAGAACAACCTTATCCTCAAGGTTGTAAAAGCTATTTTAACATTTCTAAATCTCATACAAGGTAATATGAATATTAAGAGGGAGATATAAAAAAATCTTTTATAGGGATCTAAAGCTAATATCGCTAATATTACAAGGGGGTGTTGTATATTTAACCATTGGAATACATATGATTAATTCTGGAAAAAATGGATGTCATTATCGATTTAGTAATCCTGTAACCTTGATGTGAATTTTTGTTGATTATAATGATAACTGCAACCTTATAAGTTGAATAATATACATATAGATGGTCATGTATGATCATTCAGGTTCAAAACTAGTTTGGGATAGGTCTAGGTTGAAGAAATAAGATTTATGAGTGAAATTTTCATGAACAATATAGCAGAAAACAATTCAACATGGTTTTATTCGAATCAAGGTTTCAACATGATTCAAATTAGAGGTCAAAATTTAGCGTAAAATACTTCTGTCTAGGTTGATTTGAGTCAGGGTTTCACCATGATTCAAATAAGAGGCGTATTTTGTTCAAATCATGTTTTCATCATAACTCGAGTTTCGTGACTTTGATTAAGATGCAGATTGGAGCGCTGGAAAGCTAATGAATAAGAATACCTTTTGATATTTATAGGATGAGTGATGTAGGAAAATATCTAATTGTGCAAGGAATGTAATTTTAAAAACGTTAGCCTAGTGTTTAATGAATATAAGAGTAACATAAATTGCGAACCATGTAAGACATGAGTTTTTGTGTATATGTTGAGTTGTAATATTTTGGACATGAATCAGTTGTTGTTGTAATTAAGTCACTTCATGAATAAATGGTGTTGAATGTTGATGGTTTAGGTTTAAGATGAACCAATATTTTAGCCCTAATTGGGAGAGTTTTATGTTATTTATGTTTAGGTTCAATAGAACTAGTGTTTGATATGATAGGTTCAAGATGAACCAATATTTTAGCTATAACCGGTAGGGTTTTATGTGATTTATGTTTAGGTTCGAGAGAACTAGTGTTTGATATGTTAGGTTCAATACGAACCACTGTTAATCTTAACCTATAGTGTTGATAATTAAAGTTAAAGGTTTGGATGGAGAATTGCATTTGTTTGTAGCATCATGCGTCATGTATATCAAAGTTAGATTAAGAATTTGGTCTAGTGTTTAAAATCCCTCAGTAACATACCTTTGATATTAAATGATGGTACCATGTGCATAAGAGTTAAGGAGCCGAACATTGCATAATTAATTGTGTTTATGTTGCGAATAGAATATTTATGTTGACCGTAAATGTTGTTGTATATCATCTTCGCTATTTTTACGCCATTTAATTTATGAAATGTATTCTCACCCATTATTGTTTCCATGTTGCTATATATGTACCTTGTGTAGATGATTTTCGAGTCAAGACTGAGTGATAGATGTAGTAATGATCACTATTTTTTCAATTGTGTCATTTACTCTGGATACTACTTCCAATACATTATTAAGGTTAATTTTATAATGTGTAATGTCTTATGACAATATTATTATATTCTTTAATTTGCGTGCAAAAACCTTAAACAACAATAATTTTAAAACGGATGAGAGTATAAACTTTAGTATATCATTTTTAAACGTGACCCACTGGGATTTATGCAATTTAAAAAGTGATTAATCGTTATGCACTATCGGCGTAAAAAGTTTTATATTGTCAATCCATCACAATCACTCACAATTATTACTTTATATATAATTAAACTAAAAGTCAAACATAATTTAAGATCTAATGGTTAAAATTAACTGTCAGTGTAAAAATAATTTACACAATCTGTGTATTTCCATTAAATCCATTTAATAATATGAACTTGTATATTTAAATAATATTAATTTATCATTTGATAGGATATTCAATTTTTTCTAGTAGTAATTTTTATACTGTTATTTATTTTTGTTTAATTTTCTGTACAAAGAATTTAAAAAAATGGAAATAAGTTTAGATAGTTATTCCTAAATTATTATTCTAGATATTTCAATATTTTATTATAAAAATTTAAATATTAAAATTTCAAAAATTCATTTAAATTTGAAACAATTAAAATAAATTTTCAGATAAAAATATTTTTAAAATACTTTTTTTTGAAAAAATTATAGTTTTAACTATGTTTTAATCTTAATTAATGTAAATTTACGTGACATGATGTCAAAATGAATCTTTCATAAAAATCATTTTAAAAATATAAAAAATATTTTTTCAAAGTTAAAATAAATACGCCCTTAAATAATACTAACGTGCAAATTTATAATATATCAATTGATATGGTATTTGAAAAATACTAACTTGCTGATTTATAGCATTGATAGGGTATTTTTTTGACAGCGTATTTAAAAATTTGTTTTAGTTATTTATCTGTTTTTATTTTTTTTAATTGTTTTATTTTTAAATATTGAACATTAATTCTTTTAGTATTCATGTATAAAAGGAGAAAATTATTGAAAAAGATAGTAACATAAAAAAATATAAAAGTAAAAAGTAACTGATTGAAATGTTAATGCAATTATCTCATACGAATTTATAAGACAGTTTAAAAAGAAACTCATGACAGTCATAGGCAAAATTAAGTAAGATTTAATACTAATACTTTTTATTCAAAAATAAAATAAAATAAACAAATATTTCAAAATAGATTGACTATTAATGCAAATTGGTACTAATCTTTGTACATTAACTAACTGGTGGAACATTGTTCAAATAATAAAAACCTAACGGTTGAATAAAATCAATAACATTTAGACAAGTTTCTGCTAGTGGGCACTGGAATTGATCCACTTAAATTAATCAATTGCAAAATTAAAGATTAAAATTTCTAAAAAAACAAAATAAAAAACATATAACCTATTTTTTTAATAGCTAAAAGATCAAAATATATTAAACTTTAAATTAGATACATGATTATTGTCAAATATTCAAACGCACCCTATTTAAAGAGAATTTTTGTTTAGCTATATATGCAACCCTCCATCTTAATAAACTTGAAAATTTCTTTAAAACATGCATGCTTCCATCTGTACAAATTTCACGACATAAATTCATCATAGCCCTGGCACAAGAAGTTAACTCCTCTTCGGAGTATCCACAACACACCTTCAACTCATTACTCCAAAAAGGATATCTTCTAATAACAATTCTCGCACAATACACTGCAGAAGCAACAATCATAGAAGGTTTATAGTCACACACAATCGAATAATGCGTCAAACTCAGCTCAGAGAAGAAAAACACCATGTATTCCATGATCTTGTCTTCGCCAGATAAAAGACACGCTCTTAGGTTCTTGCTAAGAAACATATAATTTGTTGGAATGGTTAAAATCCAATCGAGCTCATTTAATATAAGATTCTCCATTCCACATATTTCTTCGGGAGTAAATAAGTATTCAACAATGTATTCCAAGTCGCTAACACTGACCACATCTCTATGTTCATATTTTGAAGCTATGAACAATGAGGCGAGACCAATGAGTTTAAATTCATCGATCGTTAACACTTCAAAATTGTTTTTCGAAAGAAAACGATCAAGAATATTTACACCAAGATATAGGATTTCAGACACAAGATTTAAACCAAAATGTAAGTGTATAAGCCAATCTATCACCTTCTTTCTCATATCACAATCCACTTTGTACCCTTTAGAATTTGGGAAATTTTGACATTCATTAAGATGATAGAATTGGTTGTGATCATCATCATAATCACTCAGTTTTTCTTCAATGTGAATAAAGTTTTGTGTATCATGATCTCTAAAATCTTTGTTAACAAATTCGGAGCTGTGGGGAAAACAAAGCATCTTCATCACTAAAATCAAGAGAGAAAAAAAAACTAATAAAGTAAAGAATGAAGAATGAGAAAGAGAGAACTATGGTTGGGTATAAATACATTTTTAATGACGAAGATATCTAAATCTTTTTAAAATTAAAACAAATATTGTTTCCACATAATTAGCAAAGATAAATTCTATCCCTTTAAAAATTATGATGTTTAAACTATTTTTTAAATCAATACGGTTGAGATTTTTTTGCTAAATCTCTATATCTTTAAAAAGATTTGAGCAATTAATATCTCAACAGTTATTAAAAAGATTGCGAAATAGTTTAGATATTATCTTTTGATTTATTTATTTATAAAATAGATACACATATTTTATTTTTATTTTGTATACTAATTTAAAATTAAATTAAAATGTTTAAGTTATTTTTTTTATCAAAATAAATTAAACTTAATTTTAATTTTGTTGGATTTATTTTTGTTGATTAACAAAATAATCTTGTTAATTTAAATTCAAAGAATTTTGATCCCCTCTTACGACGTCACTTTTTGTCACTTTTTGAATAACATATCATTTATAGAAATTTTTTGAATGTTTATTTTTAAGAATTTATAAATAATATTTGGTTTAAATAGTATTTTAGTCGTTTATTTTTAAGAACTCATAAATAATTTTTGGTTTAGATAGTATTTTAGTCGTCGTAAATTAAGTACTTTTGTTTTTAGTTCCTAATATGTATTTTTTAAATATTCTTGAGTGTTAAACCTTTTTTGCTTTAGTTTTTAAATTTAAAATTTGTAGAAAAATTTGAAGGTTTTTTTTGCAGATTTTCCTACATATTTAAAATATGTTGGTTTTTTCAAATTTTCCTGTGAATTTACTTTAAAGATTAAAAAACTTTAACATTTAGGTATTATTTAAAAAGACACACTAGGCACTAAAATAAAAAGCACGTTAACTTACAGAGACCAACATACTATTTAAGCCATAATGTTTTATAAATAAGAAAAATTTCTAATTTGATGCTTCTAGAAATATTGATAGTTATATATATTTTAAAAATATTATATAAAATGACATGGGAATAGGAATAGACATTTCCAGCTTTTCATATGGAAGTAAAATTATTTTGTACAAGTAGCAAGTCCCTGTAGAAAAAGGCATAAAAGCAACATCAAGTGGAGGATTGCATGGAGTATGTGATCGCTTATTCTATAAAGAGCAGACAATCATGCTCTCTAGACACGTTAATTACTGTTTAATTAAACAAAACAATCACCCACACAAAATGTCTCCTCTCACTGGACACTTTTAACCACTCTCATTATATAAGGAGAAACTGCGTCATTTCAAGTATTCAAATCCATTTTCACTATCACACTACTCCTTATTCTCTTAGTGACTTTGGCGTTAGAGTGCTAACCTTGTAGTTCACCCCCATTTCCATCGCTTCAAAAACACAACAAGACACACCTCATCATTTCACCGATCATTTATAGTTATGAATTGAACAGTGAGAAGAACTATTTGCATCCACTTCCCAAGAAATATCAGTAGTTCTGATGAATATTGAATGTTTGCTAGAAGTGGATATATGTGTGCTTCTTAGAAAACATTTGATTCCAAATTAGAAGTCATAATTTGTTTTCTAAAAAATAGTTTTGTGTGCTTCTCAGATAAGCTTTTGCTTCCAGCTAAGAAGACAAGTTTTGTTTCTAGAAAAGGATTTTTGTGTGCTTCTCAGATAAGCTTTTAGTTCCAGTTCAGAAACCAATACGTGTTTCTAAGAAAAAGAGTTTCTCATGCTTCTCAAAATAAGTTTATGCTTCCAGCTCAAAAACTAAGATTTATTTTTCAGATAAGCATTTGCTCCAAGTCTGAAGACAAGGTTCTAATTATGAAGACTCTGATACTATTGGAAACATTATTACAATGGGGTGTCTTCTGGATTAGGCATCGAAAGCTAAAGAACAAAAGCATGATCTCTTCAGGATTCTGCATTATTACTTCAGATAAGAAGTGCTCCATCAGAAACTTACACAAGAAGAATTAGTAGAACAATACAATATCAATTCCACTATGGTGAAGAACGTATTGTACGACCAAAGAAATTTGTCTCCTTCGATCTCATGTTACCTTATGGCAGCTAGCAACGAAAGTGACATTTTGTCCTTTTCAACGGTCTACTTTTTGAAGCTTATATAAAGGAATGACCACTTCATTAAAAAATAACGATTTTGCAAGAATTGAGGAAGTTAAAACACCATCACTTGAAAAGAAGAAAACTACTAAGAAAAGTTTTTTTGTGAGAAATATTCTTCCAAGAGAGAATAAAAAATGTAACACCCCATATTTTTAATTGCTAATAATTTAGAATTTTAAATTTTTAAGTAATTAAATTGGATTTTGGAGAATTATTGGAATTATTGAAAATTAAATAAATGTTGGAAATTAGAGAAAAAGAAATGGGCTTAAGTGTGATTAATAGAGAAAGGGAGGTGAAAGTAAGAAAACTCACTAATCATATTTAATTATTATTATTTAATATAAGGAATTAGAAAAGAAAATGAAAATTGGAACAAAAGTGTGAGAAGAGAAGAACGTACGGGAGAAGAAGAGCATAAGAGAAGAGGATTCAAGAACTCAAGAATTTGGCTAAGGTAAGGGGTGACTTCTCCAATTATTATGCTTTATAGGTTTTGAGATAATAGGAATGGATTGAGTAGATTAGGAATCCGAATTTAGGATATTAAGGTTTAGGAATTTTAGACCCTAATGCATGATTTTGGTGAATTTGAGTCAAATTGATGTTATAGTGTTGTTATATGATGTTATACCATGATAGAAATGCATTATAATAATATTTGTAGAGCTGTTTTGGTGTTACATAAGATTGGGGTCGGAATTGGAATGATTTGGGATAACTCTGTTGCTGTCAAATACTGCATTTTTGCTACAGGTCTCGTGGTAACCGATTACCCCAGGGTGGTAACTGATTCCCACTGTGTTGCGTTCTGGAAAAATTGTATTTTTGGCTTGGGTAACCGGTTATCATAGAGTGGTAACTGATTACCTCTCTAGTGAAAGGAAAAATCACGCTTCTGTTCTCTTGATAACCGGTTACCCTCCTGGTGGTAACCGGTTACCACTAAAGTTTTTTTGAAAAATATTTTATTTTGAAAATTCATAACTTTTAAACCGTAAGTCCGTTTTAATCGCCGTTTTGGACATTGTGACTTAAATAAAATATTTTATTTTATGAAATGAAAAAAAATTGGCAGTAGCTCGATTTTTTTTAAAAGTCCCGATTTTTATCTAATTATGTTGTTTTATACATTGTGTGCATACCGGTAAATATATGTGACAATGTGGTGGTTGTGGTGTGGTTATGAATACATGATGTTGTTGAATTGTGTATGTTGTGATAACATTACAAGTTGTGAATGTAATTACTTGTATATGTTGTATACGACTGGAAGATGTTTATGATAGAAGTTTGTCACACCCCAAAATTTTCCCTCCTAACTTCAATTTATCTGACTTAGGTTTCACATTCACCTGCATACGCTTCCATTAGGTCATTGACATTGAACTGTCATTGATTCATCGCATTTGCATCGCTAGTTGCGTTCAGGTTGACCGAAAGTCAATTTAAACCAAAATTCGCATCGTTTTGTAGTTGTAAAATACCTGTTATTTTACTTCATGCATTTTTATCTCTCTACCTGTTTCTTGCAGCGTGTTAACTTATTTATATGTCGATGATATTGATATTTCAGTTTTATAAACAGACTGCTAAAAGTGATTCGACACTGTGTGGAAAATTAGCGGGGAAAATATTTCAAGTTTTCGCCTTTAACTTACTGTTTTATGAATCTACGTGTCGCATAGATTATGAAAATGTGCTCTGTCTAATTTTTCGATACATTTTGAAGCCTCGTTTTTAACCGTAAACGTTTTAAAGCCCCGTATTCTTTTTTTTTTGGTTTTATTTCGATTTTAACCATTTTGATAATTTTCTTTAATTTTCGAGATATGTAGTTTATTTTAATGTGCTCATTTATTTTTTTCGAATAATTTATTGTTTGAATTTTATCGTTTTTGACAATTTTAAGTGTCCAATTTTTATCTCCAAAAATCAAAACAAAAATGTTTTTCGGATAGTTTATTTTTTACACTTTTGAGCTTAATAGCCCAATTTATCATTAGGGTCATTTTAGGCATTATAAGAACTATCTAAACATATATATATATATATATATATATATATATATATATATATATATATATATATATATATATATATATATATATATATATATATATCACTTGGGTATTGAGAATTTGAGAAGAAAAGAAAAAGAAATAAACTCTTTCTTCTTCATAAACTCCACCTACCTTCTCACTCCATCAACGATAACCATCATCTTTTCCGTTTTTCCCTGCCGTTAACCTCCTTCTGTCTTCACCCTCCGCAGTCATATCCCTTCACTCTATAACCTCTCATCTCTCCACCACTTCAACCGCCGTCATCTCTTTCTGTCGCTTAGTCCCTCCGCCTCAAAACCATACTGCCACCAGCTCCAACTCCCTCCATTCTCGCTTTCCTCTCATACCAACCACTCACTGATTCTTCTTCAACTCTCTCCACAGTGTACCACACCACCATTTCACCATCTGTCCTCAACCTTCATCCTTCAACATACCTCACTGATTCTCCATTCCAACTCTCTCTTCGCACTGTTACCAACCCTTCATCATCCCGCCAACACCGCCTCTCTCATCTCCGCCTCCCTCTCCACGCGTACTCCCTCGCGTCTCTGACCTCGTCCACCGGAAACCCTTACACCCTTCACTGCTTCCATCAACATACTCCCTCTATATCCGTGTTCCAAACTACCCTCTCACTTCCACCATCCCTCGCCTCTCATCTCTCTCTCTAACTGTGGATTGTCTGTGACTCCTGCTGTTCTGGCTTGAAATCTGTCTTGAAAACTGCTCCTTCTTGTCTTTGGGAAGCTTTCAAAAGCAGTGCTCAGTTTGCTGTTATTTTGAACGTTTCAAAGGCACCCACTCTTCCTTCTGCTTGCAAAGTCTCTGCCTCTTCTCTCCGCATTCACGATTCCTCGACAACAGCTCGCAACGGCTTCCGCGTTTCTGTTATGACTCTCGACATCTCGGTAAATCTAGATTTCGTTGTCTGTTTTTTTATATTCCTGAGAAAACTATTACGATGTAGGAATGTAGTCCGTGTTGTCTTGTTTTTTTCAACTGAGATATCAAATTCGTGAGGTTAAGATTCTGTCTTTGGAACTCTGGTTATAATAGCTGCAGATTTGATGCCACTAGTTTGTTAAATTCTGGATTAGTATTTTGCTTTGTGTATTGATGATTTGGTTTAAAGTATCACAATCTATTCATATAACTTATGTCATTATGTGCTGATTATTTGAAAATTTGAAAGAAATTTTATGTTGAGTTATGATAAAATTATGATACACTGGATGTGTGTTTTAGATCTAAGTATTAAAGTTGTTATGTTGAAATAGCTATGTTGTTTGTTTGAATTTGAACATTGAAGTTGCTGGTTTTGTAATGCTACGGGAATCAAATTCGGATTTTGAAGTTTTGCTTTATGCTAGTGTGTCCTTGTTTAATTTCAGTTGAAATTGTGGTTCATGTCAATTTCGATGAAGGTTTGTTGTCGTTTCCGCTTGTATTCACGTAGAAACTAACCGAGAAACTTTGGGGCAGCCGGTTTGTTTTATCGTTGCATCGAATTTGAATTGAAGAATACACCCCATTTCCGCTTGTGTTGATTTTTGATTAAGTTTTGAATCTTTTGATCTTTTCTAGCGAAGCTTTTGTTCATGATTGAAAGAACTTTTTCGTGCAATAACAATTCATGTAGTTGCTGCCCGGTTTTCAAATTTAATTGATTATGGTTCAATTCCAATCTTGTTTTACATGTTTTGAGTATGTCTTGATTTGTAATTTGAGTATATACTTTGATTTTGATTTCTAATGAATGAAAATTTGCTTGAAGTTGGTTTTGAGGCTACAAACTTTCATGAACCCTTATTTGCTCATTATCTTACTACTCAAGTTGATTCAATTGACATTTCGATTCTTGTTATCACTTGTTTATGCATGTATAGTGATTTTAATTGTGAATCTTGCTTACTAACCATCTTCCAATTGGTTGCAATTTCATTTCATTTTATTTCTATCTCACACTTATGCTACTAACAAGTTTGTTATTGCGAAGATATCCAAAGATTGTTCAAGCATTCACTCTCAATTAACACATCCACACTCATAGCATTTTATTGTTGAATTTCTATTTAATATTTATTAATATTTAGTAATGTATATATAAAATATTTAGTATTTTTATTATTATATTTAGCATTGTAAATATATAATTATACTTATTACTCTCAATTTTATACTTTACTCATTTCATTAAATAAAATTACATTGTAATTATCATCATGTGTTGTGATTTCGAACTTTGAATTCAATTTGATTTTCGAACGCATGTGAACACAAAAATGTTGTTTGTCTCCTAGGATTGATTTATACATAAATTTATTCTAATTAATCTAATAAAATGCAATGGTCAATAATCGATACTTGAGCTTTGTAAGCTTCTCCGCATTGGTTTTGTTTGTATCTCGTGTGATGTAGGGATCTTTATCTTATATTCATCTGATGTGCCAAGCTTTATCCAACCTTGAAGTTTCCTTGAAGCTCTTTTCTCGCACCACGCGATGGAGTTTACTCGATTATTCGAATTAATTCGACTTGGTTGGATCGTTTGTTTATTTAGACTTTTAACCGCACTTTTCAATTTGATGTATCCCCATTCATAAACTTGTACCCCTATCCCCGCATGGTCTGTAATAGTTTAGGATTTTATTTCCTTGTGTGTTCTAATTATTGCTTAATTATGAGTTTGTCATCATATTAGAACACATAGCCTCCTCTCGGGCTCCTCATCAATGAACAAGTATACATACGCAATGCACACTCGCACACATTCATAGTTTGGTCCTGAGTTTTTTTACAGCGACAACTATTTGATCGATTGTCCCAATCGGTTATTACTCTCAATTTTATACTTTACTCATTTCTAGGAGCATACATATGGCCACCTTGTATGGGCTCGCTTGTATTCTTACCTTCTTATTTCTTACATTGAATTCTTATATAATCTTGGCCCATACCAAGCCTTTCCAAAAGGGTTTCATAGTTGAGTTTGGGCATGACCATTCTCACAAGGTTAATCGAAGCCCTAGTTCGCTTTGATTAACCATAACAAGAATAAATTTTGGTTCATACACCAATTGTCTATGCACAAGGGTATCATAGTTGGGGATAGGAGCACCTACCCTCACGAGATTAATTAAGTCCATATACTTGATTAATCATAACCTGATTCAAATTCTCTTGGTCCATATACCAAACCTCAAAACACTTTCATAATTAATTTACAAATCTTAAACCAACGTCGAGTGCCTTTTCAAAGATTCTTTTTCACAATAAATTCCAAGTCTTTAAATCGTTGGACGCTAGGCCAATTGTTTAAAAACTTGTGTCAAATGAACTCTGAGTCTTTAAATCGTTAGACGTTAGACCAATTGTTTAAAAACTCCTAACAAACGTGGACTTTGTTTCACCTCACTTTTTGCCATAAGAAACTTTTTGGGATGATAGACGACTCGTTAAGCATTAGCTCCTCTGGTTTCTAGTATTTGAATCGTAGGATGCTATTCCTATTGTTCGATACTTTTCACCCACTTAAAATCAACTCAACTCACTCAACTCTTTTTCGCTCATATGCGACCATCAAACTCTTTTCTTACAAAGAGTGTGCAATAGCCATTTCAAATATGAACGAAGACTTAGCTTTTCAAGCAAACTAAACAAGTCAAAGTTCAAATATTTGAAACGTTTATACAACCAACTTAAATATTTTCGAGAGGAACTACGGAACTCTGACTTTTCCATTGCACGAGGAATACATGGGCACAAGATGCGTTGTCTTTGGCGAGTTCAAAAATCCAAAAATAAAGACCATTCTTCTTTTCTTCTTTCTTAACTTAGAAATTAGCATTTAATAAACACACTTAAACACACACGAATTAAACGGGTCTCATCGAGTATGATAGATGTGAGGGATGCTAATACCTTCCCCTTGCATAACCGACTCCCGAATACACATCTTTTACTCTCGTAGACCGCCTTATCCTTCTTCGTGGATTTTATCTATATTTTCCCGTTCTTTTTTAGAACAAATAAAATTAGGTGGCGACTTCATTGTTTTTAAAATAACCGATGAAAAAACCAGTAATCACAAAGTTGTTATCATATTCGATGTTGATAATGCATGCTTTAAAGATATGCATGCATACATATCATTGTTGTAGTAGCTAATTCCCATTGTGTGGAATTAGTGAAATTGTCATAATCGTGTCTGAGTTAGAATGGGCGGTGAGGCGTATCTGTGTCCGGGTTGGAATAGAATGGAGGGTAATACTCGTGTCCGAGTTGGAATGGAACGGTGTAGTGAATTTAATTTACAATTGGTACCACATGCATAGAGTCGGTGTCTCATTGCATTAATTTTATGTGTTACAACATGATTGGAAGAATTCTAGTGTTATAATGTGATTGTTGTATGTTATTGTTGATTGATGGCTTATGTACTGTTTGGAGATAAAATGATAAATCTGAAATATGCTGAATAAGGTGAAATGATTTGCTTATGAAATTTTACTTATTTATGAGCTTATAAGATATAATAATTGTGATTTAGTCTCACCCTTACTGTTGATCATTTTTAGATTGAAGTTAACAACTTAGGCACTTTGGTGAGAATAGCTCGTAAAGCTAGATTATTATGTTTTGTCGAGTCCGGTGTCATGCTCTGATTTGTAACACTGGGGAACATTTATTTGTTTAGAGTTATTATTAAACTCTTATTTTGATTAAATGCTTTAATTGGATAATAATTTTGTGGAACTAAGGCTGTGACGTTATTGTTGATGTTTTGAATTATCCAAGAGCTATGAATATTTTCCGCTGTGTTAAACATGTTTATTTCAATTATTTTA
The DNA here is from genome assembly GCA_021764765.1 of Vicia sativa. Lineage (NCBI taxonomy): Eukaryota > Viridiplantae > Streptophyta > Magnoliopsida > Fabales > Fabaceae > Vicia > Vicia sativa. The sequence continues at coordinate 211,996,448 of CM038792.1, read as the reverse complement.
ATTGGTTTATGTTCCTCAGATAAGCATGACATGCGTAAATTTTATTATAATGAGTTGTAGCATCCTTGATGACATGTTACTCTGAAATAATTTTTATATTACGCGGTTTTTTTTTTGAATAGGGTGTTACAATAGTAGTATCAGAGCATAGTCGGTCATTGTGACCAGTGTCTTAATGTCATTTTCCTTCTATATGTGACTAGTGCAAGGTAACATTGTCGATACTTGTGTTCTAATGAGATTTGTTTTGTGGATTCTCAGAACGATGGCTGGAAGAGGTAACAGAAGAGATGACGTTGCGACTGCTGAGGCTTTGGGAATGCTTGCTAGTGTTCTAGGAGGAAACCCCAATGGAGTTGGTATTATAGGCAGAGGCAAATGAAATTTTTAGAAGGAGAATTGTTGTTTAAAGGGCTTTGACGACTCAAAAAGACTTTGATTTTCATATTTTGATTGATTTTGCACTTATTTCATTTTCGTATTTATATTTTCAGCATTCATTTCGCGAAAACATTTATAACTTGAGCTACAGGAATCGGATTGAGGCGTTTGACCATGCGTTGGAAAGATAAGAGAAAGATCTACAACTCTCTAGTTGTGGCCAGAAGCTGATTCGAACTGTAGCAAGGTTGAAAAGTCGTTGAAGTTGTAGCATTTTTATATTTAAGTTTTGGGTCATTTGTTTTGGGCCTGGTTGTGTTTTGACCCATTGGGTTATGACCAATTCTTGTCCTTGCTATACCTAGCAGCCGCAGAATTAGGAGGACCTTTCATTATTCGAAAAAAATACTTTTTGCTTTTGACGATTATGATGAGGAACTAAACATCCATAGTCGATCTGATTCGTGTTCCAACACTTGAGATTATTATAATGTTAATTTCGGTTTAATTCCTTTCAATAATATTTTGTGTTATTGTATGCTTAATTCGATTGCATGAAATATATTGATTCAATTTGGTTGATTGTATGATCCTAACTTAGACTCATCGCTTTGCTTAATTCGTTGTTGTGTCTCGATCAATCATGTTTGCTTAATCCATGAAAATTTATCCCGCTTGCTTAATTCGGACAATAGGATCGTACATCTCACAAACTTCACCGCTTGTCACCGGGTTTGTATCCAAATAGGAATAGACAATCCGCTTGGTATTAAAATTATAATAATCGATGATAGTAGGAACTGAATCGGTAGATTGACTTATTTTATAATCACTTATTTTAAGCGCTTATTTTCTGCTTTTTCTTAATCGATCACCAAACCAACCCCCTAATTCAATTTACCATCGGTTAGTAATAATCAAGAATCCTTGTGAGACGATTCGAGTCATTGTTGCTATACTACGTTTTAAAAAATTACTCGTTTTGATTCGCGCGCGACAGCGGATCAAATTGGCGCCGTTGCCGGGGATTCTTGTTGTTATTATCTAATTTTAGAGTCTTAGGATTAGTGTTCTCGCATTTAGGCCCTAGTTTCCTCACGGTTTTGGCCAATTCGCGTTTAGAGTCGAAAAAAATAGGTTTTTAGAAAATTTGTGTCCGATTGTATAATATTTTGCCTCTCGAAGAAAAATCGTGCGATCAATTCTCCCTTACTATAGAAGAGTAAGGGATTCCGACGTCAAATTGCCAAATTCCTCTTTTTTCTATTTTTAATGATTTATTTACTGTTTTCATAGAGTCGAAAAAAATCAAAAAAATTATCAAAATTCTATTTTTCGCCCATTATAAGAATTTCGTGTTCATTTATTTTTTGAAAAAATTTAATCGTTTTCCTTCTTTGTGTTTATTTTTGCTTTTATGGACATTGTTGGTATTTTGGACTTTGTTACCATTGTTGCGTTTTAGTCCTGGCTACTAGGTCCTGTTGTCCTCAGCTTGTTGCTTTTGATCCTGAGGTAGAAAGAACATTGCACACGCAACGTAGGAGAGTCCAAGTTAACATTGCTTTTGAGTCTGAGTTTGATTCTGATTACTTGCACTATCTGTTTGATTCGATTCGGTTGTTATTGATATGGCTGACCAAAGAACCTTAAGGCAATTGGCTGCCCCTGATGTAAATTATAATGGCATGTGTATTGATTATGATGATGTTGCTGCTCCTTTTGAATTAAAATCGGGTTTAATACACTTGTTGCCCAAGTTTAGTGGTCTTGCAGGTGAGGATCCGCACAAACATTTGAAAGAATTCCAGGTGGTGTGTTCTACACCATTAAAGCCAGAAGGGATCACTGAAGATCACATCAAACTTGAGCTTTTCCTTTTCATTGCGGTGCGCAAAGGATTGGATATATTATCTTGAGTCAAATTCAATTGCAAGTCGGAATGCTACCGAAAAAGGTGTTTTGGAGCGATATTTTCCCGCCTCTAGAGCCTCAATAAGAAAGGAAATTTGTATCGCCAAGGTAATGAGTCACTCACTGAGTATTGGGAGAGGTTCAAGCACTTGGTATCCAGTTGTCCTCAACATCAGATCACCGAGCAATTACTCATCCAGTACTTTTATGAGGGGTTGATACCGATGGACCGAAACATTCTTGATGCTGCTAGTGGTGGAGCACTTGTTGATAAAACTCCAGCTGCTGCCAAAGCTCTAATAGAGAATATGTCTCTTAATTCTCAGCAATTTACCACTAGAGACAATTCTGCACAAAGCAAAGGAGTGAATCAAATTCAAGCTTCTTCTTCCAACAAGGCTTTAGAGACCAGAATTGATGAGCTCACGACATTAGTCAAACAACTAGCAGTAGCAAAAACTAAAACATCAACTCTGTGTGGTATTTGTACTTCCCCTGAGCACCCGACTGATACATGTCCCATTCTGAGAGATGAATCTATCACTGAGCTGCCCCAAGCTTATGCAACCAACCTTTACAACCAAAACAGGTACAACAACATTCCTGATCTGTCCACCAACAAATATCATCCGAATTGGAGGAATCATCCCAACCTTCAATATGGAAATCCACAAACCAGCCAACAACAGAATCCACCTCAACCGGCTGCCCCTGCACCTTCCGGACCATCCCTAGAGGATCTTGTTAAACAAATGGCTGTCAACAACCTTCAGTTCCAACAAAGGACCGATTCTAGCATTCAGATCTTGAACACGCAAATGGGACAGCTTGCTACTCAAATAAATAACATGCAAGCCCAAGGTTCGAACCAACTTCCAGCCCAAACGGTTGTCAATCCGAACGGTCCAAATGCCAATGTAAGTGCAATTTCTTTGCGATCTGGTAAGGTTACAGGACCAGCCTCTGAGGTAACATCTGAACCTTCTCTCTCTTTTTCTCCTTCTCCATCTTCTCTACCTTCTTCCGTTGTTGTGAATGAAACTGAAAAAAATAAAGAAAGAGAGTATGTTCCACCAGTCCCCTTCCCACATAGAGTTTTGAAAAATAAAAAAGTTGATGAGGGGGACAACGAGATTTTAGATGTATTTAGAAAGGTTGCTGTGAATATTCCTCTTCTTGATGTGATTAAGCAGGTACCAAAGTATGCGAAGTTTCTGAAAGACTTGTGTACAAACAAGAGGCGGATGAAAGGAAGTGAGCGAGTAAACTTGGGACGAAATATTTCTGCATTTATTCAGCCCAAGCCTTCATCCGAAAAGGTTGTAGGCGAGCAAAATGTTTTAGCCCTCACTACTCAGTTGTTGCCACAAAAGCAGAAGGATCCAGGAACATTTGCTATCCCTTGTACCATTGGGGATAAGCAATTTGATAATTGTATGCTTGATTTAGGAGCGGCATTAATGTGATGCCCACTTCTATTTATAATAACCTTTGTCTTGGTCCTTTGCAGCATACATGTATAATCATTCAGTTGGCGAACAGGAGTAATGCCCGCCCCGCCGGCGTAGTCGAAGATGTCCTTGTTCAAGTTAATGATTTGATTTTTCCTGCAGATTTTTACATCCTGGACATGGAAGGAGAAACAAAGTCCAGAAAGCTCCCATTATTTTAGGCGCACCATTCATGAAAACGGAAAAACAAAGATTGATGTTGACGATGGAACCATGTCCATGGAATTTGGTGACATTGTCGTAAAATTTAACATTTTGATGCCATGAAGCATCCATTGGAGGAGCATTCATTTTTCATATTGAATTAATCTCGATTTGGTGGATGAAACTTGTTCGAATTGTTTTCATTAGATTTTCCATCATTGTCCGGTTTTGACGATGTTTATTCTTGTGATGTTTGTCCGACACTAAAATTTGCTCTGCTTGTCTGAAATTGAGGTGCCTTGCAAGTTGATATTCTTCCAGATGAGGTTGCAAATGAAGTTGTTCATGTAGATGAAACTCTCGACACCACTTCCGGAACAAACCATCCATTGAACAACCACCTTCCCAAGAGTGAAACAAATTCTCGAAAATCTTAAATATGCTTATTTAGAGATGAATGAAATGCTACCGGTTATAATTTCTTCTAACCTTAATTTTATCAAGAAAATAAGCTTTTGCAGTTTGAAGAAGCATAAGAAGGAGATTGGGTGGACTTTGGCCGACATTCCCAATATTAGTCCATCCATGATTTTTCATGTTCTCAATTGAAGGGAAGATGAAACAAAAGTAGTGAGGAAGCCCTTCAATCTTTTGATCTCCGATGTTGTTGAAAAGAAGATCACGTGCCCATTCGACACTTTTACTTATCGAAGATTCTTCTTTGATCCCGGAATAAAAGGCGGCGTGATAAAATTCTCAAGTTCAATGGACATTATCCAAAACTACTCCATGAGAGCCCCACGTTGGAAGAAGAGAATGTAGAAGATCTCTTTGAAAAGGATGCTTATGTGATTACTTATCCTCCTTGACTACTCGGTGTGCTCTTTCCTTTCTCTCTCTCACCCTATTTAGTAGTTATGTCTTTTCATTGAGGACAATGCTTGTTTTAAGTGTGGGGAGAGAATTCTTTGTTTTATTTGCTTTTGTTTCTGCTTGTTTTGTTTTGTTTTTAGTTATAAAATAAATTGCATCCGGTTTGAAAGTTATGGGGTTAGAGATTAATCGAGGTTAGTCAGGAGACTTGGGAAAAGTTCATAAGATCGGTATCGTCTTAACACTGTAAGTCTCCTGCATAAGGAAATTGATTTGAATTCTTATTATGTTTTAGCCTTGAATTCTCATTCTCTGACAGCTCTTGAGTAGTTTATTTCAGCAGTCAGCATCATCTCACACACACTCTACGCAAGGAAGCTGATGAATATAAGTGAGTGGTTCCGAAAAGAAAAAAAAGACAGAAAAAGGAATGCGCCTTCTAAGTTTGGTGACCCTCACCCGGTCACTTAACCCAACGGTCGTAGAACCTACAAAAAAATTGATAATAAGACTCGTTGTTAGTTGGTTCAGCGGTTTCTGGTGCTGAACTTGGTAGGGAGGATTACGGTCCGATCCCCCGCAACTACAACTGAGTAAGCAAAGGGTTATGCCACGTAAGTACCAGAACCCCATGCAAAAAGGATCAGAGTCACTAACCGGTCGCTTTGCTATGAGTGTGTGGAGATAACGGGCTTAATGTGATTGCGCCTGAACGAAAAAGAGTAAAAAGGAGGATGAGTAAGTTAGGCTTTAGCATAATAATTTGATTTGAATTGGGTTCTATATTCAGGAGATAATATTAGTGTTTCTATGATATCCTTAGTGTGTAAGATTAGTACCTATTGATGCAATCTTAACCAAGAGGAGTTTGTAGCCTAGAAGTAATCGATGATGCTTTTGTGTTTCTTTTACTTTATTTTGCTCGGAGTGCAAAAGTTCAAGTGTGGGGGAATTTGATCAGTGCATTTTCATGCACATTATTCCATGTTTGTATCTAATAATTTCCTTGTTTTCCTTTGATTATTTTTATATTTTATATTGTTTTTCTATTTTATTCTATTTTTGCACTTATTTCATTTTCGTATTTAATTTTCAGCATTTGCAGCTTTCGCGAAAACATTTATAACTTGAGCTACAGGAATCGGATTGAGGCGTTTGACCATGCGTTGGAAAGATAAGAGAAAGATCTAAAACTCTCTAGTTGTGGCCAGAAGCTGATTCAAACTGTAGCAAGGTTGAAAAAGTCGTTGAAGTTGTAGCATTTTTTATATTTAAGTTTTGGGTCATTTGTTTTGGGCCTGGGTTGTGTTTTTGACCCAGTTGGGTTATGACCCGAATTCTTGTCCTTGCTATACCTAGCAGCCGCTACAGTAATTAGGGAGGACCTTTCATTATTCAGAAAAAAAATACTTTTTGCTTTTGACGATTATGATGAGGAACTAAACATCCATAGTCGATCTGCTGTATTCAGGTTCCAACACTTGAGATTATTATAATGTTAATTTCAGTTTAATTCCTTTCAATAATATTTTGTGTTATTGTATGCTTAATTCGATTGCATGAAATATATTGATTCAATTTGGTTGATTGTATGATCCTAACTTAGACTCATCGCGTTTGCTTAATTCGTTGTTGTGTCTGATCAATCATGTTTGCTTAATCCATGAAAATTTATCCCGTTTGCTTAATTCGGACAATAGGATCGTACATCTCACAAACTTCACCGCGCTTGTCACTGGGTTTGTATCCAAATAGGAATAGACAATCCGCTTCGGGTATTAAAATTATAATAATCGATGATAGTAGGAACTGAATCGGTAGATTGACTTATTTTATAATCACTTATTTTAAGCGCTTATTTTCTGCTTTTTCTTAATCGATCACCAAACCAACCCCCTAATTCAATTTACCATCGGTTAGTAATAATCAAGAATCCTTGTGAGACGATTCGAGTCATTGTTGCTATACTACATTTTAAAAAATTACTCGTTTTGATTCGCGCGCGCGACAGCGGATCAAATTCTCGGAGCTCAAGCAGGGCAATATGACTGTCAATGAGTATGCTCTCAAGTTTACTGAATTGGCTAAGTATTATGCTCACTATAACAATGATGAGGCGGGAAAATTTTCTAAGTTTATCAAGTTTGAAAACGGTCTCCGTGATGAAATCAAGCAAGGTATCAGGTATCAGCGGATTCGTAGGTTTTTCGATTTCGTAGATTGTAGCAGAATTTTGGAAGAGGATATTACAAATACTAGATCACACTCTCGTGGGATAGTTGACAAGAAGGGAAAGCAGTATATGGATCGTGGCAAACCATATAGAAGAGGTAACCCGAAGTCCGGTGGATGGAAAAGGCCTAGTGGGGGGAGACTCTAGTGCTCCTATTAGGTGCTACAAATGTGGTGAATTGGGGCATCGCATTCAGGAAATGAAGAGTGATGAGAATAAGTGTTATAAATTTGGAAAACTTGGACATTTAGCTAATGATTTCAGAACAAGGCCAGTGACTTGCTACAACTGCAGGGAAGAAGGTCATTGATAAGTTCCAAAATTTAGTTATTTTGTATATATGTTTAGTGGCACTTATCGGTTCTTTTGTTAATATTCTTCGAATAAATCCCCCGCTTTTTGTATAAACGTGTACATAATAGAATACTTGAGTTTTTGTGTAAATATTGTATCATTTGATAGTTTTTCATCTCTTTTATAGGTATTCATTCATAATTGGAGCATTGAGTAATAAAGTGTCGAAGACACAACTTCAAACGCATGATTTTGAGCAATAAAAGAGAACACATAAAGCAAAGAATGAGTTTTTCAAATATTTCAAATCATCAATTTGATTGATATTTATCCATGGTTAGATAGATCATTGAATAAGATTTCCAACACTTCAAACCGGGCGCAATTCCGAGTTACGGTTCTCAAGTTATGGCAAAAATAAGATGCTGATTTTTTTCGGAACAGCACAGACCGCGCTGAGCGCGAAAATACCAGGCTAAGCGCGCCCTGCGATTTCAGAATTCTTTTAAAGGGGCTAAAACACATTTTTAGGTCATGGGTTGAGTTTTTTTGAACCCAACACCATCAACATCATTTTTTTGGATAAATTTGCTTGGAAAACAACATTGGAGCTTGCATTTGGATGATCCAGAGTCGAATCCCTCGTCGATTGGTGTTGACAAACCAAGAAATGTTTGGTTCCTCTTCTTATCTTATCTTTTTAATCTCTTTTGTTGGGTTTTTTATGTATATTTACTCATAACTCATGTATATTTGTCGCCCTTGACGTTGTATAAAGCTTGCTTTACGAATCTGTGTTGGTGATTGTCTTAGGTTTTTACTCTATGTTAGGGGTTTAAGATTTGCTAGAGATATATGGCTTAGATTCTTACCTAGGATGATTATATGTTAGTTTCTGAATGCTATAAATGGGTTTAGAGCTGACATTCACTATAGAGTATCTGATCTTAATGCCTCCGCGTTGGTGAAGTATACTAGAGATGGTTATGGAGGTGACGCAATTGACTTCTGTGTTGTTGAGATAGGCCAAACATGGCTATTGAGATGATTCAGGAGGATTCTTAATTTGGGTTAGAAATAGCTTAGGTGGTGAGAGGTATGTGATGACACGAACGAGTATCGTAGGCCGAGTATGACATGGGTGGTAGACTTAAGTCTGTGACGGGTAGTTTACATTCGTTCCGGACAAGCTGTCTATCCTTTATACTTTTTGTTCATTTACTTTCTGTCTTTTATTTTCATTTCTTTTAATCTCAAACTCATTAACGGTAGAATTGTCGAAGGAAGAATCAATAACCAATCTCTGTGGACACGATACGATATAACCTAACTGGTATATGTCACCCGACAAAAATAATACCAACTCTTTGCTTGCCTCTTTACCGCATAAACAGTCATACACGTCTGTAGTGTACCAAACCGAAGAAGGAGCAGTCTGGTGGAAAAGTGTTTGCTTTATCTGAGTCAGAGACTAATCCTGAAGATCGATTGATTAAAGGTACGTGTTTTATTCATGGCACACCTTTGATTGTAATTATTGACATTGGAGCGACTCATTTGTTCATTTCTTTGGATTGTGCTAAAAGATTAAAATTGGATATATCTGATATGAAAGGAATTATGGTTATTGACACTCCTGCGTCGGGTTCAGTGACTACTTCGTTTGTGTGTAGGAATTGTCCTATTGAAATATTTGGTAGGGGTTTTGGTATGAATTTAGTATACCTACCGTTAGAACAACTTGATATCATCCTTGGAATGAACTGGTTGGAATTCAACCGAGTTCATATTAATTGTTTTGCAAAGACTGTTATCTTCCTTGAAGCTGTTGATGTCGAGGACTTGACTATGTCTTCTAGGCAAGTGAATGAAGCTGTTAATGAAGGTGAAGTGGTATTAATGTTGTTGGCTTCGATGGAAATGAAAGGGAAGGCTAAGAGTAATGAATTACCAGTTGTGTGTGAATTCCTAGAAGTTTTTCTGGAAGATTTTAGCGAGTTGCCACCTAGGAGAGAAGTGGAATTTGCAATAGATTTAATTCATGGAACTAGTCGTGTCAATGGAACTGTATTGCATGTCAGCATCTGAGTTGGCTAAATTGAAGAGTCAATTAGAGGAGCTACTTGAAAAGAAATTTATTTGTCCAAGTGTTTCACCGTGGGGTGCTCCGGGGTTATTGGTTAAGAAGAAAGAGGGTTCTATGAGACTGTGTGTTGATTACAGGTAATTGAACAAAGTTACAATCAAGAATCGTTATCCATTGCCAAGGATTGATGATTTGATGGATCAGTTAGTTGGAGCTTGTGTATTCAGTAAGATTGATCTAAGGTCTGTATATCATCAGATTCATGTAAAAGCGGAAGATATTCAGAAGACTGTGTTTAGAACGAGGTATAGACATTATGAGTATTCTGTTATGCCGTTTGAAGTTACTAATGCACTTGGTGTTTTTATGGAGTATATGAACAGGATATTTCATCCGATCTTGATAAGTTTGTGGTGGTCTTTATTGATGATATTCTGATTTATTCAAAGAATGACGAAGAACATGCGAAACATCTCAAAATTGTGTTAGTTATTGAAAGACAAGAAGCTTTATGCGAAGTTATCCAAATGTGAATTTTGGTTGAGTGAAGTAAGTTTTCTTGGTCATGTGATTTCTAAGAATGACATTGCTATTGATCCTACGAAGGTAGAAGTGGTATCTCAGTGGGAGGCGCCGAAATCTGTTTCCGAAATCCGTAGTTTTCTTGGCCTTGCAGGTTACTATAGAAAGTTCATCGAGGGATTTTCAAAGTTGGCATTGTCGTTAACAAAGTTCACGAGAAAAGGACAAGCATTTGTATGGGATTCTGAATGTGAAAAAGCTTTTCAAGAGTTGAAAAGATTGACTAGTGCTCCGATCTTGATTTTGTTGAATCCGGCTGAATCCTTTATCATATATTGTGATGCTTCACTGATGGATTTAGGTGGTGTGTTGATGCAAAATCAGTAGATAGTAGATTATGCTTCAAGGCAATTGAAATTTCATGAAAGGAATTACCCGACTCTTGATTTAGAGTTGGCGACTGTGTTATTTGTTTTGAAACTATGGATACATTACTTGTATGGTTCTAGATTTGAGGTGTTCATCGATCATAAGAGTCTGGAATATCTCTTCTATCAGAAGGAGCTCAATATGAGGCAAATGAGATGGTTGGAATTTCTGAAGGATTATGATTTTGGTTTGAATTACTATTCTGGTAAGGCAAACGTTGTCGTAGATGCGTTGAGTAGGAAATCTTTACATATGTCTATGCTGATGGTGTGCGAATTGGATTTAATTGAACAGTTTAGAGACTTGAGTCTAGTATGTGAAAACACTCCTAATAGTGTTAAGATGGATATGCTGAAGTTGACTAGTGGTATTCTGGATGAGACCAGAATCAGACAGAAATCAGATGTTGGTTTAGTTGATAGATTGACTTTGATCAACCAAGATCAAGGAGGTGATTCCAAATTGATGGAAATTGCTTTATGAGGTTTGGTGATAGAGTTTGTGTTCCAGATGTTTCTGAACTCAAGAAGAGTATTCTTGAAGAAGGACATCGTAGCGGGTTGAGTATTTATCATGGTACTACTAAAATGTACCATGATCTGAAAAAGTTGTTTTGGTGGCCAGGAATGAAGAAAGAGATTGTTGAATTTGTTTATGCTTGTTTGGTTTGTCAGAAGTTAAAGATTGAACATCAAAAACCGTCTAAATATATGCAACCATTGTTTATTCTGGAATAGAAGTGGGATAGCATTTCTATGGACTTCGTGTCTAGTTTACCGAGGACAATTAGGAACTATGAGGCTATTTGGGTTATTGTTGACATGTTGACGAAATCTGCTCATTTTATACCAATGAGGATGGATTAACCGATGGAGAAGTTGGCTCAGTTGTAAATTGAGAAGATAGTCAGTTTGCACAGTAATCCTTCTATTATTGTGTCAAATAGAGATTCGAGTTACATCTAGATTCTGGGAAGGTTTGTAGAAAGCCTTGGGTACTAAACTGAGATTGAGTTCTGCTTATCATCCATAGACAAATGGTCAGACGGAGAGGACGATTCAGTCGCTAGAGGATTTGTTGCGTGCTTGTGTGTTGGAAAAAGGTGGAGCTTGGGATAATTACTTACCTTTGATTGAATTCACCAACAACAACAGTTTCCATTCGAGTATTGGTATGGCTCCTATTGTACCCCAAATTTTATCCTGAGTTTTCACATTCATTTATTTACATCATATTTAAATTTTTACTTTCATTTTTTATTCGCATTCCATATTTATTTTCAATTTAATTTGCCCTCTTCATTTTAAAAAAAAAAATTTGGCTTACACTTAATCAATAGGTGCATTGCATGCATATCATTTATGCATTAACCATGGGATCGGGATTTTCCAATTATGAGAGTATACACTGTTCTAAAGAAGAGGTTTGATTCTCAAAAGTTAAGTATTTGAGGTTCCATTATTTCAAGCTTCATCTTAATATACAAGATGTGTGCATCCAGAACTTCTGCTCCTAAGGGCCAGAACTTCTGCTCCTAACAACCAAAACTTCTACTCTTAAGGGCCAGAACTTCAGCTCCTAATGGCCAGAAATTCTGCTCCTAACAGCCAGAACGGCTGCTCCTAAGGGTCAAAACTTCTGCTCATAACGACCAGAACTTCTGCTCCTAACGGCCAAAACTTCTGCTCCTAACGGCCAGAACTTCTGCTCCTAACATTCAAAGATTCATCAATAAATTCAATCTTTATGGCCCATTTAATCAAAAGGGCATTTTTGGTATTTTAAAAAATTGCTTAACCTAATTTTTATTATATATAAGTTAGAAGTTATCACTATTTAGGAGGAGAAAGAGGCAAAGGAGGCAGATCTGGAAACATATCCTCTTCATTGTTTTAATTCCATAACCACACATCTTCTTGGTGCAATGATAGTTGCTCGCGGTAAAAAGATTGGTACTCTTTACAAGACAGCTGGAGCATTTCATTTGATTGCAGTTGCAGTAAATGAAAGTCTCAATCTATGGCCCCAAAGACTAGGCCGTATGAGTGAGAAAGGAATGAAGGTCATGCACTTAAATGGAAAACTACCAAGTCTTAAGTCAGTAGGAATTGACATGTGCGAAGACTGTATACTTGGAAAGCAGAAGAGAGTTAGCTTTCAGACAAGTAAGAGAACCCCAAAGAAGGAGAAACTCGATCTTGTCTACTTTGATGTTTGAGGTCCAACTACCGTCTCGTCTATTGGTGGTAAGAAATACCTTGTGACTTTTATTGATGATCATTCTAGAAAGGTATGGGTATACTTTCTGAAATATAAGTATGATGTATTCGAGGCTTTCAAGGCGTGGAAAGCCATGGTAGAAAATGTGATCGGATTGAAGATCAAAAAGCTTCGAACCGACAATGGTGGTGAGTACGAAGACACCAGATTCAAGAAGTTCTATTATGAGCACAGGATCAGAATGAAGAAGACCGTGCCAAGTATGCCTCAACACAATGGTGCAGCTGAGCGTATGAACTGGACATTGACAGAAAGAGCTAGAATCTTGCATGTTCAATCAGGCCTACCAAAGCAATTATGGACAGAAGCAATCAATACATCAGCTTACTTAATCAACCGAGGTCCATCAGTACCATTAGAGCAGAGAATACTAGAAGAGGTATGGAGCGGAAAAGAGGTAAAACTCTCACATCTTAGAGTTTTTGGTTGTGTAGCATATGTGCACATTAGTGATCATGGCAGGAATAAGCTTGATCCCAAATCAAAGAAGTGAACTTTCCTCAGTTATGGTGAGGATGAGTTTGGTTATCACCTATGGGATGATGAAAACAAAAGGATGATCCGCAAAAGAGATGTGATCTTTAATGAAAGAGTTATGTACAAGGACAAACGTAATATAGGTGCCAGCAACTCGGATTCGAGTGGGCCAGTTTATGTAGAAGTGGACGATGTCCTAGAAAGTCATATAGTTGATAACTCTCAGCTAGAGGAAACAATTGAACAAAGCGGTGAGCAACAACCTGACATATCAGAACCTCTGACTCCAACTCCTATATTGAGAAGGTCTTCTAGAACTCGTGTTTCTAACAGGAGATACATGGACTATATGTTATTGACAGATGAAGAGGAACTTGAAGATTATGCAGAAGCATGTCAGACTGTAGATGCTAGAAAGTGGGAACTTGCTATGAAAGACGAGATGAAGTCTTTGATCTCCAATCAGACATGGGAAATTGTTGAGTTACCTATGGGAAAAAGGGAACTTCACAACAAATGGGTGTATCGGGTTAAGGAGGACCATGATGGATCTAAGAGATACAAGGCTCGATTAGTTGTCAAATGATTTCAACAAAAAGAAGGAGTTGACTACACTGAAATCTTTGCTCCAATTGTGAAGCTCAATACTATCATGTTTGTGTTAAGTATTGTTGCCAGTGAAGAGCTCTACCTAGAGCAATTGGATGTGAAGATAGCCTTTCTTCATGGAGACTTAGATGAGGAGATCTACATGCATCAACCAGAAGGATTCTCAGAAGAAGGGAAACAAAAAATGGTGTGCAGATTAAAGAAGAGTTTGTATGGTCTAAAACAAGCTCCAAGATAGTGGTATAGGAAGTTTGAAAGCTTCATGCACAAGGAAGGTTTCCAGAAGTGCAATGATGATCACTATTGTTTCTCCAAGAGGTATCATTCCAGTTATTTCATCTTGCTACTTTATGTCGACGATATGTTAGTAGCAGGTCCAGATATGGATGGAATTAGAAACTTGAAGATACAATTGTCAAAAGAATTTGACATGAAGGACTTGGGTCCAGCAAAGAAGATTCTTGGAATGTAAATCACGAGAGATAAGCAAAGAGGAATTTTGCAGTTATCTCAGGAAGAGTACATCAACCGTGTTTTGAAAAGATTTAATATAGACAATGCCAAACCATTTAGCACACCTTTAGCTAGTCATTTTCGCTTATCAAAGGAGCAAACCCTGGAGACAGAGGAAGAAAAAGAATTGATGCCTGGTATTCCGTATGCTTCAGCCATTGGAAGTTTGATGTGCGCAATGGTATGCACGAGACCAGACATTGGCCATGCAGTGGGAGTTGTAAGTAGGTTTATGTCAAATCCAGATAAAGCTCATTGGGAAGCTGTGAAATGGATTTTGAGGTATCTACGAGGCACTAAGGAGAAGTGTTTATGCTTTAGTAAAGGTGAATTAAAAGTACATGGCTATGTAGATGCGTACTTTGCTGGTGAAGTTGATCACCGAAGAAGTACCACCGGTTACATATTTACAGTTGGTACTACAACCGTTAGTTGGATGTCACGGATACAAAAGATCGTTGCTCTATCCACTAGAGAGGCTGAGTATGTAGCAGTAACAAAAACTAGAAAAGAGTTGATATGGGTTCAAGGATTGTTGACAGAGTTGGGATTCATCTAAGAGAGGAGTGTTTTGCACAGCGACAGTTAGAGTGCAATACATCTGGCTATGAATTCAGCATTCTACTCCAGAATGAAGCACATTAATCTTCGTTATCACTTCATCAGATCTGTGCTTGAAGATAAGGTACTAACATTGAGGAAAATTCTCGGAAGTAAGAAACCAACAGATATGTTGACAAAGGTGGTGACTACTGATAAACTAAAGTTGTGCTCAACTTCAGTTGGCTTGCTATAATAACATACCAAAGAAGGTTGTTGTATGATCGAGGTGTGAAGATCGACTGAAGTCAATCTTCAAGTGGGAGATTGTTGAAAAAGTCATGAAAATCTTAAACACCACCAGTTATTAATGAAGAAGTTATTATAAGAAATAAAACTGATGCTTTGGAGAAAAGCATGCAGAGTGCTACGTTGTTTTGCTTTACTTGCTATAAATTAAGGCAAATGCATAAAAAATAAATATTCCAACATTAAGAGTTTTTTCATTGTGTATTTTATCTTTCATAAATAAAGTCTGCAGTTTCCATATCAACTTGTATTGTTATTATTTCACATTGTATACCGCTTTCTACGAATCTGACCATGGGAAAATTTTGCGTAGTTTTCTAACAAAAATATCATGAATAATATTGAAAGTTAGATACTTCCATTGTAAAGCTTTGTAAAGCTTCCATCCTTTCCACTTCCACGATGAGAGCAAATAATGATAATGATAAACACTTTGTAAAGCTTGATCACCCTCTTCAATATAAATAAATACACACAACCACTTTTTTCTTTCCATTACAAACTACCATTATTTTCTCCATGTTAGAGAGTGGTAGTGATCATGATTCTGGGATGAGTTTAGAAATAGATAATTTCAATACACAGACAGAGAACTTCCTTAAGCAATGTTACAGAAAGCATTTGTAGCACAAGTTTCAACCATCTCTCTTTCGAACTCCTTCTGTGACTTCCATCTTCTCCGCCGCATAGGCTCCTTGAAACCTTTTCCATGCAAGAGAGTGGTCTAGCTTTATTTACGTGAAATATTTGTTGTTTCTCATTTATCTAGAAAGCTATCTACATGCATGTGATGTGTGAGAGAGCGAATGTAATATGAACATGTTAAATTATTCATCAAACTTCATTGATGTTCATGCAAACTAAAGAATACCTAGAGAAATTATGGAGGGAGCGATGAAGCAAAGTTTAGAGCATTGAAGATGTATGGAAAAGGTTTCTCTAGTGCATAAAATATCATTGGCTTAAGAAACGCACTTGCCAGGTTTAAAATGATGTGTGAGCACCCGTGGTTAATGCATGAATTGGCTTTAGGTTATTAGTCACCACTTGAGAATATGTATGGAATTGATTACATGTTCATATTTATAGCGTTGGAGATTTCCTTTCATATAAATTAATTTAGTTGCTTAAAATTACGGTTTAGTTTCCTTTCAAAGATTCATTTAGTTTATTTTTCTTCTCCCATTCTAGATCTGGTCGTTAGAATCTTGCTAGTTAAGGTGAAAAGCATCCAGATACTATAAAGTTGTTGGACAAGCACTTGGAAGTTATCCTGGAGAATGTTCGGTTGAATTATCTTTTAGAAATGATACACCTAGAGTATTAAGAGCAGGTCATTATTTAGTTTTCATTTTTTCAATACAATGGATATGTTATGATCCTAAAGGCCTAATTGAGTGTCAAACCCAAAATTGAATGAAGTGATAATCATCTACATTCTAGAATAAGTTTATCAGCATTTTTATTATTATTGGGTTACCAATTATATTATAGAGATCCCTGTATAATCTTGTATTGGCTTATGCAATAATTATGAAAAATGAGAAATTAGTATTTTCTTCTTATCTTCTTCTTAGGAGGCTTATCTACCCTCAAAGTAGAGTAATATTGCTTTCCCAACCATAACATTGGTGCTTTCATTTATGATCTCTTCTTCCCGTTAATCTATCAGAAATGGTGATTCCGGTGTTTGCTTGTGAAATAGATGCTTATCAGTTGGTACTTTGCACTGCGAGATACTTCAAGCAGTGGCTCACACTAGAGACACAGAAGATGGTAGTGGCTACATTAGCCATGAAAGGTCTGGCTCTCACATGGTGGCTCCGATGGTATCCACGCCATCCATGGGTGATTTGGGATGAAATCACTACAATTTTACTTTGGCAATTTAAACCTGAATGGAGGGTCATTTTACCCTTACCTAATGATGAAGATGATCAAGAGTTTAAACCCAAAAAGAATAGGGATTTCTCTTCTGGTATTTGCAGGGCAAGAGTGGGTAAGGAAACCCAACTTGTGAAATCCAGTCAATCAAATTAAAGGTAATTCTGCTAGGCATAAAATGCTTATAGTTGAGCTTGTTGTTATACTCTTACATGTTGAGAAGCTTGTTGCTCCAATCAATTTCCTTTTTGCATTTCTGAATTGTGTGGTGATAATTGATTACACAAGTATGAAGAATATTATTGAAAATGATCACTTATATGTCCATGGAAACATTTCTTCTTCTTCTTCTTCTTCTTTGATTCCTAGAGTTCCCAATGTCAAAAACGATGTTCTTGATGACCCTACCTCCTTGCTTACATATATACGAGATCATCTAGAATTTTTAAACGAATTTTTGTCGGTGCCTTATCCTCGACAAGTTGCTTTTCTAAGGTTACCTCAAGTTGATGACATTAGAGATGGTGAGGAGCATATTTTTATTATATTACCTCAATTTTATTATGCTACCAACATGCATAATATTTCTATAATATTTGTTATATAGAAATCAATAATGATTTTGCTTTGCATTTGCTTGCTAATTGTATCTATGAGAGTTGTGGTTGTGAACTCTTATCAAAGTTTGAGCATCAGGTGAACAATTGTATTGAGGGATTATTATCTTATAAATACTTAAAGTTGTTAGCTCTTAATTATGATTGTAGTTCTACTCATGATGACATTCAGGCCAAATTGTTTCCAGAGGCACTTGAGCTATACGTGGCTATAAGTGTTGTTGTTATAATGTATGTTATAAGTGCATTTTCTCATCTCCTGCAAGACATCTTAAATTCCTTCTTACCAGACTTGAAAAAGGTTGGAGCAGAGCATTACTCTCTTAAAGTTGTTCTTGTTGCTAGTACAAAAGTATTTCTTCAAGGAGAAATGAAGGTCTTGCTGGACTTCCGCAAAATTTTAGATGATGATTCCAGGATTTTAGTTCGGGTAAGAGAGTTATTTGTTGATTTAGTTCAAGAAGGATTTCGTGACTTTTTTTAGGCAACTTGGAGATCATTTCTTCCTATTTTCGGGAAGACATAATTCTTCAGCTATTCAAGTCCATGGTTTGGTGGTAAGCTATTATTGAGAAAGTTTTTCTTGGCCTTGTCCTAGTGCTGACACAATTGTCTTCTTTTATTGAACAAACATTCATCCCCAAAATCACTGAGGAATTATCTGCTTCCTTGTATGAGATTTGAAAATGTTGGAATAACTTTTACAACCTTGAGGACAAATTTGTTCTTCATGGGGTGGATAGTGATATTATTCATGTTGTTTTGGTACCATGTGTGTTAGCATGTATGATTCATAATGAAGTAACTATAATTGACATCAAGGCAATGGAGATAAATCATAAGAAGATTGTGAGATTACACTATTGTTGCATATTATAGTTCCTTCATTATGATTTATCTCCATTGCCTTGATGTCAATTATAGTTCCTTCATTATGAATCATACATGCTAACACACATGGTACCAAAACAACATGAATAATATCACTATCCACCCCATGAAGAACAACCTTGACCTCAAGGTTGTAAAAACTATTTTAACATTTCCAAATCTCATACAACGTAATCTGAATATTACGAGGGAGATATAAAAAAATCTTTTATAGGGGCCTAACGCTAATATCGCTAATATTACAAGGGGGTATTGTATATTTAACCATTGGAATACATATGATTAATTCAGGAAAAGATGGATGTCATTATCGATTTAGTAATCCTGTAACCTTGATGTGAATTTTTGTTGATTATAATGATAACTACAACCTTATAAGTTGAATAATATACATATAGATGGTTATGTATGATCATTAAGGTTCAAAACTAGTTTGGGATAGGTCTAGGTTGAAGAAATAAGATTTATAAGTGAAATTTTCATGATAAATATAGCAGAAAACAATTCAACATGGTTTTATTCAAATCAAGGTTTCAACATGATTCAAATTAGAGGTCAAAATTTAGCATAAAATGCTTCTGTCTAGGTTGATTTGAGTCAGGGTTTCACCTTGATTCAAATAAGAGGCATATTTTGTTGAAATCATGTTTTCATCATAACTCGAGTTTCGTGACTTTGATTAAGACGCAGATTGGAGCGCTGGAAAGCTAATGAATAAGAATACCTTTATGATATTTATAGGATGAATGATGTAGGCAAATATATAATTGTGCAAGGAATGTAATTTTAAAAACGTTAGCCTAGTGTTTGATGAATATAAGAGTAACATAAATTGTGAACCACGTAATACATGAGTTTTTGTGTATATGTTGAGTTGTAATAGTTTGGACATGAATCAATTGTTGTTGTAATTAAGTCACTTCATGAATAAATGGTGTTGAATGTTGATGGTTTAGGTTTAAGATGAACCAATATTTTAGCCATAACTGGGAGAGTTTTATGTTATTTATGTTTAGGTTCAATAGAACTAGTGTTTGATATGCTAGGTTCAAGATGAACCAATATTTTAGCTATAACCGGCAGGGTTTTATGTGATTTATGTTTAGTTTCGAGAGAACTAGTGTTTGATATGCTGCTAGGTTCAAGATGAACCAATATTTTAGCTATAACCGGCAGGGTTTTATGTGATTTATGTTTAGTTTCGAGAGAACTAGTGTTTGATATGTTAGGTTCAATACAAACCACTGTTAATCTTAACCTATAGTGTTGATAATTAACGTTGGAGGTTTGGATGGAGAATTGCATTTGTTTGTAGCATCACGCGTCATGTATATCGAAGCTAGATTAAGAATTTGGTCTAGTGTTTAAAATCCCTCAGTAACATACCTCTGATATTAAATGATGGTACCAAATGCATGAGAGTTGAGGAGACGAACACTGCATAATTAATTGTGTTTATGTTGCGAATAGAATATTTATGTTGACTGTATATGATGTTGTGTATCATCTTTGCTATTTATACGCCATTTAATTTATGGAATGTATTCTCACCCATTATTGTTTCCATGTTGCTATATATGTACCTTGTGTAGATGATTTTTGAGTCAAGACTGAGTGATAGATGTAGTAATGATCACTATTTTTTCAATTGTGTCATTTACTTTTTACTCTGGACACTACTTCCAATACATTATTAAGGTTAATTTTATAATGTGTAATGTCTTATGACAATATTGTTACATTCTTTAATTTGCGTGCAAAAATCTTAAACAACAATCATTTTAAAACGGATGAGAGTATATAAACTTTAGTATATCATTTTTATAGGTGACCCACTGGGATTTATGCAATTTAAAAAGTGATTAATCGTTATGCACTATCAGTGTAAAAAGTTTTATATTGTCAATCCATCACAATCATTCAATATTATTACTTTATATATAATTAAAATAAAAGTCAAACATAATTTAAGATCTAATGGTTAAAATTAACTGTCAATGTAAAAATACTTTACACTATCAATGTATTTCCATTAAATCCATTTAATAATAAGAACTTGTATATTTAAATAATATTAATTTATCATTTGATAGGATATTCAATTTTTTCTAATAGTAATTTTTATTTTGTTATTTATTTTTGTTTAATTTTTTGTACAAAAAATTAAAAAAATGAAAATAAGTTTAGATAGTTATTCCTAAATTATTATTCTAGATATTTCAATATTTTATTATAAAATTTTAAATATTAAAATTTCAAAAATTCATTTAAATTTGAAACAATTTAAATAACTTTTCAGATAAAAATATTTTTAAAATACTTTTTTTTGAAAAAAATTATAATTTTAAATATGTTTTAATCTTAATTAATGTAGATTTACGTGACACGATGTCAAAATGAATCTTTCATAAAAATTATTTTAAAAATATAAAAAATATTTTTTCAAAGTTAAAATAAATACACCCTTAAATAATACTAACGTGTAGATTTATAATATATCAATTGATAGGGTATTTGAAAAATATACTCACTTACTGATTTATAGGATTGATAAGGTATTTTTTTTGACAGTGTATTTAAATATTTGTTTTAGTTATTCATCTGTTTTTATTTTTTTTAGTTGTTTTATTTTTAAATATTAAAAATTAATTCTTTAGTAGAAAATTATGGAAAAAGTTAGTAACATAAAGTAAAATAAAAGTGAAAAGTAACTGATTGAAATGTTAATGCAATTATCTCATACAAATTTATAAGACGGTTTAAAAAGAAACTCATGACAGTCATAGACAAAATTAAGTAAGATTTAATACTAATACGTTTTATTCAAAAATAAAATAAAATAAACAAATATTTCAAAATAGATTCACTATTAATGGAAATTGGTACTAATCTTTGTACATTAACTAACAGGTGGAACATTGTTCAAAAAATAAAAATCTAACGGTGGAATAAAATCAATAACATTTAAACAAGTTTCTGCTAGTGGACAGTGGAATTGATCCCACGCAAAATTAAAGATTAAAATTTTCAAAAAAACAAAATAAAAAACATATAACCTATTTTTTTAATAGCTAAAAGATCAAAATATATTAAACTTTAAATTACATACATGATTATTGTCAAATATTCAAACGAACCCTATTTAATGAGAATTTTTGTTTAGCTATATATGCAACCCTCCATCTTAATAAACTTGAAAATTTCTTAAAAACATGCATGCTTCCATCTGTACAAATTTCACGACATAAATTCATCATAGTCCTGGCACAAGAAATTAACTCCTTTTCGGAGTATCCACAGCACACCTTCAACTCATTACTCCAAAAAGGATATCTTCTAATAACAATTCTCGCACAATACACTGCAGAAGCAACAATCACAGAAGGTTTATAGTCACACATAATTGAATAATGCGTCAAACTCTGCTCATAGAAGAAAAACACCATGTATTCCATGATCTTGTCTTCACCGCATAAAAGACAAACTCCTAGGTTCTTGCCAAGAAACATATAATTTGTTGGAATGGTTAAAATCCAATCGAGCTCTTTTAATATAAGATTCTCCATTCCACATATTTCTTCAGGAGTAAATAAGTATTCTACAATGTATTCTAAGTCGCTAACACTGACGACATCTCTTTGTTCATATTTCGAAGCTATGAACAATGATGCGAGACCAATGAGTTTAAATTCATCGATCGTTAACACTTCAAAATTGTTTTTCGAAAGAAAACGATCAAGAATGTTTACACCAACATATAGGATTTCAGACACAAGATTTAAACCAAAATGTAAGTGTATAAGCCAATCTATCACCTTCTTTCTCATATCACAATCCACTTTGTACCCTTTAGAATTTGGGAAATTTTGACACTCATTAAGATGATAGAATTGGTTGAGATCACCATCATAATCATTCAGTTTTTCTTCAATGTGAATAGAGTTTTGTGTATCATGATCCCTTAAATCTTTGTTAACAAATTTGGAGCTATGGGGAAAACAAAACATCTTCATCACTAAAATCAGAGAATAAAACTAATAAAGTAAAGAATGAAGAATGAGAAAGACAGAACTATGGTGGGGTATAAATACATTTTTAATAACGAAGATATCTAAATCTTTTTTAAAATTTAAAACAAATATTGTTTCCACTTAATTAGCAAAGATAAATTCTATCCCTTTAATAATTATGATGTTTA
This sequence comes from Vicia sativa, assembly GCA_021764765.1. Classification (NCBI taxonomy): domain Eukaryota; kingdom Viridiplantae; phylum Streptophyta; class Magnoliopsida; order Fabales; family Fabaceae; genus Vicia; species Vicia sativa. The sequence goes on along the minus strand of CM038792.1, from coordinate 211,973,743 downwards.
AACTATTTTTTAAATCAATACGGTTGAGATTTTTTTGCTAAATCTCTATATCTATATTGTTTATGATAAATTGAAATCTTTTTTAAAAAGATTTTGACAATTAATATCTCAACAGTTATTAAAAAGATACGCAAAATATATAGTTTAGATATTAAATTTTGATTTATTTATTTATAAAATAGATACAAATATTTTATTTTTATTTTGTATACTAATTTAAATTAAACTAAAATGTTTAAGTTATTTTTTTTATCAAAATAAATTAAACTTAATTTTAATTTTGTTGGATTTATTTTAGTTGATTAACAAAATAATCTTTTTAATTTAAATTCAAATAATTTTGATCCCTTCTCACAACGTGACTTTTTAAATAATATGTCATTTATAGAAATTTTTTGAACGTTTATTTTTAAAAATTTATAAATAATTTTTGGTTTAAATAGTATTTTTGTTTTTAGTTCCTAATATGTATTTTTTTAAATAGTACTTGAATGTTAAATCATTTTTGTTTTAGTTTTTAAATTCAAAATTTGTAGAAAAATTTGTAGATTATTTTTGCAGATTTTCTTATATATTTAAAATATGTTGTTTTTTTCAAAAAATTTTGTGAATATTAACTTTAAAGATTAAAAAACTTTAACATTTAGGTAATATTTAAAAAGACAAACTAAAGACTAAATTAAAAGGCACATTAACTTACAGAGACCACATACTATTTAAGCCATACTTTTTTATAAACAAGGAAAATTTCTAATTTGATGCTTCTAGAAATATTGATAGTTATATATATTTTTAAAATATTATATAAAATGACTTGGGAATAGTGAAATCACTCGGCTGAACATCGACTGATAGGATATATCAATGGAGTCGCCATCTAACGTCTTTTATCTCGCGAAGGAGAAAGGAAAACATAGAGTAAACTTGAGAGGGAAGAAATCACGGTCTTACGACCGAGAGATCTGGGTAAAGGAGCCTGTTACGCGAGGGGTAGGGATTAACACCCTGCACGTCCATAATACTCTAAGTTATCCACTTCTATTTTCTACCTAAGGGGCGTGCTATATCTGTTTATCACTTAATCGCTCTAATGAATGCAAAAGAAAAGGAAAATAAAGAACCCACGAGGAAAAGAAATAAGTATTTAAAAAATTGTGCTTGGTCGAGCCCTGTGACAAGATGCCTACGTATTCTCTCGTGCAATGGGAAAGTCAGAGCGCCGTAATTTGACTCACTTGTTTTGGTGGATTTTGTGTTTTTTTACTTATGAAAAAGATTTTAAACACGAAAGAAAGCGCCTGTAGGCGAAAAAGAATTTGCATTGGTTGGTTGCTTTTACCTTTAAGAAGGAGTTTGAACCATTATTAAGTGTTTTAGTTTTCAAAAGAAAAAAGAGAAAACAAGTTTTAGTTTTATTACATGCAAGGATGTAAAGGAGAGAAGCAAAATAAAAGGGAGACTAACTAGTACTAGCCCTAATGTTGTCATGCAAAGATTGGGCATATGGTTGAGGATGAAGGGGAATCTCTACCTATATCGACATGTCAAGGATGTATATCCTAATGTCTAGGCTCGAGAGCTACATAATCGAGCGGTCATAAGGGAAATATATCCTATATCCGTCTTGGTTTTAGAAACAAGGGATGCAAAGGGATGAAGCAATCAAGTGCTTTGGTAGAAGCACACAAGCAATGCAATGCGCAAACAAATGTCATAGAAGCACGAGAAAAGGAGGAAGTCCCATAGTCTGTGAACGGTAATGAACATACTGTGAGTCAACTAGGAGTCGACATATCTGATTCCCGCGAAGGATATCACCTTATGACATGAATTGTCAAGTGTGAAGAGCAACGAGTGCAGGTATCAGCAGTAAATACGAATACCAGGAAAGCATGGAGAGTCAGAATAGGGAACTCTTGCCACTTTTATTATTGACTCGATAAAGGAAGCAACGTGATTCGTGTCTGCTTAGCTGACATGGACTAGAATTGTGCGGGGGTCGATTGCGAACCCTTTCCGCGCCCATCATATGTATCAATAAGTATCAAAGCGGGACTTTGCGTGGTGGTGCCACTCTAGGTTGCCTAACCACTTAGACCTAACAAGCACAAATGTGAACACTTACGGAGAATTACCTCCCTATGCACGGTGGAGGATTTTAAACAAACCAAACACAATTAGCAAACAATTTGCAGAATGCCTAGCTACAGGTTTTTAAACAGCGACTTTGAGCCCAACGCTCCTATCCTAATCATGGCAAGTAAAGCGATAAACCCCTACTTCTCATGATATCTAGGAAAGTTGTTAATGAATGTTATAAACAAGGGATAACTAGTTCCAAACGGATAACCAATCTGAAGAGCACTGCGAGCTAAAAGTACTCCTGAAAACTTCACATACTGCAGTCAAGCAATAAGAGTAAATTAGTGAGAAATGCACTGAGGCATCAAAGCATATGCGGATTGCGCGTTCGTACGCATCCGAATCAATAAACCTGTAAAAGATAATGATCCAGACAAAGCAGACAAAGTATTGCACGTTCATATGCAAAACAAATATTAAATTGTGTGTTCCTACATAATTGAAACACAAACACCAGCAAGAAAGGAGTAAAACCAAACAAGCGGACAATAGAATGTACACGCATGTGTGCAAGCGATAGAATGCGCGTTCCTACGCATTCAAACAAGAGTGCCTGCAAGAAAGGAGTAAAACCAAACAAACAGAAAATAGGATGCGCGTTCGTACGCAAAAAAGGATTAGAATGTGCGTTCGTATGCATTCGAACAAAGTACCTGCAAGAAACCCACAATAACCAGACAATAGAATGTACACGTATGTGTACAAGCAATGGAATGCGCGTTTGTACACGTTGGAACAAAACCATGCAATAATGGAGTAAAACCAGACAATAGAATGCACACGCATGTGTACAAGCGATGGAATACGCGTTCGTACGCAGTCGAACAAAACACCTGCAAGAATGGAGTAAAACCAGACAAGCAGACGATAGAATGTACACGCACGTGTACAAGCGGTAGAATGCGTGTTCGTACGCATTCATACAAAGGTACCTACAAGAATGGATTAAATCAGACAAGCAGATAATATAATATACACGCACGGGTACAAGCGGTGGAATGCGCGTTCGTACGCATTCAAACAAGTGGATAACCTGCAAGAAGGTGTCAATCCAAACAATATGCAAATAATATACGCGTTTGTACGTATACAAGCATTAGATTGCATGTTCATACGCATTCAAGATTGGATAACCTCCAAGAAAGGTGTCAATCCATGCTAATAGACAATAGAATGCACACGCATGTGTGCAAGCGCAAAGCAAAGGAAGCTAGAAGTTCATATCTCATGTAAAAGAGGTCGATGTACCTTGCACATGAAATAAAGTGTCAGAATTAACAAACCAAATTCTAGAAATAAAGCACATAATGCAAAACCGATTACAAATATGATTATAATCTAGTATAAGCATGTAAGTGAAATAAAATCACAAAAATCGGAATGGGAAGGCGGGTTTCTGAAATCTGAGTGAAAAGTCAACTTCTCGAAATCAATTAAGAATAGCATGGTTGCTTGCAAAAGCGTCAACGAATTCCAAAACGTGAGCGGTTTTAATTAATTCTGAGTGGAAGTGGCATTTTTCGGACCTTAAAGTGACGAGGAAGCAACTCCGTTTTGGCACCTTGTGCCTGAAATTTGGTTCTGAAACCTCAAAAAACGGTTCCAGAACGTGCCAAAACATAGGGAACATGTTGAAATCACCTGGCTGAACTTCTGACTGATACGATGTATCAATGGAGTCGCCATCGAACGTCTTTTATCTCGCGAAGGAGAAAGGAAAACATCGAGTAAATCTGAGAGGTTAGAAACCACGATCTTACAACCAAGAGATCTGGGCAAGGGAGTTTGTTACGTGAGGGGAAGGGATTAGCACCCCCACACTCCCGTATTACTCTACGGTATCCAATTATATTTTCTATCTAAGCGGTGTGTTATATCTATCTATGCTTAATCGTTACAATGCATGAAAAAGAAAAGGAAAATAAAGAAACCACGGGGAAAAGAAGGAAGATTTTACAAGTTGTGCTCGACCGAGCCCCGTGACGAGATGCCTACGTATTCCCTCGTGCATTGGGAAAGTCAGAGCGTCGTAGTTCGGTTCACTTGTTTTGGTGTGTTTTGTGTTTTTTACTTATGAAAGGTTTTAAACACAAAAGAAAATGCACCCGTAGGCGAAAAAGAGTTTCTCTTGGTTGGTTGCTTTTTCCTTTGTGAAAGGAGTTCAAACCATTATTAAGTGTTTTTGTTTTCAAAAAAAAAAGAAAGCAAGTTTTAGTTTTAATTACATGTAAGGATGCAAAAGAAACAAGCAAAACAAAAGGGAGACTAACTAGTACTAACCCTAATGTTGTCATGCAAAGAATGGACCTATGGTTGAGGATGAGGGAATTTCTACCTATATTGACATGCAAAGGATGTATATCCTAATGTCTAGGCTCGAGAGCTATCCTAGCCGAGAGGCCCTAAGGGAAAGCTATATTATAATCGTCTTGGTTGTAAAACTAAGGAATGCAAAGGGATGAAGCAATCAAGTGCTTTGGAAAAAGCAATCAAGCAATGCAATGCACAAACAAATGTCATAGAAGTGCAGGAAAGGGAGGATGTCCCATAGCCTACAGCAGCAAGCCGAGGGCCGGAAGCAACCAGGAGCCAACACATATTGATTCCCGTGAGTGGTATCACCGCATGACATGAATTGTCAAGTGTAAAGAGAAAATGATGCCAGTTCAGCAGTAAATGCAAACCCCACGAAAGCGTGGAGAGTCAGAATAGGGGACTCTTGCCACTTTGTTATTAATGACTCGATAAAGGACGCAACACGGGTCGCATGTGCTGAGCTGACACAGACTAGAACTGTGCAGGGGTCGATTGTTGACCCTTTCCGCGTGCCCAATATATCATCATGACTCAATAGCAGGAAATATAAAAAGCGGGACCTTGCTTGGTGGTGCCACGTTGGGTTGCCTAACCACTCTGACCTATGCAAGCATAAAACGTAAACATTTACTGAGAATAGCCTCCTTATGCACGGATGAGGACTTTAAACATAACCAAACATAAGTAGCACACATAAGTGCCCTAAATGGGTCTTTAAATAAACCAGAGGGGTTCCTAAATATGCTCCAACTACGGAAGCCCCATCATGTATCTCTATTCCTACTTCTCATGATATCTAGGAAAGTTGTAAGAAAATGCAATAAAATAGTGTAGAAACTACCAAATGAATATCAAATCCGAAGAGCACTGCGAGCTAAAGAATATAATCTGGAAAAATTCAAGTACTACAACCAAGCAATAAGAGTAAACCGATGAGAAACACTCAAGGTATCAAAAACAAGCGGAATACACGTTCATACGCATCCAAGTAATAACACCTAAAAGGAGGAGAAATCCAACAAACAAATAATAAATGCGCACGACAAGACAAGCCATGTGTATACACATTCCGATCAAATGTAACTGCAAGAAAACCAAGCAAGTAGACAATAGAATGTACACACATGCGTACAAGCCAAGGAACATGTGTATACACATTCCAATCATGTGTACATGCAAGAACGAAGTTAGACCGAAAAGGTGGGTAAAAAGAATGTACACGTGGGTGTACAAACGCAAAACAGACACAAGAAGGGATTTAGACCCAAAAAGCAAGCAAATAGAATGTATACGTAGGTATACAAGCGCAAAACACCTGCAAGAAGGGAGTTATACCCAAAAAGCAAGAAAATAGAATGTACACGTTGATGTATAAGTGCAAAACACCTGCAAGAAGGGAGTTAGACCCAAAAAGCAAGCAAATAGAATGTATATGTGGGTATACAAGCGCAAAACATCTGTAAGAAGGGAGTTAGACCCAAAAAGCAGACAATAGAATGTATACGTGGATATACAAGCGCAAAACACCTACATGAAGGGAGTTAGACACAAAAAGCATACAATAGAATGTATACGTGGGTATACAAGCGCAAAACACATGCAAGGGAGTTAGACCCAAAAAGCAAGTAAATAGAATGTATATGTGGGTATTCGAGCGTAAAACACTTGTAAGAAGGGAGTTAGACCCAAAAAGCAGAAAATAGAATGTATACGTGGGTATACAAGCGCAAAACACCTGCAAGAAGGGAGTTAGACCAAAAAAGCAGACACTAAGATGTACACGTATGTGTACAAATGTAGAATAAGGATGCTAGAAGTCTAAATCCCACATGAAAGGAGTCCAAGTACCTCACACATGAAATAAAGTGTCAAAATTAACAAAGCAAGTGGTGGAAATAATGTTCTGAATGCAAAACCGATTACAAATATGCTTATAATCTAGTATAAGCATGCAAAATCAGAAAAATCGAGATAGGAAGTCGGTTTTCCAAAATTGGGGCGAAAAATTTAACTTCTCGGAATCGATTAAAAATCGCATAGTTTCTTGCAAAAACGTCAACGGTTCCAAAAACGTATGCGCTTTTAATTAATTCCGAGTGGAAGTCATACTTTTTGAGCATTAAAGTGACGGGCAGCAACTCCGTTTAGGTAGGTTGTGTTCAAAATTTGGTTTCGAAACCTCCAAAATCGGTTCCAGAATGTGCCAAAACCTAGAAGACGTGTACCACAACTTCGTACTTTCATGGAAAAATGAGTTTCGGCACATGAAAACGCAAAAACAAGCTTATGGAATTGCAAAATTCATGTTATGAATTAAATTCCGATTCAAGTTTTTGTTTGGTTTTGAAATGTTAAAAGTATCAGAATTTAATCCATAACATGTAATCACAAGCCAAAAGAAAGAAGAATACTAGTTATGTACAAGTGTGATTGAGTTTCAATGTAAAAAGATGTGTGAAAATGCATGTAAATGCGTATTTTCATGTGTTGTGTGGTGTTTAGATGGATGAATGAGTGTGGACTTTTTAAATTCCAATGAGCCTCACTCGGGAAAAGGATATGTTGCACCAGTGACATAACAGGGTCATAACAAGAAAAAGACACAGAATAAATGCTGAATTCTTTGAAGACAGATACAAGTGTAATCCTGACCTAAAGAGAATTGGCCTCTACCCAATTCAATCCGCAATGCCAGGGGATAGCTGACATGTAAGCTGTTGTACCCCAAAATTTACCCTCTTCTTTCCCGTATTTTTGGCTTATAATTCGATTGCATAAACATACATATAGTCGCATACATAGCATTGATCATGGGGTTACCAGGTTCAAGGTATCCCAAATGACGAAAGAAACAACGCGTTTCGGCTATCTCGGATCATATTGAGCCAGAAACCGATATTTCTCGGTTCATACGACTATTTTCAAGATTTTCTGGTCAGAAAGCTATTTTGATGTGGTTCCATAAGCTTTGGGATCATTTCAATTTGTTCTCCAGTTTATCTGTTCAGATCAGAGGTCGTCTCGTCAAACAAAAATAACTTATTCGCTTATTTATCAATAAAATATGATTATATAAGTGATCTTATATCCTGTTATGGTTGAGAAAACATGATTACTCTACTTTGAGCATAGAGAATCCTCCTAAGAAGAAGATAAGAAGAAAAGACTAATTTCGCATTTTTCGTAATGATTGCGTAAGCCAATACAAGGTTATATAGGGATCTCTATAATATAATTGGTAACCCAGTAATAATAAAAATGGTAACAAACTTATTCTAGAATGTATATGGTTATCACTTCATTCAATTTTGGGTTTGACACTAAATTGGGCCTTTAGTATCATAACATTACCCACCCCTTCAAAATCAACGTTGTCCTCGAGGTTGTGGAAATTTCTCCTAGCACAAATTTTACCCGGATCCCATTGCTTGAATTGTGATGACCAAATTGTTATATACATACCAACATGTATACTAGGATCTCTTTTTTTTACTTTTTATCATCTTCACTTGAATAGTGCAGCCACAAGGTCTCACAATTATATGCATAGATTCACATCTATTGGTTATTAAGGTAACCATTTTGGTAACTCCAAAGGCAACCACCTTTTCAATAAGGTTGCCATCTAATAATATGCAGCAATAGTGCAATCTCACAATCTTATTATGATTTATCTCCATTGTCTTGATGTCAATTATAGTTCCTTCATTATGAATCATACATGCTAACACACATGGTACCAAAACAACATGAATAATATCACTATCCACCCCATGAAGAACAACCTTGTCCTCAAGGTTGTAAGAGCTATTTTAACATTTCCAAATCTCATACAAGGTAATCTGAATATTACGAGGGATGTGACACCCCATATAATTCAATTATTAAATAATTAGAAATTTAATTATTAATTTAATTAAAGGTTTACTTGTTGGTATTTTTGAATTAAAGGATTTGATTAATTAATTAAATAATGGGAGTGTTGGGGGTGTAAAGTGGAATTGGAGGTGTTAGAGTAAAAGGCTCTAATTAGTCCAATTATTTTAATTTGGTTATTTTATTATTTGGAAAATAAAAATGAATAAATAAAGGAATTGAGGAATAAGAGAAGGATTGGAGAAAATTAGGATTCATTCTACGTGCTTTTGGAAAAGAGAAGAGAAAGAGGAGAAAAAGCCAAACGCCAAGAATTCGATGAATCATCGTGAGATAAGGGGTGATTGAGTCTGATTAACATGTGTAATACGGTGAACTGACTTTGTAGGATTTTTGTATCCAAATGTGCGGATAGCAAGAGTCGCCACCGACTTTTATTTTTATCCAATTAAGGGAAGGTAAAAGTAATGAAAAAGACCTTCGTTAGATTCGAGTTCGGAGAATGGTTATGAAAAGGGAAGGTATTAGCACCCCTTTTCATCCATAGTTATCTACAGGCTCTTAGTTGCTCTAGATCACTTTTTTAAAATTGCTTTCTGTGTGTTTGACAAAAATGTTTTAGAAAAGTCATTTCGCTTTGACTTTGTAATGATTCATGTAGGAATGTATACAAAGTGTTCGGAAATGTTTTGTTTTTGAAAAGAGTTTGAACTTTGAAAAAGAGTGTGTGGTGTGAAAAGCATTTGATAGAGCGAGCAACTAAAAGTCTTGTTTACCCACTCAGAATTGGTCGTTTTGTTGTACTTCTACATTCCTTTAGAATAGCGCTAGCCGTACCATTAGTTAGTAGGTAGCTCCATTCGTTGGATGTAAGCGGGACATTCGAAGGGACATCGGATGGTCATAGAAGGCAACTTGTAGGAAGTATCCTAGCACATTCGAAGGGGCTATCATCATTTTTTCGTAGGCGACAATCGAGGGTCAAGATCATGTATTCGGAGGCGACATCGTGGGTCTATGATCTTTGTATCGAAGGGGCTATGATGATTTGTTTGGAAGGCAACGGTGCTAGAATACCTCTACGTTCGAGGGACATGACCATTTTGAATTCACAAAGGCAACGAGAGAGAATTACCCTAAGGGGTGCGTGTGTGAAGCAGTGTGTTGATTTCAGATATTTTATCTTGAAGAGTTAGTGGGCTATGTTCAATTTTAGTCTTGCCATACACGCCTAATTACTAGCAATTTATAGGGTGCGGAAAGTAAAGTGCGGAATGTAAAAGCGGAAATGTAAAGGTGCGGAAAGTAAAACCTACGCTATTACAAGGCTTTGGGGCAGATACATAATTTAAAATGCGGAAAATAAAATCCTAAATTAAACTATTACATCCCATAAACAGTTACATTATTGGAAAAATAAAACGATAAAAAGAAAACGTCCGAATCGGAGCAACCTGTGAAAGAATAAGAAAATCGGGAAATATGATGAAATCGAAATAAGAGAAAATGTTAGAAAAAATGCAATTTTTAATATGAGAAAATTAATACATGCTGGAAATAAGATAAATAAGCTAAAATAATTTTTTGGGATTTTTTAAATGCAATTTAGTAATTTAAAATGAATTTATAATGATTTAAATGCTAAATTACAAATAAAAATAAATATGCATGCAAAAAGAGATTTTTTAATTTATTAAATTAAATAAGTATTTTATGAAAATAATATAAAAAGAATAAATATTTTTGATGATTTTTTAATGCAGAAATAAAATATGGAAATTAATTAAAATAATGCAAAAATATTAAATTATATGAAAATATGAAGAAATTTGAACTTGGAAAAGAAAATAGTAAAACTGGTCTCAGTGTGGATCGAACTCAGGACCATGGAAAGCATCTGGAAACAGTGAACGCCTTAGCCGCTGCGCCATGTGTACAAGCTTGTTTGGAAACGAGGTGAGTGGAACTTCACACGCGTCGCTTCCTGACTTGCCTCATCACCGCGGGAGACTTCATCTTCTTCGTTTTAAAAATTCAAAAGCCTGCGTCGGCCTTCCTTCGACGCTATGTCCCTGGCTAATTCAAAAAATCAAGCAAACATAATATAAATAACATCCAAGGCCATGGTTCGATTCCTCAAGTCATCCCGAATTCAATGGTATAGGTCCTGTTGGCCAATTTTTCCTATTAACGGAAACCCTAATTCGTTCACAGAAAACCTAACAATGGCAATACGAGTTCTAAGCCATGGAAACTCAATCAAATAACCCAGATCGCTTGCAATCCTCCTACTAATCACAAAAACAACAACCAAATGTATGAGCAAACCGGATTCGAATCTCTTGTTTCTGGATGGTTTTGGATGAAGTAAGTATCTGGATCGACTCTGGAGATGCCAAGGAATGCAATGGAAGCCTCAAAATTGCTTGAAAACGGCTGAAAGTATGATTGCACTTTGCTTGAGAGGCACGGTTTTTTGAGCTTGCAACAAGGGTTCTTGAGTCAAAAATTCTGCCCTAATCCGTGTGGTATGCATCACATATTTATATTGGATGGATTTGGGATTGATTTGGGAAAGAATTGATCAATAATCAATGATAATCAATCTTGATATTTTCATGAAATCAAATCTTTAAATTTTGGTCAAATTTCAATCTAATCTTCCCATATTGATCCAATTTCGAATTTGCTGGCTTTCAATGTATTGATTGGATCACAAAGAAGAAATAAAAATCAATCTTCCAATTAATTTTGATTTTATAATTTATTTTCAAATTTAATTTGCATTTAAATGAATAAATTACAAATTAAATAGAAAAATAAATCAAAAATTCGTGGCATTGGGCTTGGGTATTCCTAATTGCATGAGGAATAAGTTAGGATGAAGAAAAAGTAGGCCCATTTGCAAAAGATTTGATTTTTTGAAGTATCTCTCTTTGTGCATTCTTTCAAAATTGCCCAACTTGTGAATGGTGTATCTTGCTCAATTTTCCATATTTTTGAGTGTTCTTGGACTTTTTGGAAAGCTCTAAGAGTCCTCTAAACAATGTCTTTGGTCTCATATCAATTGGAGTTACCATGCTCAATATATCTTCAAAACAAAAAGTTGACTTTTGTTGACTTTGAAAATGACCAGAATGTTTTGAGCTATACCTCTCAAATGAAGCATTTTTTGGACATTCTTGTGAGACATGAAGTTGTAGAGAATTGAATTTCCTTCAAAATGAGCTTTGGTGGGAAAATTTTTGAGAAAGTATGAGAAAGTTATGATCAGTCAAAGTTCAGTTGACTTTTCACCTAGAAACCCTAATTTAGAAAGTTTGACTTTTGAGCAAATCTTGAGTTTTCTTGATGAATCATGATCAACCCTTGATCAAATGATGAATGTAACTTCAAAATGAGGATGTTGACCAAAAATTATGAAGTTTGACTGTATGTTGACCACAGTTGACTTTTTGTCCAATACACCCTATTTTCAACCATCTGAGCAATTGCCTGAGGAAACTTGACTTGTGAGGCTTGAAACTTGACATGGAGAATCTTTGAAGCATATGAGGAGGCATGAAGACCACTGGAGATGTTGGAAATTCATCTTGACTTGAGAGATACCAAACCCTAGTTTGGGTTGATTGTCTAGGAGAGAGTTTGTCTGATCAACTCTTGAGGAATTCTTGAGTAGGGGTGTATGAAATCTCTTGAATAGATGGACGGAAAATTTTGGGGTATGACAACATGCCTTATAGGTTTTGATGATCAATAGAACGAATTGATCCGTTAGGAATCTCGAATTAGGATCCTAGGTTGTGCCATACCGTATAATCCGACGTAAAACCTTTAATTGGAATTATTATGAACGGTTAAATTATGTAAGATGATCCTAGGCTAATTAGAAAACTTGATTCTGTGGTTAATTGGAAGTAAAAAACCCATTAATTAATACTGTTATGGTGTATTATATTGTTTGATGATGAATGGAATCCATGGGAATTCGTAACAGTGAAGAAAAACTGGTTTTTGGGTGAAAAGTAACAGTATGGGTCGACACATAGCCTTATGGATCGATGCAAGCAGTGAAAATGTAGAAAAACAGAAGCGTAGGAATCTTATGCATCGACTCATGAAGCTATGCATCGACTCATAGGAAGAAAAATTAAGCTATGCATCGGCACATACGTGTTATGCATCGACACATATTGAACTATTTTTGAAAAATGCATTTTAACTGTATGCATCGATGCATACATTCTATGTGTCGACACAAGTAAGTTATGTATTGACACATGAGGTTTTGTGTCGATACATACTGTATTGAGACAGAAGGGAAATTTCTGAAAACGGTTTCGGTCATATCTTTGCGACCATAACTTCGATTTAGGCATAGTTGGTATCGTTGGAAAGCTTAGAACGAGTACTATATGTTAATAACATTTTTATAACCAGTAGTTGAGATCCTGAAGGATTGTTTTGGTTTCCGTATGTAGGGATTCGTTGTAATTCGTATTTATCCGTTGTGTATACTTGCTGTATGTTAATTTCATGTGTTGTAATTAACGTTATAGGTCATGACTTGCAGTTATCATGTGTTGTTGATGGTGTGGCTATGTCTGACATGGTGTGGAATTATGTTGTAATCATAATCTGTGGATTGAATGTTGCATGCTTAATGATGTGCATGCATATACATTCCGTTGGAGTTAATTCCCATTGTGTGGAATTTGGCTCGTATTGCCGATAACCGTACCCGGGTGATTGTGGGTGGTGAGACATGATCCATGTCCGGGTGATTACGGACTAATCGATGTTGGTGACTTGGTCACATTTTGGTACCACATGCATTCGGGTTTGCATTGCATATGTAATTATAACATGTTAGAATGTTTCCCAGTGTTGTAATAGCATTAATTGTATTTATGTGCATAATGAACTGTATGGCATCGTATTTGTGGATTGTTATCTAGTTATGCTAATGCGAGTGAAATAATGCATTGATTGTTTTATTGTTTTAAAGAAACGTATAATGCATTTTAATTTTGATGAAATCTCACCCTTACTTGGATGATTTCAGATTGAAGTGATTAGCTGCTCAGGATTTGGTGAGGATGGCTTATAGAGCTATGCTATTTAGATTTGTCCGCGTGTCAGTGTCATGCTCTGGTAGATGTAACACTGGGGAACGATTGTTTTGGAATTTTAATGATTGGGAAACTTAATTCTTTGAGTTATGCTTGGAATAATCATGATTGAGTTATTATGGATTTTTATATTCTTTCCGCTGTTTAAAACATAACCGTTGGTTTGAATTATATTTTAATAAGTTCTTCAATAAATGCATGAATACTGATTTGTTATTTGGTTATTTGGAATTTTTAAATTGTGACGCCCTTCGTTATGTTAAAATCTGATTAAAAATATATAAATCGCAGGGAAATTAGAAGGGGTGTTACAATAGTGGTATCAGAGCATAGTCGGTCGTTGTGACCAGTGTCTTAATGTCATTTTCCCTTTGTACGCGACAAGTGTGTACAACACTGTCGGTACTTGTTGCTTTTTTGATTGCTGCTGATTGCAGGAGGGTGTGAAACCAAGTGGGGGAGAAGAGATGTTTCCCAGATATGTTCCAATTGTAAGTCATTGTTATGAGGTACTGCTTGATAAGACAATGCAAGAGTGGTTAGAATTGTTGGAATCGTTTGGACCATGAGTCATAGTTGGAAGTGCAAAGAGGAGAGTATGATTCTGAGAACAGAAAGTGTTGGTAATGATGGTTTATACTCCAGTATGATTATCGGATGTCTATTGACAAATTGAGGACTTGATCACCCTTAATCTCTTGTTGATAGTAGACGAAATCGTATTGGATGGTATATAATTGTCTTGCTATCTAATTGGGGCATAAAGTGATGAATATGAATGAAGTTTGGTAGAAGCTTGTGAATCATATGATTTGACGAAGACTCTAATAAGGATAATGAATTAAGATGGATGATCAGAGTTGCGCAGTTGTTAATGATGGTGTGGTAGTGTTTATGTTGTATTCCTCGACGGAGGTGAGAGGAAAAGCTAAGAGTAGTGAATTACCCGTTGTAAATGAATTCCCAGAAGTGTTTCCGGAATATGTTAGTGAATTTCCACCTAAGAGAGAAGTGGAGTTTACTATAGATTAGATTCCTCGAACTAGTACGATGTCGATGGCGCCTTATCGCATGTCGGCATCTGAATTGTCTGAGTTGAAGAAGCAGTTAGAGGAATTGCTTGAGAAGAAGTTTATTCATCCTAGTGTTTCGCCGTGGGGTGCTCCTGTGTTGTTGGTTAAAAAGAAAGAGGGTTCAATGAGACTGTGTGTTGATTACAGGCAGTTGAACAAGGTTACAATCCAGAATCGATATCCATTGCCGAGGATTGATGATTTGATGGATCAGTTAGTTGGAGCTTGTGTATTCAGCAAGATTGATTTGAGATCTGAATATCATCAGATTCGTGTGAAGACGGAGGATATTCAAAAAACTGCATTTAGAACGAGGTATGGACATTATGAATATTCTGTTATGCCGTTTGGAGTTACTAATGCACCTGGTGTTTTCATGGAGTATATGAACAAGATATTTCATCTGTATCTTGATAAGTTTGTGATGGTATTTATTGATGATATTCTGATCTATTCAAAGAATGATGAAGAACATGCAGAACATCTTAGAATTGTGTTGGAACTGTTGAAAGAGAAGAAGCTGTATACGAAGTTATCTATGTGTGAGTTCTGGTTAAGTGAATTAAGTTTTCTTGGTCATGTGATTTCCAAGAATGGCATTGTTATTGATCCTACGAAGGTAGAAGCAGTATCTCAGTGGGAAGCGCCGAAGAATGCTTCTGAAATCCGTAGTTTTTTTGGTCTTGCAGGTTACTACAGAAAGTTCATTGAGGGATTTTCGAAGTTAGCTTTGTCATTGACTAAGTTAACAAGAAAGGGTCAAGTGTTTGTTTGAGATTCTGAATGTGAGAAAGGATTCCAAGAGTTGAAGAAGAGGTTGACTTGTGCTCCGATTCTAATTTTGCCGAATCCGGCAGAATCTTTTGTTGTGTATTGTGATGCGTCATTGATGGGATTATGTGGTGTTTTGATGCAAGATAAGCAGGTTGTGGCTTATGCTTCGAGACAATTGAAAGTTCAGAAAAGGAATTATCTGACTCATGATCTATAGCTGGCAGTAGTGATGTTTGTTTTGAAATTGTGGAGGCATTATTTATATGGTTCTCGATTTGAGGTATTTAGTGATCATAAGAGTCTGAAGTATCTCTTCGATCAGAAAGAGCTAAACATGAGGCAGAGAAGGTGGTGAGAATTTCTGAAGGATTATGATTTCGGTTTGAATTACCATCCTGGTAAGGCAAACGTTGTTGTAGATGCATTGAGTAGGAAGTCCTTGCATATGTCTATGTTGATGGTTCGTGAATTGGAATTGGTTGAGCAGTTCAGAGACTTGAGTTTGGTATGTGAGACTACTTCTGATAGTGTTAAATTGGGTATGTTGAAGTTGACTAGTGGTATCCTTGAGGAAATTCGAACTGGACAGAAATCTGATGTTAGTTTAGTGGATAAGTTGACATTGATCAACCAAGGTCAAGGAGGTGGATTCCGAATTGACGAGAACGATGTTATGAGATTTGGTGACAGAGTTTGTGTACCAGATATTGCAGAACTTCGGAAGAGTATTTTGGAAGAAGGACATCGTAGTGGATTGAGTATTCATCCCGGTGCTACTATGATGTATCATGACTTGAAAAAGTTATTTTGGTGGCCTAGAATGAAAAAGGAAATTGCTGAGTTTGTTTATGCTTGTTTGGTTTGTCAGAAGTCCAAGATTGAACATCAGAAATCGTCAGGATTGATGGAACCGTTGTTTGTTCTGGAGTGGAAATGGGATGACATTTCTATGGATTTTGTATCTGGTTTGCCGAGGACAGCGAAGAATTGTGACTCTATTTGGGTTATTGTTGATCGGTTTACGAAATCTGTACACTTCATTCCGATAAGAATGGATTACCCGATGGAGAGGTTGGCAGAGTTGTATGTTGAGAAGATTGTAAGTTTGCATGGTATTCCTTCTAGTATTGTGTCGAATAGAGATCCGAGGTTTACGTCTAAGTTTTGGACGGGGCTGCAAGAAGCTTTAGGTACTAAGTTACGATTGAGTTCCGCTTATCATCCGCAAACAGATGGTCAGACGGAGAGAACGATTCAGTCGTTAGAGGATTTGTTGAGAGCTTGTGTGTTGGAGAAAGGTGGAGCTTAGAATAGTTACTTACCATTGATTGAGTTTACCTACAACAATAGTTTTCATTCGAGTATTGGTATGGCTCTGTTTGAGGCATTGTATGGTAGGAGGTGTCGTACACCATTGTGTTGGTACGAATCTGGAGAAAGTGTTGTGATTGGATCGGAGATTGTCCAACAGACTTCAGAAAAGATCAAGATGATTCAGGAGAAGATGAGAGCTTCTCAGAGTCGTCAGAAGAGTTATCATGATAAGAGGAGGAAAGATCTCGATTTTAGTGAAGGAGATCATGTGTTTATGCGAGTTACTCCGATGACTGGTATTGGTCGAGCTTTGAAGTCAAAGAAATTGACTCCGCGCGTTATTGGTCCGTATCAAATTACCAAGAAGGTTGGAAGAGTTGCTTATCAGATTGCTTTACCGCCGTCGCTTGCGAATTTGCATGATGTCTTCCATGTATCTTAGTTAAGGAAGTACATTGCTGATCTGTCTCATGAGATTTAGGTAGATGATATACAGGTGCGAGATAATCTGACTGTTGAAGCATTACCTACGAGAATTGAGGATCGAAAGGTGAAGCAGTTACGTGGTAAAGAGATAGCATTGGTGAAACTAGCTTGGGGAGGACCAGCAAGTGGAAATGTAACTTGGGAACTGGAGAGCCAGATGAAGGACTCGTATCCCGAACTTTTCGTCTAAGGTATGTTTTCGAGGACGAAAACTCTTTTTAGTAGGGGAGAGTTGTGATACCCCAAATAATTCAATTATTAAATAATTAGAAATTTAATTATTAATTTAATTAAAGGTTTAATTATTGGTATTTTTGAATTACAGGATTTGATTAATTAATTAAATAATGGGAGTATTGGGGGTGTAAAGTGGAATTGGGAGGTGTTAGAGTAAAAGGCTCTAATTAGTCCAATTATTTTAATTTGGTTATTTTATTATTTGGAAAATAAAAAGGAATAAATAAAGGAATTGAGGAATAGGAGAAGGATTGGAGAAAATTATGATTCATTCTACGTGCTTTTGGAAAAGCGAAGAGAAAGAGGAGAAAAAGCCAAATGTCGAGAATTCGAAGAATCATCACAAGGTAAGGGGTGATTGAGTCTGATTAATATGCCTTATAGGTTTTGATGATCAATAGAACGAATTGATCCGTTAGGAATCTCGAATTAGGATCTTAGGTTGTGCCATACCGTATAATCCGACGTAAAACCTTCAATTGGAATTGTTATGAACGGTTAAATTATGTAAGATGATCCTAGGCTAATTAGAAAACTTGATTCTGTGGTTAATTGGAAGTAAAAAACCCATTAATTAATACTGTTATGGTGTATTATATTGTTTGATGATGAATGGAATCCATGGGAATTCGTAACAGTGAAGAAAAACTGGTTTTTGGGTGAAAAGTAACAGTATGGGTCGACACATAGCCTTATGGATCGATGCAAGCGGTGAAAATGTAGCAAACCAGAAGCGTAGGAATCTTATGCATCGACTCATGAAGCTATGCATCGACTCATAGGAAGAAAAACTAAGCTATGCATCGACACATACGTGTTATGCATCGACACATACTGAACTATTTTTAAAACATGCAAAAATTTTAACTGTATGCATCGATGCATACGTTCTATGTGTCGACACAAGCAAGTTATGTATTGACACATGAGGTTTTGTGTCGACACATACTGTATTGAGACAGAAGGGAAATTTCTGAAAACGGTTTCGGTCATATCTTTGCGACCATAACTCCGATTTAGGCATAGTTGGTATCATTGGAAAGCTTAGAACGAGTACTATATGTTAATAACATTTTTATAACCAGTAGTTGAGATCCTGAAGGATTGTTTTGGTTTCCGTATGTAGGGATTCGTTGTAATTCGTATTTATCCGTTGTGTATACTTGTTGTATGTTAATTTCATGTGTTGTAATTAACGTTATATGTCATAACTTGTTGTTATCATGTGTTGTTGATGGTGTGGCTATGTATGGCATGGTGTGGAATTATGCTGTAATCATAATCTGTGGATTGAATGTTCCATGCTTAATGATGTGCATGCATATGCATTCTGGTGAAGTTAATTCCCATTGTGTGGAATTTGACTCGTATTGTCGATAACCGTACTCGGGTGATTGTGGGTGGTGAGGCTGGATTCATGTCCGGGTGATTGTGGACGAATCGATGTTGGTGACTTGGTCACGTTTTGGTACCACATGCATTTGGGTCTGCATTGCATATGTAATTATAACATGTTAGGTTGTTTTCTAGAGTTGTAATTGCATTGATTGTATTTAGGTGCATAATGAACTGTATGGCATCGTATTTGTGGATTGTTATCTAGTTATGCTAATGCGAGTGAAATAATGCATTGATTGTTTTATTGTTTTAAAGAAACGTATAATGCATTTTAATTTTGATGAAATCACACCCTTACTTAGATGATTTCAGATTGAAGTGATTAGCTGCTCAGGATTTGGTGAGGATGGCTTATAGAGCTATGTTATTTAGATTTGTCCGCATGTCAGTGTCATGCTCTGGTTGATGTAACACTGGGGAACGATTGTTTTGGAATTTTAATGATTGGGAAACTTAATTCTTTGAGTTATGCTTGGAATAATCATGATTGAGTTGTTATGGATTTTTGTGTTCTTTCCGCTGTGTAAAACATAACCGTTGGTTTGAATTTTATTTTAATAAGTTCTTCAGTAAATGCATGAATACTGATTTGTTATTTGGTTATTTGGAATTTTTAAATTGTGACGCCCTTCGTTATGTTAAACTCTGATTAAAAATATATAAATCGTGCGGAAATTAGAAGGGGTGTTACAAGGGAAATATAAAAAAATCTTTTATAGGGGCCTAAAGCTAATATCACTAATATTACAAGGGGGTGTTGTATATTTAACCATTGGAATACATATGATTAATTCTGGAAAAAATGGATGTCATTATCGATTTAGTAATCCTGTAACCTTGATGTGAATTTTTGTTGATTATAATGATAACTGCAATCTTATAAGTTGAATAATATACATATAGATGGTCATGTATGATCATTAAGGTTCAAAACTAGTTTGGGTAGGTCTAGGTTGAAGAAATAAGATTTATGAGTGAAATTTTCATGAAAAATATAGCAGAAAACAATTCAACATGGTTTTATTCGAATCAAGGTTTCAACATGATTCAAATTAGAGGTCAAAATTTAGCGTAAAATGCTTCTGTCTAGGTTGATTTGAGTCAGGGTTTCACCTTGATTCAAATAAGAGGCATGTTTTGTTCAAATCATGTTTTCATCATAACTCGAGTTTCGTGATTTTGATTAAGGCGCAGATTGGAGCGCTGGAAAGCTAATGAGTAAGAATACCTTATGATATTTATAGGATGAATGATGTAGGCAAATATCTAATTGTGCAAGGAATGTAATTTTAAAAACGTTAGCTAGTGTTTGATGAATATAAGAGTAACATAAATTGCAAACCATGTAAGACATGAGTTTTTATGTATATGTTGAGTTGTAATAGTTTGGACATGAATCAATTGTTGTTGTAATTAAGTCACTTCATGAATAAATGGTGTTGAATGTTGATGGTTTAGGTTTAAGATGAACCAATATTTTAGCCCTAACTGGGAGAGTTTTATGTTATTTATGTTTAGGTTCAATAGAACTAGTGTTTGATATGCTAGGTTCAAGATGAACCAATATTTTAGCTATAACCGGCAGGATTTTATGTGATTTATGTTTAGGTTCGAGAGAACTAGTGTTTGATATGTTAGGTTCAATGCGAACCACTGTTAATCTTAACCTATAGTTTTGATAATTAACGTTGGAGGTTTGGATGGAGAATTGCATTTGTTTGTAGCATCTTGTGTCATGTATATCGAAGTTAGATTAAGAATTTGGTCTAGTGTTTAAAATCCCTCAGTAACATACCTCTGATATTAAATGATGGTACCACATGCATGAGAGTTGAGGAGACAAACATTGCATAATTAATTGTGTTTATGTTGCGAATAGAATATTTATGTTGATTGTAAATGATGTTGTGTATCATCTTTGCTATTTTTAAGCCATTTAATTTATGGAATGTATTCTCACCCATTATTGTTTCCATGTTGCTATATATGTACCTTGTGTAGATGATTTTCGAGTCAAGAATGAGTGATAGATGTAGTAATGATCACTATTTTTTCAGTTGTGTAATTTACTTTTTACTCTGGATACTACTTCCAATACATTATTAACGTTAATTTTATAATGTATAATGTCTTATGAAAATATTATTACATTCTTTAATTTGTGTGCAAAAACCTTAAACAACAATCATTTTAAAACGGATGAGAGTATAAACTTTAGTATATCATTTTTAAAGGTGATCCACTGGGATTTATGCAATTTAAAAAGTGATTAATCGTTATGCACTGTCGGTGTAAAAAGTTTTATATTGTCAATCCATCACAATCATTCACTATTATTACTATATATATAATTAAAATAAAAGTCAAACATAATTTAAGATCTAATGGTTAAAATTATCTGTCAGTGTAAAAATACTTTACACTATCAGTGTATTTCCATTAAATCCATTTAATAATAAGAACTTGTATATTTAAATAATATTAATTTATCATTTGATAGGATATTCAATTTTTTCTAATAGTAATTTTTATTTTGTTATTTATTTTTGTTTAATTTTTTGTACAAAAAATTTAAAAAATGAAAATAAGTTTAGATAGTTATTCCTAAATTATTATTCTAGATATTTCAATATTTTATTATAAAAATTTAAATATTAAAATTTCAAAATTCATTTAAATTTGAAACAATTTAAATAACTTTTCAGATAAAAATATTTTTAAAATACTTATTTTTGGAAAATATTATAATTTTAACTATGTTTTAATCTTAATTAATGTAGATTTACGTGACACGATGTCAAAATGAATCTTTCATAAAAATTATTTTAAAAATATAAGAAATATTTTTTCATTTCAAAGTTAAAATAAATACACCCTTAAATAATACTAACGTGTAGATTTATATGATATCAATTGAAAGGGTATTTGAAAAATATACTCACTTGCTGATTTATAGGATTGATAGGGTATTTTTTTGACAGTGTATTTAAATATTTGTTATTGTTATTTATCTGTTTTTATTTTTTTTAGTTGTTTTATTTTTAAATATTAAAAATTAATTCTTTAGTAGAAAATTATGGAAAAAGTTAGTAACATAAAGTAATATAAAAGTGAAAAGTAACTAATTGAAATGTTAATGCAATTATCTCATACGAATTTATAAGACGGTTTAAAAAGAAACTCATAATTAAGTAAGATTTAATACTAATACGTTTTATTCAAAAATAAAATAAAATAAACAAATATTTCAAAATAGATTCACTATTAATGGAAATTGGTATTAATCTTTGTACATTAACTAACAGGTGGAACATTGTTCAAAAAATAAAAATCTAACGGTGGAATAAAATCAATAACATTTAAACAAGTTTCTGCTAGTGGATAGTGGAATTGATCCCACGCAAAATTAAAGATTAAAATTTCCAAAAAAACAAAATAAAAAACATATAACCTAATTTTTTAATTGCTAAAAGATCAAAATATATTAAACTTTAAATTAGATACATGATTATTGTCAAATATTCAAACGAACCCTATTTAATGAGAATTTTTGTTTAGCTATATATGCAACCCTCCATCTTAATAAACTTGAAAATTTCTTAAAAACATACATGCTTCCATCTGTACAAATTTCACGACATAAATTCATCATAGTCCTGGCACAAATAGTTAACTCCTTTTCGGAGTATCCACAGCACACCTTCAACTCATTACTCCAAAAAGGATATCTTCTGAGAACAATTCTCGCACAATACACTGCAGAAGCAACAATTACAGAAGGTTTATAGTCACACATAATTGAATAATGCGTCAAACACTGCTCGGAGAAGAAAAACACCATGTATTCCATGATCTTGTCTTCACCGGATAAAAGACACGCTCCTAGATTCTTGCCAAGAAACATATAATTTGTTGGAATGGTTAAAATCCAATCGAGCTCTTTTAATATAAGATTCTCCATTCCGCATATTTCTTCAGGAGTAAATAAGTATTCTACAATGTATTCTAAGTCGCTAACACTGACAACATCTCTTTGTTCATATTTCGAAGCTATGAACAATGATGCGAGACCAATAAGTTTAAATTCATCGATCGTTAACACTTCAAAATTATTTTTCGAAAGAAAACGATCAAGAATGTTTACACCAAGATATAGGATTTCAGACACAAGATTTAAACCAAAATGTAAGTGTATAAGCCAATCTATCACCTTCTTTCTCATATCACAATCCACTTTGTACCCTTTAGAATTTGGGAAATTTTGACACTCATTAAGATGATAGAATTGGTTGAGATCACCATCATAATCATTCAGTTTTTCTTCAATGTGAATAGAGTTTTGTGTATCATGATCCCTTAAATCTTTGTTAACAAATTTGGAGCTACGGGGAAAACAAAACATCTTCATCACTAAAATCAGAGAATAAAACTAATAAAGTAAAGAATGAAGAATGAGAAAGACAGAACTATGGTGGGGTATAAATACATTTTTAATAACGAAGATATCTAAATCTTTTTTAAAATTTAAAACAAATATTGTTTCCACTTAATTAGCAAAGATAAATTCTATCCCTTTAATAATTATGATGTTTAAACTATTTTTTAAATCAATAAGGTTGAGATTTTTTTGCTAAATCGCTATATCTATATTGTTTATGATAAATTGAAATCTTTTTTAAAAAGATTTTGACAATTAATATCTCAACAGTTATTAAAAAGATACGCAAAATATATAGTTTAGATATTAAATTTTGATTTATTTATTTATAAAATAGATACAAATATTTTATTTTTATTTTGTATACTAATTTAAATTAAACTAAAATGTTTAAGTTATTTTTTTTATCAAAATAAATTAAACTTAATTTTAATTTTGTTGGATTTATTTTAGTTGATTAACAAAATAATCTTTTTAATTTAAATTCAAATAATTTTGATCCCTTCTCACAACGTGACTTTTTAAATAATATGTCATTTATAGAAATTTTTTGAACGTTTATTTTTTAAAATTTATAAATAATTTTTGGTTTAAATAGTATTTTTGTTTTTAATTCCTAATATGTATTTTTTAAATAGTTCTTGAATGTTAAATTTTTTTGTTTTAGTTTTTAAATTCAAAATTTGTCGAAAAATTTGTAGATTTTTTTTGCGGATTTTCTTATATATTTAAAATATGTTGTTTTTTTCAAAATTTTCTGTGAATATTAACTTTAAAGATTAAAAAACTTTAACATTTAGGTAATATTTAAAAAGACAAACTAAAGACTAAATTAAAAGGCATACTATTTAAGCCATACTTTTTTATAAACAAGGAAAATTTCTAATTTGATGCTTCTAGAAATATTGATACTTATATATATTTTTAAAATATTATATAAAATGACATGGAAATAGTGAAATCACTCGGCTGAACATCGACTAATAGGATATATCAATGGAGTCGCCATCTAATGTCTTTTATCTCGCGAAGGAGAAAGGAAAACATAGAGTAAACTAGAGAGGGAAGAAATCACGGTCTTATGACCGAGAGATCTGGGTAAAGGAGCCTGTTACGCGAGGGGTAGGGATTAACACCCTGCACGTCCATAATACTCTAAGTTATCCACTTCTATTTTCTACCTAAGGGGCGTGCTATATCTGTTTATCACTTAATCGCTCTAATGCATGCAAAAGAAAAGGAAAATAAAGAACCCACGAGGAAAAGAAATAAGTATTTAAAAAATTGTGCTTCGTCGAGCCCCGTGACAAGATGCCTACGTATTCCCTCGTGCAATGGGAAAGTCAGAGCGCCGTAATTCGACTCACTTGTTTTGGTGGGTTTTGTGTTTTCTTACTTATGAAAAAGATTTTAAACACGAAAGAAAGCGCCCGTAGGCGAAAAAGAATTTGCATTGGTTGGTTGCTTTTACCTTTAAGTAGGAGTTTGAACCATTATTAAGTGTTTTAGTTTTCAAAAGAAAAAAGAGAAAACAAGTTTTAGTTTTATTACATGCAAGGATGTAAAGGAGAGAAGCAAAATAAATGGGAGACTAACTAGTACTAGCCCTAATGTTGTCATGCAAAGATTGGGCCTATGGTTGATGATTAAGGGGAATCTCTACCTATATCGACATGTCAAGGATGTATATCCTAATGTCTAGGCTCGAGAGCTACATAATCGAGCGGTCATAAGGGAAAGATATCCTATATCCGTCTTGATTTTAGAAACAAGGGATGCAAAGGGATGAAACAATCAAGTGCTTTGGTAGAAGCACACAAGCAATGCAATGCGCAAACAAATGTCATAGAAACACGAGAAAAGGAGGAAGTCCCATAGTCTGTGAACGGTAATGAACATACTGTGAGTCAACCAGGAGTCGACATATCTGATTCCCGCGAAGGATATCCCCTTATGACATGAATTGTCAAGTGTGAAGAGCAACGAGTGCAGGTATCAACAGTAAATACGAATCCTAGGAAAGCATGGAGAGTCAGAATAGGGAACTCTTGCCACTTTTATTATTGACTCCATAAAGGAAGCAACGTGATTCGTGTCTGCTTAGCTGACATGGACTAGAATTGTGCGGGGGTCGATTGCAAACCCTTTCCGCGTGCCCATCATATGTATCAATAAGTATCAAAGCGGGACTTTGCTTGGTGGTGCCACTCTAGGTTGCCTAACCACTCATACCTAACAAGCACAAATGTGAACACTTACTGAGAATTACCTCCCTATGCACGATGGAGGATTTTAAACAAACCGAACACAATTAGCAAACAATTTGCAGAATGCCTAGCTACAGGTTTTTAAACAGCGACTTTGAGCCCAACGCTCCTATCCTAATCATGGCAAGTAAAGCGATAAACCCCTACTTCTCATGATATCTAGGAAAGTTGTTAATGAATGTTATAAACAAGGGATAACTAGTTCCAAACGGATAACCAATCTGAAGAGCACTGCGAGCTAAAAGTACTCCGGAAAACTTCACATACTGCAGTCAAGCAATAAGAGTAAATTAGTGAGAAATGCACTGAGGCATCAAAGCATATGCGGATTGCACATTCGTACGCATCCGAATCAATAAACCTGTAAAAGATAATGATCCAGACAAAGCAGACAAAGTATTGCACGTTCGTATACAAAAAAAATATTAAATTGTGTGCTCCTACTCAATTGAAACACAAACACCTGCAAGAAAGGAGTAAAACCAAACAAGCGGACAATAGAATGTACACGCATGTGTGCAAGCGATAGAATGCGCGTTCTACGCATTCAAACAAGAGTGCCTGCAAGAAAGGAGTAAAACAAAACAAACAGACAATAGGATGCGCGTTCGTATGCAAAAAAGGATTAGAATGTGAGTTCGTATGCATTTGAACAAAGTACCTGCAAGAAACCCATAATAACCAGACAATAGAATGTACACGCATGTGTACAAGCAATGGAATGCGCGTTTGTACACGTTGGAACAAAACCATGCAATAATGGAGTAAAACTAGACAATAGAATGCACACGCATGTGTACAAGCGATGGAATGCGTGTTCGTACGCAGTCGAACAGAACACCTGCAAGAATGGAGTAAAACTAGACAAGCAGACGATAGAATGTACACGCACGTGTACAAGCGGTAGAATGCGCGTTCATACGCATTCATATAAAGGTACCTACAAGAATGGATTAAATCAGACAAGCAAATAATATAATATACACGCACGGGTACAAGCGGTAGAATGCGCGTTCGTACGCATTCAAACAAGTGGATAACTTGCAAGAAGGTGTCAATCCAAACAATATGCAAATAATATACGCGTTTGTACGTATACAAGCATTAGATTGCATGTTCATACGCATTCAAGATTGGATAACCTCCAAGAAAGGTGTCAAGCCAAGCAAACAGACAATAGAATGCACACGCATGTGTGCAAGCGCAAAGCAAAGGAAGCTAGAAGTTCATATCTCATGTAAAAGAGGTCGAAGTACCTTGCACATGAAATAAAGTGTCAGAATTAACAAAGCAAATTCTAGAAATAAAGCACATAATGCAAAACCGATTACAAATATGATTATAATCTAGTATAAGCATGTAAGAAGTGAAATAAAATCACAAAAATCGGAATGGAAAGACGGTTTTCCGAAATCTGAGTGAAAAGTCAACTTCTCGAAATCAATTAAGAATAGCATGGTTGCTTGCAAAAGCGTCAACGAATTCCAAAACGTGAGCGGTTTTAATTAATTCTGAGTGGAAGTGGCATTTTTCGAACCTTAAAGTGACGAGGAAGTAACTCCGTTTTGGCACCTTGTGCCTGAAATTTGGTTCTGAAACCTCCAAAAACGGTTCCGGAACGTGCCAAAACATAGGGAACATGTTGAAATCACCTAGCTGAACTTCTGAATGATACGATGTATCAATGGAGTCGCCATCGAACGTCTTTTATCTCGCGAAGGAGAAAGGAAAACATCGAGTAAATATGAGAGGGTAGAAACCACGGTCTTACAACCAAGAGATCTGGGCAAGGGAGTTTGTTACGCGAGGGGAAGGTATAACACCCCAATTCTACCCAAAGTTTTATATGTAAAAATCAGAGTAATTTTAAAATTTCATAAATTAAATACTGAGGCGTTACACCATAAAAAAACTCACTTTAAAACAGTTTACTTTAAAGTATAAATTTCGGATACATAGCATCGCAGGAAAACATAAATTGATTCATAGAAATCAAAACATCTCCTTTATTAAACTTCCTCCTCAAAATCATGTTTTTATGAATTATGGTTCTTATTCACAAAAGGAATAATAATAAAACAACAACAACAAGACGACATAAATATTTCCCCCCGAGTGCTACGTATCAGAGCGACACCGACTCGACTAACAGCAGTTATAGACTTCGTCTTAACTCTGCGTTACCAATATATAGGTAACGCGAAACAAGTAAAGGGTGAGATACTCCAAAACATATAATTAAGGCATATATATATATATATATATATATATATATATATATATATATATATATATATATATATATATATATATATATATATATATATATATATATATATATAGTTTCGAATTATAAAGGGTATAGATTAATAAGTGTAATTCCAACACATAATCAAAACTCACTTACTTTACTCGTCATCCTAATGTGTATAATCTACACTATATCACCGTAACCTCATCGGCATAAAACGTCGCAACAACACATAACCCTCAGTCACCACGAAATCGTCACGAGCTAATACATCACTAATTAACACGGTAGTCTTAAACAACAACATCAACCAACAACATTAAATAATGCTAGTAATATAAGCAACATAACAAATCATCATAAATTGGCTAAAGCCCATCTTCTCTTTTGGCATAAAGCCCATCTTCGCTTTTGGCATAAAGCACATCATCACAATATCATCAACAACACCATCTCATCATATGTCATCGCAATTTAATATCATCCATCAATCGACAAAACCCAACGTCAAACAACTCCATGAGACACGACTATGTTATGCATGTGGTACCCATCGCTTTGTCCGTAATTAGGGACACTTAGCATAAAGCCGATCTTCGCTCGACATAAAAGCCATCATCGCTTGGCATAAAAGTCATCATCGCTTGGCATAAAAGCCCTCTTCGTTTATGAAATGTATGTGACTCGACAATAAAACAACACAATACAAAAACAACATCTTCGCTCATTCAAATTGGCATAAATCCCACATCGGCATAATATATCCAAAACAAGATAAATATATCATCGCATCATAATTGCATCATGCAAACATCACTAATAAATTCATCAAAAGTCATGCATTCACAAATCGGAAGCATTTATTAACAACCTCAATTTAATCATCACATTGCATATCAACAAGTATTCTTTAATAAATACACCGTCGCCAAACTTACGTTTATTAACACCGCATCGTTATCAATTAATCCACTAAATTCCGAAAACGGAAAAATTAGTCAAAACGTCAATAATCGTCGAGAAAGTAATTCCTAATAACCGGTATTAATCATAATCGTCGACGTCGAAATCAGATTGTCCATACGTACCTTAAATCTACTAAAACACCGTCCGATTCAATTTTACCGTAAATTGGCCTATTTCGGGTCGTCTCGTAAAAACCCACAATTTCGGAAAAACTAACTTCACCACTACGTTCTACACGTCAAACTTAGCTAGCACGTCAATTTTCATTGAATTCAGAGCAACTTGCTTCGTCGCCGAATTTACCGAAATCGAAAAATCGGAACATAATCGGGTTCTAAATTTAATCGGCTATCTTATCCCCTAATTATATTTTATTAATACTAACTAGTAGTATGAATTAATATGGAAATTGAAACTAACAGAAACCAAAATTATGCAGGAAAAATACTTGTTGACAGAAAACAGAAAAAACCAGAATACAGCAAGCAGCTTGAAGAATTTTCGTAGCAACCCCATAACCACAAGAGGCGCACGCCCTTAAGGGCTTAAATGAAAGAGAGACGGCTGCCTCAAGGGGGAGGGACGGCCGCCTTACATCATGGGATGGGCGCCTCCCCCATCGTCTCCCCATCCACTTATGTTCTTCCCTGCAAACGTGGTTTTTGTTTCTTGACAGACAGTGTAAATTCATTTTTCTTGTTTTACTGTTAGTTTTTCTTATAATTCTTTTACTCCATTTTCAACTTCTAACTTCTACTACTAGCAATGAAAATACCCCATAATCTCTACTCCTATTTCAACTCTTCTAATCTATTTCAATCAACAATCAACCAAACCCTATAATCCAAACCTCAATTTTTCCAAATTCAAAATACAACTATCAAAACCTAATCATATGAAATAGAGAAATCAAACCCCTTACCTCTAGCTTGGTTGATTGCAAGATGCTCCATCAAAGCCCCAACCTCAAGCTTCCTCTCTTGCTCTCTTTCTCTACTTCTTCCTCTTCTTCTTCTTCTTCTTCTTTCCAAAACCCTCTCTTTTCTCTCCCAAGTTTCTATTCTTGGCTTTGTTTTCAAATGGGAAGAAATGAGGAAAATGGCTTATATAAGTTATGTTTTTACTAACTCCCCCTCTTGCCCTTGTTTGGCTTTGGTATGTTGAATGGAAGGAAAATAAGGGAAGTGGTGGGATGGAAAGAAAATGAGGAAAGTGGTTTTTATGATAACCTTACTAGTAAACTAAGGTGTAAACCCAATTCCTCCCAATTAATCCTCACACTCCTAATTTATTAATATAATTAATTCAATCAATTAAAACAATTCCGGGGAATTAAAATATCGGATCCGAATATTATATACCGAACCGAACCGAACGTCGCCAGATAAATTAATAAATATATTAATTAACACAAATATCCTCGTCGCAAAATAAATATCGATCGGTAATTCGAAAATATTAATATAATATAATATTAATAAAAACGAGCGTTACAGAAGGGATTACCACCCCCACACTCCCGTATTACTCTACGGTATCCAATTATATTTTCTATCTAAGCGGTGTGTTATATCTATCTATGCTTAATTGTTACAATGCATGCAAAAGAAAAGGAAAATAAAGAAACCACGGGGAAAAGAAGGAAGTTTTTACAAGTTGTGCTCGACCGAGCCCCGTGACGAGATGTCTACGTATTCCCTCGTGCATTAGGAAAGTCAGAGCTCCGTAGTTCGGCTCACTTGTTTTGGTGTGTTTTGTGTTTTTTACTTATGAAATGTTTTAAACACAAAAGAAAATGCGCCCGTAGGCGAAAAAGAGTTTCTCTTGGTTGGTTGCTTTTTCCTTTGTGAAAGGAGTTCAAACCATTATTAAGTGTTTTTGTTTTCAAAAGAAAAAGAAAGCAAGTTTTAGTTTTAATTACATGTAAGGATGCAAAAGAAACAAGCAAAACAAAAGGGAGACTAACTAGTACTAACCCTAATGTTGTCATGCAAAGAATGGACCTATGGTTAAGGATGAGGGAATTTTTACCTATATTGACATGCAAAGGATGTATCTCCTAATGTCTAGGCTCGAGAGCTATCCTAGCCGAGAGGCCCTAAGGGAAAGCTATCTTATAACCGTCTTGGTTGTAAAACCAAGGAATGCAGAGGGATGAAGCAATCAAGTGCTTTGGAAAAAGCAATCAAGCAATGCAATGCACAAACAAATGTCATAGAAGTGCAGGAAAAGGAGGATGTCCCATAGCCTACAGCAGCAAGCCGAGGGCCGGAAGCAACCAGGAGCCAACACATATTGATTCCCGTGAGTGGTATCACCGCATGACATGAATTGTCAAGTGTAAAGAGAAAATGATGTGAGTTCAGCAGTAAATGCAAACCCCACGGAAGCGTGGAGAGTCAGAATAGGGGACTCTTGCCACTTTGTTATTATTGACTTGATAAAGGATGCAACACGGGTCGCATGTGTTGAGCTGACACAGACTAGAACTGTGCGGGGATTGCTGACCCGTTCCGCGTGCCCATCATATCATCATGACTCAATAGCAGGAAATATAAAAAGCGGGACCTTGCTTGGTGGTGCCACGTTGGGTTGCCTAACCACTCTGACCTATGCAAGCACAAAACGTAAACAGTTACTGAGAATAGCCTCCTTATGAACGGATGAGGACTTTAAACATAACCAAACACAAGTAGCACACATAAGTGCCCTAAATGGGTCTTTAAATAAACCAGAGGGGTTCCTAAATATGCTCAAACTACGGAAGCCCCATCATGTATCTCTATTCCTACTTCTCATGATATCTAGGAAAGTCGTAAGAGAATGCAATAAAATAGTGTAGAAACTACCAAACGAATATCAAATCCGAAGAGCACTGCGAGCTAAAGAATATAATCTGGAAAACTTCAAGTACTACAACCAAGCAATAAGAGTAAACCGATGAGAAACACTCAAGGTATCAAAAACAAGCGGAATACACGTTCATACGCATCCGAAGTAATAACACCTACAAGGGAGGAGAAATCCCAACAAACAGACAATAGAATGCGCGCGCATGCGCACAAGCCAAGGAACATGTGTATACACATTTCGATCAAATGTAACTACAAGAAAACCACGCAAGCAGACAATAGAATGTACACACATGCGTACAAGCCAAGGAACATGGGTATACACATTCCAATCATGTGTACCTGCAAGAATGAAGTTAGCCGAAAAAGCGGGTAAAAAGAATGTACACGTGGGTGTACAAACGCAAAACAGACGCAAGAAGGGAGTTAGACCCAAAAAGCAAGCAAATAGAATGTATACGTGGGTATACAAGCGCAAAACACCTGCAAGAAGGGAGTTAGACCCAAAAAGCAAGAAAATAGAATGTACACGTGGATGTACAAGTGCAAAACACCTGCAAGAAGGGAGTTAGACCCAAAAAGCAAGCAAATAGAATGTATATGTGGGTATACAAGCGCAAAACATCTGTAAGAAGGGAGTTAGACCCAAAAAGCAGACAATAGAATGCATACGTGGATATACAAGCGCAAAACACCTGCATGAAGGGAGTTAGACCCAAAAAGCATACAATAGAATATATACGTGGGTATACAAGTGCAAAACACATGCAAGGGAGTTAGACCCAAAAAGCAAGTAAATAGAATGTATATGTGGGTATTCGAGCGCAAAACACTTGCAAGAAGGGAGTTAGACCCAAAAAGCAGAAAATAGAATGTATACGTGGGTATACAAGCGCAAAACACCTGCAAGAAGGGAGTTAGACCAAAAAAGCAGACAATAAGATGTACACGTATGTGTAGAAATGTAGAATAAGGATGCTAGAAGTGTAAATCCCACATGAAAGGAGTCCAAGTACCTCACACATGAAATAAAGTGTCAAAATTAACAAAGCAAGTGGTGGAAATAATGTTATGAATGCAAAACCGATTACAAATATGCTTATAATCTAGTATAAGCATGCAAAATCAGGAAAACCGAGATAGGAAGTCGGTTTTCCAAAATCGGGGCGACAAAGTCAACTTCTCGGAATCGATTCAAAATCGCATAGTTTCTTGCAAAAACGTCAACGGTTCCAAAAATGTATGCGCTTTTAATTAATTCCGAGTGGAAGTCATACTTTTTGAGCATTAAAGTGACAGGCAGCAACTCCGTTTAGGTAGGTTGTGTTCAAAATTTGGTTTCGAAACCTCCAAAATCGATTCCAGAACGTGCCAAAACCTAGAAGACGTGTACCACTACTTCGTACTTTCATGGAAAAATGAGTTTCGGCACATGAAAACGCAAAAACAAGCTTATGGAATTGCAAAATTCATGTTATGAATTAAATTCCGATTCAAGTTTTTGTTTGGTTTTGAAATGTTAAAAGTATCGGAATTTAATCCATAACATGTAATCACAAGCCAAAAGAAAGAAGAATACTAGTTATGTACAAGTGTGATTGAGTTTCAATGTAAAAAGATGTGTGAAAATGCATGTAAATGCGTATTTTCATGTGTTGTGTGGTGTTTAGATGGATGAATGAGTGTGGACTTTTTAAATTCCAATGAGCCTCACTGGGGAAAAGGATATGTTGCACCAGTGACAATACGAGGTCACAACAAGAAAAAGACACAGAATAAATGCTGAATTCTTTGAAGACAGATACAGGTGTAATCCTGACCTAAAGAGAATTGGCCTCTACCCAATTCAATCCGCAATGCCAGGGGAGAGCTGACATGTAAGCTGTTGTACCCCAAAATTTACCCTCTTCTTTCCCGTATTTTTGGCTTATAATTCGATTGCATAAACATACATGTAGTCGCATACATAGCATTGATCATGGGGTTACCAGGTTCAAGGTATCCCAAATGACGAAAGAAACAACGCGTTTCGGCTATCTCGGATCATATTGAGCCAAAAACCGATATTTCTCGGTTCATACGACTATTTTCAAGATTTTCTGGTCAGAAAGCTATTTTGATGTGGTTCCATAAGCTTTGGGATCATTTCAATTTGTTCTCCAGTTTATCTATTCAGATCAGAGGTCGTCTCGTCAAACAAAAATAACTTATTCGCTTATTTATCAATAAAATATGATTATATAAGTGATCTTATATCCTGTTATGGTTGAGAAGACATGATTACTCTACTTTGAGCATAGAGAATCCTCCTAAGAAGAAGATAAGAAGAAAAGACTAATTTCGCATTTTTCATAATGATTGCGTAAGCCAATACAAGGTTATATAGGGATCTCTATAATATAATTGGTAACCCAGTAATAATAAAAATGGTAACAAACTTATTCTAGAATGTAGATGGTTATCACTTCATTCAATTTTGGGCTTGACACTAAATTGGGCCTTTAGTATCATAACATTACCCACCCCTTCAAAATCAACCTTGTCCTCGAGGTTGTGGAAATTTCTCCTAGCACAAATTTTACCCGAATCCCATTGCTTGAACTGTGATGACCAAATTGTTATATACATACCAACATGTATACTAGGATCTCTTTTTTTTTTATACTTTTTATCATCTTCACTTGAATAGTGCAGTCACAAGGTCTCACAATTATATGCATAGATTCACATCTATTGGTTATTAAGGTAACCATTTTGGTAACTCCAAAGGCAACCACCTTTTCAATAAGGCTGCCATCTAGTAATATGCAGCAATAGTGTAATCTCACAATCTTATTATGATTTATCTCCATTGCCTTGATGTCAATTATAGTTCCTTCATTATGAATCATACATGCTAACACACATGGTACCAAAACAACATGAATAATATCACTATCCACCCCATGAAGAACAACCTTGTCCTCAAGGTTGTAAGAGCTATTTTAACATTTCCAAATATCATACAAGGTAATCTGAATATTACGAGGGATGTGACACCCCATATAATTCAATTATTAAATAATTAGAAATTTAATTATTAATTTAATTAAAGGTTTAATTATTGGTAATTTTGAATTAAAGGATTTGATTAATTAATTAAATAATGGGAGTGTTGGGGGTGTAAAGTGGAATTGGGAGGTGTTAGAGTAAAAGGCTCTAATTAGTCCAATTATTTTAATTTGGTTATTTTATTATTTGGACAATAAAAAGGAATAAATAAAGGAATTGAGGAATAAGAGAAGGATTGGAGAAAATTAGGATTCATTCTACGTGCTTTTGGAAAAGAGAAGAGAAAGAGGAGAAAAAGCCAAACGCCGAGAATTCGATGAATCATCGCGAGATAAGGGGTGATTGAGTCTGATTAATATGCCTTATAGGTTTTGATGATCAATAGAACGAATTGATCCGTTAGGAATCTCGAATTAGGATCCTAGGTTGTGCCATACCGTATAATCCGACGTAAAACCTTCAATTGGAATTGTTATGAACGGTTAAATTATGTAAGATGATCCTAGGCTAATTAGAAAACTTGATTCTGTGGTTAATTGGAAGTAAAAAACGCATTAGTTAATACTGTTATGGTGTATTATATTTTTTGGTGATGAATGGAATCCATGAGAATTCGTAACAGTGAAGAAAAACTCGTTTTTGGGTGAAAAGTAACAGTATGGGTCGACACATAGCCTTATGGATCGATGCAAGCAGTGAAAATGTAGAAAAACAGAAGCGTAGGAATCTTATGCATCGACTCATGAAGCTATGCATCGACTCATAGGAAGAAAAATTAAGCTATGCATCGGCACATACGTGTTATGCATCGACACATACTGAACTATTTTTAAAACATGCAAAAATTTTAACTTGTATGCATCGATGCATACGTTCTATGTGTCGACACAAGCAAGTTATGTATTGACACATGAGGTTTTGTGTCGATACATACTGTATTGAGACAGAAGGGAAATTTCTGAAAACGGTTTCGGTCATATCTTTGCGACCATAACTTCGATTTAGGCATAGTTGGTATCGTTGGAAAGCTTAGAACGAGTACTATATGTTAATAACATTTTTATAACCAGTAGTTGAGATCCTGAAGGATTGTTTTGGTTTCCGTATGTAGGGATTCGTTGTAATTCGTATTTATCCGTTGTGTATACTTGTTGTATGTTAATTTCATGTGTTGTAATTAACGTTATATGTCATAACTTGTTGTTATCATGTGTTGTTGATGGTGTGGCTATGTATGGCATGGTGTGGAATTATGCTGTAATCATAATCTGTGGATTGAATGTTCCATGCTTAATGATGTGCATGCATATGCATTCTGGTGAAGTTAATTCCCATTGTGTGGAATTTGACTCGTATTGCCGATAACCGTACTCGGGTGATTGTGGGTGGTGAGGCTGGATTCATGTCCGGGTGATTGTGGACGAATCGATGTTGGTGACTTGGTCACGTTTTGGTACCACATGCATTTGGGTCTGCATTGCATATGTAATTATAACATGTTAGGTTGTTTTCTAGAGTTGTAATTGCATTGATTGTATTTAGGTGCATAATGAACTGTATGGCATCGTATTTGTGGATTGTTATCTAGTTATGCTAATGCGAGTGGAATAATGCATTGATTGTTTTATTGTTTTAAAGAAACGTATAATGCATTTTAATTTTGATGAAATCACACCCTTACTTGGATGATTTCAGATTGAAGTGATTAGCTGCTCAGGATTTGGTGAGGATGGCTTATAGAGCTATGTTATTTAGATTTGTCCGCGTGTCAGTGTCATGCTCTGGTAGATGTAACACTGGGGAACGATTGTTTTGGAATTTTAATGATTGGGAAACTTAATTCTTTGAGTTATGCTTGGAATAATCATGATTGAGTTATTATGGATTTTTGTGTTCTTTCCGCTGTGTAAAACATAACCGTTGGTTTGAATTATATTTTAATAAGTTCTTCAGTAAATGCATGAATACTGATTTGTTATTTGGTTATTTGGAATTTTTAAATTGTGACGCCCTTCGTTATGTTAAACTCTGATTAAAAATATATAAATCGTGCGGAAATTAGAAGGGGTGTTACAAGGGAAATATAAAAAAATCTTTTATAGGGGCCTAAAGATAATATCACTAATATTACAAGGGGGTGTTGTATATTTAACCATTGGAATGCATATGATTAATTCTGGAAAAAATGGATGTCATTATCGATTTAGTAATCCTGTAACCTTGATGTGAATTTTTGTTGATTATAATGATAACTGCAATCTAATAAGTTGAATAATATACATATAGATGGTCATGTATGATCATTAAGGTTCAAAACTAGTTTGGGTAGGTCTAGGTTGAAGAAATAAGATTTATGAGTGAAATTTTCATGAAAAATATAGCAGAAAACAACTCAACATGGTTTTATTTGAATCAAGGTTTCAACATGATTCAAATTAGAGGTCAAAATTTAGCGTAAAATGCTTCTGTCTAGGTTGATTTGAGTCAGGGTTTCACCTTGATTCAAATAAGAGGCATGTTTTGTTCAAATCATGTTTTCATCATAACTCGAGTTTCGTGATTTTGATTAAGGCGCAGATTGGAGCGCTGGAAAGCTAATGAGTAAGAATACCTTATGATATTTATAGGATGAATGATGTAGGCAAATATCTAATTGTGCAAGGAATGTAATTTTAAAAACGTTAGCTAGTGTTTGATGAATATAAGAGTAACATAAATTGCAAACCATGTAAGACATGAGTTTTTATGTATATGTTGAGTTGTAATAGTTTGGACATGAATCAATTGTTGTTGTAATTAAGTCACTTCATGAATAAATGGTGTTGAATGTTGATGGTTTAGGTTTAAGATGAACCAATATTTTAGCCCTAACTGGGAGAGTTTTATGTTATTTATGTTTAGGTTCAATAGAACTAGTGTTTGATATGCTAGGTTCAAGATGAACCAATATTTTAGCTATAACCGGCAGGATTTTATGTGATTTATGTTTAGGTTCGAGAGAACTAGTGTTTGATATGTTAGGTTCAATGCGAACCACTGTTAATCTTAACCTATAGTTTTGATAATTAACGTTGGAGGTTTGGATGGAGAATTGCATTTGTTTGTAGCATCATGTGTCATGTATATCGAAGTTAGATTAAGAATTTGGTCTAGTGTTTAAAATCCCTCAGTAACATACCTCTGATATTAAATGATGGTACCACATGCATGAGAGTTGAGGAGACAAACATTGCATAATTAATTGTGTTTATGTTGC
Organism: Vicia sativa; assembly: GCA_021764765.1. Taxonomy (NCBI): domain Eukaryota; kingdom Viridiplantae; phylum Streptophyta; class Magnoliopsida; order Fabales; family Fabaceae; genus Vicia; species Vicia sativa. The sequence continues at coordinate 211,935,914 of CM038792.1, read as the reverse complement.
GAATAGAATATTTATGTTGATTGTAAATGATGCTGTGTATCATCTTTGCTATTTTTACGCCATTTAATTTATGGAATGTATTCTCACCCATTATTGTTTCCATGTTGCTATATATGTACCTTGTGTAGATGATTTTCGAGTCAAGAATGAGTGACAGATGTAGTAATAATCACTATTTTTTCAATTGTGTAATTTACTTTTTACTCTGGATACTACTTCCAATACATTATTAACGTTAATTTTATAATGTATAATGTCTTATGACAATATTATTACATTCTTTAATTTGCGTGCAAAAACCTTAAACAACAATCATTTTAAAACGGATGAGAGTGTAAACTTTAGTATATCATTTTTAAAGGTGATCCACTGGGATTTATGCAATTTAAAAAGTGATTAATCGTTATGCACTGTCGGTGTAAAAAGTTTTATATTGTCAATCCATCACAATAATTCACTATTATTACTATATATATAATTAAAATAAAAGTCAAACATAATTTAAGATCTAATGGTTAAAATTAACTGTCAGTGTAAAAATACTTTACACTATCAGTGTATTTCCATTAAATCCATTTAATAATAAGACCTTGTATATTTAAATAATATTAATTTATCATTTGATAGGATATTCAATTTTTTCTAATAGTAATTTTTATTTTGTTATTTATTTTTGTTTAATTTTTTGTACAAAAAATTTAAAAAATGAAAATAAGTTTAGATAGTTATTCCTAAATTATTATTCTAGATATTTCAATATTTTATTATAAAAATTTAAATATTAAAACTTCAAAAGTTCATTTAAATTTGAAACAATTTAAATAACTTTTCAAATAAAAATATTTTTAAAATACTTTTTTTTTTGAAAAAATTATAATTTTAACTATGTTTTAATCTTAATTAATGTAAATTTACGTGACACGATGTCAAAATAAATCTTTCATAAAAATCATTTAAAAATATAAAAAATATTTTTTCAAAGTTAAAATAAATACGCCCTTAAATAATACTAACGTGCAGATTTATAATATATCGATTGATAGGGTATTTGAAAAATATACTAACTTGCTGATTTATAGGATTGATAGGGTATTCTTTTTTACGGTGTATTTAAATATTTGTTTTAGTTATTCATCTGTTTTTATTCTTTTTAATTGTTTTATTTTTAAATATTGAAAATTAATTCTTTTAGTATTCATGTATAAAAGGAGAAAATTATGGAAAAAGTTAGTAACATAAAGAAATATAAAAGTGAAAAGTAACTAATTGAAATGTTAATGCAATTATCTCATACGAATTTATAAGACAGTTTAAAAAGAAATTCATGACAGTCATAGGCAAAATTAAGTAAGATTTAATAGTAATACGTTTTATTCAAAAATAAAATAAAATAAACAAATATTTCAAAATAGATTCACTATTAATGGAAATTGGTACTAATCTTTGTACATTAACTAACAGGTGGAACATTGTTCAAAAAATAAAAATTTAACAGTGGAATAAAATCAATAACATTTAAACAAGTTTTTGATACTGGGCAGTGGAATTGATCCCACGCAAAATTAAAGATTAAAATTTCCAAAAAAATAAAATAAAAAACATATAATCTAATTTTTTAATAGCTAAAAGATCAAAATATATTAAACTTTAAATTACATACATGATTATTGTCAAATATTCAAACGAATCCTATTTAATGAGAATTTTTGTTTAGCTATATATGCAACCCTCCATCTTAATAAACTTGAAAATTTCTTAAAAACATGCATGCTTCCTTCTGTACAAATTTCACGACATAAATTCATCATAGTCCTGGCACAAGAAGTTAACTCCTTTTCGGAGTATCCACAACACACCTTCAATTCATTACTCCAAAAAGGATATCTTCTGATAACAATTCTCGCACAATACACTGCAGAAGCAACAATCACAGAAGGTTTATAGTCACACATAATTGAATAATGCGTCAAACTCTGCTCAGAGAAGAAAAACACCATGTATTCCATGATCTTGTCTTCACCGGATAAAAGACACGCTCTTAGGTTCTTGCCAAGAAACATATAATTTGTTGGAATGGTTAAAATCCAATCGAGCTCTTTTAATATAAGATTCTCCATTCCACATATTTCCTCCGGAGTAAATAAGTATTCTACAATGTATTCTAAGTCGCTAACACTGACAACATCTCTTTGTTCATATTTCGAAGCTATGAACAATGATGCGAGACCAATGAGTTTAAATTCATCGATCGTTAACACTTCAAAATTATTTTTCGAAAGAAAACGATCAAGAATGTTTACACCAAGATATAGGATTTCAGACACAAGATTTAAACCAAAATGTAAATGTATAAGCCAATCTATCACCTTCTTTCTCATATCACAATCCACTTTGTACCCTTTACAATTTGGGAAATTTTGACACTCATTAATATGATAGAATTGGTTGAGATCACCGTCATAATCACTCAGTTTTTCTTCAATGTAAATAGAGTTTTGTGTATCATGATCCCTTAAATCTTTGTTAACAAATTCGGAGCTGTGGGGAAAACAAGGCATCTTCATCACTAAAATCAAGAGAAAAAAAAAACTAATAAAGTAAAGAATGAAGAATGAGAAAGAGAGAACTATGGTTGGGTATAAATACATTTTTAATAACGAAGATATCTAAATCTTTTTTTAACACTAAAACAAATATTGTTTCCACCTGATCAGCAAAGATAAATTCTATCCCTTTAATAATTATGATGTTTAAACTATTTTTTAAATCAATACGGTTGAGATTTTTTTGCTAAATCTCTATATCTTATATTGTTTATGATAAATTGAAATCTTTTTTAAAAAGATTTGGGCAATTAATATCTCAACAGTTATTAAAAAGATACGCGAAATAGTTTAGATATTAACTTTTGATTTATTTATTTATAAAATAGCTACAAATATTTTATTTTTATTTTGTATACTAATTTAAATTAAACTAAAATGTTTAAGTTATTTTTTTACAAAATAAATTAAACTTAATTTTAATTTTGTTGGATTTATTTTAGTTGATTAACAAAATAATCTTTTTAATTTAAATTCAAATAATTTTGATCCCTTCTCACAACGTGACTTGTTAAATAATGTCATTTATAGAAAGTTTTTGAACGTTTATTTTTAAAAATTTATAAATAATTTTTGGTTTAAATAGTATTTTTGTTTTTAGTTCCTAATATGTATTTTTTAAATAGTTCTTGAATGCTAAATCTTTTTTGTTTTAGTTTTTAAATTCAAAATTTGTAGATTTTTTTGCGAGTTTTCTTACATAATTAAAATATGTTGGTTTTTTCAAAATTTTCCGTGATATGGTAATATTTAAAAAGACAAACTAAAGACTAAATTAAAAGGCACGTTAACTTACAGAGACCACATACTATTTAAGCCATACTTTTTTATAAACAAGGAAAATTTCTAATTTGATGCTTCTAGAAATATTGATAGTTATATATATTTTAAAATATTATATAAAACGACATGGGAATAGTGAAATCACTCGGCTGAACATCGACTGATAGGGTATATCAATAGAGTCTCCATCGAACGTCTTTTATCCCACGAAGGAGAAAGGAAAACATAGAGTAAACTTGAGAGGGAAGAAATCACGGTCTTACGACCGAGAGATATGGGTAAAGGAGCCTGTTACGCGATGGAAGGGATTAACACCCCGCACGTCCATAGTACTCTAAGGTATCCACTTCTATTTTCTACCTAAGGGGCGTGCTATATCTGTTTATCACTTAATCGCTTTAATGCATGCAAAAGAAAAGGAAAATAACGAAACCACGAGGAAAAGAGATAAGTATTTAAAAAATTGTGCTTGGTCGAGCCCCGTGACAAGATGCCTACGTATTCCCTCGTGCAATGGGAAAGTCAGAGCGCCGTAACTCGACTCACTTGTTTTGGTGGATTTTGTGTTTTTTTACTTATGAAAAAGATTTTAAACACGAAAGAAAGCACCCGTAGGCGAAAAAGAATTTGCATTGGTTGGTTGCTTTTACCTTTAAGAAGGAGTTTGAACCATTATTAAGTGTTTTAGTTTTCAAAAGAAAAAAGAGAAAACAAGTTTTAGTTTTATTACATGCAAGGATGTAAAGGAGAGAAGCAAAATAAAAGGGAGACTAACTAGTACTAGCCCTAATGTTGTCATGCAAAGATTGGGCCTATGGTTGAGGATGAAGGGGAATCTCTACCTATATCGACATGTCAAGGATGTATATCCTAATGTCTAGGCTCGAGAGCTACATAATCGAGCGGTCATAAGGGAAAGATATCCTATATCCGTCTTGGTTGTAGAAACAAGGGATGCAAAGGGATGAAGCAATCAAGTGCTTTGGCAGAATCACACAAGCAATGCAATGCGCAAACAAATGTCATAGAAGCACGAGAAAAGGAGGAAGTCCCATAGTCTGTGAATGGTATTGAACATACCGTGAGTCAACCAGGAGTCGACATATCCGATTCCCGCGAAGGATATCACCTCATGACATGAATTGTCAAGTGTGAAAAGCAATGAGTGCAGGTATCAACAGTAAATTCGAATCCCAGGAAAGCATGGAGAGTCAGAATAGGGAACTCTTGCCACTTTTATTATTGACTCGATAAAGGAAGCAACACGATTCGTGTCTGCTTAACTGACATGGACTAGAACTGTGCGGGGGTCGATTGCGGACCCTTTCCGCGTGCCCATCATATGTATCAATAAGTATCAAAGCGGGACTTTGCTTGGTGGTGCCACTCTAGGTTGCCTAACCACTCAGACCTAACAACCACAAATGTAAACACTTACTGAGAATTACCTCCCTATGCACGGTGGAGGATTTTAAACAAACAAAACACAATTAGCAAACAATTTACAGAATGCCTAGCTACAGGTTTTTAAACAGCGACTTTGAGCCCAACGCTCCTATCCTAATCATGGCAAGTAAAGCGATAAAACCCTACTTCTCATGATATCTAGGAAAGCTGTTAATGAATGTTATAAACAAGGGATAGCTAGTTCCAAACGGATAACCAATCTGAAGAGCACTGTGAGCTAAAAGTACTCCGAAAAACTTCACATACTACAGTCAAGCAATAAGAGTAAATTAGTGAGAAATGCACTGAGGCATCAAAGCATATGCGGATTGCGCGTTCGTACGCATCCGAATCAATAAACATGCAAAAGATAATGATCCAGACAAAGTATTGCACGTTCGTATGCAAAACAAATATTAAATTGTGTGCTCCTACACAATTGAAACACAAACACCTGCAAGAAAGGAGTAAAACCAAACAAGCAGACAATAGAATGTACACGCATGTGTGCAAGCGATAGAATGCGCGTTCCTATGCATTCAAACAAGAGTGCCTGCAAGAAAGGAGTAAAACCAAACAAACAGACAATAGGATGCGCGTTCGTACGCAAAAAAGGATTAGAATGTGCGTTCGTATGCATTCGAACAAAGTACCTGCAAGAAACCCACAATAACCAGACAATAGAATGTACACGTATGTGTACAAACAATGGAATGCACGTTTGTACACGTTGGAACAAAACCATGCAAGAATGTAGTAAAACCAGACAAACAGATAATAGAATGCACACGCATGTGTACAAGCGATGGAATGCGCGTTCGTACGCATTCGAACAAAACACCTGCAAGAATGGAGTAAAACCAGACAAGCAGACGATAAAATGTACACACACATGTACAAGCGGTAGAATGCGCGTTTCGTACGTATTCTGTAACACCCCATTTCTACCCAACGTTTATTATAAAATCAGAGTGCGGAAATTTTAAACTAAAAACATGGGATGCCACATTTCAACATTAACAACACAAATATATAAGATACATAACACTTTTTAATTCGGAGGATCTCATAACAACTTTCAATAACTTTCAAACAAAATACTTTTTATTACTACGCAGCGGAATTCATAGTTATACAACTGAATATATTATACTAATAGCAACTTTAAACATCTTGTTCGACTTTCAACATACTTAACAACTTTTTATTTCACAACATCACTTAGGATTCAACAAATTATACTAATAACAACTAGAGTCAACCATATAAACAACATAGACCAAACGTCCCTCCCCGAGTGTTACGTATCAGAGCAAAGACACCGACTTGGACCAACATCAACTAATTCTTCCATTCTTGGATACCTGCACGTTACCAATATAAAGGTAACGACCAACAAAATAGAAAGGGTGAGATATCGAATAATATAAGCGAAAGTACGATAATTCATATGCTTAAGTAAAGAAACATACAATAATTACTACTTTAAGCGATAACACATAATATCTACCAAACAACATAAAGTCAACAACATATAATATCCACCAAACAACCTAAAATCAACAACAACTTAAATGCGACTCAATGCGACTCGACAAATGCAGATGCATGTGGATCCATTTGGAGCAAAACTCCCAACGTAAAATATGCCAGGTTATCGAGGCATTCAACAAGGCATAAGCCTTCAACTTACAACGTGGTGCCAATCCAGGCCAACTTACAACGTGGTGCCAATCCAGGCCAACTTAATAATGCACATGCTATGTATGATACACCGACCACAACATCAACAACAACTTAAAACAACAACAACTTAATCATGCATTAACTGCACCAACTTAATCAACACGATCAACTTCGACCTCAACAACTATCAACAACGTCAACAACAATGCAACTTATAATTAACATAATCAACTTCAACTTCAACAATAATTAACAACTTCAACAACAATTAGTAATATCAACCACAATATAATTTATAATTAACACGATCAAATTCAACCTCAATAGCAATTAACAACTTTAACAACAATTAGCAATATTAACAACAATACAATTATAATTTAATTCAATCAACTTCATCTTCAGCTTTTGCCGCATAATTCTACGGTTCTTAAATCATCCAATTCGTACATAAACAACAATGATTCGGCTGTATCAACAATCAAGCAACTAATGCGAAATTCAACAAAATGACACTATTTTAATTAACTACCCGTATACTCGAACTATCCCGTAAAGTTTCGTTCGATTCGACAACTAATTTCTCCGCTTAATTAACCGATATTATTTCCACTATTTTTAGTCTCCTGCAACATTACTAATTAGTCCTACTTATTCTACTAATTAATTGTGTCAGCACTTTTATTATTCTGCATCTTTGGATTATCTTCCCACTGTTTAATCCACACTGCCTGTTACAATTTATTGCTGCTAAATATTACTCCTCTAATATATTTTTCCCACTGCTATTAGAGTATTTTCTACTACTGCTAAATTCACTTCTACATACTTGCCATATTTTTACTATGCTAAGACTATCCATTGTTATGTTACCCTCTCCTAATAACATGTCAAACAATTAAACCTTCAAACCAACAAGCCACGGACAATAGGACAAACGGAAAATGATTGAGACCCCACCCCCACACTGAGGCGGACGCCTCACACCCCTTTGACCCAAGGAGGCGGGCGCCTCCTCCCTTACACGGGCGTCCTCCTTTTTCTTCAGCCTCTGAGGCGGTCGCCTCCTCCTTTCTTTCTCCAAGAGGACGGTCGCCTCCCTCCCTATAGCAACATGCAAAATTTTCTTCTTTTCTTCCAACCACAGTACGATCCCAACACCAAATTGTAACAATTAATTCATGACAACAGCATATGTATAACACATGGCAGATCAATTAACACAACAAGCTATTCAATTCATTCCAGCAACACAATTTTATCGATCAAAACACGATTAGCAGTATAATTACGTAGCTCTAAACCCCACATAAAAATTATCCTACAATCGATTATAAAACCCGAACCCCACCCCTTACCTATGGATTGACAGGAACTCGGAAATTCGATCGGAATAACGGAACTCTCGGACGGCAACGATCCCTCCTAGCACCTTTGTTTCCAACTTTTCTTCCTTTCTCTCTTCTGTTTGCTACGGCTATGGTTTGGCTTTTTGGTTTGGCAAGCAACATTCACTCCTTATTTTACTAGGTTAATTCAATTATATGGTAGCTTCTAATACAATTGGTTTATTAAATTATATTCTCCAAAAATACCAATTCTCTCTTATAATTAATATACTACATTTTATTTATTAATTCCCAAATAATAGAATAATTCTAGTATTATTTTTATTCTAACTATTAGCCTTATATTTCTCCTTTTATATCTCTTATTTATTTAAACCTAATTCCTTCTCTTATAATTAAATCCAACTAATAATATTATTATTATAATAATAAAATAGTAATAATAATAATATTTCTATTATTTCTACTTAACTTAATTTCACACCTTTTTTTCTATACTTCTAACACCAAATAAATAACTCTATTAATTTCACACTTATTTTCGAACATTATTTTCAATAATATTCTACCACCGAATTAATTCATCACTAATCATTCTAGTTAATTAATCTCTACTCATAATAATAATTCTCCAACTAAACTGATTATTTCACTTAAATAAACTAGTCCAATAAATGAATACTATTATTCTTAATATTAATCCTCCAATTACACCAACCAAATGATCCGGCTTAAACTTAATAATCCAAATATGTCTCTTAAATAATGCCGACAAATCCAATTACTCCGATTAATTCTCAAACTTCGTCTAATTCCAATAATTAAATATTTTAATAATTTAATTAACTAATTAATTAAATTCGGGACGTTACATATTCATATAAAGGTACCTACAAGAATGGATTAAATCAGACAAGCAGATAATATAATATACATGCACGAGTACAGGCGGTGGAATGCGCGTTCGTACACATTCAAACAAGTGGATAACCTGCAAGAAGGTGTCAATCCAAACAATATGCAAATAATATACGCGTTCGTACGTATACAAACATTAGATTGCGTGTTCATACGCATTCAAGATTGGATAACCTCCAAGAAAGGTGTCAATCCAAGCAAACAGACAATAGAATGCACACGCATGTGTGCAAGCGCAAAGCAAAGGAAGCTAGAATTCCATATCTCATGTAAAAGAGGTCGAAGTACCTGTCATACCCCAATTTTTGACCTAATATACCACCTTACATTTGCATCATTTGCATAACTAACAGCTCAGACAGCATTAATCGGGTGTAGCTTTCACAGGTCAAAATTAGGGTTTCATCAGATTTTCATCTGATTCAAGAGGCAACTAATTAGGGTTTGAGTTTTACTCACCTCATTTGATCTATCTTGATCAAATCATCAGCCTTCAATCCTCAGATATCCATTTTTCTCATTGATCAATCGAGGATCGACCAATTAGGGTTTTGATCGGGCATGAGTATTCTCTGACTTTTTGAACAAGAAATGACCTTTTTTGGCTAGAGATTGGTTATCATATCTTATATACAACATCTTGACCTAATTTCTGGATTCAAAACATCACAGAAGTTCACAGACTTCATCAGTCAATTTCTGAAACATCTGATGAAAATTCATCTACACAGAAAAGTCAAACTTTGACTTTTGGTCAAATTTTTCAAAACAAAAACTTTTTCAATCATCAAAATACTTCAAATGATCCATCATGATCATAAAAAATCAAAGAATTTGAAAAAGTCAACAAAAAGTCAAAAGTTTCAACACAGAAAAATTTCTAAGTGTTAAAATTTCTTATTTTTTCCAAACTTCATGCCATTTTTTCACCTAGTTCCATTTTGAATTGGAAAAAACTCAAAACATAAAAGTTGTAGCTCTTGAAACAAGATTTCCAAAATGTCCAAGAACTCTCAAATCCATAGAGTCTAGCTATACTTTTGAAATTGAAACATAAGGCTCCATGAACATGATTTTTCAAGGTCAAAACTTCAAATTATAGGTCATTTTGAGATTTCTTCATCTAGAAGCATTGCCACCTTGCCAATTCAAGCTTAGAGCTGATAAATATCAGCTAGATATAATTGAGATGAGATAAGATCAATTGGAAGATTTTCACACATGGTAAAAAGAGGAAGCTTCCTTTTTCCTTTTGAAAAAGTCATTCTTACCCCTTAAGGCAACCTTGAATTTCCAATTGCCATGTACTCTTGCCTAACATTTTCAGAACCATTGGCCTATAAATAGAGCATCATTTCAAGTTCAAATCACACCAAAGCATTGCAAATCCATGCTTTCTCTCTACTTCCTTGAAATTCAAGCAACATAGTGCAAAAGTGAGAAAGATTGCAATTTTGAAAATCTGTAAAAACCATGATGAAATTTGGTGTCTAACATAACATATAATCAATATGGAACATGTTTGAATCATAAAATCAACACAAGAACCACTGAAAATCAGAAATCACATTTCATGATCCAAACTTTCCAAAACTGCCATAACATTCGAATTTGAAGTTTGGCTTGAACAAGTTGTGTTCTGATCACTCTAACACCTTCCATATACCTCATATACATGATCCAAATCATCAGCAACTAACTATAACAGCTTAAACATAGAATTCGAGTTTCCATTTTTGAACTGTGCAGGTGGACTTGGCTGGAGTGATTTGAGATGATTCAAAGCAAGCAGACCATCCATATAGCTTCTACATAGGCCGATGATGCTGTAGCAATCGAAAAACAAGTTCTGGAAACCCTCAATCACCTTCTTCGATTTCAACTTAAACAGGTTAGAACTCGAACTTGGATATCATAATTCTTTGAAATTAAATGCAAAAACTCTTGGCCAATCTCTTTCTGCACTCATCACGATCATAAGCCCTCAAACAAACTGAAAAATCATCAACTATGCATCATTTAATTTGAAATCTTAGTTTCTAGGGTTCTTCGTGATTCTAGAAATTCAAACATGATAGACTAAAAATAAATGCAATTAACATACACCATCGTATTCCTTGTTCAAAACCGAGCAATTTTCATGTTTATTTCATCAAATTTCATTGAGAAACGAAGATTGTAGCATGGATTATGGAATCTGAAAATCAAAGAGGAAGAACAAGCCTGCGCGCGTGTTCTTGAGTTTTAAAAATTCAAAAATTCCAATACTTTGTTTACACGTGTTTTGGTCCATGAACACAAACGCGCGTTTGTCCCAGTGGTTGCTAGCTTGCCTTTAGTCCTCTTTGCCACATATACCATCCAACAGGTCAGGGGTTCAACTCTCCACAAGACCATTTTTTTCAAAACTTGTTATATTTTCTTCATTTTTTTCACAAACTTTCACATTTTTTTTAACCAATCAAAACTCCTCATTTTGAGGTGATTTTTTGTACACTTGTCAATAAATACATCTATTTTATGATAGTGCAAAAATTTTCAGAAAAAACTTTCATCTGATTATATTTTAATCGAGCCGAAAACGACGTTCTGAGCACTTTTTCAAAACACTTTAAAAGGTGAATTTTTCAAGTTTTCGACTTCCGATTCTTTTCAAAACTTCTCATAAATGAACCTCACATTTCAAAACTTTTTCAAAAATCATTTTTCAAAACTTTTTATCAAACTTACATCTTTTACCATGATCGATCCGATTTAAACGATAAAACCGAATTCGTTTTCTCTCGAATTTCTCAATCGATCATGGGCCTCCCTTACGGTGTAAGTCCCAATCCTTTTATGTACATATTCAATTTTTCTCGTACATACTCAAATCATCATTGTTAATATTCAAACATAAACAAATTTCTTTCGTTTGTTTTCATTCGTTTGTTTATACACCGAATCCATTGGTTCTAGGAGAAGAATTATTCCCGATGAAACTTCTTTTAAACCAATGGGCCTCCCTCACGGTGTAAGTCCCATAACATTCTTTTATGCACATAATATTTCTTTGTACATATCAAACTCTCTTCAGATACATACAAATTTTATACATAACACGATACCTTTTATACTCAAGTGCAGATAAACTTGATCGTTTGTTTTCACTTCACTTGTATACACAAACAAAACATTCTTTTATGTACATATTTTTGTACATATCAAATTCTTTTTTGTATTCATACAAATATTTGTCTGTACATAATACAAATACTTTTCACAGATAAAATTCGATCGTTCGTTTCCGTTTCATCTGTATGTACACTAAATACCATTGATATTAAAAGGAGCATTATTCCCCGTGAAACTGCTTTTAAATCAATGGGCCACCCTTATGGTGTAAGTCCCAACCCTCCTATGTATATCCATCTTTGTCTGTACATAAATAGTTCATTCGTGTACATATTCATTTCCTTGTACACAGTTCTGACTTGTAAATAATCAAGTTACGCTCGTTTTAAACGTTCGTTTCACAGACACTTGTTTATATTTCATAAACTTTTATAAATAAACATCATGCATCTGTTTATATTTCCTTCATAAACTCCTGTGAATACATATCACACACACACACACTTGTTTATACAACTGTCTAATTATAACATAATAATTAGTCTAACCAATAGGTTCCCCACAGTTGTAGCCTCCGCTGGCTTTATACAAGATAATTCATCCCGCATGAATTTAGCCTCCGCTTGGGCTTTATACAAGATAACTCTCCCCACGAGTTCAGCCTCCTCTTAGGCTTCATATAAGAAAACTCACTCATCTGAGTTTAGCCTCCGCTTAGGCTTCATATAAGACAACACTCCCTGAGTCACCTCCTCTTGGGCTTCGTTCAAAAGAACTCCTCATTGAGTTTAGCCTTCTCTTGGGCATCATACAATGAAAGAGATAGGAAATCTCTTAACCTCCTATTGGGCTTCCAATACAAAGAATCACCACGCTAAGATAGAACCCGAGAGTATAATTTCCGATGAAATTGCTCTTCATTCCAAAAGGATGGTTTCTCGGTGAAATCCTTTTAAGACAAAGCCACCATACCCTATAGCTTCCTCTTGAGCTTCATACAAGGACCCTCGATGACCCTCGAATGCCTCCTCTTGGGCTAACAATACAAGGACCCATGCTTCTTAAAAGCATCCCTTTTAATCCAATCAATTTCTCCTTGAGATTTAGACATCTATCATCTCTATGGAAGAAGTATCTCATCTATCATCACATACACAAAAACTTTTCAAACTCTTTTCAAACTTTTCAAACAAAAACATCTCTTAATTGTAAGTGGTAACGCTTGTACACTCAAGCAAAACACCCAATGCTTACAGTTAAAAGATTCAATCATCTTTTCAAACATCTTTCTTAAACATGTAAGTGGTAACGCTTGTACACTCAAGCAAAACACCGATAGCTTACGACGAAAGATTTTAATCAATCAAACTTTCAAAATGTATGTGATGAAATAGATTAGATACATTTTCATTAAGATGACATTTATCATCTCTTATTAACATCCCGTTGCTTTCCACTAGCATAAGTGGGAACTACGATTGCTCTGACTTTCTCAAACATCCTTTTGAGAATACGTAGGCACAAGGTCTCATCCTTGCCGAGCAAATTTCTTTCTCCCTCAGACCAAACAAACCATAGATCCTGTAGATCCGAGTTACAAATGCTCGATTCCCACTAGGGATATGTATGCGAAGATCCACGATCTTTGCGAGCACAATAATAAAAACAATAGGATCCCACATAATCTATCCTTCTTAAAATCCCAAAGGAGAAACTTTCTCAATCATAGAAATAGCAATTAAAACACACAAACATATCAAACATATTCATATATAAAGCTATAGATAACTATATATATTTAGGGTGCTCCATATATTCCTTTATATAACAATCCCCTTACTCGAATCTCCCAATGCGTTGCGTCTAGTTTGCGCTAGTCGTTACGCATATCAATACCAATTGAGGGTATTAACTTTCCCTTTTCATAATCATTAAATCATCTTTCTTGTGTTGAAAATAAGAAAGCTTGATGCTCGCGGCATCTTTATAAACAAATCAAAAGAGTAAATCGTTTCGAGCCAGAGAATCTGAATTCATATTCGAATCCTCTAGCACGTCACCTTTTAACGCGAACAGAAAAAATGGCGACTCTGCTGGGGAGTACGCTGAAACTTTGATTTTCAAAAAAATGTGACTCTGCTCAAGAGCACCAAGCTTTTTTTGTTTTCAAAAAGAAAAGAAAGGGGATAAGCTTTCACATTATGCATATGTCTATTTTTCTTTATTGTGTGTTTTCGCGATTTCATCTGATGGAAAGAAATCCTAACCCGGATTTAAGAAACATTTTTAAGATCTAGGTAGAGGTATTAATACGTGAGAAGTGTCAATGCTTACGGTTAATATCTCTCTCGGTGGAGGTTGTCTTGGGGTATATGTTTAGCAAGTATTTGCGAAGACATTTTTCTTTCAAGGGAACTTACGGTCGAGTGGGTCAGAGAACACATAACCCATCCCGCCATTTAGGATGTAGTGAGATTATTCGGTGTAAGCCTAGAGTAATTGTCATGCGAGACTACGATCAAGCGAGTTTCTCTTGAAAAATATTATTGGACCATCGAGTATTCAACAAATCCGATAATATTTCAAAGAGGAGTGTTGAGCTGATATCGTAGAACCCGCTTCACGATGAATAAGCCCTTAGAACTTAACCACGTTGATTCTTATCGTTGGCTTCATGCTCGTGACTTGAACTTGCCTGTGTATAACTACTAACCGTGTTTGCCGCATTCATGCATTCATTCATTCAAAAAAAAAACTTCATTTCTCTTCCCATTTCCAAAGAATTTAGAGATTTTTCTTTGTAAAATATTTTAGGTTAGAGTGATGGACGCCGAGGAAGATTCACCAAGAGGTACAGTTTTAGAATTCCTGATGTAGGAAAGTTGAAAGAGTTAGCATCCTTGGTAGAAGATCCCTCGGATTTCAGAAAACGCTATGGAACTCTTTTAACTCTTCTAAACACTAACGTTGATGAAGGACTTCTCAAAACTTTCGTTCGCTTTACGATCCGTATCGTTGTTTCACTTTCCCGATTATCGGTTGATGCCTACTTTGGAAGAGTGCGCATATCCCGGTATCTCAAGTCGGACAAAGTACCTTTCAATGGTTTGGAAGCCATTCCTAAGTCACCATCATTGCAACGATGACTCACTTAAAGAAATCGAGATAGAAAAACCTAACTACCGGAGGAAAGCTCTTAGGACGACTTCAAAGTTCCTAATGGAGAAGGCTCTTAAATTCTCGGTGGTAGTACGGTAGCCTTCGAAGCTATTTTAGCTTTACTCCTCTATGGATTGGTGTTATTTCCCAACGTCCCAAATTTCATTGATATTAACGCCATAAGGATCTTTCTGATTGGAAATCCCGTTCCCACTCTACTTGGTGACACGTACGTCTCCATTCATCATAGGAATCGTCAAGGAGACGGAACTATCGTATGTTGTGTACCTCTATTTTTCAAATGAATTACCTCACACTTGCCTAAATCTCCTATATTCCGCGAAAACAAAGACGAGTGGCATTGGTCAAGAAGACTCATGTCTCTTACAAACGACGATATCCATTGGTATACCTTAGCAGACAATGAGATGGAAATCATTGAGAGCTGTGGAGAATTTGCCAACGTACCCCTCATTGGAACGAAAGGAGGAATCAACTACAACCCATTCCTGGAAAGACGTCAACTCGGATACGCAAACTCTGGTAAACCTCTTGGTTTTACAGTAGAGAGTTACTTCTATCACGAGGGAGAAGATTCCCAAGGATTGAAGGCTAGGATGATCAGAGCTTGGCATCATATCCGAAAGAAAGAAAAGGGTAAGGCAAAGAATTGTGTAGCCATGGAAACCTACACTTCTTGGGTAAAGAAAAGAGCAAAGGAATTTCGAATGCCTTACGCTTATGAAGAACCCATGTTCTCAACCTCTTCCAAATTAACAAATTTTCCCGTCGAGACTATGGGAGGATACCAAGAAGCTTTGGCCAAAATAAGGTTTGAAAAGGAGGCCTTGGAAAACAAGTTCCTTAAGACTAATCTTGAGAATGAAAAGCTCAAGAAGCAAGTCAAAGATCATGAAAAGACGCTTTATTTCCAAGATGAATGGCTCATGGAGAAGGATGAGAAGATTCGTCAGAAAGATAACGCAATCCAGAGATACGTCAAAGAAAGGAAAAGAAAGCTTGAGGAAATGACAACCAGCGATCCTGCTCCCAACGAGTGGAAGAAAGTCATTAGCAAGCTAAAAGCCGAGAAAGCTGAACTGAAAGCTCACTATGGAAAGGAAATCCTGAAGTTGAAGCTGCATCAAGCCTTTGGATCTTCATCCGACGAAGACATTTAATTAGTTTAATTTAGTTTGTAATTTTATCATTTATTTTATCATTTGTGTGAGCAATGCTCCAAAAAAAACAATATTGTTGTAATCTTCTTCCATTAATCAATAAATTCGTGTGTTTTTCCATCCAAATATTTGCCAGAAATATCTCTTTTTAGCATAAATTCTTTGGAAATTCCTTTTCTTTACAATCATATTCATGCATCATACTTTGCATTTAAGTCTGTTGTCTAGAGTCTGATACTTGAGCAGTTTGAACAACTTAAACAGATAGGAAAAGATCGCCAAGCTGTCGCGTCTTAGAGTTTCTCGACCGCGTCCACAGCCAACTCGAACATACGATACAAGAGCAAAAAGAAGAAAATTCATGGAAGGTTTTGAACAAGAGAACGTTGAACTCCGTAGCACGGTAACAACACTACAAGAAGAAGTGGAGAGACTCACATCTTTGGTCAACTCATTTGCCGCAGCGCAAAGCCAACAAGCAGCATCGAGCAGTCAAAACCAAGCAGCGACTTCAGAGGATACTACTACTCCAGTCAGTAGTTCACCTTTCAGTATGCCAGAAGGCTATCCATGGGGCATGCCTTTCAACTTTGGCATCGGATTTCGCCAACCGACTTCTCAAACAACCTCGCTTGAAATACCTACTTTGCAGTAAAACTCTACATTTACTCCGCAACGTGGAGTAACTCTTCCACAAGTAACAATGACGGTTTCTCAACCGATCATGACGAACTCAGCTTCCGTAGTGCACACTACCATGGACGAAGAAGTTCACCATACTCTCGACAATAACACGAATTCACGTGGCTCGATGGAGAATCTCCAGGAACAACTCCACAAAATGCAGCTTGAGATAAAAACAATTCGTGGGAAAGAATTGTTTGGGAAAAACGCCCAGGATCTTTGCTTAGTTCCTCGCGTAAGGATACCTGCAAAATTCAAAGTCCCTGACTTTGAAAAATACAAAGGAAACTCCTGTCCACAAAGTCATCTCACAATGTATGCCAGGAAAATGTCTACATACAACGAAGATCATCAGTTGTTAATCCACTACTTCCAAGATAGTCTTACTGTGCCGCAGTGGTACATGGGATTAGACAAGACGAGTATCCAAACCTTCAATGACTTAGGTGAAGCCTTTTACAACAATATAAGTTCAACTTGGATATGGCTCCCGACCGGGATCAACTCCGCTCCATGTCTCAGAAAGAAAGAGAGACATTCAAAGAATATGCTCAACGATGGAGGGAAATTGCTGCCCAAGTCAACCCGCCCTTAGAAGAGAAAGAGATGACTAAGGTATTCCTAAACATCCTTGGCTCATTCTACTACGAGCGAATGATCGCTAGCGCTCCCGGAGATTTCACCGAGATGGTAAGCATGGGAATGCGATTAGAAGAGGGGGTTCGAACTGGACGCCTAACCAAGGAAGCAGGATCTTCTAGTGGAACTAAAAAGATTGGAACCAGCCCAAGGAAAAAGAACATGACATAGGAATGGTATCCCGAGGAAACCGCGAAGAATGTCATTCAACAACGATGTTCACACAATTCCAACACGAATTGCTCCGCAATTCCAATTCCAACAAAAACAAACTCAACCAATCGACCCAATTCCAATGACGCACGTAACTTTACCTCGCTAATAGAAAAGAATCGACATGCATAAGGTCACCACCTCCGGTTCCGAAAAATTACCATGGTGGTATAAAGCAGACGATCTTGCCCTTTTCACCAAGGGTACCGTGCCATGACCTTGAGCATTGCATAGCATTAAAGGCGTATACGTAGAGATTAGTGAGATCTAATCTTCTTTCCTTCCAAATACAAGTCCGAACGTGAAAGTCAATCCGCTTCCCACTGGACACTCGGAGTTTGATATCGAGAAATACGACAGTACCTTGTCACTGACGTAAACCGATCGAGGAAACTTGGTACATCTCCATGAAGCATACAAGACAATGAGCACCTTCACTAAGCAAAATTACGCACTTGCCATATCCGCTCCAAGGATATTCAAGGATGTCCTACCATAAAAGCGATATTCGTGGTTAGATATCGGTGACTTACAGATCTCTAAACAGAGATGACCATGACGTAAATACAGTAGGGCATTTTCCGCACGAGCTTTTAGTCACAGATATCAACTCGGAAAACCCCGAAGTAAACGTTATCATCCCTTGTTTCAACATACCCAAACATGTGGAGATTGAATGCAACAGCCCAAGACCCGTAGTCTCCTTTGGTGATTTGCTTACCCTCTGTTCCATACAGTTCTACCAGAGCAATTCCTTACCAATACAATGCAACCACGATAGAGGATGGGAAGGAGAAACCTATGCCTACTCTTCCGCCTAATGTCAATATAATAAATCGGACGAGTAACACGAAGTGGGCAGTACACTCCTACCACCAAGACCGCTCTTCTCGTTGTCGACAAAATCCGCTAACATATCTTCCGAGAATCCCGCAACAATTCCGGGTTAACCCGAGCACAAATGTTGGTCCTCCCGATAGAGCCAACGTCAACGCAGACTTTGATGAGATAAGGTTAATCAAAAGAGCGAATACCGAGTCATGGATCACCGATGCGACTCCTTCCAAGATTTCAATCTTCTACTCCTCAACTCAAGCTCATCGAGAAGCTTTAATGAAGGTACTAGACCAAGCATATGTAGACCATGATGTAACTACGCACCCGAGGTATTGTCGCCAACATAACACTTGTAATAATCTAAGTTTCAGTGACGAGGAACTTCCAGAGGAAGGGAAAGATCACAATTTGGCCTTACATATCTCGATGATTTGCCAATCAGATTCCCTATCCAATGTATTGGTAGATACTGGTTCATCTTTGAACGTAATGCCGAAGACGACACTCGCTCGTTTGGCTTACAAAGGGACACCAATGAAGTTCAATGACATAGTAGTAAGAGCTTTTGACGGGTCAAGAAAGTCAGTTATTGGGGAAGTTGACCTCCTGATGACAATCGGTCCGCACACTTTCCAAATTACTTTCCAAGTCATGGACGTACCGCCACTGTCTACTAGGAAGACGTTGGATCCACGAGGCGAGCAGAACTTCTACTCCATCGAAATTAAAATTCACAATAAACAGAAAGTTGGTGACTATCAGCGATGAACAAGCTTTGCTTGTAAGCCATTTGTCCAGTTTCTCTTTCATCACAGCAAATGACATTGAAGGAACACATCTCCCAGAATATCCGTTAGAAGATGAATCTACCAAAAAAGATCATCTATCTCTTCGTATAAAGAAGCGCGGATGGTAAAAGATGGAAATGTCAAGGATGGGGACATGTAATCAAACCCACAAGAACGAAACAAAAGGCGGACTCGGGTTCACACCCGTATTCTCCAAAGACAAGCAAAAGGATGAAGCACTTCGTCCAATCAAAGAAGTATTCAGTGGGGGTTTCTAAACCCGTCTCCAAGAGGTTAGCGTTGTCACCATTGAAGAGGATGAAAAGGATCCTCCGAACTCAAGAGTGGAGCACTTATTTAAACAATCGAATACGTGACTCAAGAGGAATTGATGCCGATCGATCAATTCAAAGACATGTCCTCGCAACAACATGAAAATCCCCCCCTTCAATTTTGGGATACCTTGGGAGAACCAAGCGGTAAATTTGACTACATGGTAAAGTATACGCACGTAAAGCTCAAGAATCAGAATTGAAGATATCCAACCCACAGGATGGGGTGATTCTTTTGATTATCCTAGTCAATCAGAGGAGGTATACTCGTCTTCTCAGTCTAATCAGCCAATCGAGGTCCCGAATGAAGATCTCTACTTTAATACGCCTGTGGAATTCACTAAACCAGATCTGGATTATCACTATATCAACGTGATCACTGAAGATCAAGAATACGACTCGGGATACGAAATGGAAAGTGTCGCCGAAACCGAGTCTCTTCACTCTGAAGATTGGAGGGTACATCCTCAGAATTCAACACAAAGATCAATAGGAAGCACATATGTTGTATCCCATACTTCCCGATCTATTCATCAAGCGGAAGAAGACTGCTTTAGCAGCACGAAAGGCAAAGTCCGTCGTCCAAAGTCTTCAAAACCTGCTCAAACAGCAACCAAAGTCTACTCAAGGGTTAAACCAAAAGGAAAATTACCAGAGTACCTCAATTTCCAAGGAGTTCGTCACTACTGGAAACCCGTTGAAGTTCGGACTAACGCTCCTAGTTCTAAGTAGTTTATCTTTGCTTTTTGTTTTGAACTCTCACTTCGCCCAAAGTGTAGAGATGTTTTATAGGGTTTAGCTTTTAAATAATCTCTCTTTGTCTTGCCCAAGACAAATGAGTTTGTATTTTAGGGCCCTGTTTCATAGTGTGAATTATAAATAAAACGCGTTGTTTTGATTCCACACTTTGTGTTTATTTTCATTTTACCCTTTCTTGGAAATGATAATCCTAAAAAACACAATAAAACAAAAAAAAATCTTCAAAAAAAAAAGATATACACAATCTGCATACACTTTCACATTAACTTTTTTTAAAAAAAAATGATGAAAAAAATTAATCAGACATAAATCAAATATGCAGATTAAACAGATGGACAAATCCATTGAAAGCAATAACTCTATGCTCTCTCCCAACTTTGAAATCCCCTGTGAATTCGCCGAGGAAGAAGTTGAAGAAGAGATCCCAGATGAAATTTCTAGACTGCTAAAGCATGAGGAAAGGATCATTCAGCCTCACAAAGAACCTCTAGAAGCAATCAACTTGGGTTCAAGAAGACAAAAAAGTAAATATCGAGCTTCACTTGACAAAGAACGTCAAGAGAAAACTGATAAATCTTCTCAAAGAATATGTTGATGTGTTCGCTTGGTCCTATCAGGACATGCCAGGGCTAGATACCACATTGTGGAGCATCACTTGCCATTAAAACCGAATGTCCACCGCTTAAGCAAAACGAGAAGAGTTCACCCGATATGGCAAAAAATCAAAAGGAAGTTCAAAACAGCTCGACGCAGTTTCCTCGTCATACGAATATCCTCAATGGCTAGCCAACATAGTGCTGCTCCAAGAAAGATGGGAAAGTCGAATGTGTGTTGACTAGGGATCCGAACAAAGCAAGTCCGAAGACGATTTCCCACTACCGCATATTGACATGCTAGTGGATAGCACCGCAAAATTTAACGTCTTTTCCTTCATGGACGGTTTCTCCGCTACAATCGGATCGAATGGCTCCAAGACATGGAGAAGACATCCTTCATCACGCCGTGGCACTTTTTGCTACAAAGTAATGCCGTTTGGAGTAAAGAATGCGGTAACTTACCAAAGGGCAATGACTACTCTCTTTCACGACATGATGCACAAAGAGATCGAAGTCTACGTGGACGACATGATAGCAAAGTCTGGCACTGAAGATGAGCATATAGACTATCTCTTAAAGTTGTTTCAACGACTAAGGAAATTTCACCCTGAATCCTAACAAATGCACCTTTGGGGTAAGATCTGGAAAACTCCTAGGTTTCATCGTCAGTCAAAGAGGTATTGAAGTAGACCCTGACAAAGTTAAGGCTATTCAAGAAATGCCTACGCCACATACGGAAAAGCAAGTAAGAGGATTTCTCGGACGGTTGAATTACATCTCCAGATTTATCTCCCAAATGACTGCTACCTGTGGGCCGATATTCAAACTGCTCCGCAAAAATCAAGAGGTTGTGTGGACAGAAGATTGTCAAAAAGCTTTTGACAGTATCAAGGAATACCTGTCAGAACCACCAATACTGATCCCTCCAGTTGAAGGAAGACCATTAATCATGTACCTTACCGTACTAGAAGAGTCCATGGGCTGCGTACTTGGACAACAAGATGACACCGGTAAGAAGGAGCATGCCATCTACTACCTGCGTAAAAAGTTCACAGACTGTGAAACTCGTTACTCCATGCTCGAGAAAACATGCTGCGCTTTGGTGTGGGCTTCAAAACGTCTTCGTCAGTACATGATCAATCACACGACTTGGTTAATCTCCAAAATGGATCCAATCAAGTACGTATTTGAGAAACCTGCCTTAACCGGGAGAATCGCTCGATGGCAGATGCTATTATCTGAGTATGACATTCAGTACCACGCTCAAAAAGCGGTCAAAGGAAGCATTCTCGCCGATCACTTGGCTTATCAGCCGCTCAACGAATACCAATCTCTCAAGTTTGACTTCCCAGATGAGGATGTTATGTACTTAAAGATGAAAGATTGCGACGAACCGCTACGAAGAAGGACCGATCCGAATCCGGATGGGGCTAATCTTTGATGGAGCGATTAATGTCTTTGGCAATGGAATTGGGGCGATCATCATCACTCCGAGGGTTCTCACATCCCATTTTCCGCGATTGCTATTTGATTGCACCAACAATATCGCAGAATACGAAGCTTGCATCATGGGTATCGAAGAAGCCATCGACTTAAGGATCAAGATCCTTGATATATATGGAGACTAAGCCCTTGTGATCAATCAAATTAAAGACAAGTATGAAACTCATCATCTTGGTCTAATTCCTTACAGAGATTATGCAAGACGTTTGTTGACTTTCTTCAACAAAGTTGAACTGCATCATATCCCTCGAGATCAAAATCGAATGGCAGACGCTTTGGCCACTCTATCTTCCATGTTCAAAGTCAACGATTGGAATGATATGCCCAAAATCCGCATCAGACGCCTTGAAAGACCTGCATATGTGTTCGCAACTGAAGCAGTCTTTGACGATAAACCGTGGTTTCACGACATCAAACGTTTCCTTCAAACACGAGAGTACCCACTCGGGGCATCGTACAAGGATAAGAAAACTCTAAGGAGGCTTTCAAGAAAATTCTTCCTCAATGAAGATGTGCTATACAAAAGAAACTTCGACATGGTTACGCTGATGCGTCGGACAAGAAGCAGACACGATCATCCATGAAGTACATGAAGGGTCCTTTGGAACCCATTCAAATGGGCATGCAATGTCCAGAAAAATCTTGAGAGCAGGATACTATTGGATAACGATGGAATCTGATTGCTGTAAACACGTCAAAAGATGTCACAAGTGCCAGATCTACGCAGATAAGATCCATGTGCCACCAACTCTACTCAACGTTCTCTCTTCTCCGTGGCCTTTCTCCATGTGGGGCATTGACATGATTGGGATGATCGAACCAAAAGCGTCCAACGGACATCGCTTCATTCTAGTGGCTATTGATTACTTCACCAAATGGGTCGAAGCAGCGTCTTACGCCAACGTCACAAGACAAGTGGTTGTGAGGTTCATCAAGAACAACCTCATTTGCCGATATGGAATTCCAAGCAAGATCATTACAGACAATGGATCAAACTTGAACAACAAGATGATGAAAGAACTATGTGAGGAATTCAAGATTGAGCATCATAACTCATCTCCTTACCGGCCAAAGATGAATGGCGCCGTTGAAGCTGCCAACAAGAACATCAAAAAGATCGTCCAGAAAATGGTCATCACTTACAAAGACTGGCACGAAATGCTGCCATTTTCTGCATGGGTATCGTGCTTGATGCACTTCAACAGGGGCAACCCCCTTTTCTCTGGTATACGGCATGGAAGCAGTGCTCCCCGTAGAAGTTGAGATTCCTTCAATGAGAGTTCTCATGGAAACCAAATTATCTGAAGCTGAATGGTGTCAAAGCAGATACGACCAGCTAAACTTAATCGAAGAAAAGCGCCTGACCGCTCTGTGTCACGGACAACTATATCAAAGAAGAATGAAGAAAGCTTTCGACAAAAAGGTCCGACCTCGTGAATTCCGAGAAGGCGACCTCGTGCTTAAAAAGATTCTTTCTTTTCAACCAGATTCTTGGGGAAAATGGACTCCTAACTACGAAGGCCCATACATCATCAAAAGAAGCTTTTCTGGCGGTGCTATGACTCTCACAACCATGGACGGTGATGAACTCCCGCATCCTGTGAATGCTGATGCAGTCAAGAAATACTTTGTCTAAAAACAAAAGAACATTTCGGTAAGTCGAAAACCGAAAAGGCGGCTTAGGCAAAATGAGCGTCTCGGTGGATTGAAAACCTGAAAAGGCGATCCAGGCAAAAATTAGAGACAATAAACAGAAATTATCCTGATAGATTGAAAACCTGAAAAGGCAATCTAGGCAAAAACAAGGCTACAAAAAAAAATGACAAAGTAACTGCATCAGTCTGTACTTCGTCAATCTAAAGAATCTTCCATCAATAGATCTTCAATCAACTTTTCTGAAGTGACAAGCAAAGTTGGAATTCAAAGTTGATAGGGATAATAGCGGTTATTTGCTTTCAATGTAGCCTTTTCCCAATAAATTATCATTTCCAACTTTTGTAAATAGTTCATGGAATCCCGCCTTTGGCTGATTACCATTCTATTCAATAAAATTTGAGCCTCGTGCCTTTTGTTTGCAATTCCTGCTTTATTCTGTTTTGCAAAATAAATGCTTTTTATTGTGAAAATCATTTTTTGAAACAAAAATGTTTTAAATGAATTTTTACTTCAAAAATTTTGAAACAAAAAGCAAAATTTTCCTTTGAACTATGGACACAGAAAGAACTTCAACAGTTTTCTCCATAAGTGTTTCAATCTCCGAAAGATAGAACGATTGCTACGAGAAGTCTTCTCCTCAGCAGGAATCATCAAAGGACGGTATTCTTATCCAAAAAGAATTCCTGACAAAGTTGCCAATAAAATACCTTTCTCAGAAAGCATGCAACTCAAAATTCTTCATCAGTGAACGTCTGCACCTTTGCTGCAATTTTCACTAAATATTTGTTCGAACTGTGACGTGGTCCTTTTCCCAAATATCTCTTAGTGTCTTTGTCAAAGTATTGTTAGCATGCATATAACATTCATGACATTCATAATAACATCATTCATGCATTTTTGCATTCCTTGAAATGTTTGCTTCCATATCACTGGTTTAAATCACACTTACTCATGTAAGTACAAGTCTATCCCCAATAGAGTATCTCCAAACAGAAAAGATACATTTTCTTTTTCCCCGGCGGAGTATCCCTAAACAGAGAGATACATCTTTTCTCTCGTACTCCCCAACGGAGATCATTCCTCATTTGGAACAATGCCTTGATTAACTGTTTCTTTCCGGTTCATTCCTGGATAGAACCCTGTCTCTAATCAACAAAGCAATAAGCAATAACCTCGTCATTTGAGCCGCTTATTTCCCTTTCATTCCTAAACTTGTCACAAAAGGTTTGTTCTTCCCAACAAGGCCAAATCACGACAATTCAAAAAGCCCGCATCTTCTCAAAAGAGAAATCCTCGGCAAGATTATATCCAAGAAAATAGAAACTCATTTTGAGTTCTGTTCTTTCATTGTTTGTTATTCACAAGGCTGAATAATCAACAAAATCTTTCAAAGATTTACCTTGTTATAGTTATCACTTTGCTGATAATTGGTAATATCTACGAAACTCATCTGAAATCAATTTCCATTACTATCTGTTATTCACAAGGCTGAATACGCAGTAATTTTCTCAAAAGATTTACCTTGTTATAATTATCACTTCGTTGATAATTGGTAATATCTTTAGAATTCATTACCGTAAACTATCACAATGCTGATAATTGATAATATCATTTTCACTTACCTTAAACATTGTCACGAGGCTGACAGAAGGTAATCTCTTTATTTTCCAAAGCGGAACAGATATTCACATGTTTTGTGAATCTCTTTTTCCCCAGCGAAACATATTGCATGTTTCCCAACAAACAGGATCCTCTTTTCTTAAACAGATCGAGTCATCCTCACAAATTTTTCCCCGCCGTGTCATTTCTCTGATATCATCTGGGTGAAACTTTTTACAATCATTTTGCATCACTCGCATCTTTTGGTATCTTAGGTCCAAAATTTGCGTATTCTGATATTTAAGTCTCTTTACACCTATCAAAACGAAGATATTCATCTTCATATCTCAGGTGAAATAAACTTAAATAGGGGCATCTATCATACCCCAATTTTTGACCTAATATACCACCATACATTTGCATCATTTGCATAACTAACAGCTCAGACAACATTAATCGGGTGTAGCTTTCACAGGTCAAAATTAGGGTTTCATCAGAT
The DNA here is from genome assembly GCA_021764765.1 of Vicia sativa. Lineage (NCBI taxonomy): Eukaryota > Viridiplantae > Streptophyta > Magnoliopsida > Fabales > Fabaceae > Vicia > Vicia sativa. Next base: position 211,909,570 of record CM038792.1, on the reverse strand, counting down.
TTTCATCTGATTCAAGAGGCAACTAATTAGGGTTTGAGTTTTACTCACCTCATTTGATCTATCTTGATCAAATCATCAGCCTTCAATCCTCAGATATCCATTTTTCTCATTGATCAATCGAGGATCGACCAATTAGGGTTTTGATCGGGCATGAGTATTCTCTGACTTTTTGAACAAGAAATGACCTTTTTTGGCTAGAGATTGGTTATCATATCTTATATACAACATCTTGACCTAATTTCTGGATTCAAAACATCACAGAAGTTCACAGACTTCATCAGTCAATTTCTGAAACATCTGATGAAAATTCATCTACACAGAAAAGTCAAACTTTGACTTTTGGTCAAATTTTTCAAAACAAAAACTTTTTCAATCATCAAAATACTTCAAATGATCCATCATGATCATAAAAAATCAAAGAATTTGAAAAAGTCAACAAAAAGTCAAAAGTTTCAACACAGAAAAATTTCTAAGTGTTAAAATTTCTTATTTTTTCCAAACTTCATGCCATTTTTTCACCTAGTTCCATTTTGAATTGGAAAAAACTCAAAACATAAAAGTTGTAGCTCTTGAAACAAGATTTCCAAAATGTCCAAGAACTCTCAAATCCATAGAGTCTAGCTATACTTTTGAAATTGAAACATAAGGCTCCATGAACATGATTTTTCAAGGTCAAAACTTCAAATTATAGGTCATTTTGAGATTTCTTCATCTAGAAGCATTGCCACCTTGCCAATTCAAGCTTAGAGCTGATAAATATCAGCTAGATATAATTGAGATGAGATAAGATCAATTGGAAGATTTTCACACATGGTAAAAAGAGGAAGCTTCCTTTTTCCTTTTGAAAAAGTCATTCTTACCCCTTAAGGCAACCTTGAATTTCCAATTGCCATGTACTCTTGCCTAACATTTTCAGAACCATTGGCCTATAAATAGAGCATCATTTCAAGTTCAAATCACACCAAAGCATTGCAAATCCATGCTTTCTCTCTACTTCCTTGAAATTCAAGCAACATAGTGCAAAAGTGAGAAAGATTGCAATTTTGAAAATCTGTAAAAACCATGATGAAATTTGGTGTCTAACATAACATATAATCAATATGGAACATGTTTGAATCATAAAATCAACACAAGAACCACTGAAAATCAGAAATCACATTTCATGATCCAAACTTTCCAAAACTGCCATAACATTCGAATTTGAAGTTTGGCTTGAACAAGTTGTGTTCTGATCACTCTAACACCTTCCATATACCTCATATACATGATCCAAATCATCAGCAACTAACTATAACAGCTTAAACATAGAATTCGAGTTTCCATTTTTGAACTGTGCAGGTGGACTTGGCTGGAGTGATTTGAGATGATTCAAAGCAAGCAGACCATCCATATAGCTTCTACATAGGCCGATGATGCTGTAGCAATCGAAAAACAAGTTCTGGAAACCCTCAATCACCTTCTTCGATTTCAACTTAAACAGGTTAGAACTCGAACTTGGATATCATAATTCTTTGAACTTAAATGCAAAAACTCTTGGCCAATCTCTTTCTGCACTCATCACGATCATAAGCCCTCAAACAAACTGAAAAATCATCAACTATGCATCATTTAATTTGAAATCTTAGTTTCTAGGGTTCTTCGTGATTCTAGAAATTCAAACATGATAGACTAAAAATAAATGCAATTAACATACACCATCGTATTCCTTGTTCAAAACCGAGCAATTTTCATGTTTATTTCATCAAATTTCATTGAGAAACGAAGATTGTAGCATGGATTATGGAATCTGAAAATCAAAGAGGAAGAACAAGCCTGCGCGCGTGTTCTTGAGTTTTAAAAATTCAAAAATTCCAATACTTTGTTTACACGTGTTTTGGTCCATGAACACAAACGCGCGTTTTTCCCAGTGGTTGCTAGCTTGCCTTTACTCCTCTTTGCCATATATACCATCCAACAGGTCAGGGGTTCAACTCTCCACAAGACCATTTTTTTCAAAACTTGTTATATTTTCTTCATTTTTTTCACAAACTTTCACATTTTTTTTAACCAATCAAAACTCCTCATTTTGAGGTGATTTTTTGTACACTTGTCAATAAATACATCTATTTTATGATAGTGCAAAAATTTTCAGAAAAAACTTTCATCTGATTATATTTTAATCGAGCCGAAAACGACGTTCTGAGCACTTTTTCAAAACACTTTAAAAGGTGAATTTTTCAAGTTTTCGACTTCCGATTCTTTTCAAAACTTCTCATAAATGAACCTCACATTTCAAAACTTTTTCAAAAATCATTTTTCAAAACTTTTTATCAAACTTACATCTTTTACCATGATCGATCCGATTTAAACGATAAAACCGAATTCGTTTTCTCTCGAATTTCTCAATCGATCATGGGCCTCCCTTACGGTGTAAGTCCCAATCCTTTTATGTACATATTCAATTTTTCTCGTACATACTCAAATCATCATTGTTAATATTCAAACATAAACAAATTTCTTTCGTTTGTTTTCATTCGTTTGTTTATACACCGAATCCATTGGTTCTAGGAGAAGAATTATTCCCGATGAAACTTCTTTTAAACCAATGGGCCTCCCTCACGGTGTAAGTCCCATAACATTCTTTTATGTACATAATATTTCTTTGTACATATCAAGTAAGTCCCATAATATTTCCCGATGAAATTTTTATCTATACATAACACAGATACCTTTTATACTCAAGTACAGACAAACTTCGATCGTTTGTTTTCACTTCACTTGTGTATACACAAACAAAACATTCTTTTATGTACATATTTTTGTACATATCAAATTCTTTTTTGTATTCATACAAATCTTTGTCTGTACATAATACAGATACTTTTCACAGATAAAATTCGATCGTTCGTTTCCGTTTCATCTGTATGTACACTAAATACCATTGATATTAAAAGGAGCATTATTCCCCGTGAAACTGCTTTTAAATCAATGGGCCACCCTTATGGTGTAAGTCCCAACCCTCCTATGTACATCCATCTTTGTCTGTACATAAATAGTTCATTCGTGTACATATTCATTTCCTTGTACACAGTTCTGACTTGTAAATAATCAAGTTACGCTCGTTTTAAACGTTCGTTTCACAGACACTTGTTTATATTTCATAAACTTTTATAAATAAACATCATGCATCTGTTTATATTTCCTTCATAAACTCCTGTGAATACATATCACACACACACACTTGTTTATAAAACTGTCTAATTATAACATAACAATTAGTCTAACCAATAGGTTCCCCACAGTTGTAGCCTCCGCTTGGGCTTTATACAAGATAATTCATCCCCTGCATGAATTTAGCCTCCGCTTGGGCTTTATACAAGATAACTCTCCCCACAGAGTTCAGCCTCCTCTTAGGCTTCATATAAGAAAACTCATTCATCTGAGTTTAGCCTCCGCTTAGGCTTCATATAAGACAACACTCCCCTGTTGAGTCAGCCTCCTCTTGGGCTTCGTTCAAAAGAACTCCTCATTGAGTTTAGCCTTCTCTTGGGCATCATACAATGAAAGAGATAGGAAATCTCTTAACAGCCTCCTATTGGGCTTCCAATACAAAGAATCACCCACGCTAAGATAGAACCCTGAGAGTATAATTTCCCGGTGAAATTGCTCTTCATTCCAAAAGGATGGTTTCTCGGTGAAATCCCTTTTAAGACAAAGCCAGCCATACCCTATAGCTTCCTCTTGAGCTTCATACAAGGACCCTCGATGACCCTCGGAATGCCTCCTCTTGGGCTAACAATACAAGGACCCATGGGCTTCTTAAAAGCATCTCTTTTAATCCAATCAATTTCTCCTTGAGATTTAGACATCTATCATCTCTATGGAAGAAGTATCTCATCTATCATATCACATACAGTCAAAAACTTTTCCAACTCTTTTCAAACTATTTTCAAACAAAAACATCTCTTAATTGTAAGTGGTAACGCTTGTACACTCAAGCAAAACACCCAATGCTTACAGTTAAAAGATTCAATCATCTTTTTCAAACATCTTTCTTAAACATGTAAGTGGTAACGCTTGTACACTCAAGCAAAACACCGATAGCTTACAACGAAAGATTTTAATCAATCAAACTTTCAAAAATGTATGTGATGAAATAGATTAGATACATTTTTCATTAAGATGACATTTGTCTGTCTCTTATTAACATCCCGTTGGTTTCCACTAGCATAAGTGGGAACTACGATTGCTCTGACTTTCTCAAACATCCTTTTGAGAATACGTAGGCACAAGGTCTCATCCTTGCCGAGCAAATTTCTTTCTCCCTCAGACCAAACAAACCATAGATCCACAGATCCGAGCTACAAATGCTCGATTCCCACTAGGGGATATGTATGCAGAAGATCCACAGATCTTTGCGAGCACAATAATAACAAACAATAGGATCCCACATAATCTATCCTTCTTAAAATCCCAAAGGAGAAACTTTCCCAATCATAGAAATAGCAATTAAAACACACAAACATATCAAACATATTCATATATAAAGCTATAGATAACTATATATATTTAGGGTGCTCCATCTATTCCCTTTATATAACAATCCCCCTTACTCAGAATCTCCCCAATGCATTGCGTCTAGTTTGCGCTAGTCGTTACGCATATCAATACCAATTTAGGGTATTAACAGCTTTCCCCTTTTTCATAATCATTAAATCATCTTTCTTGTGTTGAAAATAATAAAGCTTGATGCTCGCGGCATCTTTATAAACAAATCAAAAGAGTAAATCGTTTCGAGCCAGAGAATCTGAATTCATATTTGAATCCTCTAGCGCGTCACCTTTTAACGCGAACAGTACCTTACACATGAAATAAAGTGTCAGAATTAACAAAGAAAATTATTGAAATAAAGCACATAATGCAAAACCGATTACAAATATGATTATAATCTAGTATAAGAATGTAAGAAGTGAAATAAAATCACAAAAATCGGAATGGGAAGGCGGTTTTCCGAAATCTGAGTGAAAAGTCAACTTCTCGAAATCAATTAAGAATAGCATGGTTGCTTGCAAAAGCGTCAACGGATTCCAAAACGTGAGCGGTTTTAATTAATTCTGAGTGGAAGTGGCATTTTTTGGACCTTAAAGTGACGAGGAAGCAACTCCGTTTTGGCACCTTGTGCCTGAAATTTGGTTCTGAAACCTCTAAAAATGGTTCCGGAACGTGCCAAAACATAGGGAACATGTTGAAATCACCTGGTTGAACTTCTGACTGATAGGATGTATCAATGGAGTCGCCATCTGACGTCTTTTATCTCGTGAAGGAGAAAGGAAAACATCGAGTAAATCTGAGAGGGAAGAAACCACGGTCTTACAACCAAGAGATATGGGCAAGGGAGTTTGTTACGCGAGGGGAAGGGATTAGCACCCCCACACTCCCGTATTACTCTACGGTATCCAATTATATTTTCTATCTAAGCGATGTGTTATATCTATCTATGCTTAATCGTTACAATGCATGCAAAAGAAAAGGAAAATAAAGAAACCACGGGGAAAGGAAGGAAGCTTTTACAAGTTGTGCTCGACCGAGCCCCGTGACGAGATGCCTGTGTATTCTCTCGTGCATTGGAAAAGTCAGAGCGCCGTAGTTCGGCTCACTTGTTTTGGTGTGTTTTTGTGTTTTTTACTTATGAAAGGTTTTAAACACAAAAGAAAATGCGCCCGTAGGCGAAAAAGAGTTTCTCTTGGTTGGTTGCTTTTTCCTTTGTGAAAGGAGTTCAAACCATTATTGAGTGTTTTTGTTTTCAAAAGAAAAAGAAAGTGCGTTTTAGTTTTAATTACATGTAAGGATGCAAAAGAAACAAGCAAAACAAAAGGGAGACTAACTAGTACTAACCCTAATGTTGTCATGCAAAGAATGGACCTATGGTTGAGGATGAGGGAATTTCTACCTATATTGACATGCAAAAGATGTATATCCTAATGTCTAGGCTCGAGAGCTATCCTAGCCGAGAGGCCCTAAGGGAAAGCTATCTTATAACCATCTTGGTTGTAAAACCCAAGGAATGCAAAGGGATGAAGCAATCAAGTGCTTTGGAAAAAGCAATCAAGCAATGCAATGCAAAAACAAATGTCATATAAGTGCAGGAAAAGGAGGATGTCCCATAGCCTACAGCAGCAAGCCGAGGGCTGGAAGCAACCAGGAGCCAACACATATGACTTTGTTATTATGACATAAAGGATGCAACACGGGTCGCATGTGTTGAGCTGACACAGACTAGAACTGTGCGGGGGTCGATTGCTGACCCTTTCCGCGTGCCCATCATTTTATCATGACTCGATATCAGGAAATATAAAAAGCGGTACTTTGCTTGGTGGTGCCACGTTGGGTTGCCTAACCACTCTGACCTATGCAAGCACAAAACGTAAACACTTACTGAGAATAGCCTCCTTATGCACGGATGAGGACTTTAAACATAACCAAACACAAGTAGCACACATAAGTGCCCTAAATGGGTCTTTAAATAAACCATAGGGGTTCCTAAATATGCTCCAACTATGGAAGCCCCATCATGTATTTCTATTCCTACTTCTCATGATATCTAGGAGAGAATGCAATAAAATAGTGTAGAAACTACCAAACGAATATCAAATCCGAAGAGCATTGCGAGCTAAAGAATGTAATCTGGAAAACTTCAAGTACTACAACCAAGCAATAAGAGTAAACCGATGAGAAACACTCAAGGTATCAAAAACAAGCGGAATACACGTTCATACGCATTCGAAGTAATAACACCTACAAGGGAGGATAAATCCCAACAAACAGACAATAGAATGCGCGCACATGCGCACAAGCCAAGGAACATGAGTATACACATTCCGATTCAAATGTAACTGCAAGAAAACCATGCAAGCAGACAATAGAATGTACACATATGCGCACAAGCCAAGGAACATGTGTATACACATTCCAATCATGTGTACCTGCAAGAACGAAGTTAGACCGAAAAAGCGGGTAAAAAGAATGTACACGTGGGTGTACAAATGCAAAACACACGCAAGAAGGGGGTTAGACCCAAAAAGCAAGCAAATAGAATGTATACGTGGGTATTCAAGCGCAAAACACCTGCAAGAAGGGAGTTAGACCCAAAAAGCAAGAAAATAGAATGTACACGTGGATGTACAAGTGCAAAACACCTGCAAGAAGGGAGTTAGACCCAAAAAGCAAGCAAATAGAATGTATACGTGGGTATACAAGCGCAAAACATCTGTAAGAAGGGAGTTAGACCCAAAAAGCAGACAATAGAATGTATACGTGGATATACAAGCGCAAAACACCAGCAACAAGGGAGTTAGACCCAAAAAACATACAATAGAATGTATACGTGGGTATACAAGCGCAAAACACATGCAAGGGAGTTAGACCCAAAAAGCAAGCAAATAGAATGTATATGTGGGTATTCGAGCGTAAAACACCTGCAAGAAAGGAGTTAGACCCAAAAAGCAGAAAATAGAATGTATACGTGGATATACAAGCGCAAAACACCTGCAAGAAGGGAGTTAGACCAAAAAAGCAGACAATAAGATGTACACGTATGTGTACAAATGTAGAATAAGGATGCTAGAAGTCTAAATCCCACATGAAAGGAGTCCAAGTACCTCACACATGAAATAAAGTGTCAAAATTAACAAAGCAAGTGGTGGAAATAATGTTCTGAATGCAAAACCGATTACAAATATGCTTATAATCTAGTATAAGCATGCAAAATCAGAAAAACCGAGATAGGAAGTCGGTTTTCCAAAATCGGGGCGAAAAAGTAAACTTCTCATAATCGATTAAAAATTGCATAGTTTCTTGCAAAAACGTCAACGGTTTCAAAAATGTATGCGCTTTTAATTAATTCCGAGTGGAAGTCATACTTTTTGAGCATTAAAGTGGCGGGCAACAACCCCCTTTAGGTAGGTTGTGTTCAAAATTTGGTTTCGAAACCTCCAAAATCGGTTCCAGAACGTGCCAAAACCTAGAAGACGTGTACCACTACTTCGTACTTTCATGGACAAATGAGTTTCGGCACATGAAAACGCAAAAACAAGCTTATGGAATTGCAAAATTCATGTTATGAATTAAATTCCGATTCAAGTTTTTGTTTGGTTTTGAAATGTTAAAAGTATCGGAATTTAATCCATAACATGTAATCACAAGCCAAAAGAAAGAAGAATACTAGTTATGTACAAGTGTGATTGATTTTCAATGTAAAAAGATGTGTGAAAATGCATGTAGATGCGTATTTTCATGTGTTGTGTGGTGTTTAGATGGATGAATGAGTGTGGAGTTTTTAAATTCCAATGAGCCTCACTGGGGAAAAGGATATGTTGCACCAGTGACATAACGGGGTCACAACAAGAAAAAGACACAAAATAAATGTTGAATTCTTTGAAGACAGATACAGGTGTAATCCTGACCTAAAGAGAATTGGCCTCTACCCAATTCAATCCGCAATGTCAGGGGAGAGCTGACATGTAAGTTGTTGTACCCCAAAATTTACCCTATTCTTTCCCGTATTTTTGGCTTATAATTCGATTGCATAAACATACATGTAGTCGCATACATAGCATTGATCATGGGGTTACCAGGTTCAAGGTATCTCAAATGACGAAAGAAACAACGCGTTTCGGCTATCTCGGAACATATTGAGCTAGAAACCGATATTTCTCGGTTCATACGACTATTTTCAAGATTTTCTGGTCAGAAAGCTATTTTGATGTGGTTCCATAAGCTTTGGGTTCATTTCAATTTCTTCTCCAGTTTATCTGTTCAGATCAGAGGCCGTCTCGTCAAACAAAAATAACTTATTCGCTTATTTATCAATAAAATATGATTATATAAGTGATCTTATATCATGTTATGGTTGAGAAAACATGATTACTCTACTTTGAGCATAGAGAATCCTCCTAAGAAGAAGATAAGAAGAAAAGACTAATTTCGCATTTTTCATAATGATTGCGTAAACCAATACAAGGTTATATAGGGATCTCTATAATATAATTGGTAACCCAGTAAAAATAAAAATGGTAACAAACTTATTCTAGAATGTAGATGGTTGTCACTTAATTCAATTTTGGGCTTGACACTAAATTGGGCCTTTAGTATCATAACATTACCCACCCCTTCAAAATCAACCTTGTCCTCGAGGTTGTGGAAATTTCTCCTAGCACAAATTTTACCCGGATCCCATTGCTTGAACTGTGATGACCAAATTGTTATATACATACCAACATGTACACTAGGATCTCTTTTTTTTTTACTTTTTATCATCTTCACTTGAATAGTGCATCCACAAGGTCTCACAATTATATGCATAGATTCACATCTATTGGTTATTAAGGTAACCAATTTGGTAACTCCAAAGGCAACCACCTTTTCAATAAGGCTGCCATCTAGTAATATGCAGCAATAGTGTAATCTCACAATCTTATTATGATTTATCTCCATTGCCTTGATGTCAATTATAGTTCCTTCATTATGAATCATACATGCTAACACACATGGTACCAAAACAACATGAATAATATCAATATCCACCCCATGAAGAACAACCTTGTCCTCAAGGTTGTAAGAGCTATTTTAACATTTCCAAATCTCATACAAGGTAATCTGAATATTACGAGGGAGATATAAAAAAAATCTTTTATAGGGGCCTAAAGCTAATATCGCTAATATTACAAGGGGGTGTTGTATATTTAACCATTGGAATACATATGATTAATTCTGGAAAAAAATGGATGTCATTATCGATTTAGTAATCCTGTAACCTTGATGTGAATTTTTGTTGATTATAATGGTAACTGCAATCTTATAAGTTGAATAATATACATATAGATGGTCATGTATGATCATTAAGGTTCAAAACTAGTTTGGGATAGGTCTAGGTTGAAGAAATAAGATTTATGAGTGAAATTTTCATGATAAATATAGCAGAAAATAATTCAACATGGTTTTATTCAAATCAAGGTTTCAACATGATTCAAATTAGAGGTCAAAATTTAGCGTAAAATGCTTCTGTCTAGGTTGATTTGAGTCAGGTTTCACCTTGATTCAAATAAGAGCCATGTTTTGTTCAAATCATATTTTCATCATAACTCGAGTTTCGTGACTTTGATTAAGGCGCAGATTGGAGCGCTGGAAAGCTAATGAATAAGAATACCTTATGATATTTATAGGATGAATGATGTAGGCAAATATCTAATTGTGCAAGGAATGTAATTTTAAAAAAGTTAGCTAGTGTTTGATGAATATAAGAGTAACATAAATTGCGAACCATGTAAGACATGAGTTTTTATGTATATGTTGAGTTGTAATAGTTTGGACATGAATCAATTGTTGTTGTAATTAAGTCACTTCATGAATAAATGGTGTTGAATGTTGATGGTTTAGGTTTAAGATGAACCAATATTTTAGCCCTAACTGGGAGAGTTTTATGTTATTTATGTTTAGGTTCAATAGAACTACTGTTTGATATGCTAGGTTCAAGATGAACCAATATTTTAGCTATAACCGGCAGGGTTTTATGTGATTTATGTTTAGGTTTGAGAGAACTAGTGTTTGATATGTTAGGTTCAATACGAACCACTATTAATCTTAACCTATAGTTTTGATAATTAACGTTGGAGGTTTGGATGGAGAATTGCATTTGTTTGTAGCATCATGCGTCATGTATATCGAAGTTAGATTAAGAATTTGGTCTAGTGTTTAAAATCCCTCAGTAACATACCTCTGATATTAAATGATGGTACCACATGCATGAAAGTTGAGGAGACGAACATTGCATAATTAATTGTGTTTATGTTGCGAATAGAATATTTATGTTGACTGTAAATGATGTTGTGTATCATCTTTGCTATTTTTACGCCATTTAATTTATGGAATGTATTCTCACCCATTATTGTTTTCATGTTGCTATATATGTACCTTGTGTAGATGATTTTCGAGTCAAGAATGAGTGATAGATGTAGTAATGATCACTATTTTTTCAATTGTGTAATTTACTTTTTACTCTGGATACTACTTCTAATACATTATTAACGTTAATTTTATAATGTATAATGTCTTATGACAATATTATTACATTCTTTAATTTGCGTGCAAAAATCTTAAACAATAATCATTTTAAAACGAATGAGAGTATAAACTTTAGTATATCATTTTTAAAGGTGATCCATTGGGATTTATGCAATTTAAAAAGTGATTAATCGTTATGCACTGTCGGTGTAAAAAGTTTTATATTGTCAATCCATCACAATCATTCACTATTATTACTATATATAATTAAAATAAAAGTCAAACATAATTTAAGATCTAATGGTTAAAATTAACTGTGAGTGTAAAAATACTTTACACTAAGTGCATTTCCATTAAATCCATTTAATAATAAGAACTTGTATATTTAAATAATATTAATTTATCATTTGATAGGATATTCAATTTTTTCTAATAGTAATTTTTATTTTGTTATTTATTTTTGTTTAATTTTTTGTACAAAGAATTAAAAAATTGAAAATAAGTTTAGATAGTGATTCCTAAATTATTATTTGAGATACTTCAATATTTTATTATAAAAATTTAAATACTAAAACTTCAAATATTCATTTAAATTTGAAACAATTTAAATAACTTTTCAGATAAAAATATTTTTAAAATACTTTTTTTTTTTTGAAAAAATTATAGTCTTAACTATGTTTTAATCTTAATTAATGTAAATTTACGTGACACGATGTCAAAATGAATCTTTCATAAAAATCATTTAAAAATATAAAAAATATTTTTTCAAAGTTAAAATAAATTCGCCCTTAAATAATACTAACGTGCAGATTTATAATATATCAATTGATAGGGTATTTGAAAAATAATACTAACGTGCAGATTTATAATATATCAATTGATAGGGTATTTGAAAAATATACTAACTTGTTGATTTACAGGATTGATAGGGTATTTTTTTTTTTAGTGTGTTTAAATATTTGTTTTAGTTATTTATCTATTTTTATTCTTTTTAATTGTTTTATTTTTAAATATTGAAAACTAATTCTTTTAGTATTCATGTATAAAGGAGAAAATTATGGAAAAAGTTAGTAACATAAAGAAATATAAAAGTGAAAAGTAACTGATTGAAATGTTAATGCAATTATCTCATACGAATTTATAAGACTGTTTAAAAAGAAACTCATGACAGTCATAGGCAAAATTAAAGTAAGATTTAATACTAATACTTTTTATTCAAAACTAAATAAAATAAACAAATATTTCAAAATAGATCGACTATTAATGGAAATTGGTACTAATCTTTGTACATTTACTAACAGGTGGAACATTGTTCAAAAAATAAAAATCTAACAGTGGAATAAAATCAATAACATTTAAACAAGTTTTTGATACTGGGCAGTGGAATTGATCCCACGCAAAATTAAAGATTAAAATAAAATACAATAAAAAATATATAACCTAATTTTTTAATAGCTAAAAGATCAAAATATATTAAACTTTAAATTAGATATATGATTATTGTCAAATATTCAAACGAACCCTATTTAATGAGAATTTTTGTTTAGCTATATATGTAACCCTCCATCTTAATAAACTTGAAAATTTCTTAAAAACATGCATGCTTCCATCTGTACAAATTTCACGACATAAATTCATCATAGTCCTGGCACAAATAGTTAACTCCTTTTCGGAGTATCCACAACACACCTTCAACTCATTACTCCAAAAAGGATATCTTCTGAGAACAATTCTCGCACAATACACTGCAGAAGCAACAATTACAGAAGGTTTATAGTCACACATAATTGAATAATGCGTCAAACACTGCTCGGAGAAGAAAAACACCATGTATTCCATGATCTTGTCTTCACCGGATAAAAGACACGCTCCTAGATTCTTGCCAAGAAACATATAATTTGTTGGAATGGTTAAAATCCAATCGAGCTCTTTTAATATAAGATTCTCCATTCCACATATTTCTTCAGGAGTAAATAAGTATTCTACAATGTATTCTAAGTCGCTAACACTGACAACATCTCTTTGTTCATATTTCGAAGCTATGAACAATGATGCGAGACCAATAAGTTTAAATTCATCGATCGTTAACACTTCAAAATTATATTTCGAAAGAAAACGATCAAGAATGTTTACACCAAGATATAGGATTTCAGACACAAGATTTAAACCAAAATGTAAGTGTATAAGCCAATCTATCACCTTCTTTCTCATATCACAATCCACTTTGTACCCTTTAGAATTTGGGAAATTTTGACACTCATTAAGACGATAGAATTGGTTGATATCACCATCATAATCACTCAATTTTTTTTCAATGTAAATAGAGTTTTGTGTATCATGATCCCTTAAATCTTTGTTAACAAATTTGGAGCTGGGGGAAAACAAGGCATCTTCATCACTAAAATCAAGAGGAGAAAAAACTAATAAAGTAAAGAATGAAGAATGAGAAAGTGAGAACTATGGTTGGGTATAAATACATTTTTAATAACGAAGATATCTAAATCTTTTTTTAAAACTAAAACAAATATTGTTTCCACCTGATCAGCAAAGATAAATTCTATCCCTTTAATAATTATGATGTTTAAACTATTTTTTAAATCAATACGGTTGAGATTTTTTTGTTAAATCTCTATATCTTATATTGTTTATGATAAATTGAAATCTTTTTTAAAAACATTTGGGCAATTAATATCTCAACAGTTATTAAAAAGATAGTTTAGATATTAACTTTTGATTTATTTATTTATAAAATAGATACACATATTTTATTTTATTTTGTATACTAATTTAAAATTAAACTAAAATGTTTAAGTTATTTTTTTTATCAAAATAAATTAAACTTAATTTTAATTTTGTTGGATTTTTATTTTAGTTGATTAACAAAATTATCTTTTAATTTTAAATCAAAGAATTTTGATCCCTTCTCACAACATCACTTTTTGAATAATACGTCATTTATAGAAATTTTTTGAACATTTACTTCTAAGAATTTATAAATAATTCTTGGTTTAAATAGTATTTTAGTCGTTGTAAATTAACGTATTTTTGCTTTTAGTTCCTAATATGTATTTTTTTAAATAGTTCTTGAATGTTAAATCTTTTTTGTTTTAGTTTTTAAATTCAAAATTGTAGAAAAAATTGTAGGTTTTTTTTGCAGATTTTCCTACATATTTAAAATATGTTGGTTTTTTCGAATTTTCCCTGGATTTTAACTTTAAAGATTAAAAAACTTAACATTTAAGTATTATTTAAAAAGACAGATCGGAGATTAAAATAAAAAGTACGTTAACTTACAGAGACCAATATACTATTCAAGTCATAATTTTTTATAAACAAGGAAAATTTCTAATTTGATGCTTCTAGAAATATTGATAGTTATATATTTTTTTAAAATATTATATAAAATGACATGGGAATAGGAATAGAGATATCCACCTTTTCATATGGAAGCAAAATTATTTTGTACAAGTAGCAAGTCCTTGTAGAAAAAGGCACAAAAGCGACATCAAGTGGAGGAAAGCATGGAGTATGTGATTGTTTATTCTATAAAGAGCAGACAATTATGCTCTTTGGACACGTTAATTACTGTCTTATTAGATCAAACAATCACCCACACAACATGTCTCCTCTCACTCGAAACTTTTAACCACTCTCATTATATAAGGAGAAACCGCGTCATTTCAAGTATTCAAATCCATTTTCACTATCATATTACTCCTTATTCTCTCACTGACTTAGGCGTTGGAGTGTTAACCTTGTAGATCACCCTCCATTTCCATCGCTCCAAAAACACAACAAGACATCACCTCATCATTTCACCGATCATTTATAGTTATGACTTGAACAATGACATCGTTTATGTGAATCAACTTTAATTCCTACGATTTCCCCAAAGAACCACCATTTCTCCATTGCATATCCATATCTCTGAATTTCTCCTCTTAAACACTAATCTTTTCCCGAGTAATTTGATACTGAGCTCGTCAAGCTACAGTGAATTTAAAAATCATTCGATATGTCAAAGCTATTGCTTAAGATGGCAGATCCCATCATCCTCCACTGAAGATGGACGATCCAATCTTAGTGACATCCCACTTCGTTCCAACATCATAGGATTTGGTGTTAGAACAAGATTTGGTTCTACGTATAATCTCTAGATTTGATGATAACAATACATATATTTTATATGTAACACTTTTGTTTTCTAATAGTTTCTTTAAGTGTGTAGATAAAATATTCCATTTGATAATGAAATAGATCATTATAATCATTGATGGCACACCTGAGAAGAACTATTTGCATCCACTTCCCAAGAAATATCAGTAGTTCTAATGAAAGTTGAATGTTTGCTAGAAGAGGATATATGTATGCTTCTTAGAAAAACGTTTGATTCCAAATTAGAAGTCACAATTTGTTTTCTAAAAAATAATTTTTGTGTACTTCTCAGATAAGCTTTTGTTTCCAGGTAAGAAGACAAGTTTTGTTTCTAGAAAAGGATTTTTGTGTGCTTCTTAGATAAGCTTTTACTTCCAGTTCAGAAACCAATACGTGTTTCTAAGAAAAAGAGTTTCTCATGCTTCTCAAGATAAGTTTATGCTTCCAGCTCAAAAATTAAGATTTATTTGTCATATAAGCATTTGCTCCAAGTCTGAAGACAAGGTTCTAATTATGAAGACTCTAATACTATTGGAAACATTATTACAATGAGGCGTCTTCTGGATTAATCATCTAAAGCTAAAGAACAAAAGCGTGATCTCTTCAGGATTCTTTATTATTACTTCAGAAGTGCTCCATTAGAAACTTACACAAGAAGAATTAGTAGAACAATACAATATCAATTCCACTATGGTGAAGAACGTATTGTACGACCAAAGAAATTTGTCTCCCTCGATCTCATGTTACCTTATGGAAGCTAGCAATGAAAGTGACGTTTTGTCCTTTTCAACGGTCTACTTTTTGAAGCTTATATAAAGGAATGACTACTTCGTTAAAAAATAACAATTCTGCAAGAATTGAGGAAGTTGAAACACCATCACTTGAAAAGAAGAAAACTACTGAGAAAAATAATTTTGTGAGAAATATTCTTCAAAGATAGAATAAAAAGCACAGAGTTATTTCTCATATTTGTGTTAATATTTATTCTCAATACACAAAGAGTTGTTGCTCATTTTTGTGTAAATATTTTTTCTTCAATGTAGTGTTAAATCTTCCTTTTTAGAAGCATTATTGTAAATACTTTGATTGTAATCTTTTGAGATTTGTTCCTTAAGTGAATAGGTGATATTCTGTATACTTGAGAAGGCTAATATGTTTTTCTAAACTCTTAGACGATTATAATCTTTTGAGATTTTGTTTTCTCAAGTGACTAGGTGTTGTTTTGTATACTTGAGAGGGCTAAGTTGTTTTACTCTTAGACGATTTCCTCAAGTGACTAGGTGTTAGTCTGTATACTTGAGAAGACTAAGGTGTTTTTATAAATTCTTAGATGTTTTTTTTTATAATATTTTAAGATTAGTGGATTAAGTCCTTTTTGAAGGTGAAATCACCTTGGTGTGTTGACAAGAGTAGCCTTGTTTAAGATAAACTTGTATAAGCCTCTTGTGTTTGATGGAGAGACATTTAACTACTGGAAAGATAGACTAGAAAGATTATTTCTAGGATATGATATAGATATCTAGGATGTTTTCGTAAATTGGTTTGAGGCACCTGTTAGTGCAATTGGTATTCTCATTCCCAAAAACATAATGAATGATGTACAAAAGTGTGATCTCAAGAATCACCACAAAGTCATAACTATTCTTCTCAATGATACTTATTACAATGAATACGAAAATATCACTAATAGAGAAACAACAAAGGATATTCTTAACTCATTGAGAATGACACATGAAGGAAATGCTCAAGTCAAGGAAACTAAGACTCTAGCCTTAACCCATAAATATGCGGCTTTCAAGATGGAAGAAGAAGAAAGAGTTGAGACTATGCTCTCAAGATTTCAAACCTTAGTAGCGGGACTTAAGATTCTGGACAAAGGTTACTCCACAACTGATCATGTTAAAAAGATCATCAAAAGCCTTCCCAAAAGATGGAGACCTATGGTTACTGCATTGAAGTTGTCTAAGGATATGAACAACATTACTCATGAAGAGTTTGTCAATTCTCTTAGAAGCTACGAGATAGAGTTATAGGAAGATGAGCCCCAGAAAAAATAAAAATGTGTTGCTCAAAGATCTAGATCAGAAAGAACCAATTCAGAAAAGAACAAAGCTTTCCAAGGTGAAGAAGTAGAAGATTCTGACGATGAAGTTTCTAATGACGAAGATGAATTGTAACTTCTATCCAAAAGAGTCAAGATACTTTGGAAAAAATACAAAATAACTTCCAAGGATCTAGAAACAGAGGAGATCATCCATAAACATCTACAATAGGAAGAACACGCAAGGAAGTTATGTGTTACGAATGCAAGGATCCTGGACACTATAAAAATGAATTTCCAACGCTCAAGAAAGAAAGCACCAAAAAAGAAAGCTTCGAGAAAAGTAGTATCAATGGCAAGAAGAAAGGTATCGTGGAAACATGGAATGACTCAGACTCTGAACTATTGGATTCTGAAGAAGAACATGTCAACATAGCATTCATGGCTACCACGTTAGAAGGAAACACCACAGAAATTGAGTCTGAGTACTCAAAATAGGTATTTTTTGAACTTTCTAATTCCGAGTTAGAATTATGTCTGCCCGAATCTCTGAAAATGTATCAGAAATTTCAACGGAAATTCAAGAACCTACAGAAGGTTAATGAATATGAAATTGAAGAATATGGTAAGTTAGAGAAAGAAGTTGCTGAATAAAAAGGAAACAAATTTATTTTAGAAAAAGAAAATATTTTTTTAAGCAAAAAATGTTTAAAACTTAAAGAAACTCTTTCTAAAGCTCATCCTTATTTATCTTATATAAATATGATAAGGAATTTCATAAAGTCTTAAACAACAATATAGGAAGAAGCAAAATGGCTTGCATGATCTTTGATGTTAGTCAAAATGGAAAGGGAGGAATTGGTTATGTTTCTGATAATGATAATCAAACTCTACTTCAAGAAAATATATCATCTTTTTCTTATCACTGCACACCAGCACAAACACAAAAATTTAATGCTGCACGAAAACTCAAGTTTATTAGAAACTTTGGAAAAACTAATTCTAAAGGACCCAAAAGATTCTAGGTACCAAAAGATAAAATAGTTTATGTTGCAGATATTATATGTGGCAGAGTTAAAACACCAGTCATGGTACCTGGATTCTGGATGCTCACGTCACATGATGGGAAAAAATCATATGTTTCATAACCTGAAACTTAAAAATGTTTGGAACGTCGATTTTAGAAGAAACTAGAACAAAAGAATAAAAGGATCTGGAACAGTAGGTAATGGATCTCGTCCTTCTATATCTAATATAATTTATGTTGAGGGTCTAATGCATAATTTGTTATCCATAAGTCAATTAAGTGATAACAATTATGTCATTATTTTTAATCAAAAATTATGTAAGGATGTAAGTCAGAAAGATGACACAACTCTCTTCACTGGAAAGAGAAGAAACAACATTTATAAAATAAATCTTTCTGAGCTTAAAAACCAAGATGTAAAATGGTTAATGTCTTCTAACAAAGAATTGTGTGTGTGACATAGACATTTGGATCACATTAGCATGAGAAGAATATCCAAGATAAATAGACTTAAGTTGGTCAGAGGACTACCTAAGCTGAAGTTTACTTCAGTTTCTCTTTGTGTAGCATGTGAGAAATACCAGTTTTCTAAAACTTCTTTCAAGTCTAAATTTTTTTTCCTACCTTTGGAGGTTCAACATATTTACTAGTTTGATTTAGTTAAAACTGCATTAGTCAATTGTAAGAAGTATGGACTTATCATTGTAGATGATTACAATTGTTGGACATGAGTAATATTTCTAAGGCACAAGGATGAGTTACATTATGCATTTACTAGTTTTTGTTCTATAGTGAAAAATAAATTTGATTCTAAGATTATTAGAGTCAGAAGTGATTATGGTGGTGAATTTGAAATAAACAGTTTGAGGAGTTATTTGATTCTAATGGCATATCCCATGACTTCTTTTGTCCTAGAACTCCATAGCAAAATGGAGTTGTACAAAGGAAGAACAAGACTTTACAAGAGATGGCCAAAACCATGATCAACAAAACAAATGTAGCAAAGTGCTTTTAGGCAGAAGCTGCTGTGAATACAACTCGTTACATTCATAATAGAATATCCATAAGACCTATTATAGAAAAGACTCTTTATGAGTTGTGTAAAGGAAGAAAACCAAACATTTCTTATTTTCATCCTTTTGGATGCACCTGTTTTATTCTGAACACCAAAGAGAATCTTAACAAGTTTGATACTACAAAACAAAATTGTATTATGTTAGTATACTCAAAATGCTCTAAGGACTACAAAGTATACAATACATAAACACTTATCGTAGAAGAATCAATCCATGTTAGATTTCATGATAAGTTTAAGTAAGACAAGTCAAAGCTGTTTGACATAAAAAAAAATAGGCAACTCAGAAGCTTCTTTGAAGCTTGAAAAATTCAGAGTTGACGTAGAGCTTGATGATGATGATGCACTTACCATCTTTGGAGCTGAAATCTTTGGTTGTTGATGACGAAGAAGAACAAGATTATTATAATGATGATGCAGCACAAAATTACAGTCCCCTTAGACTTATGATAGCATATTTGTTAATTAAGAATGCATGATATTATGAGAGGTTGAATTCATGGTGAATAGAAGAGAAGAGAGCAAGATCTTCTTGCTCTTATGTATTGTTTCTGATCATTATGAGTGGAGCTTTAGCTTTTACTTATAAACAAAGATGATGAATACACTATCTTCTCACCATTATGAGTGAAGCTTTAGCTTTTACTTATAAACAAAGATGATGAAGACACTCTCTTCAATCCTTGTTCATAGAGAGAACATAACTTAACCTCATCTCATTGCAAAACATGTTGTTCAGTACTACTACTACCTGAATATTTTTATGCCAACTTTATTAATGTGCATGATTAAGAGAAAATTGATTATGTCATCCTTAATATTTTAGATGAGATAATAATTCTATAATTACCATGTTTCCTTTTGATGATGTAATCAAAATTCATTTTCAACCTGAATAGAGATGGAGCACAACTTTAAACAATAGCTACAAAGGAACTCTAAAGAAGTATATTTTAAAATTTAATGCCATTAAATAGACAAAAAATGAATATTGTCCTTAAAAAAGTAACCTAAGTCTAAAGTAGATGCTGCCTATATGTGAAGACATCATTTCTTGTATTTTACTAACATCATTAAACAAAGTAAACATTATTCCAAATACTAGTACTTCTTTAGGATAGTATATATAAACCGAAAGATAATCCCAAAACATAGAAGCTTCAACACATGAACTATGATCTTTAAGATAAAATGTATATGCCAAAGATTCCTTGCAGCTCAATTAACTGAGGCCATGTGTCGGATCAAGTCAACCACACGTGAACTGCATTTAAGACCAAAAAAGAAAAACATCATTAAAAACCAAATTTAAGGATTAATTAAAACTATACATAATAACTGCATGAATCTGTGTCATACTCATACCTATAGCCCCATTCATTGTCATACCAAGAAACAAGTTTCACAAAATTGTTATTCAAAGAAATTCCTGCCTTTGCATCAAATATGCTCGACCTGCTGTCACCAACAAAATCTGTAGATACAACATCATCCTCAGTGTAGCCTAGGATGCCCTTCAATTCTCCCTCAGATGCTTCCCTAGGAAAAATTTTAGACAATTGAAAATTAGCAGCAACTTCATTATATCATTGTAACTTAAAGGGAAAGTTTATTAATTATTACTTAATTGCAGCTTTGATTTCATCATAGCTTGCTCCTTTTTCAAGCCTAACTGTAAGATCAACCACCGAAACGTCTACGGTCGGAACTCTGAATGACATTCCTGTTAACTTGTTGTTCAATGATGGCAGTACCTTACCAACAGCCTGCAAAAAATGATTAAAAAACATATATGATATGTCCATAAACGGTTTTGTTTTCATCTTATGACTCTGTTTGGTAGAAATAGGCGACAAATAATAAACTAACTGATAGTTTATAGCTGATGACAGATGGTTATTAACTTATCACAGAACCATAAAGATTGGTTCAAATTCCGCTAGGTTACAACGTGAATGCACTATAGTGCTATTTAGTCAGATAGATACCTTTGCAGCTCCAGTACTGCTAGGAATGATGTTAACAGAAGCAGCTCTACCACCTCTCCAGTCCTTCATTGATGGTCCATCCACAGTTTTTTGAGTGGCTGTATATGACAAACAAGTTAGTTAATAGTGTGTTTAGAATCACTTATTTCAGTTTTTCTTTTTGAGACTTTATATATAAGTATTATTTGATAAATATTTATGTTATAAGCTCTTAATTTAGATGTGTATTCAATCAGAACGTAAATTATGCATACGATTGCAAACCTACCGGTAATAGAGTGAATAGTACTCATAAGACCTTCAACAATACCAAATTTGTCATGAATAACCTGAATATATTTCAACAAGAAAATCATATGAGATTTAAGTGCTTCTAGTTTTAAGCAATTAAAACAAGAAGTTATTACCTTTGCAAGTGGAGCAAGACAGTTGGTTGTGCAGCTAGCATTAGAAACAATATCAACATCTGACTTATACTCTTTTTCATTCACACCAACTACATACATTGGTGCATCCGCGCTAGGGGCAGAAATAATTACCTTCTTTGCACCACCCTAATATCGAAGAACATGACCGCAATTTAGATGAAAATAAAGAAGGGTCTAAATCATAAATTATCAGTATTGTCAATCGGAGATCGTGGAAAATAGTGATTTGTTCGAATTCTATTATGCTATAACGATAAACCTTCAAATGAGCAGAAGCCTTGGTTTTATCGGTGAAAACTCCAGTAGACTCGACAACATATTCAGCTCCTGCCTCGCCCCATGGAATTTCTTCAGGATTCCTAATAAACAATAAAAAAAATTTAAGCATGATAATTTGATTTATAGTGTATATCCTATTCTCTAATGGTTAGGAAGTACCTGCAACCAAAAACAGCGACAGGACTGGGGCCAAAAAGAAGAGTTTTGCTGTCTTTAACAGTAATTTCACGGTTCTTCAGAACGCCATGAACTGTGTCATACTTGAACATATAGGTCTGTAGATTAAACATTTTCATATTACTATTAGTATTAATAAAGTAACAAAAGATTGTTTATCTCAAACCAATAAGAACTACAAAAATTTCATGCACAATATTTGAACATGAGAGTATGTACATATTTGTTTACACGGTCTATTACTAAGAGTAGACATGTGTCTTGTGTAACTTATTAAGTTTTGCGGTGACAAGGTCAAAATCATACATTAAAAGTAATTGGACGCGAGATATTTGTAGCTTCAGAAAATACGAACATGATACATTGGGACGCAAGAAACCTAGATCAAACGCATATTTAAGCAGATATTTAGTAGTTTGCTTACCATGTAATCAGTTGTGATGAAAGGATCGTTAACGGCAACAAGCTCCACATCATCCCTTTCCAATGCTACTCTTGCCACTAAACGGCCAATCCTTCCAAATCCTACATTGTCAAAAACAAACAAATTTATATATAACAGTAACTATCAATTTAATACTTAGTTTCATAAGAATAATTTAAATTTTTTCGTATAAATGTGATCAATATGACGTAGACAAGACAAAACAAAAAAGACATTATTGGAGTACCATTGATGCCAATCTTGATCTTCCCCATGAGTCTTTGTCACTATGATTTAGTTAACAAGAAACAAAAATGGTGTAGTAATCAAAGAGAAGTGAGAGTGTTGATACATATATATTAGACATAATTACATAGGAGAAAATTGTGGTATATCATTCATAAAATTTGTGGTTCATTAATGCATCCTTTGATATAGAGAGAAATTAAGGTTCAAACACCCAAAGTATAACTGTCCCCAAATAATTGGATTTCAAGATGAATCATTCAAACCATACAATTTTATTTTTTTACTAATTATTAAATAATTTTAGCTTTTTTCTACTAAAAATTAAGTGACAAACATATAGAGAATAATTTAAATTCGAGAACTTTCCAATGAACTATGTTGTTTTAACATTTGGTTTTTACACCATACTTTACGCCGTAATATTAATGTTCATTTTATCTCTAGCACATTTTCCAATAGTTGCGACTATAAGATGGTCCTCTTGTTTCGTATTTGTGGAGGTTGGTTATGACGAAGTATGGTGCAACATTCCTCCGAGCCAATTATAAAGTTCATATCTCTAATCACTTGAAGTGTCATGACTAGTGGATTGGAGATTGTCTCACTATTTATTACAAACTTGATTAACTTTCTTCAAATAGATATTAAATGAATGGTGGTACCAATTCTTATTAGTGGTTATGTCAATGAATTTAACTAAGACATCATATAGAATCTTCCACACAATTTTTAAATTGAAAGTTTGGTAAGTAGCTAGTTTGAAAACCATATCTTGAGTTATAAAAGTTAAAATATATAGTTAAGGGCAAGAATGTTAAAATATATACATAGATATATGTTTAGCCTGACTGATATTAAATATTAAATGTATAAATAATGTTTCGTCTTAAAAGACATTTCTATTTTTCTAGACAACTTCTTAATTCATTTATGATTTTCTTACGTATCACGCGAAATTTTAAAATTATTTTTCAAAATCGGAAGTATATTTCCAGTTCGCACCATTGTTATATTGAGAGATTTAGCCTTTTGTAGATACAGTGTGATCAACTGGAGTATGATCACGCTTTTATTGAGAGATGGCGCCATGAGACTTCGTTGTTTCATCTACCACATGGTGAGATGACGATCACACTCGACGACGTCGCGTGTCTACTTCATCTGCCGATCAGAGGGACTTTTTTGGATCATGATAGGATCAACAAAAAGGAGGTGTTGGATTTGTTGGTTCAGAAGCTGGGTGTTACCCCTGATAGTGCATTGGGAGAGATTGATAAGACATGTGGTTGCCACGTCAGGTATAACTATTTGGCTAGGGTGATCGCAAATGATATTAGGCGTGCATGAGCGACTAATAGTGATCCAGAGCAGGTTATCATTCATAGGGGGTTTGCCATGAGAGCATACCTTTTGTATCTTGTTGGCACACAAATTTTTGTGGACACCCGTGCCACTTATATCGATATCATGTACTTACGGTACTTTGACGATTTTGGGACGATCAGCCAGTAAAACTAAAGGGGTTGCTTGCTTGGTTTACTTGTATACCAAGTTGGATGAAGTCATTAAGTGAGATACGAAGCTGATGATCGGCAGCATTTCACTTGTAACTCCCCTGACGGCCTTCAGGATCATCGACTGACCCCACAAACCAACACGTATCTTTTTCAGCATGTTTTGACCTCACTGGCACACTTTCTGAGAAACTTCCCAGAAGGTCACTCATCCCAATACTACTCCATGTCAAGCACGCTTAACTGTAGAGTTCTTATAGAATGGGCTCCCAAAAAGAAGGTGCATCTTGTTGGTATAGGTAGTACCAATTAATCCTTATAAGTCTCCTTCGACCATGCAGTCTCATACCTGCACAGTCTTAGGATCCCTCTCATTCTGCTGTGGCGACCATTATTTCCTCCTTCGGCCTCAAGTGTTACATGTGGTGGTTAACCCTCGCCTTCTTTGGCCTCGGGTGTTACATGCCCACCAGTTTCTGCATGGTTCGTCCTCGAACCACATCATACTGGGAGAGGTCTGACTCTGATACCATTTGTAACGTCCCTGACAGTCTTCAAGATCATCGACTAACCCCACAAACCAACATGTGTCTTTTTCAGCATACTTTGACCTCACTCGCACACTTTCTGAGAAACTTGCCAGAAGGTCATCCATCACAATACTACTCCAAGCCAAGAACGTTTAACTGTAGAGTTCTTATAAAATGGGCTCACGAAAAGAAGATGCATCTTGATGGTATAGGTCGTACCATTAATCCTTATAAGCCTCCTTCGACCATGCAGTCTCATACCTGCATAGTCTTAGGATCCCTCTCATTCTGATGTGACGACCACCACTGCCTCCTTCGACCTTAGGTGTTACATGTGGTGGTTAACCCTCGCCTTCTTTGGCCTCGGGTGTTACATCACTCATGACGGTATAAGTTTTTTTTTATCTTTGTATCCTTTGTTAATTATTTTGATTCTGGAAATAACTATTTATTTTTGTTATTTCAGAGATGGATCCTACAATACTTCCCCGCATCTCAGGTTGGTCGTATGTTATGAGTTATATTGAAGATAAGTTGTGTGCCTGCACATACGACCCGCTCCGAGGGAACTAGGCGATGGAACCGTTCCGGGTTTACATTGAACGGCTGGTGCATGAGCACATTCACTTCAGTTCATACACCGACCACATTGACACGATACCGTTTGATGAGGTTGCGCTGTTTACAGGTTGTTTGGCTTGTGGGATTCACAAGACTACTGCTTATATGTCTAAGCAGGTGATGTGTCAGTTCAGATTTACCCAGACCATTCGCTGAGATCCTACTGCACGTGCTTCTCCGACTGTAAAACTGATGGATACAAATGATCTGTTTGATGATTTAGAATCATCTTGTTTATGATGAGGCCAGGAGTACTGTGACACTATATGACTGGAGTTATGAGTACGGTTACATGATATAGTTCTTCAAGGTGTAATATTCGTACATGGTAGAGGATTCTCCAGAGAACCCACTGAGGCCAGTTCATCGGGAGATCCTAGAGGAGGAGTGATAAGTGCCAAAATGTAGTTATTTTGTATATAGGTTTGTGGCACTTATCCGTTCTTTTGTTGATATTTAGTTGAATAACCCCGCTTTTTGTTGTAAATACGTTTTATTGCGTTTTGTGTATATATTATACCGTTTGATTAGTTTTGTATATATTTTGTAGGTATTTGTTGCATTATTGGAGCATTGAGAATAAAGTCCAAATGGAGCTCCAAGATGTATTTTTGATCGAATAAAGGAATAAGGCTTGAAGGTGGAAGCCACAAGAAAAGCAACAAAAGTTGCTGCTTGGGAAATTTCGCCAGGCGAGGGCCTTGCGTCGCCGGGCGACGGTTCTGTTAGAGGAAGAATTATTTCACTGTGACTTGTTTCGCTGCTGCGCTGGGCGAGGAAAAGAGAATTTCGCCGGGCGAAGCTAAATTTCGTCGGGAGAATGTAGATATTTGTACAGGCTGAGGATGTGGCTTAATTTGGGCCAAGTTAAATGAAGATTCGTCGGGCGATGCTTTTAGTTCGGCGGGTGAAGCTGCGTAACCAGATTTTCTTTATACTTTCATTTTCATTTCATTTTGGAGCATGGTTTTTGGGTGTGAGATGCTTGCTCCCAATTCCATCACCCATATAGTTTTTGATAGTTTAGTTTAGAAAACAACACTAGGGTCTTGCTCATGGTTGATTGGAGGTGGATTGCTCTTCGATAGGTATTGACAAACCGGTGTAAATGGGTAGTTTATCTCCTCTCTTCTCTTTGCATTTCTCTATTGTGTTGGTTATGTATGTATATTTACTCTGAACACATGTATATTTGTCTCCCTTGGCATTGTATAAAGTCTGCTTTATGAATCTGTGTTGGTAGTTATCTTAGGTTTTTACTCTATGTTTGGGATTTGAGCTTGCTATAGATAGACTGTTTAAATTCTTACCTAGGATGATTATCTGTTAGTTTCTGAATGCTAGAAATAGTTTTAGAGCTGACATTCACCATAGAGTATCTGATCTTAATGTCTTTGCGTTGGTGAAGTATGCCAGAGATGAGTATGGAGGTGACACAATTGACTTCTGGTTGTTGAGATAGGTCAGACATGGTTGTCGAGGTGATTCGGGAGGATTCTCAATTTGGGTTAGAAATAGCTTAGGTTGTGAGAGGTATGTGATGACACGGACGAGTATCGTAGGCCGAGTATGACATAGCGGTAGATTTAAGTCTGTGACGGGTAATGTGCATTCGTTTCATACAAGCTGTCTATCCTTTATACTTTTTGTTCATTTACTTTTTGTCTTTTATTTTCAACTCATTTAATCCCAAACTCATTAACGGTAGAATTGTCGAACGACAAATCAATAACCAATCTTCGTGGACATGATACGATATAACCTAACTGGTATATATCACCCGGTAAAAATAATACCAACTTTTTGCTTGCTGTTTTACCGCTTCAACAAGGAACAGACTATGAGGGATCATGCCCATGACGTGTTGCCTATGTGTTGTCGTATCATGGAGCTTATGCGGGATGTTATTGATAGGGGGTTGTTTCCTAATGGATGTGATGTTATAGGTGTTTTGGATGCCATCATGGAGGAGGCTCAAGGTGCTCTGTCATACAGGAGGCAACAGAGGGACATCGCGAGGGTGACATGCCGACTTATCATTTGTCATACTCAGTAATTTATCCATTTGTATTTTAGTTTAAGTTTTTTAGTATTGTATTGTATCATATTTGTAATATATATATATATGTCTGTGTGTGTGTGTTTTGTTCTATTTGTGATGTGTATGAGCTTGTAAGAGTTTTAATTTGTGATGCGAAAAAACGAGAATAGTATTTTCTTTTCTACTTGGTTTTTTATATTAATGTCAATATTAGAACTAAAAATATATTATCGGTTTAAAATCGAAACAATTTTTTATTTTAAGTCAAAAGTTTCAAAAAGAATATGCGCATCGAAAATATTCTTTTAATTTTAAAAGGGCACTTTAAGAATTACATGAATTTAATTTTATAACACGAGGGGATTAAAAAATTGGGTTAAAAAATTGCCTTTTTCTTTTAGTTTGGTGCCATCACATTCTAATTTTTGAATAAGTTCTTTATATGTAGTATTTCTTTCCCTTCTTATCATAATAAATGTCAGTCACTTATTAGAATTAGAAAGAAATTTAGCGATTATTATCCCAAAAATTAATTTAACATCTTTTGCATAAACTCATTTAAGCAATGATCATGTAAAGTAAATTCATGTTGAATGTTAAATTCTTTTTCAACATCACTGCATACAATATCAAATTGAAGAATTCCCTCCGCACTATCTTTTAATGTTAAATACATTAATTAAAATATATAAAAAAATTAATTTTACTTGTTATAGAAGAAATATTAGTTAGGTTGGGTGACAACATCATGATAAATTATACTTACCATCATTAAAATTGAACAATATTTAAGCAATCATTTCAACATCGAGAAGTTGGTATCTAAAAGAAATTTAAAAGGTTTTAGATGATATCTTCTAGAAAACTTCCTCATTGCATAAAAACCAAAATTTGAATCAATATGAAAGAGAAGGATGATGTACATTACCCTAATTTAGGAAAAATTATGTAATTTACGATGACAAAATGCAGTTGAATTGTATATTACCAAACACAATAATTGAATAAATAAATAAATAATTTTTTAGAAGATTTAAGAAAATATGACCTAGAATCTGAAAAAAGTTATGATCCAAATATTGACATCACTATGTAAGTTACTAATCAGACATGAAATTTTCACACACCATTTTCATAGAGTTGGAGAAATACATATATGGTGTAATTAACGAACTATATTTTAATTTGTTCATCTTTGTTCTTTGGACTTTGTATAATGGCCCTTTAATTTCTAATTTGTAAGTTATAAATGGGCATTGCCCAATGCACTCATAATGATGCTCACACACCGTGAAAAATTATAAATGCCTCTTAAATATAAAAATGCACTTCTAAATGTACCAAAAATCTACATTGCATAACTTCTGTAAGTAAGCCCCTCTTGTTTTGCCAAGAATTGGTTTAGATGTGTATCTTTATAAAAATTATATAGTTATACCTCTAAACACATTTGAGAGATATTCCCGCGTCATACACCTTCCCCATTTCTTATTTACATAAAAATTTACTCTACAACAACAATAATCAAATCTTATCTTATTAATTAGGGTCAACTACATGGGCCATATTTCGCCATAATCAAATTGTTAATATCGAGATATTTTTTAATAACGTCTCTTATAGTGTTTATAGGTCCTTATTGTCCTATAGTTGTTTGACTTCTTTCCGTCTGATCTAATCTCCTTACCACAGAATCTACAGGTCTTCTCTCTATATGCACAAACCACCTAAATCTATTTTCTACCATCTTTTCTACTATAGGTGTTAGTCAAACACTTTCTCTAATAGTTTCTTTTCAAATACTATATTTTCTTGTCTTACCACACATCCGACACAACATCCTCATCTTTGCTACATTTACTTTACTCTTCTATTGGTTTTTAAGCGTCTAACATTCTATCTCGTACAACATCACAAATCTTACCGAAATCCCATAAAATTCCCCCTTTATCTAGAGTGGTACCTTTGCGTCAAATAGAAACACTGAAGACCTCCTCCGTTTTAGCTCTTTCTTTAAACCAAAAAAAGTGCTCGTGAGAAACCTTGCTTCCACCATTTTCAAACTATATCACAATGTCTACTATACTGCGCCTAATTAAAGAGCTTTATCAATCTTTACTCCTATCCATTTATTCCTAAAGCTTCGACTTTTTACATTTGGTAAGTGTAAGTTCCTTGATTTTAAGGATTGACTTAATTTTTGTAAAACAAATAAAAGCAACAACAATGTATTATACAATAGGATATGTGTAGTAAAAGTCCTATTGGAATGCCTAAACATGTTGTGTTGAGTTAAATCAACAACTGGAACATGTCAAATGAGATGTTGAGACATCGGACATCAAACATCACTCTATTGAACTGATAAGTTTGTTATAGTTATGTTTTAAGTTGTGCAGAATATTCTGGGAATATTATGCATCATATTTGAAGGTCCTGAAGCTAAGGAGAAAAATTAGATTGGACCTTGATTGTAGCAGAAGTTTTCTGCTTGTTTGTTTTTTTGCAGAGTTTGTTACTGCACTTTGTTACAGCTATAAGCTATTGTTTGAAGGCCCAAATCCAGTTGGGTAATAGGTTATAAATAAGGACATTGTAACCTAGTTTTAAGAAGCTAGCTAATTATAGAAAAATGTAATCATTATGCTTAGCCATGTAAGTGAACCACCCGAATTGTTGGATGGTCATTGATTCGTACCTCGAAACCCGTAGGCAAGAGGATTATTTTACTCACTCAGAAGCTGTGAAGCAATGAGTTGAGTTATGTTCTTGGAAAAAGCTGTGAAGCAATTCCAAGTATGTATGTCAAAAGTGTTTGACTGTTTTTGTGTCTTTGAAGAGGTGTTCTTCAAATAGGTTGTTATTGTTGCAAGGTTTGCAACTGTTAGGTATCACTAGGGAGTGAGCAGAGGTTCTCTTGTCTTAGATGGTCTTCTAAGATAAAGGTTTCATTGGGTAGTTATTAGGTAAACCGAAGGTTGTTTATTTGTAAATCAGAGGTTGTTTACATAAAATAATACTACTGATAGTGGAGTCTTCTTCTTGGATTGGCATCCCCCAGATGTAGGTTGGTTTGAACCGAATTGGGTTAACAATTTTGTTGTGTTCTTTATGCTTCCTGCACTGTTGTATTACTCTACCTTGTATGTTTTATTTTAATTTCAGATCAGATGTCTCGACATCCTTATAGGACATCTGAGTTTGCTGCACCAGAATTTCAATTGGTATCAGAGCAGGCAGCTTGTCTGTGTCTGGATGAGATCCTAGAGAGGATACTTTCTAGTTATGTACAAGGTAGAAGCTTTGTAGTGGAGAATTGTTTGAACAAGTATTGTTCATATTGTATGGTCTCTTGAAGTGGAAGATGAACCTATTTGTGGAAGACTAGTGTGCATTGAAGACCAACCTGACCAGAACCGTTGTACCTTCTTGAGGAAAGAAGATGATGAAACTGAACAAGAGGAGTTTAAAGTATAAGGCTTCATACGGGAGTGGACACCTTGAATTATTTTAAGGATTATTGTTCAGCTATTTTTGAGCAAGAGAGCAAAACTGTCAAAATCTTCATACGGGAGTTAAGATATTGATAAGGTAAGTCTTAAGCTTATGCGTGTTCTAGTTATGGTGTTGGTGATATCTAGTCTATAGCTTGGTGAGAACATACTGTATGTTAGGTTGATTTACATTTAATCCTAAGTTTCCATGTTGATGCTTGAATTAGAGAGTAAGCATTATGTGTAAATTTTGTTGAAGTATTTTTATATTCCGCTGCATGACATTTGTTGTAACCCTTAAAGTGCAAGAAGAATTCTAGGGTTACTATTCTCTCAACAGAATATTTGGAAGATATTTTTTTTAACTATATTAAAAGTGTCAAAGATACTTGAGATCTTCCTCAAGTCCACTCATAAAGACATTTATTAATAGAGTTAATGAGAATCAATTGATCAATGATCCTCATGCACATCTGCATATTGTTTTGAAGACCTTGAAGATTATCAAGGATAATGTTTTCCAAGAAGATGGAACTGATGTTCTATGGGATTTTAGAACATTACTTCAGCAGGTATGCAGCTTCCAGTTGAAGAACAGATGTTTTAGGTGCTAAACAAAAATGTGTTGAACATTTATGTTTGGAACCTACTCTTGATCTGGAAGAGGAGACATCTGTTTTGTATTAGTTGATCAGGACACAATCAAAAAGTTATCTACTCCAGATGTCAGTTTATTTCTGACCAAAGCTTATGGGAGTATATAAGTTGAGCTCGATGTACTTAAAAGGATCATAAAGGTATCTTCTACAGTCCCTTTATGTGAAAACAAGATGAGCTTATTTCTGGAAGATCCTTCTGATCAAAGGAACCAGAATTGTGGAATTCTATTCATGACCATAAAACAAATTCAATTTGGAGCAAAATACTGTGATCCAACCACAGTGATTAATGGTCCTGAATGTTGACTACCCTAAATATTAGACATATTGTTGTGATATATTGTCTGGAATGGGTATTGTCTTGAAGAATCAAGGGAGACAGATATCTTTGAAAAATCTGCATGCTTTGTCATGCCTAGGTAAGTCTGTTCCAGAAACCTAGTAGATGGAATCTTCTATGCAGGTATAGACTATGGCATTCATCATCTCAAAGTCAGAATGAAAGTCTAAAGAAAAGTTTATTGAGATATGTCTCATGATATCCCATGATTATTTTGATTGTCTGATCTTGGAGATTGATCAATTGCTGTTAGTTGTTCTTTCTATGCCCCCCACAAGTGTTGAATGTGTTAGTATGGATGTTACCCTCAGAATCATACAATAATGGATGATGTCGTATATGATGTTGGAACATCATCTTAGTGTCTTCAGCCATGAAAATATGTATTGTTGCTTGGAAGTAAGTGTAAGTGTGAAGAAGTAATCAGTCAGGATCATCTAGTGTGAGTAGATAATTCTAATTGACTAAATTGGTAGGTACTTTGAGGGGAAACTAAGTACTTATTAATATGTAGCTTAAATTCCAAATTCATATACTCTGTCGGGAGTTGAGTATTTGTCTGATGTATTCATGCTAAAGTATGAGCTAAATGTCAATATTGAGCTCATATTAATATTCACAAGTTTAGAATGTGTGGAAACATCATCTGGTGATTTTATAAAGAGTTGATTTCTTGTTAAGAGGTGCATACAATTATTGACAAATATCTTGATGGGAGCTAGATATTTGTGTGACAACTGTGTGGAAATCTGAATTCAGAATCGAGAGTGATGAAGTATGTGATGTGGAGAAAATAATGTCCTTTATGAAGATGTAACATCACAACTGTTGAAGAGACAAGAAATTGAAGAGAAGGCAGATAAGAGTCAGACTTATCTTTTGAAGACATATCTCTGGTCATATGCATGGTTGATAATGAGGTTTCTTCTATCACAAGTAACAGAGTGTGGCAATCTCTATCTTGTATAGCAAGCAAACTAAGGATTCCAAATTTGGAAACTGTGGCAAATTCCAAATAAAGAACTCTTCTAGTATTGTGAGGAGCAAAATCAAATATGTCCTTATTTTGTGTAACTAAGGGGGGGTAAGGGTATTTTGGAAAGCTTCATCTTGAAAGCTAAAAGGAGAAGTGATGATGTTAAGGGGGGGCAACTATCTCTATGTGTTAATTGTTTGTATTTGTACTTCCAAATGTTACTGGCACTGTGTAAGGGAGCAAATGATTTTGACTATGCTTATTCATCAATGTTCTAACTGATGCTTGTTTTATGCTGCTCTGATAAGCTACAACTGAAGGGGAGTAATTATTCTGTAGCAAGTGCACAAGGATGTTTATACTATTTTTGGATGGGAATGTTCTAAAGATGAGATTATTATTAATATTTAAGGAGCAGCTGGGAAATAATAATGATTTGAACCAAGGTAAACAAGTTCAGAAGTACTGTTGTGGATGTCCCACATGATGTTAGAATATCAATGTCCTTATGAATCTAAATATTAAAATCTCATATGTCTATGATGAGGAAGAAGTGTAATCTGAATACAAGAGGAAGTATTATTGTGATCAAATTTAGACTACTGTCACACTTAGGAAGAGTATTGAGAAGTTCCCTTGTAAATGTATCTCCCTGAAGGAATATGGTCAAAGTCACATGCTATGAAATAATCCAGATTGGTGAAAAAAAAGGCAAAAATCACAGGCTCCTGCATGATGTACAAAAGTGATGTGACCCATGAAATTTATTGGAACTAAATTCTTCAACAGGAATCTTCCAGAAACTATTAAAGATAGTCAGAGTTAGTTTGGACGGTACATATTTGTTTTTAGTGCAGTCCTTCAAAGCAGAATTTTTGTCACCTTGACCAAGGACTAAAGAGTGTAAACTCCTAGGCTCCAGTTGTGCTACTTATAGAGGACTCTTTAACCTATATTCTCACGAACTAAATTGAAAGCTTCACCACAATGAGAATCATTCAAGCCTAGGCAAACTATGCCGAGTTTTGGTTCTGTAAGGACCTCTTTTGCCAACTTTTGGCTAAAAAGGGGGAGAAAGGTCTTGTAATTGATGTTGCTCTTATGGATGAAAGTGTTAATCCTATTGTTGCTGCTGGTCTTACTGCTATATATAACAGGGAAAATATGAGTTGCTCACAAATGATATCCAAAATACTAACTATATTGCTGTTGTTTGGAAACTGTTTGTCTTGTGATCTGAGTTAAGAACACAATTGTGACCTGTGTTCTGAGTTACATGGAGAAATTTCAAGATTCCATATGGATTGTCTATTATGCTACTCAGGAGGTATTTCAACTCCAAATCTAGCACTGAGTCTCTTCCTTCTCCTACCTTACACGCCTGGTGTTGGTTCAATGGAGAAAAGAAAATGTCAAGAAGGATGTTCAGACATCACATACAACTCAAGATCTGTAGCTATATGCAGAAGACCATGGAAGCTACTGCTGAAGAACATTTTAATTGTTAATTTTTAATTGTAATTGTTGTTGTTGTTTTGATGTAACTGTTTGCAATTGTATTTATTTGTTTTAGCCAAAATTTGCCAAAGGGGGAGATTGTAAGTTCCTTGATTTTAAGAATTGGCTTATTTTTGTAAAACAAATCAAATCAGCAAAAATGTATTATACAATAGGATATGTGCAACAAAAGTCCTATTGGAAGACATAAACATGTTGTGTTAAGTTAAATCAACAATTGGAACAACATGTCAAATGATATGTCGATACATCAAACATCACGCTACTGAACTGATAAGTTTGTTACAGTTCTATTTTAAATTGTGCAGAATACTCTGGAAATAGTATGCATCATATGTGGCGTGTTATTGAAGGCATATGTGAAGGTCCAGAAGCTAAGGAGAAATATCATATTAGACCTTGATTGTAGCAAACATTTTCTGCTTGTTTGTTTTTCTGCATTGTTACAGCTATAAACTGTTATTTGAAGTCCCAAATCCAATTGAGTAATAGGTTATAAATAAGGACGTTGTAACCTAGTTTTAAGAAGCTATAAAATTATATAAAAATGTAATCATTAGGGTTAGCCATGTAAGTGAACTACCCGGATTGTGGGATGATCACTGATTTGTACCTCGAAGCTCGTAGGCAAGAGGATTATTTTACTCACTCAGAAGCTGTGAAGCAATGAGTTGAGTTACGTTCTTGGAAGAAGCTGTGAAGCAATTCCAAGTATGTGTGTCAAAAGTGTTTGACTGTTTTTGTGTCTTTGAAGAGGTGTTCTTCAAATAGGTTGTTATTGTTGCAGGGGTTTGCAACTGTTAGGTATCACTAGGGAGTGAGCAGAGGTTCTCTTGTCTTAGATGGTCTTTTAAGATAAAGGTTTTATTGGGTAGTGATTAGGTAAACTAGAGGATGTTTATCTATAAACCAGAGGTTGTTTATCTATAAACCAGAGATTGTTTATATAAAATAATACTACTGATGATGGAGTCTTCTTCCTGGCTTGGTAGTCCTCAAATGTAGGTTGGTTTGAACCGAACTGGGTTAGAAATTTTGTTGTGTTCTTTATGCTTCATGCACTGTTGTATTACTCTACCTTGTCTGTTTTATTTTAATGTCAGATCAGATGTCTCAGTATCCTTATAGGACATTTGAGTCTATTGCACCAGAATTTTAGTAAGTTTTTCATTTAATTTTCTTTTATACTTGTGATACATGCTCATTAGTGAATAAAGTGTTTAAGGTACATTAGGTGGTAGTTACACTTATAATACATAGTTTATTGAGGCTTGTGTTGGCATTTTTTTTGTTTAGAGCCTAAGGCATGTTGGGTTTATGTATTTTCTGCCATTTTTGTGTTGCATGTTTTACATAATACATATACATATTTTTTCTGAATTTGATTTTCTCGAGTTACAAAACTGCGCTTTCGTATTTTGTTAGCATTGTTTAATTTTTCATGTTTGTCATATGTGTTTGAGTTATTTGATTATGAATGAATTTTTATGGTTTAATTATAGATAAGGAGATATTAAAGGAGGAGCATATTATGGTTTAATTTGATCATGTCGTTGATGTGCTACCTGTATGTCAGCGTATTATGGCTATTGCACGAGCGTGTATAGAGAGAGGAGAAAAGATATCCAAGGCACAAAATATCTTGCAGTATAAGAGGCGAGAAGGAACAAGAGGGTCAGATATACCCAATAGTTTACTTTTACTTGTATTTTGATAATATTTGTATTGTGGTTTGTAACTTGTCAACAATGATGTTGATTATAGATTTTAATTGAATTAATATAAGAAACTTTAATTGAATTACATCAATGCATGGTATAATTGAATAATAATTATGTATATCTATTATAAATGGCCGATTTCTTAAAAAATATCAAATTTGTAACAAAATTTCTGCCTAAGGATTATTACAGAAGTATACTACCAAATTATTTACCGAGATTATTACATAAGTTCACACACATTCACTCTTCCATTAGTACAAAGATACACTTTTGAACTAATTTTTGACAAAATGGAGGTGGATTTTCACTTGCGAATGAATGTGGTGTATTTTGACTGCCTACATAAGTATACTTCTAACTTTAAGCAAGACAATTTTGAATTTTACAAAGGCAATTCTTACCACTAAGGATGGGAAAAACAATCACTCAAAAACAATGTTTAATCATATAGTTAATTCGCCTATATGCGTTCAATGTTGAGTTTTACAAGGACGTGGTTCTTCATCACTTAAATAGAAATCCACCCACAATGAAGAATAATGAAGTCTAAGATAATTAATCAACTTGAAGATTTTTTTGCAATTGGATGTTCCATTGCAAGATTATCTCTTATTATTGATTCTTTTGTTTGCTCCAAAGACTTTAAATGTGCTTCTATGGTTGGTGAAGATTTAAGAATATGTTTTTCTAAAATTTTGATTGCTGAGTTTAGAAGAGAAAAAGAGAGAAGAGACCAATTTAAAAAAAAACAGAAGAAAAGATTGAGTAAAAAGAATAAAAAAATTTAGATGAGGAGAATTTTGGAGAATTAATTTTTAATCAAAAATTAAAATTCCTCTAATTTGAAGAACTAAAAAATTATGTTGAACAAAAAATTTGAAGATTTTTTAGTGCTTAAACAAACTACTTAAATATAATTTTTGTCGTTATAGTATTTAAAAAATTAAACATATATTAATAATAAATACTATTTTATTATTTCATACAAAATCCTTTTTCATAAAATATTAAAGATATTTTTATATTCTTTTTAAAAAATCATCTTTTAAAACTCCCCTTCTATTTCCTTTCCTCTCCCATCCTCTTCCCTACAAACTCGCAAACAAGACTTAAAAAACTTATATTCAATGCTAATAATTTTTGCATTCAACCGCGTCATACCAATATTTCTTCTGGTTTTAAAAAACCGATCATAAAGCATAATATTAATTTTCAAAAAATTATGATTGTGTTATTTTCTTGAGTTTTGTTTATTTTCTTTCATGTTAATCTTTTTTTTTCATAAAAATTTTATCGTGAGATTATGTTTGACTAGTGCAATATATATATATATATATATATATATATATATATATATATATATATATATATCCCAACAGAATTGTAAAAGTTCATTTATGAAAGATATATGGCATAGTTCATTCAGAAACTAATATATTCAAACATCCGTATGATATTATTGTACATGGTATCTTTAGTTGTTTAGTAACATTGATATAATTTTGAAAGTGACATAGTAACTTTTCACAACCACCTTCTTCTTTTCAAACACAACCATTTTGAAAGTAACGTAATAACTTTCCACATATGAACTCATGGTTACCAGAAAGTCAACAGAGATGCCACCAATGCAAAAACCCCAGAAGGTTGGCCATATTTTCATCACAAGATACAGATTTCTGCAATCATGAAATAACACATTTGACGCAGTCGCATGATCTAGACTATTTGATCGAGATCGGTAAATCAAATCAACATATATCTGACAATACAAACTGGTCAGAGTGGCTCTCATACCCTCAAAGTGCTTCCAGTATTGGGTAGAAGATTGTTTCAACAACCACAAAGCTCAAATCGTCTCTCACATGGTTCTCCTCCCCGGTAAATGAAGGGGAGGGAATCAGTGTGGGAAATCAAGTGAAAGCCACAGCATTTATATATAATGGCAGTAAGTACAAAGTAAGACACAACAATGAAAATTATGATAATGATGAAACACTTGTTTGTTATGGAGACAAACATTGTTCACAACAAAGCAAACTAAGCAAAACATTGGCTTTAACTTTTTGGTTAATAGTATTAAAGATACTTCATCTCATCATCATCCTAGTCCTAGATAGTCACTAAATGGTATCTTATGAGTTATTGTGTTATTTAATCTAATCTATGAATCTTAACAAGAAACAATAAAAACTCATCTCTGGACATTTGGAGACTCCAAAGTCAAAAGAATAATGTACAAAATTTTATATTGTTTTCATGAGAAATATTACAACATAATACACAAGAAAGAATCAAACAAGTGTTACCAAATGAGGTGTGCATGAGGTGCATCCATCTCACAGGTTCCACTTATCCGACTTTCAAATATCTATTTTGAACCAGTCAACAACGTTGACGGCACGGCCTACTGAAGCATCAAAAACAAATCAAGTAATATATCACATATCCCTAAGTTAATAGACAGCGGAAGAGTGACCTGAAGAGGAAAGAAAAGTTTCCAAGCTAATATCAACAACTGGGAAAAGATTTTCTCACTCATCATTGACATAAACTACATAATCTGGTAAATCCTACTCAATATGAGAATTCATGCCCTCTAAGTGAGATGTACTTCTTGACCCAGATGGCAATGTCCTCGGCACAGACCTGAGCTTGAGGGCTTCTGAGAAGTACGTCTAGTGTAGCAAATTCATGAACTGCGTCTTTATATTCAAGAACAGGTGCATCGACATTCACCTTCCTAAGCTCCTCTGAGTAAGCTATGGCACGGTCTCTCATCCAGTCATGTTCCGCCACTACTGTTAATGTTGGAGGCATCTGCTTTAAAGGAGGACCATGGCCTGGGACTAGGGGATTGGCGGCTGGATGGTCTAGGCTAAATTCTTTCTCGGGTAGGAATAGTTTCCATGCCAGCATACACATAGCTTTGTCGTAAAAATAAGAGTTTGCCAACTTTATTTCAGAACGTGTGGGCACACTTCCAACAAAAAACGGATACATCAGGATCTGTGCCACCACTTTGACAGGGTCCAGAAGTTTGCCTGTTTCTACAGCTTTTTGAGCTACATAGTTTGCAATATTAGCTCCACAACTCACACCAAGAAGAACACACCTGATTCAATGATACAGAAAAAGTTAAGCCCTGAAATAGTGTAGTACATAACACCATGAACATATATTATGGGTGAATATATTATGAAATAACGAAAAAGACGGGCAAGAATGACCTAGTCCGAGGAGAAAAAGGATCACAAAAACTATCTCATTTTCAATGCCGTTGTGTTTTTTCAGCACATCTATCTTTTGAAGTTATAAAATGATAAATGAAGCTTGTGCCTTCTATAAAACAGAAACAGACATGGATGGATAACCAGTTGGGAAAGATGTGACTAAAAAATGCATTCTTTGACTGAAAAACGAGTGGCAAATAGCAATTGACAAGTTAAACCCTAAATAATTTAACTAATAGGAAGGGCCAAAAGCAACACACAATGATTAATTTTGAGATCCAAATCAACTAGAACTCCATACCATAAATCTCTACACAATAACTAATGAACATGCATCACATAATTCTGTCTAGACTCAATAACAAGCATGTATAACATTTTTATGGCAGATTTTTGTCCCGCCGCTATTTTCCGCCATCCGGCATAGACAACAAAGATAACAATTGATAATCCCATAACAATAGTTGAGAACACTTTAGGAGATTTAACTTGAGAACACTTTAGGAGAAACTAGTTAATCAGCAAAAAGAGGTTTCTGGTAGATTAATTTTCTCCAAATATGAAACTTCCTTAAAATGTGACCGATCAAATATGATAAACAATGTTCAAGAATAAATCTACAGACAGAATCCTAGTTGTTTAAGAGACCAAACTAAGCCACTCTCTAGTTCTTTGCAATTGTTATCAGCTTGAAATCCCAATTCAAACTTCTGTTTTTATTAAATTTAAAAGCCCTACTACTACTGCACTGTAGTACCTATTACTCTCTTACGAACTCATGATCCCATGACAAATTTCTCATCTTACTCTACATATTCTAATCTCTGTACATTTATATCACACAATGCCAGCCAAATAATGATAGTCATAACTATTGCAACACCAACAAACAGCATTCAGTTCAGTCACCACTAGATTGATCATCTAATATTCAAAGCAATCCCAATTAGCAACTATACATACAGGAAAAACCTTAACTGTTAGTAAATTGGTGGTTACATTAGTTTTCAGAATTTAAACCCTAAACCTCCTGGTAAGAACTTAGAACTCCTTCAATATCCCTCCGTTACCGATTGATCTAGTTATACATACAAACAAATCAATCTACAACATCATAAACATTTACCATATAAGTGCTTATAACAAGAGATAAAATAAAGTCAAAATGTTTTCATATAAACTAAGTTGTTTTCATAAACTATCCTGCAAAGCTTATGGAAATAAGTCGAAAACAACTTATAGACATGTCATAAGATCTTCTAAATAGTCTCACAAGTGTTTGTGCCGGAAGACAACCTCAAATAATGTCAATCCAAACAGATTCTAAATCTACGTGGCACCTACACCTCTGGAAAAAAAGTGTCTACAGATGACGCCGTGTCAGGGTCGTTCGGAGTGTTTGTGATTCACAACTCTAAATTAAACACACCACAATTCACAAAGGTATTGATTATCAATAAAAGAAAACAATGTGAAAAGTGTAACAACCTTGATAGATTTCCATGAGCAGCCAACCAAGGTTCAACCATAGAAGCCCCAAAAGAATCAACAATATGCCTATGACCACCATCCAATTTCTTAATCCCCAACGACTTACTACACTCCGCCAAATTCGCTTGTTTCCCCAACCAACTCAAAACCTTAAATCCATCCTCAAAAGCAGCCGGATACCGGCTCTCCGGGGCAAGCCGATACCCAACCGCGACAACCACCGCATCACATAGCTTCGCAACCCTCCTACAAAAATAATCATTCGCCACCGAATCATTACTCCCACTCACCCAACCACCTCCATGAAACTGCACCATCACCGGTAACTTCCTCTTCCGATCATCAATCGTCGGCGAATAACCACCATAACCACCGTAACCACCACCAGAACTCAAATTCAAATTCAAATTCAAACCCTCCGCATCACTACCGCCGACACTATTCCTTCTCACCTCCTCCTTCGGCGGAGCAACACTCGGACCATAACTATTCCTCCTCGTATTAACCCTCGGCGACGACGTCGTTTCACGTCCCTTAGGTTCTACTTTTCGTTTAGGTTTGGAATTAGGTTCGGGATTTAACAATGCAGATTCAGGGAGAAAAATCCGAACCGAAAGAGAAAGATTCGAATCAATATGAATATCTTTGGTGGCGACACCGTCGGTGAAGGAAGGATTAGGTGAAGCTAAAGATTCGTCGGGTCGAGAAGTTATACCGAACGAGTCGGATTCTTCGGTCGGAGTTTGGATCCGATTTTGTAAACGGTGTTTTAACAGAAACTTGAAGAACACGCTGTAGAGTTTCACGGCTACCGTCGGCATTTCGGAGGTTGTTAGAAAACGGTTAAGGTGATGATAATTTCATAATTAGTTTGATTAGAATGTGGTTAAGGTGTGTTTAGAATTGGTAATTACGTGAGATTAGGGAGTTTTTGTGATAATTGATTGTGGATTGTTTTGGTTTTGGGAAGGTTTGTTTCAATGGCGTTGTTGGAGAGGTGAAAGATGGAGGAAAATAAGAGGAAAGGAAAGGAAAAAGCTTTGACTTGTTTTTTATTTTATTTTTATTATTTGAAATTCGGAAGAAAAACAAATTTGTGACTGATTTTTTTCATTAGAATTTTCTATAATTGAAAGGTGGATGATTAGTGATTTGGTGTGATGTTTGGTGGATGTATTATTGGACTCATTATGAAAAAAAGTAAAACCTTATTAGAAAATGGTATAGCTAAAAGTCTAAAAGGGTCAAGATATGTTGATATTAAGTGACAAAATTTCTCGCGTTACTTCTTTCATCCTTAGCCATGGAGAATCATTCTCCAGAAATTTGAAAAATGCTTCTCAAATTTTGAAAATAAATCTCTGGAATATATATATATATATATATATATATATATATATATGAGGAGGATCAATCAATTAATTTTACACTGTTACATTTATTATTATTGTTTTGATAATGGTTATTAGGTGAGTTAATGCTCATATCATACATTCAAATAGCCTCATCTTATTTAGGTAATAAATTATTCTATTTTATAAAATCATACTTTTATAAAATAAAATCTTTTTTCTCACTTTTTCTAATCACTCATGTAATTCTTCATATCTATTTTCTTTAAAAAAAAAAACAATGTAAATCAAAATATAATTTTAAAAAATAATCGTAATTTATAATAAAAAACGGTTCTTATTATTTAAAAATAATAATCATTTAAATTTTTTTTTTCTTTTTGCTTAAAGTAAGTTGATAAACTTTTAATTAGAGTACAAAATAACACTCAAATTGATTATAAAAATTAAATAAATAAATAACGAGTATATATAAATTTTGTTGTGAAATTAAAATAATTAAAATAAAAAATTAAAATAATATTTATAAATAA
This sequence comes from Vicia sativa, assembly GCA_021764765.1. Lineage (NCBI taxonomy): Eukaryota > Viridiplantae > Streptophyta > Magnoliopsida > Fabales > Fabaceae > Vicia > Vicia sativa. Next base: position 211,866,664 of record CM038792.1, on the reverse strand, counting down.
GCGAAAATTTTATCGATTTCATTATCCACTTTATATTTATTTTTCAATTTACAACTTAATTACTATGCACTCATTATTTGAGTTTCTTTTTGTTTATTTACATAATTTTTTAATATTATTTTATACTCTATTTAAAATCATATCAAATATTCTAGTTTATCATAAGTGAGGAGAATATAATTTATTAAAATAAATAAAAACAGATAGTAAAATTTGTTTAAAAATAAATTTATTTGTCACTAAAAGTGAAACATATAATAAAACATTGTAAAAATGATTTAAGAAATATTATTTATAATTCATAATAAAAAATAGTTTTTTATTATTTTTTTAAAAAAAAATTAAAATAAAAATCTTTTCTTTTTACTTATACTAAGTTAGATGAATTTTTTATTAGAGTAAAATTTATCTAACTAAATAAATAAATAATTATATATAATTAGAGTACTATGTAAGTTGATTCTTATTAATATTTCTTAAATCATTTTTACAATGTTTTATTATATGTTTAGTGACAAATAAATTTATTTTAAACAAATTTTACTATCTGTTTTTATTTATTTTAATAAATTATATTCTCCTCACTTATGATAAACTAGAATATTTGATATGATTTTAAATAGAGTATAAAATAATATTAAAAAATTATGTAAATAAACAAAAAGAAACTCAAATAATGAGTGTAATTAAGTTATAAATTGAAAATAAATATAAAGTGGATAATGAAATCGATAAAATTTTGCTTATTTATAAATATTATTTTAATTTTAATTTTAATTATTTTAATTTCACAACAAAATTTATATATACTGTTATTTATTTATTTAATTTTATAGCCAATTGAGTGTTATTTTGTACTCTAATTAAAAGTTTATCAACTTACTTTAAGTAAAAAGAAAAAAAAAATTTAATGATTATTATTTTTAAATAATAAGAACCGTTTTTTATTATGAATTATGATTATTTTTTAAAATTATATTTTGATTTACATTGTTTTTTTAAAGAAAATAGATATGAAGAATTACATGAGTGATTAGAAAAGTGAGGAAAAAGATTTTATTTTATAAAAGTATGATTTTATAAAATAGAATGATTTATTACCTAAATAAGATGAGGCTATTTGAATGTATGATATGGACATTAACTAGTCACCTAATAACCATTAGATCCAAACAATATCAACAGCTAATAATTAGTGTAACAGTTGGTGTAACTAGCCGGTGTAATTTGATCCCTCATCGAATAAACAATGAAGTCGTCATTGAACTTTTTTTATCCCACAGAAAGAGAAAGGTAAACATCAAGAAAAATCGTTGAGGTCTCGCGACCAAGAGAAAGGGTATGAGAGTCGATTACGTAAGGGGGAGGTATTGGCACCCATCACGTCTGTGGTACTCCACAAAATCCACTCTTGTTGTCTAATCTAATGGGTGTGTTTCAATGTGTAAAAGCTTACGAGCTAAGGAAAAAATGCATGAATGTAAAGTCTGTACAAAGAAAAAGGTTTTATTAATCGTGCTTGTCGCGGTTGCGAACCTTTGTGCCTACGTACCCTCTTCGTGACATAAGAGATCAAAGCACTTCGTAGTTCTACTAGAAAATGTTGGTTGGTTTGCATTTTTTAAAGCGGAAAATGTTACATTCGCGTTCTCGCACTTGACATATGCAACCCGACCCTTGGGTACTTACAAGTCGTTTTGTGTGGAGCGGAAATAACACATCCTTTTAAGAAAAGGTTTTCAAAAAATGCCCGAAGGCAAAAGAGTTTGAGTTGGTTGGTGTTTTTGATAGGATAATAGCAAATGGATCCCATTGGAGAGACACTCACTATTTCTCTGCTTATTTGCAAAAAGGTTTGCGAATTGAATCGTAATAAAGTCTGAAAATGGAAGAAAGAACAAGTTTTTGTCTGGACCGATTCACTCTAACCCCATAAGACTCAACTGCATACGATTCTAATCTTTATATGTTAAATGTTTTAGAGTTTGAACAAATAAAATGTTTTAGTTTTAATTATGCAAAAAGGGAGTGAAAAAGTCTAAGGGAAACTATTGGTATCAACTAAAAATCAAATTCAAAATCCACATTCGGATGCCTCAAAACAATTACCAGTACATGTAATTTCGCTTAGAATTCTCAAATAAATTGCAAGGCTTAAATCAACTCTAACATTCAATTTGACTCATGAAATTACGCAATTAACAACAATTCTCAACTCAAGGTTCAACGTCGACTCATGGATCTTTAAAAATGTTCACAATCTAAATCAAAACAAAACTTGACGTTTAAAAAACGTAAATCACCAACAATCAACAGTTAAATCAAGATCCAAGCAAATTCACAAGTACTCAACCAATTCCACAAATTTACAACATCATTAACATCAATAATCACTTAATTCAAAATCACCTCATACTAAAATTCAAAACTCAATTAATTTCACTGATCAAATCGAACATAAAATTAAATCGAGCAAGGAATCAAGAAAAGTTATCAAAATCGACGTGAAGAAGTTGAATCTGAGAGGGAAGATGTCGTCAGAATCAGCTCGGAGACAGAGGGAGATTCCGCACAGACAACGGCTCAAAGATGGAGGAGTATTGGCGGAGGGTCAGCCGAAACCAGAGCGACGTCATGTGTAACACCCCATTTCTACCCGACAAATATTATTAAAATCAGAGTTACAAAATTTCGACACACAAATAGGATGGTACACTTACTACTTTTTAAAACAACAACATTTAATCTCATGTAACACAGAAATATAACACTTAAAATTCGGATGAACAGATAACAACATAAATTAGTCCTTAAACAAAACAACTTTTAATAATAAGAAGCGGAATCACAAAATTCAACTCAAAATATCATATCATCATGTCCAACTTTTATAAATTATAATTTTTTTATAAAATTATTATAATTGAGTAAATATATTAACTGATAATACAAAGTATTTTGTATTTTAATCATTTGTTGTGTTCATTAAAAACGAATAAATAAATGTAGTGCTCATTTGTTTCCCTTTATTTTCAAATCTATAATTATTATTTTTGTTCTAGATTTTTCTTTTAGTTTTTTCCAGACTTTCCTTTTATTTAGATATTATAATATTGATTGACTAATGAGATAAACACATATAACTAGTAAGTATAATAACTAGAAAAATTGTAAATCAGCCACATGCCAAATTGCAATACAGACTATATGTTGTTACCTACTGATGGCACGTGTTTTTAAAAAATGAGGCCCTAGGCGGTGGCCTTGTCTGCCTACCTCTAGGGCCGGGCCTGCTGTCTTTCACTATACTTTAAGAACCACTCAACCATGGTACAATCAAATGCCTTCAATCAAGCTCTGATATTAATGATATTCCAACTTCATCCTCCAACGAATCTATTCGTCTTATATATAAAATGGTTTTGGAAGTTTGCAAAAGAGTTGAAGCATTGAGAAATAAAAGCAGAGAAACTACAAAAAGAAGAAACAACATTTTTATAAAAAAAAAAATATCTTTCAATCGTTGTTAGAAAATCTTGTTTTTATTAAACTTATGTATCTGCTTATTTAGAAGCAATTTTGTAAACACAATCTTGCAATCTCAACCTTTGGTTAATTTCCTTGAGGGACTAAGATATAGTCAGAATCATTGAGAAGTCTTTTACAAGTTGTTATTTAAGTTTTAATCAATGTTTTTATTATTGGATTAAGTCCTTATTGAGAAGGCAAAATCATATTGGTAGGTGGAGTGGAGGTAGATTTGATAATAGCTAGCCAGGACAAAATCCTCGTGTCTTATATCATTATTTTATTCTTGATGTTTGTGTTCTTGGGTAGACAAAAGTTTTAATCTCGAAACCCAATTCAAAACCCTCATTTCTTATGTTTCATTGCACCTTCATTTAGATGATCCAATTTGTCTTTTGGAAAGAATATGATAAAATAAGGCCACTATTGTAAAACCCTTCTAAACCCCATGAATATTATATACAATTAATCAGAGTATTTCACCAATATGGGTGTCACATCTTCATTTAAGACATCATACATGTAAAACATATCATGCTTTATAACACAGGTTCTCATAAATAAAGAATTTATCTCCTTCAAGAATATAATAACGAAACTTCAACACTTTGCAGCAGAATTTATTGTCTCAAAATTGTCTCAAAACATTATCATATAAAAACTTAAGAAAACCCATGTATCATCACAGTTTCTTGTTCAAAAGTTTGAACTTCAAAACATCTTAAAACAAAGAAATGTACTCTCAACTAATCATGTCAACAAGAACATGCAATTTAATTCAAACGATCCCAAGACCCCAATGTGACATATCAGAGAAAGACTCTCTTTATTTGCGATAAAGCAACTAAAAGACTCTATAAAATTATCTTCGAGCTTATACGTCTATTCCTGGTTACCTGCAAGTTACCCACATATAGAGGCAATATTTCCAAGCAGAAAGGGTGAGTAAATCATAATCATTATAAAATATATAAGGAGTAAATATAGTAGTTATATACAACAACAAGAAACCACACATCATCAAATCTTCATGTTATACTCACATCGTCACAAAACATCTTATACACACATCAAGCACATAATTATTTTATCATATCAACACATGTCATCAAATATCACAAATATAGTCACATCATCATTATCATATAACCATTCATTATGCAATGTCACATATAATTCAATGCACTTTTTTAGACTCTTGCACATGGTACCAAAACTTCACTGATGACTCCGTCATCATTATCTCCAAAGATCCCCACCAATAGGATCGATTCCCGCTTGGAACCAGAGCACATCAAAATTGCACTAAATCTAAACTATGGAATTGAGGCCATCATTGGACTATTGTACTATCTTAATTACTGGACCAATTGTCCTATATCATCACTAGATAAAAGTCCTAAAATATGCCATGAATGCATGATGCACAACCAGATAATAAACACAACCACAACTAGTCAAAATGTATCATCTATGAATTCATCACAAGTCATCACACATCTCATATTTTATATTCATAATATCATCACAACAATCATCATAACATCATCATAGTATCATCATAGTATCAACACTCGTCATTCAACACACGTCATTGTAATCCATCACATAGAAGTATGATTTCATCATAACATAGGTACTGGAAATATACATCCTATTACTCATTTGACTTTACCAGAGTATAGATCATCGTGTCAGCTTCCCAACTCTTTGAACAACACGTCAATCGGAGTCCTGAAACTCAAGTTATGATACTTTTAAAAATGCTACTGCTCTCCATCGCCTGATGATCACCTGGCGACGTGGCATTGTTGCTGCGGTGTAAGCGGGAAGCAAAGAGTTGGTATAATTTTTACCGGGTGATATATACTGGTTAGGTTATATCGTATCGTGTCCACAGAGATTGGTTATTGATTCGTCGTTCGATAATTCTACCGTTAATGAGTTTGGGATTAAAAGAAATGAAAATAAAAGACAAAAAGTAAATGAACAAAAAGTATAAAGGATAGACAGCTTGTCCGGAACGAATGTAAACTACCCGTCACAAACTTAAATCTACCACCCATGTCATACTCGGCCTACGATACTTGTTCGTGTCATCACATACCTCTCACAACCTAAGCTATTTCTAACCCAAATTGAGAATCCTCCTAAATCATCTCAATATCCATCCCTGGCATACCTCGACAACAAAGGAATCAACTGCGTCACCTCCATACCCATTCCTAGCATACTTCACCAACGCAGAGGCATTAAGTTCGGATACTCTATAGTGAATGTTAGCTCTAAACCTATCTCTAGCATTCAGAAACTAACAGATAATCATCCTAGGTAAGAATCTAGGCGATCTATCCCTAGCAAAGCTCAAATCCCTAACATAAAGTTAAAACCTAAGATAATCACCGACACAAATTCGTAAAGTAAACTTTATACAAGCCAAAGGCGATAAATATACAAGAGTTATGAGTAGATATACATACAAAACCCAACAAAAGAGATTACAAAGAGAAGAGAAGAAGAGGAACCACAAATCTACATTGGTTGTCAAGCCAATCGAAGAGGGATTCGACTCCGGATCATCAAAATGCAAGCTCCAATGTTGTTTTCCAAGCAAATCTATCAAAAATATGAAGGTGATGGTTTTGGGACTCAAAAATACCCAACCCATAACCTAAAAATGTGTTTTGAGCCCCTTTTAAAGAATTTTGATGTCGCAGGTCGCGCTATTCGCGCTAAGCGCGGTCTACTATTTTCAGCATTTTATTTTTGCCGTATCATGAGAACCGTAACTCGGAATTGCGCCCGGTTTGAAGCGTTGGAAAGCTTATTAAATGCTCTATCCAACCATGAAGAAATATCAAGCTTTATTGATGATTTTTATTCTTTAAATTTGAGCTTCATTCGTTGATGAGATGCCCAAATCGCGCATTTGGAGCCTAGCCTTTGGCCTTTATTACTCAATGCTCCAATTATGAATGAATACCTATAAAAGAGATGAAAAACTATCAAATGATATAATATTTACACAAAAACTCAATTATTCTATTATGTACACAAATATACTAAAAGCGGGGGATTTATTCGAAGAATATCAACAAAAGAACGGATAAGTGCCACAAAATGTATATACAAAATAACTACATTTTGGCACTTATCAACTCTCCCCAACTTGACACATTGTTTGTCCTCAAACAAAGTCAAGTAAACCTAAAGAAACAAAAGATGATAATCAAAGAATCACGAATCAACAAGTTTTTAAAAACGGAAAACAAATGTATGGTTCAAACAAAAACGTACACGACAAAATACATACTTACCACTATACTACAACAATAACATATAAACGAAATAAATCCTAAGTACAAAAGTCATGCAAAACATTCTAAAACAAAACAAGCTCAATCATGAATCACACCTAGCAAAAATTCATCGTTAGATGAAGAACACACAAAGGTGAGGGATAAAAAACACTCCTCCACAATCTTGCAAACAATAGACTAAATTATGCATTCATCCAAAAACGTATTGAAAATACAAATGCAAGAATCACAAGGGCTTTTCAAGGTTGTAATGTGGCTTGGTTAACAAACAAGTGATAATTCCTAAAGCTAATCGAAACAAAAACTTGCCTAAACCTAAGGGAGTGATCAACTCACAAAGTTTCAAACATTATAATTCCAATCAAACTTATTCTTCATCACAAATTTCACACCAAACACACCTCACTTATTAACATAACATTATTCCTACTCTTTTATTTTTCTTTTTCTAAGCTTTTCTCTTTTTTCTTTCTTTTTCTAATCTTTCTTTTTCACTTTTTTTTTCTTTTCTCAACCTCATATCAATCACAACATAAGCACATAAACATTCCTCTCCCCAACTTGAATTCAACCAACACTAATGTGTGAATACTCCCTACTTTCTAAGGCAAGGTAAAAATCCATACAACAACATATAGTTGAGGGTTCAAGAAATAAAGAAATCAACATCCATACAAAAAAAAGTGAATTGACACTCATAGACAAGCATCAAGTTCAAATAAAAATGGATATTGATAAAAGTTCAAAGGGGCTAACAAAGGTTCACACACTCACAAGGTGAATTGAATATTTGGCCAAGGTAGTTATGCTCAAAATCAACAAAATGCCTTGATCATTTTCTTGCAATCATACAATCAACACAAAATAAAAGATTAAGCATAATAAAATCTAGTTAAAACAAGAATGTGGACTCTCATATGTAAACAATGGAAAGCTTCCTCACATTTATGGGTAAAAAGGGAACTAAAGTGATTCAATTCATGAGCAAGTAATACAAAAAGAATGAATGGCATGGCAATTATACAAATGATAAATTTCCTAAACATGTTATGCTATAGAAAGCGATAAACGAGTACCTGACGTGTACCAACTTTGAAAACTATCATTACCATACATCCGCGAGTTGAAACGATCAAACTCGGAAAATCACCAAATGCAACCTTAAACTAACAAACCAAAATTTGAGTCCAAACAATAACAAAAGAATTAGAAAAACAATACTAATTTTATTCAATACAAAAAGCCTTGGTGAAAGTGGGAAAAAGGAAAACCAAGTGAAATTTTAAAAGACTTCATGGCTCGCATAGCGAGCGCGCCAAGCAGAAGCGCACCGATTGCGAAAAATGAAAGAATGCAGTGCTTTGCAAGCTCCACTTACACACCTATACAATCTCATTTACACATCTAAACAATATTTACAATACATACACACTTCCACAAGTTAAAACACTACAAGCTTGTGGAAAATAACAAATTGACATAACAAAAACAAAAGCAAATAACAATACATAAACTTGATGAAAACGAATTAACAAGTTGAAAAGTGAAAGTTTGAAATTAAGAGCAAGTCCTATTTCAACTTGTTAAAACATAAGCCACCAAACAACATAAACATAAACAAACAAAAACATGCTTGTTTTACGTCGTAAGCTCGACGCCTTTATTGTGCGAGCACTAGTAACCTCCTCTCGTCATGCCATGGTATTTCCACACCGCGCAAACCTAAAGAAAGTGTCCTAACAACCACACAACAAACGTTACGAGTACGAGACAATTCACAACATCACATAAAAACTAAGAAAATCACAAATATGTACAAGTATGGAAAGTAAACACATAACATGTACATGTAACATATACAAGTTCATATACAAAGTTTATACAACATATACAATAATTACAAAACTCAAAAACAACAGAATTATCGCAATACAGAAACAATAAAACCAATCCCCGGCAATGGCGCCATTTTGTTGCGGCGGTGTAAGCGGCAAGCAAAGAGTTGGTATTATTTTTACTGGGTAATATATACCTGTTAGGTTATATCGTATCGTGTCCACAGAGATTGGTTATTGATTCGTCGTTCGATAATTCTACCGTTAATGAGTTTGGGATTAAAAGAAATGAAAATAAAAGACAAAAAGTAAATGAACAAAAAGTATAAAGGATAGACAGCTTGTCCGGAACGAATGTAAACTACCCGTCACAAACTTAAATCTACCACCCATGTCATACTCGGCCTACGATACTTGTTCGTGTCATCACATACCTCTCACAACCTAAGCTATTTCTAACCCAAATTGAGAATCCTCCTAAATCATCTCAATATCCATCCCTGGCATACCTCGACAACAAAGGAATCAACTGCGTCACCTCCATACCCATTCCTAGCATACTTCACCAACGCAGAGGCATTAAGTTCGGATACTCTATAGTGAATGTTAGCTCTAAACCTATCTCTAGCATTCAGAAACTAACAGATAATCATCCTAGGTAAGAATCTAAGCGATCTATCCCTAGCAAAGCTCAAATCCCTAACATAAAGTTAAAACCTAAGATAATCACCGACACAAATTCGTAAAGTAAACTTTATACAAGCCAAAGGCGATAAATATACAAGAGTTATGAGTAGATATACATACAAAACCCAACAAAAGAGATTACAAAGAGAAGAGAAGAAGAGGAACCACAAATCTACATTGGTTGTCAAGCCAATCGAAGAGGGATTCGACTCCAGATCATCAAAATGCAAGCTCCAATGTTGTTTTCCAAGCAAATCTATCAAAAATATGAAGGTGATGGTGTTGGGACTCAAAAATACCCAACCCATAACCTAAAAATGTGTTTTGAGCCCCTTTTAAAGAATTTTGATGTCGCAGGTCACGCTATTCGCGCTAAGCGCGGTCTACTATTTTCAGCATTTTATTTTTGCCGTATCTTGAGAACCGTAACTCGGAATTGCGCCCGGTTTGAAGTGTTGGAAATCTTATTCAATGCTCTATCCAACCATGAGGAAATATCAAGCTTTATTGATGATTTTTATTCTTTAAATTTGAGCTTCATTCGTTGATGAGATGCCCAAATCGCGCATTTGGAGCCTAGCCTTTGACCTTTATTACTCAATGCTCCAATTATGAATGAATACCTATAAAAGAGATGAAAAACTATCAAATGATATAATATTTACACAAAAACTCAATTATTCTATTATGTACACAAATATACTAAAAGCGGGGGATTTATTCGAAGAATATCAACAAAAGAACGGATAAGTGCCACAAAATGTATATACAAAATAACTACATTTTGGCACTTATCAGGCAGCAACAACACAACCCTTCCTTTCTATTCTCCACCACTCGACATTGCCTCTTGCTCACCTGACGCTACCCCTCTCTCCTATGCGTCGTCTGGCGACTCTCTAGTGACAGATTACCCCCATATAAAATCCAGGGGACATGTTTTCACCCCATCCACATCGCCCCTTGCTCGTCTGGTTCTGCAACGCAAACAAGACTTACTTGTTGCGATCTCAGCACTACACCAGTCCAAAATTCATTAGATTTCGTCACATTACAGGTTTCAATTCATCACAATTACTCATATTTTCCCCATATAACAACAAAATATCATAACATACATTATTTAAAATTCTAAATATCTCTCTAATTCTTGCTCTACCACAAATAGGATCACATCTCACATCGTATTCATCAAAGCACCACATAACTTCACAAATAAATCACAATATTCACAATTAAATAATTAAATAAATAATCTAATTATTTTGGGGGTGTTTCAACTATCACTATACACGTCAAAATCATAACTACTAGAATTACGATTGTAACTCCATAGCATCCATATTTCCACAAGTTTATAGTCAACCCTCGCATCAGGTGTCCTCGAATTCTCTACATAATGTTTCCATGTCTTATAAATCTGAACATGTGTCCTAGGTTGTACTATATGGATAGAAATTCAAGGTTCCTTATTGCGGGAATGCAAATATATATATATATATATATATATATATATATATATATATATATATATGATGTTGATTATTTGGTCATTCCTATGAGAGTTTCATCATTACATTGCATCTGATTTGACTTTTACTCCAAAGCTCAATCGTGACTCCTTTATTAAGGAGGGAATCTATACCATAAGATGTCACGTCTAAGAAAATAATACTCAATCCAGAAATCGCTTAACAAGCCTCGTGATAGAGGAATTATAATTAAAGATGTCCAACCAGAATCATACTATCCATATAAGCATTATACTTGAGAGATTGTGATGCAAGATGTCTAACCTTAATCACATTTCCCCTACATGTTTCTTTATCAATGGACTATGAACTAGGATGTTTAGCCTCAATCACAACTACCTTCCAAACTTCATGCTTAAGAGATTGTGGACGAAAATAACTATAGTTAGGCATCAAAGGGTCTGACCTACACACTTTTTAGTTTGTTGTTAGCAAAAATAAACTTATGAGCAAAAAGGCAGGGTCCTATTGCGAGCAATTAATTCAACTTAACCCAATCTTCATGGACATAGAACATGGATAAACATGGTGAGCCACATGTTATGGTAATCATCTGAAGTCATCCTAATCTCAAATGTTAACTACACTCTTTATCATGGATTGTGACTCACTTCGTTTGCCCTATTATCTGGAAATATGTTGCTTACATTGTATCATTGTGAGTGGGATTAAAAGAAAGGGGATTTATGATACATGTTGTTTAGCCATATTAAAACAATTCAAATCAAACCACAATAGGATATTACATTTCATGAACAATTAACAATATTTTTTGTTTACTTTTTATATATATATATATATATATATATATATATATATATATATATATATATATATATATATATATATATATATATATATATATATATATATATATATATATATATATATATATATATATATATATATATATATATATATATATATATATATATATATATAAATAATGGTTAAATTTTAAATAGTGCATATATATAAAATATTATTAATTTTAGAAGAATCGCATTCAATAATCATTTTTAGGCCTCAAAACACACTGGATCGGCCCAACACACATGTCCACTTTATCCATAAAATTTCATATAAATTTATAATTTGCATTCACTTCAACCCTAGTAGCAAGGATCAACACCGTTTTTCCTAATGGAGGTGATCTCATTCTTCCTTCAACCTATATTTGATTGGTATGCGTTTTACGATAGATCTATCATTCTTTCACTTGTATACTTGTTTATTAAATTCCTAATGAAGGCGATCTCATTCTTCCTTCAACCTATATTTGATTGGTATGCGTTTTACGATAGATCTATCATTCTTTCACTTGTATACTTGTTTATTAAATTAAGTACATCTATATGTTGGTTCATAACATATAATTTGTGATTTTATTATAAACATTGAACTACTATTATATGAATGCGAAAATTCAGTTCATTTATTTTGTTGTCAATAATTTTGTCAATATTTCCCAATATCCTTTTTTTCTATTTAACCTTGTGATGTTTTTCTCTATCAGATCCATGAGCGAAAAACCAAAATTTGGTTTGTCGACCACGATTACAGGCATGATTCAATGGAAGTCATTAATATTGTATTATATTTCGACGACATGCTTTGTAATGTTCAACCTAGATCTCAATCGACCGTAATTTCCTTGATTAAGATGAGTGTAAGAGTCCACAATAAAAAGGTAATAATAATTACTTTTAAAATTTTAAAACTAATTTCATATGGTTTTTAGAATATCTTTAAACATTTTATTTTAATATGCATATTGGATCCATATATCTGTTTTGTATGTCTAGAGATATAATTATATCATGAACTTATAAAATTATGTTAGCTTTTAAATTTTGTATCTAAATTATTATCTAAACTTGATTTTTTTTCTTATCACAATATTACCTTTGTGTACTAAATATGTATATATAGAAATCAAACTTGTTTGATATAATTGAAACTTCTCCGTAAGTTTGTCTTTTTTGTATGGAGACTATTGGTATTAGATGAAATATGAACTTAAGTTATAAGATTTTTACTTGTAGATATGTTTTTAAGTGTAACATATATATTGGTCCATTAATAAATCAAAATGGATCCATAAAATTGGTATATTTCTCAACCAATGGATATATTTCTTCCATCACGTCAGGATGAATGTAATCACCAATTTTGATCTTCTAGTAAATATCAAATGATTCAACTTTTTTATCTTATCTTGAACATAATTTAATAAAATTGGGACATGTTTATCTTATCATCTTGATTATATTCAATGATTGTGTCAAGTGTGATTGATCATATTCAAGACATCATTATCTTATCATTGTGAAATAGTGTTAATAAATTGCCTTATGTAGACTACAAATTATTTAACTAATCGAACTCTTCAAAAAAAATTCTTCTGAAAATATTTGTATGTGAGTTATACAATTATTGAGAATCGACCAATATGATGTGAAGCTTGTTGTAATGTTTACTATTTAAATTGAATTCAATCTAACACATGCTTACATTTTCTATTGCAACTACTATATTTTAGTATATCTTTACTTAACCTTAAGGTATGCATGCTCATATTTTATCTCATTTTGTGTCAGAATGATGGTAGTGGAAGACTCTGCCTTTCTTTCTTATGATTCTTTTTTCATTTCAAGTCTTGTGTTTTTTAATGTTAATTATTAAATTGAAAGAGAGTGTTTAGTTTCCCACCTAAAACTGGTGGCTAGTGTGAAATTAGAAATGATAACATAAATTTAGTTTTACTTTTCCTTGTTTCTATAGTAAATAGTTTTAGATAATTGTTTCATAATATTTTCAATTGGTAATTAGTTTCATAATATTTCTGCAGCATGTGGCCTAAGCTGTGAGGAGTGAGGACCCACTCACAAAACCTCCATTTGGTTCACCTTGTGGCTATGTACTTCTCATGAGTTTCTTACTTGTACTAGATGTGGTTCCTTTTCTTATTTATGCAGTAATTAATGAGTTAGAGATTGAACTTGCATCTGGAACATATTTGAAGCAAAGCCAGGTGAGGATAATGTATGTCATTGCTGACATTCAAAATAAAGGAAAAAGCTTTGTTGAAGTTAACCTGGTACCGCTTGGTGATAAATTGGACAATATAATTGTAGTTATGATATCCCAGAGATTTTGGCACAAGAAATTTCCTATAAGAAGAAGTCTACCAGAATTTTAAACTTTACATAAATCTTTTTAGGTTTTTTCAATGCATTTTAAGGTTATTTTATAAATCATACCAGAATTGAGGTTAAATAAAAATGGGTTGTTGGTCGTTTTGCATCCATGGAGTCTACATTGTCTAGAAGATTGACAAGCTCAAGATAAAAACCATGAATTTAATGTGGAAGTTGAGATGCTATGCACATTGCATCAATCACAATCTTATGGAACTAATTGATATATGCACAGAAGGGCCCCAATGATGCTCAGTGTATGAGCTTGTTTGCAATGGCAGTGTCGAGTCTCATTTGCATGGTAAATGATGACATGTTTTTTCCAGTCATATACTAAGTGGGTGGGTATAGTTGTTGTTTTTTCTGGTGCTCAAGAATTATATGTTTTTTAAGTGTAGTTTCTAAGAACAACTCATATACTTCACTTGGAACTTATATACTGCACTTGTTGCTGAAATCCAATTATTTCTCTTATAGACACCATATTCATAGGCCACTTGGGTAACCATATTTTTCTTATCACTAAATCATCAACTTAGCATCACCAGTCATCATTCGTTGCAATATGTTTGGCAATAATATCTATTTATATCTATTAAATCCAATGTTTCAAATAATATTGTGACACACCAACTTCTATTTTGTACAATTTCAACTCCTTTTCGTGTCACATCATGTATTTTCTTAGGTGACATCTCTTAAAATCTATCTTTAATTCAAAAAGATTAAAATATAGTGCTACTCTCTATAGAAGGTCATGAGTTCAAATCCTCACAAAGTCAAAAATACAATAATCTAATATTTAATTATTAACTTTTATTATTTCAAAAAATATCATACAAATTTACTCACTATAAATTTATTATTATTATTATTTTAATATAATACATTATTAGACAAATACAATTAAATTTTAACTAAACCTCAACAAATCGTTTTTCCATAATAAACAAATTTTCTCATATATATATATATATTTCATAAACTTTATAGAATATTATTCACATTTTGTCTTAACATAGTTTCTTAATTATAAAAATGAAAGAAAAGTATTTTGATACAATTTTTATATAGTATTTTAAATATAATTTTAGATTCTTTTAAATATTCTATCTAAATAAGTTTTTAAAATTCCAAAAATAAAAGAGATATTTGGATCCACACATTTAGAAATAACTTTTGTTTTCTTGAAGTCATAGCAGCATTTACAAAACACTTTTAACGCTAAAGTAAATATTTCACACTTTTTCAAAATTAAATTATTCTTAACTGAACTAAAATTATATTAAAGAATGTCACATTTTTACCGAATTTATATACTTCATCTATATTTTTTTATATAATAATAATTTTTAATTATAAAAAATGAAAAAAAAGATATTTTGATATATTTATTTACTTAGTTTCTGTAAAATAATTTTAGAATATTTTAATTTAATAAATAAATAAATGAGATAGTACTTCTTCATCATATATTTTACTATAAATAATACAATCATTTAAAGATGGTATTGGATTTAAAGTCTAATTTTAAAATCACATTGTAAAATTCAAATATGATACAATACATCCATTATTTTCTTGCATATTGATAAATAGTTTGGGGTTCAACCCTTTATAATAATCCAACCTTATTTTAAATAATATTTGAAAGATAGAGATTATGTTCATTTTTAAATAAATATTCCAACAACACAATAATTACTCGAACTAAATATATTATTTAAAATTTTGAAAATAAATCAGATATTTGGACCAATACACTTTAAAATATTTTTTGTTTTTTTTGAAATTATACAACAAAAGGAACATTTATAAAATACTATTAATGTTAATGCATGTATTGCGTAATTTTTCAAAAGGTTAAATTACTCTCAAACTTCCTAAAAATATAATAGAGAATGTCTCAGTCTTTAATGAATCTACATATTTTATCTCTATATTTTTTTAAAAATATCATACAAATAAACTAAATAAAAATAATAAAATTCTCGATTTCTCATATATAACTAAAAATTTGACGTTATAGACATAAATTTGTAAAACAATTGAATACTTTATTCAATAATAACTGAAAATAAAATAAATTTTAATTGAAGATTAAAAAATAATTACATATATTTAACAAGTTATGATTAAATATCTAAAAGAGAGACAAATTTTAAAAAATACATTAGAGTCAAAATAAAATATAAATTGTTGTCTTTTAAAATTATTTAATTTATTTACATTATTTAAATTTTAAAAACATTACATTTTTAGTCTCCTATTTTAGTATTTTCACGATTTTAGTTCCCCTATTTTATTTTTAAACACTTTTGGTCTCCATTCCCATTTTGGCTACAAAAAGCGACTATGTTTCACTTTTTAAAATAAATGTTTTTTCTTTCTTGTAATTGTATAACACACAACTGATATTTTGTTATATGCCAAGTATTTTAAAAAGTGACATATAAGCGTTTTTTTAAGCCAAAGTAAGGATGGAGACCAAAAGTGACATATAATGTGTTTAAAAATTGTTTAGACGGGATTTTACTCAAAATTTGACGCTTAAGTGTGTATTTTTTTTAATATATTAAGGATTAAATATTAATTAATATATTAAATAACATTTGGTGAAAAGAGAAAAGAAAATAATGTGCTTAAAAATTATTTTGGCAGAATTTTACTCAAAATTTGACCCTTAAATGCATGTTCTGTTTGTTTCATTTGTTTTTAATTTCACACCTCTTTTTAATTAAAAAGGTATTAGATCAACAATTCTTTTGTCATATATCCACTAGTGAGTTTTCATTAGGATGTGATTATACTTTGGTGATATTTTTTCATTCTTCATAACTTAGGAAATACATCTCACCATCACCAATCAGCATCTGTTGCGGTATGTATGACAATAATATTTATAGTTATTTTAAATAAATTTAGGTTAAAAGTGGGAACTCAATTTAAATATATTGAAAGTTAGTAGATGTGTTTAAAATTTTCTATGTTGTGGAAAGTCCATATTCTCTAGCCTCATGAAGTAGTGTTGATGAATTAACTTATGTTGAAACAAAATTATTTAATCAATCTAACTCTTTAAAACAAAAGTTCTTTTTGAAAGACTTTGTAAGTGAGCTATACAATGATGGAGAATTAATAAATCTGATGTCAAGTTCGATGTCATATTTACCAATTAAAATGAACTCACCCTACCATAAACTTACTTTTTCTATTGAAACTACTATACTTTATAATATCTTTACTTAACCTTAATTTATACGTGCTGATATTTTGTTTTTTCACTTGGTGTCATTATCCATTATCAAAATGATGGTAGTGGGAGACTTTGTCTTTCTTTGTTTTGATTTTTATTCTTTGTTAAATCTTGAGTTTTGAATGTTAATTCTATCTAAAATTGATGGAGAATATTTCTTACAACTCGTGGCTCATGTGAAATTTGAAATGATAGCATAATTTTAGTTTTATTTTTCATGTTTTTGCAAAAACATGTTATGTGACATTCATTATTTCTACAATAAATTAACATGAATTATTATAGTTAAATTATTCTAGTTTATAATTTAAGATAATTGTTTCAAAATATTTCTATTAGGTTAAAAATTTCCTAAATAAAGTTGATTTTACTAAAAATATTTCAATTAAATGTAACAAATTGAGATATGATTATAATTTGACATTCTTAGTTTAGTATTCATATTTTTGCTCTTATTTTAAAATATCACAATCTTTCTCTCCCGCTCCAAATATCTTCAAAGTA
Organism: Vicia sativa; assembly: GCA_021764765.1. NCBI lineage: Eukaryota > Viridiplantae > Streptophyta > Magnoliopsida > Fabales > Fabaceae > Vicia > Vicia sativa. Next base: position 211,848,802 of record CM038792.1, on the reverse strand, counting down.
ACAACTATCATCACCCATAAAAAATGCAACACCATCAAGCAAATTCCAAGGCATTATTTGCGGCCTCCTAGCCCACCATCAATGAAAGTTTGTAAGCAATCCAGTATCTTTAGATGTATTTGGATAACCACCATTCGCAGCCATTGGCCTCACCTTCAACAGGAATTACGATATTGAGTTCTCCACCACCTTCAATTAATCATCACCAGTCAACAAATGTTGTGTTATTTATGACTATAATATTAAAAGTTTTTTGTTTAAATAAATTGTTAGTTATAAAATTGGAAAGTAATTTGTAATATATTGATTTTTTCCATGTTGTGGCAAGTCATGTATTCTAGCCTCGTGAAGTGGTGTTTGTAAATTAACTTATGTAGAATTAAAATTATTTAATCAATCCAACTTTTTAAAACCGATTTTCTTAGGGAAAAACTTTTTACGTGAGCTATACATTGATAGAGAATTGATCAATTTGATGTGAAGCTCGCTATCATTTATCATTTAAGACAAATCCAGCTTAACAAATGTTTACAATTTCTATTTCAACTACAATATTTTACTATATCTTCACTTAATCTTATTATATGTGTGAGATACTGGAATAGAACTCTAGTCGGTCGAAGGTAGTTTCTTGGTTTCGATAGTTTGACAAAGTTTAGCACGCCGTCAAAGAATAATGACATATTATTATCGAAGACTTACATGTTATATTCGAAATGTATTCTAGTGTGTAGTTGTCAAAGAATGCTAAGATTGTTAGCATTGAATTAGGCTTGTTTGTTATGTTCAATTGTTTAACTTAGCTTGTACCCTAAGTTAGCTTGTAATGTGTATTTGTGAAAAATTCCATTAGTTTAGTATGCTAGGTTTCTTATAAATAGCATATTAGTCTCTAATCATTGCATCCTGCAAATCTTAATTTAGAGTGAGGAGGTTATTTGTTATTCTTATGCACTTGTAATCTTGTATAAAAGGAAAGTAAAGAATAACATTTATAACCAATCTTGGTTGTTCTTCTTGTTTCCCATCTTTTCTACCCTTGTTTGTTTCTTGATCGTAAAGAACAAGTTTATAATTTGCTTAAAGGTATTATTTTTCACAACAAATTGGTGCGATGAGTGTGGAGAAGATGCTTTCAACAAAGTATGAGATAGAAAAGTTCACCAGAGTGAACGATTTTGGTCTTTGACGCTTGAAGATGAAAGTTCTACTGGTTCTGCAGGATTGTTTGAAAGCGTTGAATGGAGCAAAGGCTATGAATTTTGCTTTAACGAAAAAAGAAAAGAACACCATGACAGAGAAAGCCCACAACGCAATCTTGTTAACCTTTGTGATAAGGTTCTTCAATAGGTATTAAAAGAGACGACGACATAAGAGTTATGGGTGAAACTTGAAAGTTTTTACATGAATAAATCGCTGGTAAATTGACTCCACTTAAAGAAGGCTTTGTATTCATTCAAGATGAATGTAGACAAAGTGTTGGCTGAATAGTTGGATATGTTTAATAAGTTGATTCTTGATCTTGAAAATATTGATTTGAAGATCGATGATGAAGATCAAGTGTTATTGTTGTTGTGTACTTTGCCCATAACACGTGCTAACTTCAAAGAAATTCTCTTGTATGGAAGGGAGTCTCTGACCTTTGAAGAAGTTTAATCAGTCTTGTATTTGAAGGGCTTGAACAAATGAAAGGAGTATAAATCTTCAATGGTTGGTGAAGGTTTGGCCGTTAAAGGAAAATTCTTGCAAAAATATGGTAAGTTCGACAAGAAGAAAGGTAAAAGTTAGAAAAAGTCTTATAGTGGAGAAGTATCTGGTATTCAATGCTATCATTATAAGAAGGAGTGTCATACAAGAAAAGTGTGTCATGGACGCTTGAAAGATCATAGAGGTAAGGATAATGACAATACAACTATTGTTCAAGATGATTTTGACTCATCTAATGTTCTTGTGGTTTCGAGCAACAACTGGTCGAAGTAGGGGATTATGGATTATGGGTGCACTTGGCACATTACTCCAAACAAAGACTTCTTCGAGCAACTATGTGATCAAGATGATGGATCTGTATTTTTGGGAAACAACAAAGCTTGTAAGATTGCAAGTGTTGGATTTGTGAGATTCAAGCTCCATGATGAGTCAATAAAGTTATTGATTGAAGTCAGGTATGTACCTGATTTAAAGAGAAATTTGATTTCTCTTGGTGAATTCGACAAGAAAAGATATATTTTCCAAGGAGAGAAAAATATCCTAAGAGTCATGAAGGGGTCGAAGGAAGTATTAAGAGGCGTGAAGAAATAAGACTTAAATACCCTTGAGGCTGAATTTGTAAGTGGTTCGACAAATGTTGCATCCATGAAACCTTTATCGAAGACATAAATTTGGCACATGAGATTGGGCCATGTCCGTGAAAGGGGTTTGGTCTGATTGGGGAAACAAAATTTGCTTGGTGGAGACAAATTCGAAAAGATGAAGTTTTGTGAACCATGTGTACTTGGAAAATCTTGCAGAGTGAAGTTCAACAAAGGCAAACAAAGAACACATGGATCCCTTGATTATATCCATGCTTATCTTTGGGGGCCTGCAAGGTGTCCATCACATTCAGAAGCAAGGTATTTTCTATCCATAATAGATGTTTATTCCAAAAACTTATGGGTATTCATCCAGAAGATTAAGGATGAAACTTTTGAGAACTTCAAAAGTTTGAAGACACTAGTCAAAAATCATACTAGTAGAAAGGTCAAGAGGTTGAGAACCAACAATGGCCTTGAATTTTGCAATGAGGCGTTTAACAGCTTTTGTGTTGCCTCTAGGATTGCAAGGCACAAAACTACTAAAGGTACTCTACAACAAAATGGTTTGGCTGAAAGTTTTAATCAAACTATTTTAGAAAGAGTTAGATGCATGTTGGCTAGTGTTGGGTTAAATAAGGTGTTTTAGTTTGAGGCTATTTTGACAACAATGTATCTGATAAATAGATGTCCTTCGATCTGTTAGATATGAAGAGACCAGAAGGAGTTTGGTCGAGACATCCACCAGATCTCGATAAATTGAGAGTATTTGGTTGTGTGTCCTATACTCCCATTAGGCAAGGCAAGGTCGAACCTAGAGCTCTGAAATGCATGTTCATTGTAACACCCTGAATTCTAGATTAATTGCTTAATTAATTAATTTAGCGTAAATATATGATTCTTTGTGAAGTGTTTAGTATATATGATGTTTTGGTGCTTTATGTGAGTCCTTGTGACGGTATATGATGTGTATTCGTGATGAATTTGTAATGCAAGAGCGGTAACTTGATGAATAAGGTGTTTATGATGATGAATTGTGTGGTGTCGAATGAGATAAAGAGAAGGTTTATAATTTAAATAATTAGTTTGGAATTATTTAGATTAAATAGTGATTAATTAGAAATATTTGGATTTAAATAAATAGAATAATATTTGTGATTCTTGCCTTTGTATTTTCAATGTGAATTTTTGGATGAATACATAATTTAGTCTATTATTTGAAAGATTATGGATGAGTGTCAAAAGTCCCTCACCTTTGTGTGTTTTTCATCTACCGATAATTTTTGCTAGGTGTGATTCATGATTGAGCTTGTATTGTTTTAGAATATTTTGCATGACTTTTATACTTAGGATTTGTTTCGTTTATATGTTATTGTTGTAGTATGGTGGTAATTATGTGTTTGTCATGTACGTTTTTGTTTGAACCATACATTTGTTTTCCGTTTTAAAAACTTGTTGATTCGTGATTCTTTGATTATCATATTTTGTTTCTTTAGGTTTACATGACTTTGTTTGAGGACAAACAATGTTTCAAGTTGGGGAGATTTTGATAAGTGCCAAATTTTAGTTATTTTGTATATATGTTTTGTGGCACTTATCGGTTCTTTTGTTGATATTTTTTGAATAAATTCCCCACTTTTTGTATAAATGTGTATATTTAGTGTATAATCAAGTTTTAGTGTATTTGTGTATCATTTGATAGTTTTTCATATCTTTTGTAGTTATTCATTCATAATTGGAGCATTGAGTAATAAAGTGTCAAAGACACAGCTTCAAACGTGCGATTTGAGCAACTCATCAACGAATAAGGCTCAAAATCAAAGAATAAAAAATCATCAATTTGATTTATATTTTTTCATGGTTAGGTAGGAAATTGAATAAGCTTTTCAACGCTTCAAACCGGACGCAACTCCAAGTTACGGTTCTCAAGTTATGGCAAAAACAAGATGCTGATTTTTTTTATCTGCACAGACCGCGCTGAGCGCCGCAGACCGGGCTAAACGCGGCCTGGGATTTCAAAACTCTTTAAAAGGGGAAAAAACACATTTTTAGGTAATGGGTTCTGTATTTTTTAGTCCCAACACCATCAACATCATTTTTTGATAGATTAGCTTAGAAAACAACATTGGAGCTTGCATTTGGATGATCCGAAGTCGAATCCCTCGTCGATTGGTGTTGATAAACCAAGAAATGTTTGGATCCTCTTCTTCTCTTTTCTTTGTAATCTCTTTTTTTGGTTTTTGTATGTATATCTACTCATAACTCATTTAGATTTTGTACCCTTGGCGTTGTATAAAGCTTGCTTTATGAATCTGTGTTGGTGATTGTCTTAGGTTTTTACCTTATGTTAGAGATTTGAGCTTTGCTAGACATAGATTTCTTAGATTCTTACCTAGGATGATTATCTATTAGTTTCTAAATGCTATAAATGGGTTTAGAGATGACATTTACTTAGAGTATCTGATCTCAATGCCTCTGTGTTGGTTGTTTCGAGCTAGAGATACTCGTTATGAGTGACACGGTTGACTTCTGTGTTGTTGAGGTAGGCCAGACATGGCTACCGAGGTGGTTGCAGTAGGATTATCAATTTGGGTTAGAAATGACTTAGGTTGTGAGAGGTATGTGATGACACAGACGAATATCGTAGGTTGAGTATAATCGTACGGTAGATTTAAGTCTGTGACGGGTAGTGTGCATTCGTTTTGGACAAACTGTCTATCCTTTATAGTTTTTGTCGATTTACTTTTTGTCTTTTCTTTACAACTATTTAATCTCAAACTCATTAACGATAGAATTATCGAACGACAACTCAATAACAATCTCTATGGACATGATAGGATATAACATAACCGATATATATCACCCGGTAAAAATAATACTTTACTTTTTGCTTGCTCGCTATACCGCCGCAACACGGATCGCGAGTAAGGTGAACAAATCTATTCACGATATTGGTGGCTCTAGTCCAAGATAGTGTGGATTTATGAGCGGTATTGGTACCACGTGCATTAAGTCTATGAGTTGGTCTCAATATATTTCATAGTGGGTAACATGATGTTTGAGTTGTATGATTGGTGTGTGTTATACATAATGATTTCTTGCTATATGTAGATGACTTTGTGTGATTGTATAAGAAGTATGTAATATGGTTGTTGTCTATTATGAGAAGGTGTAAGATGTGGAAATATAACTACGTGTGATTATAATCAATGTATACTCGCTATTATACATTTCCTTATATTGTTGTGATATCTCACATTTTTGTTGGAATGATGCTTTATGCGGTATCTTGCAAATAGTCTAGAGTAGACCAACGCTACTAGGAGTCAAAAGAGGTTGCTCTTTATTTACTTTCGAGTCAGTGTCATTACTCTAATATGTAATACTAGGGGGTGTACAGTATTTATTGTGTTATTTTAATAAATGTTTGGAGTCTTAGAAACTCCTTATGAAAGTTTAATACATGTTGATTTATTTCAAAAAGATTTTTTGACTTTGAGTATGATTCTTTTCTGCTGCATTTTGAAGACTATTTATTAATGTTTTGGTTCATCCTTAGTTTGTGCTACGCCTCTTATATTCAATATGAGCAAGTTTTTGTATGTTTTTGTATGTTTTTGAAAATGAGGCAAGTTTAATACATGTTGATTTATTTCAAAAAGATTTTTTGACTTTGAGTATGATTCTTTTCTGCTGCATTAATAAAATTTAACGTTGAAGACTATTTATTAATGTTTTGGTTCATCCTTAGTTTGCGCTACACCTCTTATATTCAATATGAGCAAGTTTTTGTATGTTTTTGAAAATGAGGCATCCTATTTTACATGGAAATTACTCTGATTTTTATTTATTAGTCGCCGGTAAGTTTGGGGTGTTACAAGAGGTAGATTCGTTAACAGCGAACCAGGATAAAATCCAATTCAAAACCCTTATTTCTTGTCTTTCATTGAACCTTCACCTAGATGACTCGGATTGTCTTTTGGAAACAATAAGATAAAACAAAGCCATTATCACTATAATATTCAGAATCATAGCTACTAGAACTACAATTGTAACTCCATAAGATCCATATTTCTATAAGGTTATAGTCAACACTTTTATCAGGTCTCCTCGAATTCTCTATATAATGTTTCCATTTCTTAGAAATCTCAACATGTGCCATAGGTTATACTGTATGGATATAAATTCAAGGGTCCTTATTACGAGCATGAAAATATATCAATGATGTTGATTATTTGGTTATTGCTAATAGAATTTCATCATTACATTGCATCTTATATGACTTTTACTCCAAAGCTCAACTACCACTCATATCTTAGGGAGAAATTTATACCACTAGATGTCACCTCTATGAAAATAATACATAATCCCGACATCACTTATACAAGCCTCGTGCTCGAGGAATTTCGAATCTAGATGTCCATCCATAATCATATCACTCATATAAGCATTGTACTTGAGGAACTGTGATGCAAGATGTCTAACATTAATCACATCTCCCGTCTGCACTTCTTGCTTGAAGGACTATGAATTAGGATGTCTAGCCTCAATCACAACTCTCTTCCAAACTTCGTGCTTGAGGTATTATGGACTGAAATAAGTTTAGTTAGGCATCAAAGGGCTTGACCTACCAATTTTTAGTCTGTTATTAACACGAAACAAACTTATGTGGAAAAAGGTTGGGTTCTCTTGTGAGCAATTAATTCAGCTTAGCCCAATATTCATAGACATGGAACATGGAGGAATATGGTGAGCCATATGTTATGATAATCATCTTAAGTCATCCTAAGTCCCAAAGGCTAACTACACTCTTTATCATGGATTATGACTCACTTCGTTCGTCCTATTTATCTCGAAATATGTTGCTTACATTCTATCATTGTGCATGGGATTGAAATACGTGGGATTTCTAATACATGTTGTTTAATCATATTAAAACAAATAAAATCAAACCACAATCGGATATTACATTTCATGAACAATTAACAATATTTTTTTGTATACTTCTTTATATATACATTAATTACTAGTTTCATTTCTTAAATAATGGTTAAATTTTAAAGATAATGCATATATATATATATATATATATATATATATATATATATATATATATATATATATATATATATATATGAGGAATCAAATTACACTCGAAGAGTTACACTCGCTCAAAAACGTCACTTCGGATTAATATTTTTTAAATCGATTGTTAGATTGAAAAATACTATCATATAGATCATACCTATAAAGTTTGAGACTAATCTATAATGATTTACTATGTCATTGAATTACATCAAAATTAACGTTATATGAAAGTTCATTCTGACGTTAATTTTTGGATATCTTGATCGTATAGTAAACAATTATAGATTAATCTGAAACTTTATAGGTATGATCTATATGATGGTATGTTTCAATCCAACGGTTGATTTTAAAAAACATTAATCTTCTGGTGTAATTTGATTGCTCTCATATATATATATATATATATATATATATATATATATATATATATATATATATATATATATATATATATATATATACACTAAATTAAAATATTTATTTTTAAAATAAAATATATAAAATATTATTAATTTTAGAAATATCACATGCAATAATCATTTTTCGGCCTTAAAACACATTGGACCGGCCCAACACATACCTCTCTTTATCCATAAAATTTCATATAAATTTATAATTTGCATTCACTTCAACCCTAGTAGCAAGTATCAACGCCGTTTTTCCTAATGGAGGCGATCTCCTTCTCCTTTCCACCTATATCTGATTGGTATGAGTTTTATGATAGATCTATCATTCTTTCACTTGTATACTTGTTTATTAAATTGACAATAGCTATATGTTCGTTTATAAGATATAATTTGAGATTTTATTATAAACGTTCGACTACTATTATATGAATGCAAAAATTTAGTTCATTTATTTTAATCTGTCAGTTATTTGGTCAATATTTCTCAATATCCTTTTTTTTTTCAATTTAACCTTATGATGTTTTTTCTCCATCAGATCCATGAGGGAAAAACCAAAATTTGGCTTATCGATTACGATTTAGCCTTGATTTAATGGAAGTCATTAATCTTGTATTATATTTCGACGATATGCTTTGTAATGCTCAACCTATATCTCAACCGACCGTAATTTCTTTGATTAAGATGAGTGTAAGAGTCCACCGTAAAAAGGTAATAATTATTATTAGTTACGATTTTAAAACTAATTTCATATGGTTTTTGGAATATCTGTTAACATTTTATTTTATATGCATATTGGATACATATATATTTTATTTCATTAATAAATCAAAATGGATCCATACGATTGGTATATTTCTCAACCAATGGACATATTGTTTCAATCACGTCATCATGAATGTAATCACAAATTTTGATCTTCTAGTAAATATCAAATGATTCAAAAAAATTATCTTATCTTGAACATAATTTAACAAAATCGAAACATATTTATCTTATGATCTTGATCTAGGTAGGTAAATATTTTGTTGATTTAAATAACATTTCATATTTTTCCTTTCATGTTATTGCTTGGGACTGAAGCAATTAGTATCAGGGATGCCAACATCTCTGCCGAATGGTACACCGTCTGGGAATGACCCCCTTCCCAGCGGAAGTTCTGCAGGTCTCCCATTTGGTGTCAACTTCAACATCAACAGCAAGAAGGATGAGATGAATCTTAGAATCATAATCATGATTTATTTATCTTCCATCTTACTCTTGTTAGGCTTGGTTGGAGGAGAATTTGACATCATTTTTAAATTGTGGAAAGTAAGGAGACCATCAAGTGCGTCTGGCCTGCCATTCACCCGGTCTCTAAACAAGAGATCTGGTAAAATTTTAAACTTTATGTGTGTTTATGTTGTAAAATATTTTTCAGATGCTTACATAAAAAATTGAGTTTTTTAAAAACCATTTTATGAGCTTCTGTTGTTGTGTGGGATGTTTAAATTATAACTAATATTGTACATGGCAAAAAATTATAATATCTTGAACTCTTTACTATCTACTTTGTACTATAAATCATATCAGAGTTGAGTTTAAATATAAACAGGTGGTTGGTTATTTTGCAGCCATGTAGTCTACATTGTCTACAAGAATGACAAGCTCAAGATGGAAACTGTGAATTTAATGTAGAAGTTGAGATGCTATGCACATTGCATCATCGTAATCTTGTGAACCTAATCAGTATATGCACAGAAAGGACCCAACGATGCTTGGTGTAGAGCTTGTTCGCAATGGCAATGTTGAGTCTCATTTGCATGGCAAATGGTGACATGGGTATAGGTGTTGTTTTTTTCTAGTGCCCAAGAGTTATATGTTTTTTAAGTGGGGTTTCTAAGAACAACTCATATACTTCACTTGAACTTATATATAGCAGTTGTTGTTGCTCAAACCCAATTATTTCTCTTATAGGCGTCATATTCATTGGCTACTTGATAAGCATATTTTTCTTATCATTAGATCATCAACTTAGCATCACCAGTCATCAGTCATTGTGAAATGTTTGACAATAATATTAATAGTTATTTAAAAGTCAGTTTAAATATATTGCAAGTTAGTAGATATGTTTAAGTTTTCCTATGTTGTGTGGAGTAATGTATTCTAGCATCGTGAAATACTTTTAAAAATTAAATTATGTAGAATTAAAATGATTTAACCAATTTAACTATTTAAAACAAAATTTCTTTTTAAAAACTTTGTAAGTGAGGCATACAATGATGGAGAATATATCAATATAATGTAAACGTGTTGTCATGTTTTCCATTTAAAATGAATTCACCTTAATACATGCTAACATTTTCTATTACAGCTACTATATTTTACTAGATCTTTATTTAATATTTAAGGCGTGAATATTGAAATTTTGTTTCGCTTGGTGTCATTACTATGTATCAGAATCATGGTAGGGTAAGACTTTGTCTTCAAATAATTAACATAACTCTTTATGGATGATTATTCTAGTTTATAATTTAAAATAATTAACATTTGTAACTGATTAAAAGTTTCTTGAAAGAGTTGATCTTACTGGAAAAATATTTCAATGAAATACAAAAAATAAAGTTATCATTTGGATACGATTATACTTTGACATTTTTATTTCAATTTTCCTATTTGTGCTTTGATTTAAAAATATCACAGCCTTTCGCTCCTGCTACAACCCCCACAGGAAGCACAACACAATCGACTGCATTCCAAGGTGCTGCCTTCGACTACCCTACCAAACATCATTGCTAGATTTTATGCAATAAGATATCTTTAGCAGTATTTATAAACAATAACCATTTAAATCTATTGGCCACACCTTCAACAAGCATTGTGACATTTATTTGACCACCAACGACCTTTATCAGTCATCATCTGCTACGTCATAGTATGAATGGCAATAATATTTATGGTTCTTATATATCATGAGAACAAGGAAAATAAAGAGTGTGTGCTCGACGTTGCTGTTTAAAGTCATGTAGAAGGCATTTTGCATTTGTGTGCTATTTATGATTGTTGATTGTTTAAAGACCTATCTTGGAGTAGGCATTTTGCTGGTGTGTTTATATATGTGCCTTAAGACCTCAGAGAAGGCATCTCATCCCCATTCTCCATGATAAGTCCTCAAAGAAGGCAATGCGAGAGGGCACGCAATCGACCCCGCCATTTTCTAGTCTGTGTCATCCTTAGCTCGCGTCGCACACTGATGCTTTGGAGTTTGCAGATCATGTTATCAAGTCATCAATTGGATAAGGGTTCTGCAGTCAAACCACAACGTTTTTGTCAGGAGTTCGTGTTGACTAATGTTGACACTCTGTGATTTGTTCATATCGTTTGCTATCGCTTACCTTGATCATTTATATTTTTGTTAGGTGTTTAGTCGCTTTGGGCATTCACCTCCCCGACTCTATACTTATTGCCTCAGTAATTTGATACCTTGGTTAAGAGTAGAACTCAAGACCCCGTATTTCCTTGGTGATTCGATACCTATGGTAAGGAACATCCCTACTTTATACCTACCTCGATCATTTATATTTTGGTTAGGAGTTTTGACTTAAGTTAGTGTGCACTACTCATGACATGTGTGAGCTCTCTCATAGAGCTTGTTTATTGTTTACTCAGTTATGTAGACATTAGGCTCCCTTAGGATTCTCTCGGCTCTTAGTTTAGTGCTCGAGATAGAAATTAGGATAGTAATCCATGCATGCTGACATAGGCAAACATTTCCCTTTTAGCATTTTTCTTCTCTTGTACATATGCTTTAAAACTAAAACTCCTTTTTCTTTCAAACTCATTAAACACTTAATAATTGATGGTGTGAATCTTGTGTTACGAGCCTTAAGCATGTGTTGAGTTTCTTTGATGTGAGGCATCTGACTCGTTAATCCAAGGCCTCTCATGTAGAGCTGTCAAAATGGGCTACCCGACCCATTTAGGGCCGACCGGCCTAGGCTTTTTAGGGCTGGGCCAAAAAAGCCCTATTGTAATATGTGCCTCAAAATTACTACCTGAGTCCGGCCTTAGATGGGCTTCAGGCTACCCGGCCCTAAATGGGCTTTTTTTAATAAACAAATTAAAGTAAAAAATCCATAATATTGACTATAAATAAAATAAAAAATTATATTATTCTAAATATAAAATATTTTTAAATGCTATATTATCTTTTATAAATAATATAATGTGTTTTTAAATACAATATATGTCTAAATTATAGAAAATAATACTCAAAATATTTAACATTAGAGAAATTAATAGAATACGAGGAAAAAATGTTGATTAAATTATTGTATAGTATTTAAAAGAGAAAAATTGAATAGAATAGAGACAAAATCTAGTGAAATGAGAAAAATTAATGTGTTATTTTGGAGTAAATAATATAAGAATTAATATAATTTTTTTAAATTTTATAGCAATGCAGGCCTAATGGGCTACCCACGGCCCATATGGGCTAGCCCTAATGGGTAGCGGGCTTTTTAGGGCTGGGCTAAAAAGGCCCTTAAAAATATGGGCTCTAATTTGAAGGCCCGAGCCCTATGATTTTTCGGGCCGACCCATATGGGCTAGCCCATTTTGACACTCATGTCATAGTCTTTAGCACGATTCAAATCTCAAATCCTTCTTTAAGGTAAAATCAACTCAACCAATTCAAGCTCTTTTTCTCATTCAGACCTTTCATTGAAACTTTTCAAACGAATATGTTAATTTCGTTCTGTGCAATACGACGCGTAATTCCCCAAAGGTCGGGTCACACCATGTCTACTTGCTAGAGTTATGAATGTAACATTATCTAGCCTTCTTTGGCATTTTTCTCTTGAAAAATCACCCTTTAACGGTGAGGACGTGTTAATTCCTTTATGTGCCAACGCGTAAGCCCCCAAAGGTCGGGTTACGGCAGAAAGCGAAATTAATATCGTTCATTAAAAAATACAAAACAAACACAAATATGTGAGCTGAACTACGGTGCTCTGATTCCTCAAAAAGGATGCGTAGGCATTAGATTGTGGGGCCTAAGCAAGCACACTTTTGTATATATTTCCTTATTTTTCCCTGTGTTTTCTTTTGCATTCATGCATTCCCTTTCATCTTTTAGCATTAAGCTTTAGACATAGACTTTAAAAATAGTTTGGATAGATAATAGAAGTGGACCCATAGAGTACTACGTACGTGTGAGATGCTAACACCTTTCCCTCATGTAATTGACTCTCTTACTCGATCTCTTAGTCATAAGACCATGATTTCTCCCTTTCAGGTTTACTCGATATTTACCTTTCCCTCCGCGAGATAAAAAATGTTCGATGACAACTTCGTTGTTGACCCAATGATTTTCCTAGTTGCTTCAACTATGTACTTTGTTTGTAATCCTTCCATTATCAATGAAATAAGATTCTTCAGTTATTTCAACTATGTTGATTATGAAGTTTGCAATTTGTTTATAACTTCTTAAAGTTCCTTGAAACTTGGATAAAAACTTTTAAAACAAACATTGTGTAACAGCTTAGGAATGGATTGAACATGTACTTGAACCCCAGGGGTACAGTGTTCGATTCTCACGGAAGGCAAAACCTCTACTAGTGAGGGGGTAGAGAAGATCGTGAGGTAGCAGTTCCGAAATTATCTTGTGAGGGGTACGGGCTATTACACATTGCATTATCATGCATCATTCCAAACTTTGGTCTTACTTTCAAGAGTTTTCCAGAGTATTATCTCCTTTATCTTGGTCCCAATAGTACAACACTCGTGCTAAGAACAAGATGGAAAACATTAATCAATAGATCAGTGGACTCCACAAAGAGGTACCTACTTTAAAAGCTAGTATGGAGCATCTGACTACTTTGGTTAAAGCTTTGGTTACCGCTCAAGTCACTCCTCGTATGAAGGAAGAAAAAATGACAAAGGTCTTCCTAGAAACTATGAACATATTCTTTCATGATATGAGGGTAGTCAGTGCACCTAATGATATCCCTAAAAATATGGATATAAGAGTGCTTCTGGAAAAGGGTGCCAGAGATGAACGTTTACCTAAGGATGGTGGTTTTGTCAGTGGTGTCAAAAATTATAATAATGATTTCCTGAAGAGAAAGGAGCAGGTTTCCAATGATATTCCACCAGAGAGACAAAGGAAGAGAGCTAGAGGAAGAAATAATCACTATCAGTACCAACATGTGGTACTAGTGATCCCTATGGTTAATCCAGTTATTGCAACTCCTTCAGTTCTTTTTATCAACCTCCTTAGAGGACATGCCAGCAATCATATCAGCATAATAATTAAGGACAATCTCCAAAAAAGAGCACATTTGATCCCATTCGAATTAGTTACATTAAGTTGTTTCCAGCTTTGATGCAAAAGGTTTGATTCAGACTCAATCTCCACCAGTTGTTCTTGAGGAGCTTCCATGGTTGTGTAATGTTGATGCTCGTTATGCTTTTCATCAAGGGACACCTAGCCATGATATTGAACATTATCATCCATTGATGATTGAAGTATAGAAACTAACCAGGGGTGGAGTTCTGTCTTTTCAAGATGGAGACCCTATTTTTAAAGGCGGTCTTTCACCAAAGCATAAACATGATTGATATAGGCCGTGAAGATTAAAGATAGTTATTTCACCACAAGTCTAGATAAAGGGGCTTCTTAGTTTATTCACTCTTAACTATATTTCACTTGTAATATTTATTGTTTATACATGCACCATTTGCATGTCAGAACTTGTCTGCATTTGAATGATAATGATACTACAATGAGTATGTTTGTCTTGAAGAAATCCATTATTCACTTGTATTTGTTTTAATTTTAATTTTTTTCTGTAATATGATACCAAATAATGCCAAACTCTTGCTTAGGCAAAGCTTGGAGGGAGGATGATGAAGTGGAAAAAAAATCTGGTTGCATGTTTTTTAATAAAGTCTTGCTAATGATGTACATGTATTATTTAAAATCCCCAAAAACCATAGATATAAGGAAGATAATACATTGTTATTCCTTTTGAGCCTTGAAGTATAAGTTTATTTTCTATGCGAATAAACCCTCACATTTAACCTAGGGCAGGGTAATTTTCAATTAATTTGACTGAGTGTTCAAATTTCAAAAGGAATGTACTTTTAAAGATCAACCATAATGGTTATCCTTCACATATCATGAGGCCAGAAGATGTGAAACCACAATTATTATCCTTCGTCCACCAATAAATGAGGCAGTCACAATCCTCTCAACAAGTCCAGACAAGTCAATGTCACACAATTTGTTCAAATCAAAATTCAAAAAAAGAAGAAGAAGAAGAAGAAGCTTTAAGATCAAGGAATCCATCAATATTAAAACTTAAGAAGAATTACATATAACTCCATGGTCGGGAGCAAAACATGAGTACTAAGACAACTAAATATAACCCTTGCAAAATATAAAATTAGTTATGCTTACTCATCTTATCTTTATAACCAATCCCTAGAAGAAAGAAGTTGATCAACATATATGATGATTCCTCAAGCAACATTTCTTCCCTCATTATTCCTCTCCTATTATAATTTGTGGTGAGAACCTATTTTCCCTAAGAAATACCTCAAATCTACTTTTATATCTTTTCAAATGAACTAACTTGCACCCCCTATTTATAGGGTTTGAAATGGTAGCTTCACTAAGTGCACCACTCAGGCTTCCAAGGGTGAGAATATGGGTTATGAACGATCTAGAGGAGGGGTAGAATATACCTCCAAAATTAAAACCAAATTAAAATTTGTTTGAAAATATTTCTATTAGAGTTTCTAAAAGTCAAAAAAAATTGTGTGGCACAAGCAGATTTTGTGTTAAAGAGATTATGCTTGTATTGGGAGATTCGGAAATTTCCTTAATTAGTTCACAATATATCAAATTACACTACTAAATTTCACCAAAGTACAAACTAATTGAATTGTAGAATTATTCAATTAAACAAGATGTGTTGTCAAAAGATTTTCAATTGCGAACAAGATTATATTATCACGGTCTTCAAACTTAATCTACACTAACACAAGGTTGGAATAACGATTCTAAAAAACCTACAACTTATTAAACAAATCACTACTAACAAATAAACCCATCATCATACAATTCTACAAAACAATAGAAACTACCAAATTATGCGATTAAATATGAAATTTAAATGTGAGAGAGAGAGAGAAAG
This sequence comes from Vicia sativa, assembly GCA_021764765.1. Classification (NCBI taxonomy): domain Eukaryota; kingdom Viridiplantae; phylum Streptophyta; class Magnoliopsida; order Fabales; family Fabaceae; genus Vicia; species Vicia sativa. Next base: position 211,832,842 of record CM038792.1, on the reverse strand, counting down.
AGGAAGAGAAATGTGCACTAGAACTTATAATGCCTCAGCACGTATATATTTTCTTTGTCCTTAATCCACTCTCTAATGGTTTTCTATTGAAACTTTGTTGGTCTTTCACTATGATTTGCAAAAATATTACAAGTGTTAGTACAATCACTAGTCCATAAATAAATGTTGAAAATAAAATTGATTCTATTCTAGATCTTAACTTGTACACAACTCCATGAACTGAACTTTATGTGAAATCCTTATTCAAGATTTTTTCTTATATCTTCCAGTCCTAACAACATGCTCCTAAGTCTCTACATGCGACAATTTCCACATAATTCTGGTGGTATCTTGAGCATTTGTCTTTCCAAAGATCAAAAGAACTCCTAACATGTCTTTAGAATTTCGCACAGTACTACCAAGGTCAACCTATAGATAAGAGCCTTATTCTTTTCTACTAAAAGTGTTACAACCAATCTCAACACGACACATTCTTCCAAGCCTCTAAAATCTTAAACAAATTTTCAAAGAAACATTAAATCCAAAATGAAACTCCTAAATCAATCATGAATCTTTCAAGATAAGATTATGATCCATGCAAAAATGAAAAAAGAATGAGATAGAAGATGAAAGATACTGATAGAAATTTGTTGAAGAAAGATTCAAAAATATTTTGAAAATGTAAGAACAAGTGGTTCATAAGTTTTCAAATCATCAATGAAATAATATGTTTTCTAACATTATGAAATATTTAGAGATGAAAATGATTTATATGTGCTAGAGATGAAGCACAAAAATTAGTGAAAATTTTGTGTTTTATTCGAGTCAAGTGAATTTAATGATTTGATTCAAGTTACAAAAGTAATGAGGAACAAGATTTACACTTAAAGATAGACACATTTTTTGTGATTCGAGGGTAATGCATGATTATACTCATATTTCTTAGTTATGATTTGACTCAAACTTGGTAGAGGCTGGAGAAAGGTATGTGATTTCACTCATGGATAACCTATGATTTGAATCACATTGTGTATAATTTGAATCAATTGTAATTAATGGTTCAACTCATAAGCTTACACAAAACACGGATTCTTCCTTGCCATGTTTGAATCGACTCAATGGATTGAGTGATTCAAATCACTCATTCAAAGTTATTTTGCGATTCTACTTTTGGAATAATTGTTATCAATTTCAAATTTGGTTCTTGATCCACAAAAATCAACTAATTGATTGAAAGCTAAATGTTCATACTCAAATGCAAACACTTTGAATTTTGCATGCTAAAAAACAGATTCAAAACTCGATCCTTAAAGATGCACAATTGAAGATGAGGCTCAAATATGAAACTAAATTAAAAGTAAAGTTTAAGATACAAGCAACAAAACCACATAGATGTCTCCTCCTTAATGTATCAGGGACATTCTACGTTCCAAATCACCTTAGCTCCCTAAGCAATCCGCTTATTTTCACTTAGTGTACAAAAAATCTTTCACTTTGAAGTAATTTAGCCAGGGTGTCAAGAGCCGCTAAGCACACATATGCTCTTATCTTAGTGTGGTTAGTTTCTTAACCTTGAAGTTACTTGGCCATGAAGTATTCTTTTTCGTCTTTTCTCGCTAAGTGTGCTTATGTTCTTGGCTTAGCGAGCCTTGCTTATTAAGAAAGGGATTTGGCATGGTATTTGGGTTTCTTTGGTTATTTCTTAGTCATTTGTACTTGTTTTTAGTCAATGTCTAGTTATAATATCCATAGAAACGTCTTACCACTTTACATTGATAAAACATTATTTTTCTCATTTATTACTGTTAAAATAAGATAATGAGTTCTTACGTATTTATCATATTTTTAGCACTTATTAGTCCCACACTATCTTGGAGAATTCATAAATGAAAACATAATAGAAAACCTTGGAACTTAAAGCATTTATCAAAAGATATTTGACTTTGACACCATGGTTTACTTTTTTACTATCATCTTCAATCCAAGCAAGATCAGATTTAATTACTTCATTAAAAGGATAAGGTAGGGATAAATGGACTATTATTTATCATATCTTACATTTCAATCATTATCTTTGATAAAATTTTAAATCTCGTTTTTCATAAGTTAAACATATCACCAATAAATGGAGGATATGTATTCTTGAAAAGACTCTTGTTAAAAAACATAGGTGTTTGTAGTCATCATCTTCTTTCTCTAGAGACGATTAGTTTTTAAATAGAAGTTAGGCTCACACTCAGTTTTCATAATGAAAATTTATTTTTAAAACAAAACAATTTACGAAAGCTAAGTAAAAGTATAAAAAATAATAAAATAGAAAAGTAGAGAGTTAATGGATGAGTTAAATGCATTAGAGAATTATAGAGGTTTGGTATTAATGAAGTGGCTTACTCCTCTCTTCATGAATTCCTTCTTGAGAGTTTGTGATATGATGTGAGTTTTTTACAGGCTTTGCCAACGAACCTCCTTTTAAAAGGAATGCATTTTTTCAATGGCAAAAGAGAACTTTTAACTTAGTTTTAGCATGATTTATTGAAAGTGATTCTGCCCCAGGAGATACTAAGTCCCTCATGGGAGAGTCTTGGTCAATTTAGCATAGCCCGGGAGGGCAACAAGGATCCTCTAACGAAGGTCCATGTATTTTAGTATTTTTCCATGGAAGAAGGCAATTATCTTCTTGTGGGATCCTAGTAATGTTTATTGCCTTAAGAAGCGGCAAGGGTCTTCTTGTGGGAGTCCAACAAATGTTATCGCCTCGAGGGGCAGCAAGAATCTTCCACTTGAAGTCCAGCAATTATAATTGCCTCAAGGGGCAGAAAGGATCTTCCAATGAAGTCCAATTATGTGTATGGCCTTAAGAGGAAGCAGATATCTTCTTTTGTAAATCCAATAAATGTAATTGCCTTGATAGGCAACAAGGATCTTCCCGTGGAAGTCCAACTATAAAACATTTTAAAGAGGTGGTATCCTTGGTCAAACAAAACACTTGAATAGTTGTTCAAAATTACATGGGCACAATGTTAACTAGAGAGTTACAAATAAATTTAACTATAATGATATCTAATATGAATAGCATTCCAAGTCTTGGGTAAAATTTGTCCTTCAAGCTTCTGTAACATGTACACTCCATGAGGGAGTTTATGGTATATGTGATATGGTATTTCCCATTTAAGTTGCATCTCCCCCTACTATGCAGGTATGACTACTTTCTTTAGTATTAAGTCACTCTCATACATCTCCCTCGGCTTTACCTTGGAGTTTTGTCTCCTCATGGCCCTATGTTTGGAAGCAAACACTCAGATATGGGTGACTTCTCATAGTTTTTTGATCAAATCAATTTTACATTTAAGAACTATCTTGTTTGCTTCTTCATTGAAAAGGGGGATACCACCATTATGGTGTCTCAATCTCGATAGGAAACATTGTGTATTCCTCATAAACCATTGAGAACGGGTTTCCTTTGTAGTTAATTATGGCGTGGAGTGATATGACCATATTATCTCATGGAGTTGCTCTGCACACAAACCTTTAGCATTGTTAAGTTTCTTCTTGAGTCCTTTGATAATTACCACTAACATAAATTTTTTTCTGCACACCCAAGTATTTACAAAAGTTAATGACCACGGTGTTAGAGAATTGGGTCCCATTTTCCGAAACAAGGCACCAGGGAGTCCGTATCATCACATAATCCTCTGCCAATAGAAACATCATACTCTTGGTATCGTGATTTTAGAAAATGCCTAGTTTTCTATCCATTTAGTCTACTAGCTCTTGCTCCTCCCCTGCAGACAAGGAAGTGTCTATCTTCCTAACTTAATGGATGTGAAACCCTATTTGGACTTCCTTCAAGGCTTCCATGGGCGTGATTCATTCCGCTTTCGCACCCATTCTACTGAATCTTACTTTGATGTATTTTGGAAGCTTGCTATAGAAGAATGTAATCGATCAAAAAGCTTAGATCATTATTTGGGATTCATGATTATGACAAAAGTATTCTATTGACTTTATTCAAGACGCGGGACTTTATTTACATACAAATTAAAATGATTAGTACCATACTGCCCAAAATAGTCAATAGTCGTGCTATAGTGGGATAGTGGAGGTCGGCGTTTATGGGAAGAACCATAGCAGTGTAGAACACTATAATAGCCACTACAATGTAACTAGTGGAGCAGAGCGGTTTCTGACCTTGAGTGATTTCTGGTCTGCTATCCTTTTCCCCCTGAAAAACTAAATTGCCCCTTAAATTTTATAACATTTAAGGGTATTTTTGGGTTTTTCAATCAAATCAAAACTTGTTGATGTTAATTAAGAACTTCGATTAAAACTTGTTGGTATTTTAATGTTTCTTTATTAAATTTGTGCTTTTATTTATGAATATTTTATGGGTTGAGTTATTTTTTTATTTTACACTAAATATGTGCTTAGAATTATCATATGTAATTTGTCCAAAAGGGATCAAATAATATCTGGAGTCGATCGCCTCGTGCCACTATCCGGGATTGACTACTCCGATACCACCTTAATAAAGAGGTTGTAGGATGAAGTCTTCCTTATTGCTTTTTTGATAATACATAATTTATATAACAAAAATGTTATTTTGACACTACACCATATACATTGTTCACAAATATGTGAATACATGTATTTTGACTTTTTAATATATTTTTCTCTGAAATTATTTTGATTAATGAAATATTAAAACTTGGTTAATACAGTATAAAGTTTGGTTAATATATATTCTGACACAAAATTTAGTATATATACAGTTCAGACTTCGGTTAATATTATGTATAAAATTGATTAATACAATCATAACTTGGTTAATGAATTCTCAAACGTAAAAAAATATTAAATAGTATAATAAAATTGATTAGTAGTGTGTAAAAGTTGGTTAACACATTTTTATTTAGTGTAATATGTATTTTATTGGTTAATAAGTTATTTGTAGAAATATTTTCTTAAAACGCATGCATTCAATATTTTAAAATTTTAAATATGATTCTATTATACATTTAAAAAAAATTAATTATAGTATCTTCTAATTATAGTATCCTTAACATGTTAGCATGACCCTTTGGAAATTAGTAAGTTGTTATGAATGGAGAAGCCTAGCCAATGATGTCTGGATACATAGGACGAGTGCGGGTGCGATCCGGTTGCTTGGAACTTTTTATATTTAGGATCCGGTGCAGCCTAGATACATTGACAAAATTTATAGAAAAATATGTAGAATACTACTTTAAAAAAAGAGGCATTGATCATTCTTCATTGATGTATAACTATAATGGTCACAATTTTCATAATATATTTTAATCTCTGTTTGGATGTCACAAAATCATTATTAAAAGAACTAAAATAAGTTTTGACTCTATGCAATTGTAAACAATTTATAAGTCTTCATTAATAATTTGTTTGTCTAATGAAGTCTTTTAAGTTTGGCCCATTTAGAGACATATCTGCCAATTCAAGAAGTTCACTGATATATTGTATGTGTTTTCTCTGGTTTGTATCACATCATCCATTCGAATATTATTATGATGGTCATTATTGTATATGAATGTTATCCCTAACGATTATTATATCAAAATACAAGTCTCTGCCAACAAATATATGTGCTAACAAGTTTGAACTTGTGGTCTTAGGCTACTGCCTTATACAAATTAGTTGCAGAACGAGGTCCATGGAGCTCATTGTCCAGATGGGCACTGGAAGCATACTTAAAAGGTGGTGTTGGCAAGGCTGGCATATATGTTGTATTAAAGAATGGCTGAGATGGGCTATGAGGTGGCAGAAAGTAATGCTGCTTGGATTCTTGATAAATATGGAGAACGGAGCATGTGCATGGGTGAATCGGGACTTTGCACTGATGCAGAAAGGCATCAGCGGGCGCATTCTTTGTGGTGGTAAGCTTCTGAGCAGGGTAACGAACATGCTGCTTTACTAATTGGAGATGCATATTACTATGGCAGGGTATGTGATTTTGAAATGAATCAAGCATGTGTGTGCTTTGAACATTCAATTTAAGCCATGGTGCACTCTATCTGAGGCTTACATGCATGCCAAATCACAATCTAATGCACATGTCATGTTTAATCTTGGGCCAAGTGCTGGCCCAGTCCAAAACAACAATGATCCAAGAAATACAGAAAAGTGATTTACACAATTTATTTACATTGAAAATATATACACCTTCTTCAATCTTGAATACATGCATGAACATTTATTGGTGAGTTTTTGGTTTACCTGCTGCAATTCTGCATAGTAACAACAAACAACTACCTAGTTACCTGTGGTAGTTTATATTCATTTAGGTCATAGGTTGTAATATGGTATGCTGTCTCAATTACCCAGTTACCTATCTAATCAAACAGTTTACACTTCCTTAACATAACTTGTAGTTTTGGTATGTGAATGTCGCAACATTTTCCCTAATGTGATCACTTAACCCTAGCATTAAAAACTAAAGTATTTAAGTTAAGATGCTTTCCCTGTTGTGCAAGTTTTTCTATGTGGGTTTATTTGAAGAAATTTACAGAAAAATAGTACACCATAAACTATCTTGCTTTTGCTTGAACTTTGTGATAAGGGTAATGAAGATTACTTGCTCTTGATTAGTATTTAACTAATTTTACTTAGTTTTAGTTTTAAATTTCATCTTTTGGATCTTCGCAAGGCCATTACAGTGGCACTAGGACTGTTCAAAATAAATGTCAATCCAAGACGGACTGATGAACATATTTTAAGACGAAGGACCAAACTGGCCATTTCATTAATCTCTAGTTCAAATTTATATCGTAAACATTACCTAAAGTACATATGAAATAAAATATACATTAAGACAATTACTATAATCCAAGAAATACTGAACAGTTTACTAATGATTAATTTACATTCAAAATGTATAGCCTTGACAAAAAGCATTAGAGAGTTTGTGCATCCTATCTCTCCTGGTCATAAATGCATGTTCTATTTTACATCCCGAGATGCCGATGCCGACATATGGACAAAAAAGGTCCTACATCATTTCATCATATCTCATTTTCACTATTTTAGATTATCTACTATTTTGGTGTCAAATATTCTAAAGTTTCTACTTCCCCATACATCAGTTTTTAATACATAGTATGATTTAATACAAACACTCACCCATGGTGGATTTCTTGGCCTATCATTTATCACAACACTGTCATCACATTCAGTTACTCCAAGCAATCTGTTCAACTTCCTTTTTACATTTGCAGTGCCGGGATAACCATCAAAAAGAGTCTCCTGTCATGCATATAACATCAGAAAAAGGATCAACCACATAGACTAATTAACGGATAAATAAGAAATCTAGAGAAAAATATTGATGCCAAATATCCAAAATGTGATGAAGTTAAAATTTATTCAGACCCCGTCTTCATCAACTACATAAGCATGGATTCTAGCTGTTGGATCCTCTAGGGTCAGTCTCATCCTATACTTCCCAGCAGGCGCGAAGAACTTTTCAGCTTGGTACGGTGTTGCTGCTACCACTCGAACAACACACTTAAACTTAGCTGTCACCTTCAATAAATGAAATAAATTACTAAGCAAGAAAGCAATAATGTTTTGCGAAGGCACATAATATTGATCATTGCAGAGTTGGAAATTAAAAGTGAAGAAAATGTACCTCTGAATGAGTGAGTACATCCATTAAAGTAAGATGCCGCACACGATCGTGATCAACCTCTGTAAGGGGTATCCCATGAGGAAAGCAAAAATTTGAGCCATTATATAAGAGCCAAGTAAAAGTGTAAGGAACAAATTATTACTTGTAACACATAAGGACTCGGGTAAGCTGTCAATGGACTGAGGCATGCTGCCAATAGGCATGCTTCCGGATTTCATCAATATGCGGTCATCATACAGCCTGGCTCAACATAAACATAATGAAAATTTAATGGTTAACTGACGCAATCTATCCAAACCATATATTATGACTCCACTATTTTGGTAACCACCTTTGGCGTTCTATAATGAGAGGGTCTTCCTCTGGAATATGTCGAAGCTTTGAATGTGAGGTAAAAACACCATACCACAGTCCGGCATACACTTTGACATGTATGTTGATAAACTGGGCCCATTTACCAGTTTTAAGAACATTGAGATGATTTTTCTCTATGGGTAGTTCAAAAGCAATCCTCAAGATGGAGCCAACAGTAGGCAGAGTACATAGTGCATCTCTTGGCAAAGGTAGAGATTCCATTTGTAATGGAAGTGGATGACAAATTTCATCTTCCAGCCTGCATTTCATCAGCAAGCATATCAAATTCCTATGGAGGATGCTATTTAATCCAAGCCCTGTACTTTCAATACAATTTTATCCAAACCATGTCCTACATGCATTCAAGGGGAGGGGAGTTAAACTGACAATGTAAAAGTAACTTTACATCAACTCACATTGAAACTATGGCATTTGGCGGGGTATCTGTACCGTCCCAAACATAGACAAACCAATTATCTTTCAAAGCCTCCCAGCAATGAAGTATCTTAAGGTGCAACAAAAGGCATGAAGGATCAGAAACTTGGAAAGGTAACAACTAAAAGTAAGAAATTACAGTTTACATATTTCACTTGAACTGAACTACCTTGCCGGCCAAATTAAAGTGACCTCCTTCTTTGATTTCTCTAAGCATAGGAAAATCACTTGAATCTACACAACACAACATTTGAAAACCTTGAATATACATAAAAAAAATATGATGAAGCCGCCAATAAATAAATAAAAATACAAACCACCTAAGCCAAAACTCCTCAAACATGTACCGATTTCTTTAGAGGTAAGCTAATTCATGGTTGAGCCAAACAAGTTCAAACATTTAAGGAGACAATGAAATCCAAGCTAGTTTTTAGCAAACACGAACTAACTCCATCCAAAAGCAACCAAGGATTCTGATAGAACTAGGTAATAATGATAGTTTATGTTAAGGGGGAACTAAGTAAACCGTAACCTCAAATTCACCTTCTACAGTGTATCCATTTCTGGTTGCTTTGACAAGAGAATTAATAATTACACATATTTTGGAAATCAGAAATTATAGAAAATGAATTCGTGTTACATTAAAAGCAGCTAAAATCCTACAATACCTGCAGGAATCTGAAAATTGAGAAACCATTTTCTTAGCATGTTTATGCGCATTTTGTCCTCGTCTCTGAGGGAAACTTTAGAATAAACTTGATAAGGGACAAAATCATCATCATCACCATTTCCTCTAAATAAGGCAAAAGAGGAAGAGTTTTTGCAGAAAACAGCATTTACTTCCTTAATATGCATCCTTAACTGCAAAAGACATGAAAAGGGTTTTGAAAGAGGAAAAGCCTGTGTACAATCAAATGAGCATAAAGAGTTATACCGTAACATTAGAAAGGTGAATTATATCTCCAGCAGCAGTAGCATGGGGAAGGGTTTCAGCATTTTGAGTAAAAATATTAACAGTCATACCAGTTTGGTGATGTGTTTCATCAATCAATCTTAGGGTACAACACTGATCTGCAGACATTATTCAAGCAGCATACATCAACCCTAAACCCAACAACAATGGCAGTGAAAATTGAAAAATAAAGAAAATTACCAGTGCCTCTAGTTGTTTTGGGGAGACCAGACTCAAGAACAATGGCTATGATGTTAACTCTCTGATTTATACAAGAATGAGCATCTCGTAATCGGAGTAACTTGTAATCATTTACTGACATTGTGTCTCTCTCCATCCCGCCTCCTTTGGGTTAGGGTTTCGCACACCAAGCCTCTTTGAATTTCAACTTCTATTCCTCCACCTATTAACTTTGCTTTTTGCGACCAATGTGTCACTTACTTAATTTATAACTAGTACTTCGTCCAATTTGCACTTTTTAGTTCAACGTATCAACTTTTTAAGTGATTTTCTTCACCCACCTAAGAATAGGGGTGGAAATAGGATATCTTATATTAGGTTTTATAAGACTTGAGTCTGGTCTACGATAAATTTATAAATTCAAGTTTGGACTATGGTATGCGATAAGCTCATTTTTTTTGTCCGATCTGACCTTTTTTAAAACTTGGTATGTCTGAAAGCCTATTTAAAAATCTTTTTTTCATTAAAGTTTTTAATAAATTCATATTTCTTTCATTTCAAAATGACTGTCGTTTTCACTTTACAATATAGTAATAATTATTAATTTTCCAATTGTGACCTTTAATTTTTACTCTCTAGACTACTTTCAATACATTAATATGATTAATTTTATAAATGTGTAATGTCTTATGACAACATCATTTCATTTCTTAATTTGTGTGTAAAAACCTTATACGACTGTCATTTTGAAACAGAGGGAGTATTACTTAAGAAGCATTATAGGTCGGCCTATATATGCATATATAGGTCGGCCTATTGAGCATTTTTCTAATATATATGCATGTATATGTCACTCTATTTAACCTTTTTCTAATATATAGTATATAAAGACCAAACTATTTACATTATTTTTAATATATATAAGAATATAGGTCGGCCTATAAGGCTTCATAGGTTTTTTTAATAGCCTAAATCTAGCCTATTTAATTAAATAGGCTTTTAAAAAAACCTAAGTCTGGTATTTTTAAGAAATAAGTCTGACCTAGTCAGGCCTCATATAGGCTAGGAATTTTCTCTCACACCATTGAAAAATTAAAAATACCCTTCGTAAATGCACTTACGAATTCACCTTTCAGGGTGTTTCCTAAGTGCACTTACGAATTCGCTCAATATCCCAAATTTATTATAATTTTATTTTGAAAAGTATTTATTTATAATATAATAATAGTAATATATATAAGAAAATAAAATATTGTGTTTTATTTCATGTGATTTTCATTAAATATATAAACGATTTCACGTACTAAAAAAATAGAAAAATATATGCATTAAAAGTCTAACTTATATTTGGCCTATAATAATAAAATCTATTAATACAATCGATATCAATGTTAAATTTGGCGCTTTGACAATATAAAATAATTTTACATTGTCCACCATCATAATCATGTCTTTAATTATGGTTCACTTTTATTTTAAATATTTTTTAATAACATGGCATGTTATTAAATTTCTTGTAAAAAATGATGAATAATTTATAAACTATAAAGATCTTCTATATTAAATAGAGATATATTGCATAAGAATAAAAATCAAAATAAACCAAATAAGGTGAATTCGTAAGTACACTTACGAAGTAAACCAAATAAGATGAATTCGTAAGTGCACTTACGAATTTTGGGTCTCAACATGTGAATTTTTCGCAAGTACACTTACGAAGTAAACCAAATAAGGTGAATTCGTAAGTGCACTTACGAATTTTGGGTCCCGACAGGTGAATTCGCAAATACACTTACGAAGTAAACCAAATCATTCACGTTTATGGTAAATTCGTAAGTGCACTTACGAATTTTGAGGGTATTTTGGATTTTCCACCAGGGGTGGAGAAGAACCCCACTAGATGGGGAAGAAATTCCCACTTTCTAATGCCTTTTGTACTTCAAATGGAACTGGGTGAAAATTATCTCATCTTTCCAATGCTGCCTGTTGCAGATTAGTCTGGGAAAAAATGACTCAACATTTTTCACAAAATAGCTTCTACGTTTACTCTCTCTCTCTCTCTCATATGTAACTAAAATAGATCTGAAAATCTAAATTCTTAGTATTTCATCTCTTTCTCTCAACCTAAACTTTATGCATTTCATCTCTTCCTCTCTTACCCTAATAAGATTTCTGTCAGAATCGTGAGTTTGCATCTGAAATGATGGATCTTAAGTGTAAACCGGTGGTGGCGTTATGGTTATATTTGTGTATTCATGGTGACTATACGGTGATGACGGGGAAGTGCAATTAAAGATTGTGGAGCTTTGGTTTGCGGTATTGTGGCGGTTAGACTGAGTAAGACATGGTGGTTTCTGACACGGGTTGATTTTCATCCTCATCTGTCTTCTCTACTTTATTTTGTTTTTCTTCCTTCTTTCTCTATTTGTTTTAGTCGAAATAAAACTTGAATGTTTCCCTTTTATCATTTTGTTCCTTTTGAATAATAATGAATTACACTTGTTCAATGAAAGTCCACAACAATCTTGGTATGGAGTTGGTGCAAGGTTCGTGGAGATGGTAAAGTTTGAGAAATGGCATTATGGACAACAAAGAGGGAACTTTATGCTATTAGAACAACAATTTTTTGAGATCTGAATGTAAATGAAGGTAAATATTTCTATCTTAAGGAGACACATGCATGAATAGCGTAGTCGATGTTAACTTATTTGATATCAGTTAGATTTATATCTTGAGCCACTAGTCAAATTTTGTTCATTATTATCACTCTGTTTTCATCTAATTTATATTTAAAATCCACTTAGTGCCTATAACTTGATGATCTCGCGAAGGTGGGATAAGGTCTCACACATCATTTCTTTTAAATTGATTTAACTCGTGTTGCATGCCCAAAAGCCAATGCTCGTCAAATATGGATTTTTTTTGTGTTTTAGGTTTAATTTGAGACACAAATGCAAAGTGATATGAGAAATTACTTATGTTATAGTGTGTACTTGCTCCTTTCGTGATGTCTCCGAGAATGTTGTCCATTGGCTTCATAGAGAATTTTTAGATCTGCACCAATTTAATGGCTTCTTCCAACTGAGTTTTCATATACTAATACTACTTAAAATAAAGCACTCTATCTACGCAACTGCATGTTGGTGTTTGGTGGATGTTTGGCATGATAATAACGCAGTATCAATAATTTATTCGCAATTAGAATTCCACATCGATTTGTTTATGGAAAGCATTAGTGTTTATAAAGCGGACACCAATATGGATCATTAAATTGAAAACAAGCTGGATTTTGGTTTAAATAATTTCTTAATTTAAAAAATAAAATAAAAAAAGTTAATTCATCTATAATAAAAAATGACAAAAATAAATAAATAATAATCCACTATCCAGGCACAGAGGTCATAGCGAAGGAATCTTGATATTACGAGGGAGATAAAAAAAATTAAAGCGAAACTCATTTACATATTATAGGAGGTGTTGAATATTTAACCTTAATTTTAACTAGTCAATATTATATTTGTAAGAATGTTTAATTTGCTCATGAATTTATTAAATGCAAATTTTTTTTTGTGATGTATTGTTTGAACTATTGACTCTTATATGCGTCATATTTTATTCGTGAAGTATACTATAAATGTGAAGATTTTTCTATATATCATAATATGGATATATTTGAAAAATGCTTTCAACTAAAAAATTTTAAACTATTATATATAACTATTATATAAATGATTTTGTATTCAAGAGATTATGAAACTTTTATTTTAGTGTGATGAGTATTTAGAAAAAAGATGTTATATAACTTACATTATGTCCATCTCTCCACATGATATATTTTACTTCCTAAATTATTACAATAGATGTCACAAGGTAATAAAGAGGTTAAGATTGAAATCTTTTTCCAATTCATCTTCATGTTAAATACACTTTGAACAATAAAGTCAATATTATGGTGTATCTTAAATAGATCTTTATTGATACTCTAGAAGCATATGTCGTCTATACTCCAACAAAAAATTCAAATTATGTCGAGTCTTCAAATATGTCGATGATTTCCTCTGACTTTTTGATCCCAAGAGATGTCGATTAGTTGGAGAAGGAAGTTGCATGGGAAATTATAGAAGTTAGGGTTTTCCAAATGCTTTATCGTGTAGAAACAACAATTCCAAACACAAAACATGTAGATTTATTAACAAATTTAAAAATAAGGGTTGCATTTGAATCTTTGAACTATAAAAAATACTACCTATGTTCCTTTTTGACAAAATACCCTTTTTCCGTCCCTTAACTTTTACTCGGGGTCCAGTTTGGTCTCTTAATTTTTAAAAAGTGCAAGTAACTCCCTTATATATTAAAATGGTATCACGTTCATCCTTCTGTTTGGGTCTGTTAGTTGTATTATGTTTTTTGCAGCCATGTAGCTTGTTTGAAGGCTGATGTGGATAAGTTACCACTATATGACTTGGATACTGTACAACTAGGGTTCATAACACACGAAATAATGAATGGTGAAGGTTTAAGCTTTGGGTATTATAGTGAAAATGAAAAAGTCAAATTGTACGTGAAATCAAAGCAAGATTGAAGATTGAAAACATGTTTCACACATAAGTATGTTATCTATAACCCTGAATGATTCTGATTATTTTTTGTTATGTTTGAGTATAAGAAATTAGGGTTTCGTTTAGGGTGTAAGAAATTAGGGTTTCGTTTGAGTATAAGTTAATGTGGAGAAATTAGGGTTTTCTTTACGATTCTTATTTAGGTTTTATTCTGATGTAGGTGTAATGGACGAGTATTTGTATCTAACAATCCATCATAGTGGTGAATTCATTGATTGTGACAGTAGTCAATACGAAGGAGAAGATATTTCTGACTTGAAGATAGATGCAGACACGTGGGGATATTTTGAGTTTGTTGGCGTTCTTAAGGAGTTAGGTTATAGAGAGGTTGAGAAAATTTGGTACAGGGATCCTACATTTGGCATGATTGAATTGGTTGATGATAAAGGATCCTTAGAAATAGCTGACCTCTATAGGGTGCCTTTATATATCAATATTTATATTCAACACATAGTATGTGAACCATAATTTGGTGATTTGGCTATAGAGGCAGATGTAGGTAATGATGATGTAGTTGGGTATGAAGTTAATGTGGAGAAATATCATGTTAATATGGAGGAAGGTAATCTCTATGGAACAAGATATGGAAACTGAGGAGGAAGGTAATGTGAATGTGGAGAAAGATAAGGAAGTTGTGGAGGAAGGTAATGTGAGTGTGGAGAAAGATAAGAAAGTTGTGGAGGAAGGTAATGCGAGTGTGGAACCACTTTTGGTCATATGTAAAATGTTTTGGAACCACATTTGGTCATATCTACAATGCCTTTGAACATGTCTATTCTGAACCACTTTTGGAACCAATTATACTGTCAATTAAGAAACACAATGATGCATAACATTCAAAATAAACCATAACATTCAACAAAATGATGCATTGATTTTGTTCAAATAAAACCATAATTGGTACATTATTATGGTACACATAAAAACACCTGGTACAAAACCAGAACAATATCTACATCCTAGAATTATAAAAAAAAAACTTAAAAATACACAGAACCAGTAAAATTGACACAAACATCAAACTACAACATTTTTGCAACTTCTTCATCTTGTTCAATTGCATCTGATTTTGTTTAGTTTCTTTCCTTAATTCTTCAACTAACAACCTAACTTTTACAACATCATTTGTAACTCTAAAAACTTCTTTGCAAGATTTTCCAACCCGACCATCATCATTTGCCCATTCTTATCTTCAGCTTTCTCCATAAACCATTCGAAAAACCCACACCTAGGATGCATAGGTCCCTACATGTCACATATATTAATGTTCAGTTTCTTAAACCTAAAAACCAAAAATTTGTGAACATAAACCGTAACTCAAAATGACGACATCCCCAAAATTGGTTTTCATAACTCTTAGTTGTCTTTGCCCTACAAAGAATGGCTTTGTCTCCATAATGTCAATCCGACTAACATGGCAGACTTGACCTCGCACAAGGTTGGGAGTTAAAACTTTTATGGCTTCCTTGTAACATAGACGACGAACAACTCGATGATTTCATCACCTTAAATTTTTGATAACCCTAGCCCCTAATTCGATTGTAACTTTTTATTTTGGAAGAATATGAAGCTCGTTCTTCTTTTAACGAAGAAGATGAAGCACTTTATCCACGTCATATGCCATGCAAGCTCATATAAACGGTTGTTTCCATAAAATAGACAGTGAGGACTTACGTGATACCATTTTAATAGATAAGGGAGTCACTTGCATTTTAAAAAAAATAAGGGATCAAACTTGACCCAAAATAAAAGTTAAGGGACAAAAAATGATATTTTGCCTTCCTTTTTATAATAGACAATTCATTTTTTAGATTCATTAAATAATCAATATATCTAGTCTATAAACATATCAAATACATTGGTTATTCAATGAACCAAAAAAATGACTTGTCTCTTATGAAAAGTAACAGAGATAATAACTTTTTGGGATGTAATTAGTGTTTCCTTTTATTTATTTAAGTAGCCTTAAGGTGGGCATGCTTCTATTTTGTTTTCTTTGAAGATGGATCCTAGCAAAGAATAGTGTTGTCAAACTTGTTGTATGATCGATGTTAGTGAGCTTTCGATGTCCATCATATATTTAAAAAAGTTGATATCAGTGTCTCATATTGAAATGGAAAAGATGATTATTGCTTTATTGCTACAAAAAGAAGTGGAAACAAGTACATGCAATTACTTATAATAAGATACATTTAACATGTATTATTCTCTTTATTTATAGCACTAATAAAATGTTGAAGATAGTATGAATTTTAATTGAAGTTCTATTCAATCCTTTTTAGCTTTAAACATTGGATCTTTATAATCTTTTTAGACTTAGTAAGAGCATAATTACTTGATAAGAGGGCATTCATATTATTGGTTTAAACGAGTGATAACTGTACTAATAACAATAAAATATAAGTGCGACAAATCTTTCATAAGGCCAAAAGGTCTCACAAAAGTCGTAAGAGTTTAAAAATCAATTGAAGGCACATGAAATTTGACAATTTAACTATAAGACTTATGCTTAATATTTATAGCTCCACGAAATGAAACAATTATTTTTCGAAGCATGATCAAAGTGAGATTTCACATGTGGATTATAGAACGAAGATACCAAGAAATAAAGAGAATTTGAGCCAAATATATTGAGTTTTCAAGATTGTCTTTGAGGACGTGCAAGACGGACTATGTAACACCCCTTTTCTAATCCCAAATAATCATGGCATAAATCAGAGTAAAATAAAATGCACACATACAAAGGGTGTCAGATGTTATTTTCCACACAATGGAAAACCAACAATATAGACATAACATGCACCTGGTCATATATCATAACACATATTTGAATTTCATGCTTCAATAAAATATGCATTTCACAGCGGAATAATTAATTCATTAATAAATAATAATGATTGATATCCCATACTACTAATCATATCACAAGTACTAGGTACAGAGGCCATACATCTCATTATCTCATACATATCCAGATAAAAGAGAATAATAACAAATATTTCTCAATTATGTCATAACATGAATCCAAATAAAAATCCTCGTGTTACATGACTAGAGCAGTAACTCACTACCTAGTATAAGGATAACTAGATAAACTACTCAACTAGTCTCGTGTGAAGCACCGCTATCCTCGGAACCTGCATAATACCCACATAGAGACAACATCACAACAGAAGGGTGAGAATTCACATCATTATCAAAATGTATATAAATTGGAAGTAATATAGAAACAACATCTATAACAAATTCTCCACACTTCAAGTGATATTCCATAAAACAAGGTTTCACATTCCAATTAGCAATAAATGTCATTATACACACATTCCAAGTATAACATATTCACATTTATCACTTATGACACAAAAGTCACTAACACAATCAATCAAATAATTCACATATTCAATTTTCACATTTATCAACATAAATATACACTCTTTAATGACACATAAGACGTTAATGCAATTTGACTCATGCATGTGGTACCATCGTGAACATCAAGCTCACCTCGCTTTCGATTCAATAACTTAGAGCCAAAGTCACGCTTCCGATTCGAACAAGACCAAAGCCACCAATATGAACATATAGTCCACTGCTTCTTTTTCCATATAGGATCAAGCATATTGTGAACCCAAAGTTTCACCGCTACTATTTCCATTCAAGGATCAAGCCATCAATATCGGAGTTCCAACTCCCCATGAATGTGTCATACCCCAATTTTTGCCCCTAAGATTCTCTAATACTTCATGTCATTGCATTGCACAAAGATCACAAATGATCTCTCTCTCTCTCTCTCTCTCCTATCTTTGGGTTTACTCTTGGGGAAACACCAAGTACCTTTGAATGTGTGTGGTAATTGATATTTGGCTAACAATGATATGTGTACACTTTGCTCTATAAATGTTGTAGGTGAATGGTGCACAAGTCTCTTATTCAAGGAGTCAATAGGTTCATGTGTTTATTTACATGTCTTCTCTCCTTAATTCTTAAGATTTTGAAAGTATTGTCTCTCATTGAAGACTTCTCTTGACATCAACTATGGATTCTTATCTCGAGAGTATGCTTCATGCTTGAAGAAGATCATCAATATGGCCATCTATCTTGAAATTAGAGTTTTGGACTTCTGAGGACCATATCGTGATGCTTGTATGAAGTTTGTGGATGATTTCAAAGTCATTTGATTCTTAAAAGGATTTTTGATATGAACATGCTTGGATCCAAGGAGTTTAATTGATGAAAAGATTGTTTTGGAGGTCTATGATTTCCAACTCTCTAGATTGATACTTCATCTATCTTGTATGACTTCAAAGAATCATAACTTGGTCATCCATTGTCTCCTTGAGCTCATTCTTATTTCACGATTAACCTAAGGATGTATAATACAACTTAGTTCAATTGGTAGAAAGAGAAAATGCTTGGAAATTTGCCTAAGAGGTCAAAAGATTACAAGTCATTGATGGATTTCTCAATTCTTGATCAATCAACTTCAAAAGATCATATCTTGATCATCATTTATCACCTTGAGGTAATTATTTTTGCACAACAATCTTGAAGATATGAGCTTTATCTCCATTTAAGTTTCAAGGATAGAAAGTGTTTGGAAGTTGCGTGAAGAGATCAAAAGATTATAGGTCATTTCACAAATTTTCCTCAACTTCACAAGGCCATAACTTTCTCAATTTTTGGTGTTTTTGGATGATTCTCTTTACAAAATGGTCTTTGAAGGGTCTACTTTATGTCATCTTTGAAATGCAAGAGCAAATTTTGAGTGGAAGACCATGTTTGGATGAAAAAGATTATTGTGAAAGACATAATTTTTTCTAAGTGTAGAAAATCAGATGATTTCTCACGATTTCAAGAGGATACACTTTCGGCTCAAGTTTCCAAATACTACCTTTCCAAGTGCATTGCAAAGCTTGTAACCTCATCTTTCTAAGGAGTTTAAGATTGTATAATAAAGGCCCTTGAGTGATGAGAACCATGGCTGCAAAGAGGGTGCCTTGAAACTGAAGTTTTCCTCAAAGTCAAATTTTATTTTACATAATGTGGCTTCTAATGACCAAATTGATGCGCTTTTTTGACTTAAACATGATTAACAAAGTTGTCAAGCTTGATTAGATGGATAAAACGTACGATTTAGATGAGTTTTGACAACTTGCAAGTCACACTTTGCTCATGATGCAAGTGTGCACGATTTCGCTCCAAATTGCATCATACACCCTCCATTCTAATTCCATTTGCCTCTCCTATAAATAAGCAAGCCAGTCCACTCATTTCCTCAAGCTTTGAGAGCCAGGAAATCTCTGCCAAACTCACTCCAAACCTCACATTTCTACAACTTCAAATTTATAATTAGACCCCTTCCAAATTGAAATTAATCACTCATGTTACTTCCTTGAACCTCATTGAAACTAACAGAACAAGAATCGTTCCTTTAAGCTCTCTGAATTGTGGTATCCAAGTCAAGTTTCTGATCTCTGAAAGTGAACTTCGTTCAGGTAGGATTCGTGAGCAAATCACTTCAAAATCAAGTACTATTGCATTCTCCTCATCTCCCTGATCCTTGTGATCTTCACCGTTTGCATTTTCATTGAGAATTAACTCTGAATTTCTGAAAATAAAAGCTCGCTATTATTCTGGTTTTCTTAAATTTTCTCTTCACTCAGTGTAAATAATTTTTTCACGGACATGTGGTTGAGATCGTCTTGAAGAGGCGAATCCAAGGATACCACTTATGTATATTAATTTTACAGTTTGAGGAACACGAGTTTGAGAGGGCTGGAGGTTGAAGATGGCATACGTGTTCGTCTTCAACCAATGATAGCACCCCATGTAATATTTTCAAACTTGATCCGGTAATAACATCCAACCATATACGCGTCTCCGGAGCCCTTGGATCTGATTACTAAAGTGAGTCAGCATCAATCCAACGCATTATATTTTTTATTGTTTTACTTTTTTTATTTGTAATTCGGTGTGAAAACCAAGGAGGTCCATCTCAAGCACAACGCTCCATGTCCATTGAATGTGATTACTAACGTGTTTTGACTGTGATTCAATGTCCTATATTTTTTTCGTCTTTATTTCATTTTCTGATTTTATATTTTAAATGTTTTAAATTTCAAAAAATAATAGAAAATCCATTTTTGACTCAAAAATTATGAAAAAATTCACAAAAATATTTTCAAATATTCTCTTTCTGATTTTTATTTTTTTTCATAATTTTATTTTCAGATTTGGTATTTTTTATAATTTTTCTTTTTTATTTGATGTTTTTAAATGTTTTAAAATACTTTTTGACATTTAAAAATTCTAAAAAAAATTATGGAAGGATTCAATGGTCATTTGACAAATATTGGTGACCTCATTTTATTTTTATTTCTGATTTTTCTATTTTTGGCAATTTTTGGTTTATTTTACCATTTTCTTTTATTTTAAAAAAAATAGTTTCCGACTTTAAAAAATTTTGAAATTTTTTGTCAACACTTGTTGACCTCTGTTTGACTTTAGGTAATTTTCTTGGATTTTTATTTGGATGTATGAATGCTATTTATGTATTTCATCAATAAAATCCAATTAAATAACCTAATTTCAAATTGTATTTTAAATTGCTTTTAACTCCTTTTTTACTCTGCTAGTTTTGAACTTATTTGGAGTCATAGATTTCCTCAAGATCAATGAAATTTGAGTGTTGATAGGTCTCTCGACCAAATCCACCAAGAAAGTTGGTTGAATTTGACGAAGTTAGACCGAATAAATTCGTCTGATGCATTGTAAATTTGTAACTTGTTTCTTCATCTTCATCTTATTTTTTTCTTTTTGTCCCGATTCGGAAAAGTGATCAATTGGTGGCATGAGCTTCAATGTTCAAACATAAGCTCCAAAAGATGACTTGAGATTTGATTTTGGTTCAACACATGTGGCGCATGTCGTGTGGTCGCTATGATTTTTAATCAAGTTTCTAGCAAGTTTCCACTGACCTTGTCCATTTGAAATTCTCAATCATCTTTGATCAAATGATGTGATAATTCCAAACCCGGTGATATACTTGACAAAAAGCAATTGAAACTTGTTGTGTGGTCGCGTTGATTTTAATCAAGCTTCTGGAAAGTCTTCATGCACAAGTTTCAAGAATGTCACATTGCCGAAGACTAATTATTAACAATTCGATGATATACTTGACAAGTTTCAAGATGGTCATCTTGCTAACCTTTATTAATTGCCTTTTATTTTTATGCTCTTTACTTTCTACTTTTACTTTTATGCTATTTACTTTTATACACTTTAATTTTAGCATTTACATTTCGTGTCATTTTTTCTTCTTTGCTCATTTGAGCATTTTATTTTCTTGTTATTTTGAATTTGCTCACTTGAGCTTTATTTTCCGTTTTCAAAATACCTAATAATTCAACTTAAATATAAAAAACTTTTAATTAGACTTGATTATTATCCTTATACTCGGAGTTTGACTTTTGGACTTAGGATTATGACCCTTACCTCAGTTTAGAGATTTTTATGCCGTTGGTGTTATTCTGTCTTGCTTGGTTATTATATTTGTATGCAGGTTATTCTGTTATACTCGATTAAGAGTGGATTTCCTCTGAATACTATCGTTACTCTGTTCGTTTCTTTTCTTAAGACATGAATCCATCTGAGGCATTAATTTATCTGAAGCTTGGTTTTTTCTGGTTATTTGTTGCTTATGTAGTAATCCAAAGGATGTGATATGGTATTGACTCTTGATGTCAAGTACTAGTTTTCTCACCCGGTTAGATCTTTCTTTACCCTCATCTTTTACTTTATGCACTTAGGTTAGTCTCTTCATCTCCTCCCATATTCTTTAATTTTCAAAATCTTTCATCATTTTCAAAGGATTCTTATTTTCAAACTCGAACCACTTTCATAAAAAACTTGGACTTAGGTCCATGTATTTTTTCAAACTTCTTTTTCTTAATAAAACTTTCAATTCATTTAATAATACTTTGACTTTTCTTATGTTAAGACTAAAAAACACCTAACCTCATTCAAATTTTTTTTGAGCCCTTTGTGGCTTTTCTAAAAAATATTTTCTTAAAATCAACCAACACACAACTTTAGTCTTTTTTTACCCGAACTACATTGGGTTTTGATTTCAATATTGCACATTGTTGGTATGTAGGCCTGGAACTCATTGGAAGTTCTATCAAACCAAAAAATTATAAAAAAATACTTCTTTTCTCCCCCACCATCCATTTTGTACATATACCTTTTTTAGCACACATATACAAATTTTCAAAAAAGGTTCTTGCGGAGTACCGTAGATGCTTTGGGTGTCTAACACCCTCCCGTTGCATAACTAACACCCGGCCCCAAATCACTGATCTTTTTTTTTAGGATTTAATTCGCTCTTTTTCCTAGTTCTTTGGATAAAATAAAAGTGCGGTGACGACTCTTTTGTTATTTTTGTAGTTAAGTCAATTCAATGGCTTATACTCGCAGTTTTTGCCGCTACAGAATGCATGTGCAATATAACCAACATCATATGCAATTAAGATTATTCACCAACTTTAATTATCAAGCATACCACAATAATCGAACACATTTGAACTATCTACCATTTTGCACAAACATCATGTTTCATCATCAACAAACAATACACATAATATTTACTATCATCACACATCACAAATAACACATAGTATACAAGCCAACACATGTTATTCTCAACAATTCATCAAAAACATAACATACATACACCAATTCAAGTAGTATGTATTCATCGAAATTGCATCCAAAAGCAATCCAAAACTCATCAAAACAATTATTAGAATTCATGTAAATTAATGATAAATCATAAGCAAACAATCTCCTAAGTCATTCATACATAATTAAAGAACTTATTTTTCTGCACACAACAAGACGCACTCAGAGACCCTCTGTGCGCTCAACGACCTTCAAATTCTGCAGAAAAATTCTGCTACGGACATTACAGTTCTAGCCATGAATTCTCTTCCCAAAATTAGTTATAATGCTTATTTATTATCAATTAAACATCATTTAACATGTATACATCATGGGTAACCTAATCATAATCTCAAATCTAGTTTTCTTCATCAAAATCCTAATTTTTCCAATTCAATTTGAGTGAACAAAAACCTATAAATTGATATACCCAATCCTATAACATGTTACTAATCATCACCCAAGAACATACAATCAAATAATAATGAAGATTCTTCCCCTTACCTCTTGAAGATTCTCTTCTTAGGTTTTCTTCTTCTCTTCGCCTCTTCTCCTATTCTCTTCTCTTCTTTTCCTTCTTTTCCACCAAATGACAACACTAACTATGTTTTTCTCTTAACCCTTTACTAACTAGTAAACTCAAATTGGACTTAACACTTAACACCTCCTTATTACTTCTATTCTTATAATTAGGTCCAATACTAAATAATCTCATTTCTACTCATAAAACTCAATTATTCAAATAACACACATATTTAAATAATTCAAATATTCATTCAAATCACTCAATTCAGTTAATTATCACTTAATATAATAAATAATAATAATTAATAAATAACTACTAAAACCGAGATGTTACAAACTACCGCGCGGAGTCTAAGATTTTTTATAGTTAAATCATGATTAAATAGAATTTCACAAAATATTTGTCGCAATTAAATTAGAGATTTTCTTAATCCACCCCATGATTTTCTTAGGCACCACGTGAAATTCCACAAATACCCCTAAAAAATGGAAGTATATTTCCGATTCGCACTCTATGTTATGCAAATCACGTTGAAAGGGTTGAGTGCAAACAATAAGTATACTTTCAGTTTTAGTTTAATTGTCTTACTGCAACTAAAATATCATGGAAGGTAGGTGAATAAAAAATTGACCCTCGAATAGTTAAATTGTGCCCAATTGGTTAATATGTGTCGAAGAAGGATAATGGTATGTTGTTTGCTTGTATTATTTTATAATGTGATGAGATAATTATATATATATATGTTCCCTATAATTTTGGATAACTTTTGTCTGTTTCAAGCCTGTACCAGACTTTCAACCCAGATCCTTTGGTACTAATTTTTTCAGGGAATCCAAATCAAATTGAAAAAGAGCCTGTCGAACTTAACAAGAAGTGCAAGGCAACACTTGATAGAACAAAGCAGGAGGGAAGACTGCAATTATTGATCATAATTTTGCCTGATTTTAAGAGTAAAATATACAGTAAGTTTTTTATTTGTCTAAATCAAATCTTAATGTTTGGTTTTATTTTGTTAAATTAAAATGTTTTGTTTTGCAGATAGAATAAAGTGCGTATATGAGACTGAATTAAGAATATTTTTTCTCAATATTTTATTATTTAGAAGTCTTTTAGTACTAATTTTGGTTTTGCAAGTGGTAATAGGAGTACCACAAACTTTGTGGCGACCCTGCCATCTATCACGAATAACGTAAAAAATATTATGTTTTACTATTGATCTTGATTTGTCGTACAAGCTTCGAGGATAGGTTTGTGAATTCAGATATTCGCTATGATTTTTTTGGACATATCTTATGGTGTATTTTTTTTGTTGGGCCTTATTTTGTTTGAATATAGGTTATAATTACTAGACAAACTTTTGCTTACATGTTTCCACCATGGGTGGAAGGGCCTTATTTTGTTTGAATATTGGTTAGAAACTAGACAACTTTTGGATGCAGATTATGTTGCCACCATGGATGTTCATAAATATTTTCTAATTTTTTTTAGAATATGTCTGTCAGATCTTACTCTCGCTAGTTGGGAGTTTAGATAAATAATATTAAATTATATACAAAAATTAGGCAACCTTAATTTATAAATTGTGTACTAAATTACATTCCTTAATTTAGCTTATTTTTCTGTTAATTTAAAACCAAAAATATACTTCTAATTTAAATCTAAATATTTTAAAATATGATGTGCACCGAAAATATACTTCTAATTTTAGAAGAATATTTTAAGAAATACATAGGGTCTAATTTCCCACTATAGAGTGGATTAAAAAATTCTCTTAAATTATATTATAATTACATAATACATCTATTTACTGTGTCATGATTAAACTACAATTAATAATTTATACAAGATTTTAAATCTTGAGACGACTCTAAAAGTAAAATACAAACACTTCCCACTTATGAGACTAGCCAAATAAGACGAGTAATGTTTAGATTTTATAATTTTGCATATAGTTAATCATTTGATCATCTCTTAGATAGTTTTAAGTCATGATCAAAGAGTAATATTTAGATTTTATAGTTTTGCATATAGTTAATCATTTGATCGTGTCTTAGATAGTTTTAAGTCATGACCAAAAAGTAATATTTAGATTTTATAATTTTGCATTTAGTTAATCATTCATCATTTGATCATCTTAGATAGTTTTAAGTCATGACCAAAATATAAATAGAATATTAGCAATTACTAGCGATTAACTATTGAAAATTTATCATTAAAATATACACAAAACAAATCAAACTTATCATTTGCAACTTATCTTTATCTTTCTACTCTATATTTTACTTTTTATTAGTTTGTTAGCCAAAAAGACAAACTTATTTACCATAGTTAAATAATTCGAAAATCAAAAAACACAATTCTATCGAGAAAAACACAATACTACAAATTAAAATAAAATATAGTAGTAGTATATTGGTAAAATAAAATATAAGTAGAAGATAGAGTAAAAAAATTGTTTGGGAAAACGACAACAAGTCGTGCCGGCAACGATCGGCAATCTGGTTTACCCCAAAACCGGTGTTAACCTTCCACTATCTTCCAAATTTCAAATTTCTCAACATTCAAAAAAACACCATCAATATCCAATTACGACATCGTTTCGCATTTTACAAACAACACAATAAAAAATAAAATATTCAAAAACAAATAAAACAAAAATAAAAAATAAAGAAAGAAACACACTGAAAGGGTCGAAGTGAAGGAAACGCAGAAAGAAGAAGCAGCAGCAGATTATAGCTTTTTCTCAATCGCGCGTTTGAGTAATTTCCACGGCGGAGACAAACGTGCGTTTGAGAAGGAAATGACGATGGACAGAGAGAAAGAGCGAGAAATCGAACTGGAAAGTGCAATGTATACCAATTGTTTGATTTTAGGTTTGGATCCATCGGTTATCGGAATCGGAGCATCCAATTCAACTCCTCGTGTTGGTGCATTTCGTCATTCTAACCCTAAACTAGGAGAACAGCTTCTGTATTTCATTCTCTCTTCTCTTCGAGGACCAATTCAATCTTCCAAAGTAGTTCTTTCACTGATTCTTGTGCATTTTCGTTGTTTTTATCTGATCTGTTAGTTTAACTTGTTTTTTTCGTGTGGATCTTTCAGGATTTCGATAAAGTTTGGCCGATTTTTGATTCCGCTCAATCGCGTGATTTTCGTAAGGTATATAGATTTGTTGTTGTATTTTGTTTGGATTTTTGTTGTTGTTGTTGTTGTTGTTGTGAATTGGAATGGATTTTGGTGGAATGATTTTGAACGGTGTTTGGTAGGTTGTGCAAGGGATTATTAGTGAGCTTGAGTCACAAGGAGCACTTCCTAGAAGCAATTCGAGGGTTTCTTCACTTGCGACTTGTTGTGGACCTAGGTTGGTATTTGGATTTAATTGTTGATTGCAGAAGGTTGAGTTGATTTGTGATTTGTATTTGTATTTTGTGCTTGTGTTGTTTTGTGGTTGATTGTTTTGGGGGAAATAAATTTATTTTAGGCGTTTGCGTGATTTTAGTTTTTGTTTTTTTGGAATGGGTAATGCTAGTAATTACTTGGCAGGTTAGTGTTTATCTCCTTCACTGGGGTTTGAATCTAGGTCCTCCAATTTCTTTAACTCTTAGTTCATAGCTCAAACCAGTTGAACTAACTATCTATCCCCTCAAGATGACTAGATGGCTAATGCAAGATTTGATGTTTCATCCATAACTTCCTTAGTAGTGCCTTGTTACCGCTGTGCCAATTGAAATCGTTTGTCTTTTTTAATTTATTGGTAAGAAGTTGTATGATAGCGGCCTAGTTGGATTTAGTGATGACTGAGAATGGTTGTGCACTTTCTGGGATTGATTTATTAATTAAGGTTGCAGGATTATCCCTCTCTTAGCTCTAGCATAAGATTGTGATTTGGTAAGCTTGTTGGTGTCTTTGCTGGTTGTTGGAACTGTTTTCTGCTTCTTTTTATGCTGTGGCTTGTTGGGGGTGGTGATGCATTGTGCAGCAGGTTGTTTCTTCAGCTGCTGTAGCTTTTTCAGTGGCAGATTTGCCGAGGGGTTTGAGCTTGTAATGTTAGTTTGTTAGGTGCTGGTCTTCAATAGTGTTGTTAGGTGGTGGTCTTCAATAGTGGTGTTTAGAAATATCTCTATATGGCTTCTTAACAGGGTTTTTTATTTTTATTTTTTTAATTATGTGTATCCATGACTTTGGGTGTAACAGTTCAGGCTCGACTTTGTTAGCATATGTTTGGGGTTGATTGTTGTCTTGTAATTATTTTAGGCTAAGGGGGTCATTGAAGGTGTTAGGATTGTATATTTTCGAGATATCCAAAATATGTATGAAGTGGTATCACACTAGTGTGCGGACACAGGGGGAAGAGACAAATGATTTCCCCATTACAATAGATTTGCATCTAGGTAAACCCTAATCTCTTACGTTTTTACCTAAATTTTGAATGTATTCACGGAACACATCCAAAAGCTAGCACCGAGATGCATGTTTTTTGTGGATGATATAGTCATACTTGGAAAGTCAAAGGTGGATTTAAGTGAGAGGTTGGAGACGAGCTTTAGAAATGTATGTCTTTCGCCTAAACAAAAATAAGTTGGAGTATATGGAATGAAAGTTCAGCAAAAGAAAAGGCATTTCTAACCTAAAGGTGAAAGTTGGAGACTATATCACGTGGTTTAAATATCTTGGGCCCGTAATGCAAAACGATTGAGAAATAGAAGGGGATGTAAACCATCGAATTCAAGCGGGTGACTGAAATGGAGGAGAGCTTTGAGGATTTTATGTGACACAAAGGTATCTCTCAAGCTGAAAGAAAAAATTTACTGGATTGCGGTAAGACCTGAGATGTTGTACGAAACAAAATGTTGGGCGGTTAAGAATCAACATGAGAATAAAGTAAGTGTAGCAGAGACGAGGATGCCGTGTTGGATGTGTGGTAAGACTAGACATGATAAGATTAGAAATGATTATATTAGAGAGAGTGTTAGGGTAGCTCCTATAGTAGGAAAAGATTGTGGAAAATAAACTTAGGTGTTTTGGGCATGTAGAGAGAAGACGTAGAGAGAAGACATGTAAATACTGTGATAAGGACTACGGAGGAGTGAAGTCAAACAACAAGAGGCAGAGGAAGTCATAGAAAATTTATAAGAGAAGTTATTAAGAAATATCTCAAGATTAACAATTTGGATAGAAGCATGGTCCTAAATAGAACATTATGGCTGAAGTTGATCCATGAAGCTGATCCCATTTAGTGGGATAAGGCTTGATTGTTGTTGTGGGGTCATTGAAGGTGTGGTGGTGTTAGGGGGTTGTTGTCCTCTGCTGTGCTGTAACCAGAGTTTGGATTTTTTATTTTTGCCAATTCCTCACACTCCTTGTGCTTGGTGTAGTGGTGTTTTAATTCAGTTTGTCTTTCCAAAGTAAAAGATCAGAATATATTTGTAAGTTGTTAGTGGCAAGAATTGAAGTGCTTTTCTAGTAAGTGAAGAGATATTGACTGGTCAGTAAAATTTGTGGGCAATTAGTATTAAATGGAACTTGTGCGCCAAGCAAACAAACTACTTGGCTGTATTGAGTATTTGAGTTTTACCTTTTAGAAAATATCAGAAAAATAAGAATATTTTTCTTATGATGTTTTATGATAGTGAATGTTGGGTGGTAAGGAATTTAAAAGAGCATTAGCCGAGTATTGTATTCAATATTCATGAGGATATTTTGGTACATGACTGGACATTCAGAACAAGATAAGATTGGGAGTGAATAGACAAGGTAGCACATCTTATCTAAGAAAGTATGGTACAATTTTGTGTAAAATCATTCGAGAAGATCTATAGAAACCCAGCCTTGTAAGACGTGATGGTACTGTAAGAAAAACGCCAAGTGAAACCATTTGAAAGGACTTAGATCTAAATGGTTTTTTCCAAAGAGGAGTTGACACATCTTGGGAAAAAATTCATATTGTTGTTGTTACTTGTTATATTAGAATTGGATGAGGTAATCTCATGTGGTAAGCTGGTTACAAAATGATGGAATTCTAAAATCCATAGTAAGAAATTAAGTAAAGAAAATATATCAATAATGTAAACTATTCAATAGATGACGAAAGAAAACAATATAGAAAGGAATGAATTCCAATCTACCCCAGAGGAGATAACTCCCTCTACCTAACCATAACAGTTTTTTTTCAATATTCTCACATAATGCATACAATTCACTAACATCATTATTTATACTACTAAGGCATAACTATCATGCCAACTAAGAATCCTAACTCACTCTTTATTTATCATATATCCTTACCACACTCATTATTACATAATACTTACCTTTTCCCAATGAATACATTTCTAAAATCATTTGAATGTTCATATTAATGTAGGTTTGTTGAGCTTTTGTGGCAACTTTCGTTGCATGCGTTGAGAGAGGTTCATCGACGGACATTTACTTCAGACATAGCATCTAATCCACTGCCTACGCCATTGACTGATGTAGCATTCTCACATGCAGCTACTCTACTTCCAGTTACAAAGGTATCAGTAATAATCCATAAAATTTTAAGAAAGAATGAATTGGCTATTGTTATGTTCATGTATCATCGTTGTGATAATCGATACACTTATGAGGAGTTTTTCATGTTCTCTGTGGAATAAAAAAAATGTTAGTCTGAACTCTGATGTTTTACAAAAGACAGTTGTCTCTTTGGTGTACTCCCTTCATCTCATATTAACTGTTGTTTAAGGTAATGTACAAGACTTAAGAAAATAATTGATTTCACCCATTTCCAAAGTAAAATAATCATTTTTGACTAAAATGTCCTTGTTATTGGGGTTAGGTGGAATGAATAACTAATGTAGAGTAGTTTAGAACTTGAGATATATATGAATAAGGATGTTATGCTATTGGACAAATGAAACTAATTTTCTTTCGAAATTTTAAAATGACATAATTTAAGACAAATATTTAGAACAAGACACTTAATACGAAACGGAGGAAGTAATTGTTTCTAAGACCTTTGACGCGGTACAAAAGTATCAGACGGTTCATACCCGTTTTCTCTGACCATTTCGTCTACAATTCATTAAATCATTGCTCATCATGATTATAAAATGTTTTATAACTTCATTATATTATGTTTTCTTATTGTTTTTCTTTTCATGTTCTGATGTTGATACGCCATTTTGTCTTAAGTAACTTAGTGGAGTCTTTGGTCTTTAACAGGCAAGAATGGCCCTTGAAAGAAGGAAGTTTTTAGAAAGTGCAGAAATGGCTGTACAACGGCAGGCGATGTGGTCTAGTTTGGCTCATGAAATGACTTCCGAATTTCGTGGGTTATGCGCTGAAGAGGTGCATCAATAGCTGAAGTCTATTTTCCAAGTTTATTTAGATATAGTTCGTACTACCTCTCCCAGTCTAGACATTTCCTTATGCATCTTTCTCTTAAGAGATTATAATGTAAAACCTCAATTCAGGCTTATTTGCAACAAGAGCTGGAAAAACTGCACGACTTGAGGAATAAAGTCAAATTGGAAGGAGAACAATGGGACGATCTCGTATCAAGTTCGAGTCAGAATTCCCATTTAGTTTCGAAGGCTACTCGCCTGTGGGATTCCTTAGTAGCTCGCAAAAGTAAGTGCAAACTTTTATATTTTGCTCTCCCTCTGCACTGGTTGAGTAAATGCCTTAGTAATAAATGATATTTAAGTTTTGTCAATATTAATGTACAGGTCAACATGAAGTTCTTGCATCAGGCCCTATTGAAGACTTGATAGCTCATCGTGAACATAGGTAATGTAGGATGCAACTTTCCTTGCCTTTCCAATATCTGTCGATCAAATGTTCTGCCTAACCCTTTTGTACATAAATTTCAGGTACCGAATCTCTGGTTCATCTCTACTTGCAGCTATGGACCAGAGTTCCCAGGCTCCATATTCAGATATATTATCTGGTGAGTCTGGGGATTTCTCTCCAGTACAACTGGACACCAAAGAGGCGATTGATGGATCTCATTTTAGTAGCGAGACATTGACAACAGTAGATGACAGAAACGGGAGAGTCCACCAAACTGTTGACATAGCAGAAGTTGTACGGCGATGGACACATGCTTTGCAACGTATCCATAGACAATCACTTCATCTGGTGCGCTCTTTTTAATCTTTACATGCCACACTATTCTCTGTTATTTTTCTCAATAATTTCTGAAATTGAGCTGAGCTGTACCTTAAGCATGGTATGTCAAGCTGGATAAGGCCAGAATCGAATTTGGGTTTGGCAACTTTGCAACCGCATCTGAACCCTATATCTAATAATTTTGGGATGGTCTGTGCTAAGAGAATCAGTAAAACCATCCTGTTAACCCCCAATGTTTCAGTATTGAGCATGATTTTTGAAGTTGTATATTGTTTCACTTGGATAACTCCTAAATGAGCCTTAAAGTTCTCCATCACACCTTGCCAAACATGGCTATAAGTATTTTTGGAAACCTTAATTAATTGGAGTTGAGGCGTGAGTTTTTCATCAACTAGTTTTTTACTTTGAAGTCATTAGCTCATTCAAACTTTTTTTAAACCACAAGCATAACCACAGCCAC
The DNA here is from genome assembly GCA_021764765.1 of Vicia sativa. NCBI lineage: Eukaryota > Viridiplantae > Streptophyta > Magnoliopsida > Fabales > Fabaceae > Vicia > Vicia sativa. The sequence goes on along the minus strand of CM038792.1, from coordinate 211,800,850 downwards.
AACCAAGCCTTACCCCACTAAGTAAGGTCGGCTACATGGATCAACTTCCGGCATAATGTTTTATCTAGGACATTGGCACAAAAAACGAACAACTTCCAACAGTGAAATCAGATTAGTGCCAGTCAATGCTTGGACACGTTGTAAGCATTTGGACATTTGGATGCTTCAATGTATTGTGGTTTATGAATAAGATAACTACTTTATGTGTGAGATGGGTTGAAGTCTTTTGATCATTACCTAATGTTTGACCTTGTACCTCTATCCTACAGGTTTTGTATTAACCTAGGGCATGTTTGGATAAATAGTTTATTTGCGGGTTTTTGCACAAGTCTTATCAAAATAAGCACTTATGAATAAGCTTGCATAAGCTATTTTTATAACAAAAGATAAAACAAATATAAATTGTTTTTATATATGTTGTAAGTTGTTTTCATTAGCTATCTTGAAGAATTTATAAAAATAAGTTCATAAAAATATATGAAAAATGTCATAAGCTGTTCTGATTAAGTCTCCTAGTCCTAAGCAGTATCACAAAACTTATGGCAATAGATAAACTCAAATAAGCACATCCAAACAGGCCCTTAATTGCTTTTGTTTAGGGGATAACTTTTATTATTTTCTTTGTCAAATGTCAAACCTATGGCTTTTTTCATCTTTATCTTATCAGCTAGGATTCTACATTTGTCACAGTTATGTTTCTGTAAGAAAGACGTGGGAGAATTATGAAACTCTAAAATCATGATAAAGTTTTCTTGCTTCAATTCAACATATGATGTCTGGTTAATAAATATGTTTGTGCCGGAATTTTTTTTACATTTGTTTAATATTTGTATAATTAGTGGCTGTTGTTTATAGTTCAAAATCTTGAACAATGGGACAATCCAATTTGTCTTGCGCCAAAAACTTGGCAATTTGATTTATCGATGCAATTGTGTACTGTTGAGAGTCACAATGCCTAGTGGTAATAAATTGATTACACTGTTCACTCTTATTTATTACATATTGAAGTTTTTAACTATTTGTAGGCAAAAGCAAATGATGGAGAGGGTCCGGATATATTGCGCAGTGCACAGGAAGGCGGTTCAAGTGGCCATGCCGAGTCTTTAGCAGCAACCCTTGCAGAGCATCAGCAACATTTGGCTAGCTTCCAGGTGAAGCATTAAAACATGTTTCAAAACATGCAAAATACTGTTGGCATTCGTTGAAGTGCTTCTAAAGGCAGCTTCATTTTCTACTTGTCACGAGCTTTTTGACAGCGATTTTAGAAACCTCTAACACACTTCATTGATCCTGCTGCTTTTTGTTGATGGGAGAAATAATGCCCTTTGTGATTTTAAACACTATTTAGTTAATTGACCTTTTTGTTACTTGTATATGTTGAGATTTGCAATTGATATAGAAGAAACCTCACTTTTGTTTTGGGTTGCTATCTATGAGAGTATTCAAATAGTTTTTGTTTAGAAATCTTTTAAGCATGCCATGACGAGGGTTTGGAATTTTTTCACGTTACATGCCTTGTCTCAGTGTTTGTGGACAGTATCTTCTTTTAAGTTGCAAACAGACACTTTATTGTGCTTTGTTAACGACTGCTTGTATATGAACTATGAATATAATAATATTTATTATTTTATCATTAGGCATTTAGGTAAACAACTTAAGTAAGCACTTACGCAAAAAGTTCTTTTCATATAAGTTCCTTGATTCGTCCTCCTTAGTATCTGGCTTTGAAAGGAGTGTTTTCCAAGTGTTTGCATACTTTCCACATCTTTGCACTGGGGGTTTAGTATCTTATAGACTTATACAAAGTTGGCTTATAAATACTGTTGTTATACTTGAAAGATTCCTATCCAGGTATTTGACATTGTTGAAATTTTAATTTTTGCAGGTGCTTATTAACCAACTCAAAGACGTTGCCCCAACAATTCAGAAGTCTATATCAGAGTGTACAGAAACGGTGAATTGCTTGACCTCCAATCTAACTCCACATCTATTGAACAGACATCATAGCCAGTCAACACCAGCTATCCAAGCACAGAGCAGTGGGAGGATGGTAATCTACTATTTTATTATGATACAACTATTGCTTCTTTGATGCTTTCACAATACGAGATCTGATTTTACCCATATTTTCAATTATCAATTTCATTATTCAGGAAAGTAGTACTGATGATGTTAGTGAGTTGACTTCAAGAATGTCTAATGTTCAGCTTGACAAGGTTTCTGTTAGTCCCTCCACATTAAAACTTCCTCAGTTATTTAGCATGACCCCATCTTCTGGGAAAGCTGGAAATGTGCAAAGGCGGCATGGTAATGCTTCTCTAACCAGCCAAACAGAGAACCTTTCTGTTAGTAAATCTTTGGATGCTCCTTCAAATAACGAATTAGCAAGTTCAGAAGGTGCGCTGCGTTTTCATAATTTCTGCCAAAATATTTTGTTGGGGATAAAAAATCATCCTTTGGTCCTCTACAAAACCTGAAGTGGTGACCATAAAGTTTGATGTTTGCTGTTGCACTCTAATATATAAAAATATTTTCTTATATTCTAACAAGCACAAAATGAAGCGGTCTTGTCCACTGTCCATTCTATGCTAAAAGGACTTTTGCATAAGCCTTGAGGGGGTGTGTTAAGAGATATCAAATCGTATTGTGCTCATCTTAGCTCAGCCTTTTAGGAGAATTGAATATTGATCTTTGACACACTTCATTATATTGAAGCTTATGGCTCTTTGAGGGGATTTCATTGTCTGTAAGTTGGAAACAAAGTTTCTGATAATGGCTCTATTTTGTAGGTAGTGATAGTTTCTTTGTCCAGAATTTGAAGAGGTCGGTAAGGGAAGCTGCACTGTCATTGCAATCTTACAATTTAGAGTCATCTCTGGATAGCCATTCTGACGGGAATTCTGAGCACTTCTTTGTCCCTCTTTCAGAGAGTAGCTTTTCTCATTTGGATGCAGAAAAAAAGGCAACTCCATTGAGGAGCAAAAAGTTATTTGTATCTCCATCGGATGATCCTTTGCTTCAGAGTCATGTATCAGATGGACAAGAGAGCGTGTTTGATGAATTTCCAGATGCTTTGAATGATTTGGAAGGGCTTTCCGATTATGACACTGTAAATGTAAATGGGTTTCTCTCGTATACCCGTTCAAATGAAACACCCGATCCACGAAGGTCAAGGTATGGCTTCGAGGATGCACAAGAAGTTTTGTCGCCACCTATGATAATGGACTCATCACATTTCACCGAACAATATGAAGACTTTGAAGACTTGCTTGGTATGTTGAGTTTTCAACCTGTTTTTGCTTTAGGATTTTGTCTTTTAGTTATTCTGATCACTCAATGATTTGTTGGTTAATTGATGAGTCTGGAATTTTGTTGTTGCAGCCCCTCTCTCCGAGACGGACTCGGCATTGATAGACCATTGAAAAATTTCTGGGCATCCTCTGAAAGAGTTAATTGAGGAAATGACATGATTGATGCAGTGGATTGGTATTCTTTTGCTGGGATTTTCACTCCCTTCACGTTTTATGACACGACACTCTTGTATCTTGTATGTTGGCATATGTATATTAGAAATGAAAATCGCTTTATTGTATTGTATTGTGCAGTGACATACATTGTTCTTTTCTAAATATGGTTTGGTGATTTCCAGTACTTTGTGCAACATTGACTGATTAGTGGAATATGATTCTTTGATTTTATGATTACATTATTTGTTTGTTTAGCATAATCATATAGAACTGAGATTAGATTGTCACTTTAACATTATTTGTTTGTTCATTAATGGTATGATATGTATAGATGAGTTATGAGTATTTATTAGTCTATTTCATATTAAGCTTTTAAAAAATTTATTAAATAAAATTCTATTTAATAAATTGTTTATAATAAGACACTACAATATTTGATTTATGTAGATTATGGTGAGAAAAATAATATTTCTTATATAGTTGAATTGTAGTTAATCATAATGGAGTAATTAAAAACCCTTTTGAATCCTTTATTATACCAAAACTAAATTAATTGAACAAAAATGCATACCAATCCGTTTGTACTTACATATATTTGTGTTTAATTATCTATTCAATTGTTAAACAATATTAGTAATTAATTCAAGTGAGTCACGGATTAATTTTAACATGTCAGTGACTGATTTTAACATATCTATATAAAAAGTTCCATCTATGAGTAATAATTTACAAATAGAAGTGAAATGTCGCTACCATTAAATATGAGTTATTATCCAAAACTAATCTTAAGCCAATCACTTGTCTTGAAATTTGAGTAAGACTTTGAAAGTCATATTTTTATTTTATCTTCATGTGACAAAGATGGGACCACAAACGAGCTGCCCACTAATGCATGTTGCCAGATCGATTCTTGCTGAAATATAGCTAGCAAATCATAGTTTTTGTTTGAAATTAATTAAGTTTAGCCTCATAAATTTGAATTTATGAAGAGTTAAACTATTTTAAAAAATTAAAGACCTTTAGTTTATTCAGTTTTTTAATAGGGATTAATTTGTCTTTTCATAAGTTTGAGAATTAAATTTACCAACTTTTATAATTTTAAAGATAAAATTAATTAGAACAAGTTAATTTTATCTTAAAAATTTATAGTTGTTTATCTAAACCTAATATTTACATTGAACTTCTTGTTCAACTAAATTTTAAGTAAATTATTTTACATTTACATATATTTATTAACATATAAATTAATTTAAAATCATTATAGATTATTCAAAATTAAACATGTTAGGAAGTGCATTGATATTGCAATGTATTATGTTGGTTATTTGGGTCTACATAAAGCATCTAGTAAACATTGATGTTGAGTTTCACCAAAGAATTGCTGGAAGTTGAACTGAAATCGGTTTTATGAAAGGGGTTACTTTTTTTTAAATATTTTTTATCTTAAGAATTGTTCTCACTCTATTTGAAAAAATAATGTAAAATAGACAAGTTGTTGTTTATATAGAATGGACAGGTTGTTGTTTATGTTTTGAGACAATTGAGGGTTAACAAAAGGAATTATCCTATGTATGATTTGGAGTTGGCCGTTGTAGTGTTTGTGTTGAAAATTTGGAGATATTACTTTTTTGGCTCTAAATTTGAAGTGTTTAGTGATCACGAGAGTCTGAAGTACTTGTGGTTGTCGATGCTTTGAGTAGGAAGTCCTTGCATATGTCCAAACTTATGGTGAAAGAGTTAGAAATGATTGAGCAATTTAGAGACATGAGTTTAGTATGTGAAGAGTGTGACACCCCAAAAATAATTCAATTATTAAATAATTAGAATTTTAATTATTAATTTAATTAGAGTCGAATTATTGATATTTTGAATTATTGAATTTAATTAATTAATTAAGTGAATGGAAGAGTTGGTGGTGTGAGGAGTAAAGTGTTCTACTTATTCTAATTATTATTTTATTTTATTTATTGGAATAATAAAAGAAATACTAAAAGGAAAAAGAAGGAAAAAGAGAGTCATTTGAGAAATTGCATCATACGTGAGATTGGAGAAGAGAAGAGAAGGAAGAAAAGCCAAATGCCGGAAATTCGAAGAATCATCGCGAGGTAAGGGGTGATTTCATTCGATTGTTATGCCTTATGGGTTTTAGAATCCAATTGAATGATTAATATGTTAGGAAACTTGAAATTAGATAATTTAGGTTTGTGGAATTAACCCCTAATTGTGTCGAATTGTATGAATTGGAACCGTAGTATTGTTATGGGATGTTTGGAATTAATGGATTCATGTTATGTGGCATAATGCTGGTGTGTTTTGGATGATTTTGGGTGTTTTGATGCATTGGTTCGTAATTGGTTGGGAGGAATTGAGTTGGAAATAAGCTGCTGTCAAAATCTGCATATTTTGGTTCTGTAGGTCGCAGGAACCGGTTTCCATGTGGGAGGAACCAGGTTCCTGGTACAAAAACCAGGGGGATGAAATTCTGGGTCTTTGGGAACCGGTTACTCCTGGGGAGGAACCGGGTTCCCAATTCAAAATTTGCAACGAAAACCAATATTTTTAGTGGGAACCGGTTTCCAGAATGAAGGAACCGAGTTCCCCATAGTAAACTCCAGAGAGCGTGTTTTTGAGAAATGTGGAAATCGGGTTCTCCCTGGGAGGAACCGGTTACCACTGTGTTAATTTTCAAAATGCCTAAAACTTTAAAAACTCATATTTTCTAAACCGTAACTCCGATTTGAGTGCCGTTTTCGGCAGTATTTCTTAAATTAAAATACTATCTTATAAAATAAAGAAAATATCATTTTATGGAATCTATTTTAAAAAGAGCCGAATTTCCGCTTTTAGTAAACTTGGGTAGTTTAGAAATGGTGAAGAATGGTTTAGGATTTTGTTCCGATTGAGTGGATGAGAACTAATGCTTATGTGTTGTTCCTGTTGTTTATTCATGATTGTGCTATTATCATGCGATAATTGTTGGTGTTGGCTATGTATGGCATTGTGTGGAATTATGTTGTGATCATATTTCGTGGATTGAATGATGCATGCTTTTGTTGTGCATGCATATGCATTCTGGTGGAGTTAATTCCCATTGTGTGGAATTTGGCTCGTATTGCCAATAACCGTTCCCGGGTGATGTGGGTGGTGAGGCTGGATTCATGTCCGGGTGATTGTGGATGAATCGATGTTGGTGACTTAGTTCACGTTTGGTACCATATGCATAAAATCTACACTGCATATGGAATTATAACATGTTAGGATGATTTCCAGTGTTATGATTTCATTGATTGTCGTTATTTGCATAATGATCTGTGTGAAATGCATTTGTGAAATGAAATTCTGATTATGTTAATAATAGTGAACTAATGTACTAAATTGTTCTGATGTATTTAAAAACGTATAATGCATTCTATATTGCAATGAGATCTCACCCTTACTTTGATGATTTCAGATTAAGGTTAGCAGCTCAGGAGTCGGTGAGGATGACTTGTAGGGCTGTGTCTTATTTTTATCCGCGCGCAGTGTCATGCTCTGGTAGTTGTAACACTGGGGGAAACGTTTGATGAGATTTTTGTTTCATACTCTATTGTTATTGATTCACGTTGAGAATACTTATGAATTGAAGTTATTCTGGATTTGTGGTATTTTTCCGCCGTGTAAAACATGATATTAATTTGGTTGACTATTTTAATAAGTCCTTCAGTGAAGCATGGCTACTGTTTGTTTGAAGTTTTATATCTATTCTGAGTTGTGACATCCCTTGTTTTACATGTTACTCTGATTTAATTAATTACGCGGGTATTTAGAAGGGGTGTTACAAAGAGACTTCTAATAGTGTGAAATTGGGGATGCTGGAACTGGCTAATTGCATTCTTGAAGACATTTGAGAAGGTCAAAAATCTGATTTGATTTTGGTTGATCGACTGACATTGATTAACCAAGGTAACGATGGTGAATTCCAAGTGGATGAAAATGGTGTGTTGAAGTTGGGTGATAGAGTATGTGTTCTAGATGTTTCAAAACTTAAGAAGAGTATTCTTAAGGAAGGATATCGAAGTGACTTGAGTATTCATCCGGGTGCTACGAAGATGTATTGAGATTTGAAGAAATTGTTTTGGTGGCCAGGTATGAAAAATTAAGTTGTTAAATTTATGTATGCTTATTTAACTTGCCAGAAGTCAAAGGTAGAACATCAGAAGCATGTGGGTTTTATGCAACCTTTGAGTATTCTGGAGTGGAAATGAGATATTATTTTGATGGATTTTGTGTTGGGTTTGCCGAAGACTGGTAAGGGCAATGACTCTATTGGGGTGATAATGGATAGGTTAACTAAGTCGACCCATTTCTTGCCGATGAAAATTAATCATTCCATAGAAAAGTTGGCAGAAATGTATATTGAAGAGATTGTAAAGTTGCATGGTATACCTTCGAGTGTCGTGTTGGATAGAGATTTGAGGTTCACATAGAAATTTTGGGAAGGTTTGCATAATGATTTCAGTACTAAGTTTAGATAAATTTCTGAATATCATATGCACACCAACGGTCAGACAGAGAGGACTATCCAATTTTTAGAAGATTTGTTGAGGGCTTGTGTATTAGAACAAGGAGGGGCTTGGGATAGCCACTTGCTGTTGATTGAATTTACTTATAATAACAGTTTCCACGCTAGTATTGGATGACACCATATAAGACATTATATGGTATGAGGTGTAGGACTCTGTTGGCATGAGTCAGGAGAGAGTGTTATTCTCGTACATGAGATTGTGCAAGAGACGAGTGAAAAGATCAAGATGATCCAAAAGATGATTAGGGCTTCTCAAATTTGTCAAAAGAGTTATCAAGATAAAATGAGGAAGGCACTTGAGTTTTAGAAAGATGACAATTTGTTTTTGAGAGTTACTTTGGTGACTGGTGTTGGTAGAGCGCTGAAGTATAGAAAATTTACGCCGCATTTTGTTGGTCCATATCAGATATCAGAGAAGATAGGCGATGTGGCTTATCAGATTACTTTACCATCGTCGCTTGCGAATCTTCATGATATGTTTCATGTATCTCAGTTGAGGAGGTATATTCCAAATCCTTCGTATGTGATCCAAATGGATGAAGTGAAGGTAAAAGATAACCTGACTATGAAAGCATCACCTGTAGGGATAGAAAGTCGGGAAGTGAAGCAATTGCGGGATAAAGATATTGCCTTGTTGAAGGTATTATGGGGTGGAGCAACTAGTGAAAGTTGGACCTTGGAACGTGAGGATCAGATGAGATAGTCTAATTCCGATGTTGTTTCCATCAAGTAACTTTCGAGGAAGAAAAATCTTTAAGTGAGGGAGAGTTGTAACACCTTGGCTTTTTAGAATTATTTATTTAATTGATTTATTGAGAGTATTTGTGAATTATTGATGAATATGCGATTATTGCTGAATATGAGTTGTTTTGTGAAGTTATGTTGTGGGGTAAGGATAAATTAAGGTGATTTGGGGTATTACTTAGAATTTAAATAAATTAGAATTATTTGAGTAATTGAAATTGAGATGAATTTTGGAATAGAGAAAATAAGGGAAACGTGGTAATTTTTGAAAGGTAAGTGAGGGTAACATGGGAATTTCCTAATTATGGTCTAAGGATTAAACAAGGAAAAGGAGAATGAATTATAAGTTGTTTGAGTTGTTTAAATTATTTTGAAACCTTAACTCATGAATAGATGAGAATGAATGGCATTATGAATAAAGTACATTGAGACTTTGAAATCCGCTGCGTAGTAATTGACTATTGTGTTTTTGGTAATTCGAAAGGAAATGACTTATAAATATTTGAAAAGCCCGTGTTACGGAGCAAGATGTGCATGTATGATGTTTTATGAAGCACGTGACACCCTTTTGATGCAATACTCTGATTTATCTATTAATTATTTGTGATTATTCCTTAGGGTTTAAAAGGGTGTTACATTGATCACAGTGTTGTATACGTTGTATACTATCTATTTCCCAAATCAATATAGATGATTACTTGCTTTATTTTGGATTTGAGTATATATATATATATATATATATATTTCAAATTCAGATTTAGGATGAACATCTATTAGATTCTAGACTCTAGAGATAGATTTAGATATAATAATCACAATGGGTATCAATTTATAACGCCTCTATGTTATTGAGTTGCGTGAGACATTGCCTATGAGACAATACATTTGTTCTCTCAACTTCGTGTAAGACATAACCTCTGTTGTGAGCAATACATGATGATATTGATGAGTGATTTAAGTTGCACACAATTGATTAATAGATTTAAGTATTTGATGGGTAGATGAAATTCTATCCTGACGAGTTCTCTCCTCTCTAAAGAATGTATTATTTACTTGTTCATATATTTACTTTCCGCACTTTATACTTTTAAATCATTCAAAACCAAGTTTAGAAACATAGAGACTATTGAAAGACATTCTTTTCCTCGAACTAATCCATGTGGAAACAATAACATAAAACTAAAAATACATACTTTTGCTTGCTGCTTTACAACAACAACAACAACAAAGGGCTGCCAAATAATTCAACAATATATGTTTTCCAACACCTTTTTTTAGAGGGATTAATTATAAATCTAAGATGAGTAAACGTATATAATTTCTATTTTTTGGGGTTAGATGTAGTTTTCCTAATTCTCATGTATTGAACCCAATCATGGTGTTTTATATAATTCTTCTTAAGATTTAATATTGATGAATTCCTTGTTCTTAATGCTTGTTTTGAATTATCTATCCAAAACATGTTTTCAGGGTATGCCTTAATATATAAAGGGAACTAGTCATTATTAGATCTAAACATTTCATCTAATGGATATGCTAAATGTAAGTTCAGAGTGCGCCTAAGGGGGTGAATTAGGACTTTAAAATTTTATTGGATTTATGAATACTTATTCTTATTTTTCTGGTTTGGTGTATGAAAAGTATAAGTGATTCTTTCTTTTCTGGTTATGATATGATGAAAGCGATAAATGCGGAAAAGTAAAGAACACAAGGATGTATCCTGGTTCCCCTCACAATCCGAGAGTACTCCACCCCCCTTTCAATACGAAAGAGATTTCACTATTGTTAGACCTTTGTACAAGCCCTATACCAAGACTTCTCCTACAATCCTCTAACAACAAAACCACCAAGAGTAATCCTCTTGGATTTTCACTGAGTACACTAAGAGAATAATCCTCTCTTAATGACTCTTATTTCCAACAATCATGGAAAACAAGTATACAATACAAACAATCTTATTTTCAACAATTCTGAAAAATAAGATATGAATACAACAAGTATTATGAATAGATAAGTTTATAGGATGATTATCACTTAGAGTGATTTATCAATGAAATTGATCTTCTCTTCCAATGATAATATTTCACAACCACTAAAGGGATAGATTGCTCAAGGAATTTTCTGTTTTATATGATGTAAAATTGTGCAGAAAATTTCTTGAATGAAAGTTAGAAACTTAAAATGTGAAATTTTGAAATTATACAAATTTGACTGGAAGAGGTGTCGAATGAATTTGAAAAATTGAGTATTTATATGTTCATGTCACCTTTTAGAAATATCATAAGTCTCTTCATATGAATCATGAACAAGTGCCAAGATTAGAGACAATGTTTTAGTGATATGGTGCATGAAATGGTGCATGCAAAGATTCTGATTTTTTCAAATTCGTGCAATGTGTGTAAATCGATTGCACGGACTCTAACAGAAATATTTTTGAAAAACAATCAGTAAGCAATCGATTGCACCAATGTGCAAATCGATTGCACTTAGTTAAAAATTTGAAAATTGTACTGCATGCAATCGATTGCATCTTTGTGCAAATCGGTTGCAACCACAAACAAAACCTTTTCAAATGAAAACATCCAGTATACAATCGATTGCACCTATGTGTAAATCGATTGCACAGTTAAAAAATTGTAATTTTTGCTTTGAAACTTAGTGTATTCAAATTTATATGATATGCAATCATGTTAGGAACTTTGAGCATCTAGGACTTTAGTTAAGATAAATATTATCATTATACCTTCTTGAAATGCAATAGCTTGAACCCAAAGCCTTGAAATATAATGCTTTAACTTTGAAATGTATTTGCTTGAATTTGAACATGATGCTTTGACTTTTACTTGAGACTTTTCCATTCTTTTGCTATGATCATTTGCTTCTAAATTTGTCTTCATCAAAACTATTATTTGGAGAGGCTTGACTTGACACTAAAGTCTATACATATATTTAGATTTAGTATTTGTATGAAGTTTTGAAGCTTAATGTTATAGTATTGGTTATTAGGTTGAGAGACCGTCTATCAGGTAATGTGATTGATCTCGTGTCGTTGACTCACCTATGAGATACAATGAGAGAAACAAGAGGTAATATTAATAGCTTATTAGCAGTTGCTATTACTACTCAAGGATATTACATGAGAGTAAGAAGATGAAATCTAACCTCAACAAGTTTTTTCAATTGTTAAACTCCAAAGTTCATTTTACTTACTATTATTTTACTTTCTGTATTCACAAATAATTAATCATTCTTTAAGTTAAAGAAACTACAAAATGATATTTAAAACAAAGCCAACCACTGTGGAGACTATAAAAATACATTTACTTTTGAGCTACAATAGTAAACAAGTTCTTAACTGATTAGAAATTTTTTTAATGGATTAAAACATGCAACCATTTTAGGTTTTCCTTTTTGGGATTAGGGTTGACGTCTTTTGAAAGGTCTTAATCGATTAACAATTAGGGTTAATTAATTAAGTCCTTAAAAATACCCATGGATATTTTTCCTTTTTGAGCCAAATTATTTCCAATGAAACAGAGATTTCTCCTCGTTTTAACACATAGAATATCTGAATGGAAATCTCTCTTATTCTTGTTTTACTCTCTTAATTCTAAAATTTCTTTTTCACGAGAGTAACCGTAGTACCAAAAGTCTGAAAATTCCTTGTCAAAGTTTTGTTGTTATATGTGTTGTGCTTCATTTGATTAATTCAAGAGTATAACACTCTTGTGGGCTATATGTGTAAAGACTTAAAGTTGGAATCTAAACTTGACATAAGCCTGATTATAGGTCCTTGAGCTTGTTCAATATTAGAACCTCTATATGGTTCTTAAGCCTATACTAATAAAAACTCTTGTTTGGTTTGAAGATCAATATGTCTAAGATATCTTGTTTGGTTTGAAGGTTAGCAAGTGCAAAATCTCTTGTTTGGTCGTAAGAAAGTTCGTGGGCAACATGTGAAAAACTCAATAATCTTTTTAGTGGAATTTACAAGAGGAAACTTTTAGAGGCAGAAGTATACCAAGTGGTAGGTTGAACTTGTATAAATATATGGTACACTCTTTATAACTCTACTCTTTATTTTATGTTATTTAATTTTATTTTTTCTTCTTGTTCTTCTCCTTTTTATTCTTCTTGACTGCTTTATCTCTATTTAACTAACACAAATCATTTTTTAAACTTTTTTTTATAAAACATAATTTTGATTTCTAGATAGCATAATTCACCCCCCTCTTGTATTTTGAGCCACTTGGTCAACAAAAATAATAGTGAAAATCTTGTAAAAGTAAATGTGTATAAGCAAATTATGGGACGTCTCATGTACTCATTGCCATTAAGTTCGATATGTCATATTTTGTTTGCTTGATAGCAAGATACATGGAAAGACCCACAAAATGAATATAACTAACACAAAGGAGATTCTCAGACCCTTGAAGGGAACCATGAGCTATGAAGTTTTGTATGAGAAAAGAAAATCATGAGAATATTTAAGATGGTCTGATTCTGGTTAAGTAGGTGACTTTCATGAAAGAAAAAAATACGTCGCAGCATGTTCGAACTCGAACCAAAGACATCATCTTAGTATTCAAGGAAACATCCTATTGTGACACTGTTAACCACATAAGCAAAGTTTGTTGATGCACCATCACGTGACAATGAATTTGGCTTAGAATGGCCACTATGAAGTTCAAACAAAAACAAGAGTATGACAAGAAATGCAATGTCATGATAAGCATGACAAACAAACCCGCCCCTCCCCGAAATTAACGGCGAAAACTCGATTTAACCGGTGGCGGATGCAGGTGCGGGGAAAACCCGCTTCTTATTTACGAGTGCGGGTGCAGGGCGGGTGATGCTAATACCTGCACCCGCACCCGCCAACTAAATTTAATTTAATTTATGTATTTTTAATACTCATTTACTTTTTTTTATGTTATAATGTCATGTTTATTAGGATTATTATTTATTTTTTTGAAAATAAAATTTAAATAAAAATATCAAACTTTAAAAATACTTTTAAAATAATCAATTATTTAGTTTAATTATTAATTTTTATCTTTATTGAAATTTTTTTTTTTTAAAAATCAAATTTTATTCGGGCTGGTACGGGGAAACCCTTTTCTTATTAGGGATGGGGGCGGGTGAACAAATTTTAGCCCGAAACGGATTTAGGGGCGGGTGCTGGTCTGGGTGTGCTTAAACCAGCCACCGACTCTCCCTGTAGCCATCCCCCATCTACTATGTTAACATTTGAAACATCAAAATTGTCAACAACAAAAAAAAAGAATACATAAAGAAACAAGTACTATATCCGTTTTTATTATAATTCGTTTTGCATTTTTTCATTTTCTTTGAATATTTAATACGTTTTGTTAGACGATGTGGCAAGTGATCGAGAGGGGGTGAATAGATCACCTCTTTTATTATCACGAGTTTAAAATTATTTATCAGAGTTAATAGCGAAACTGCGGAAAGCGACACACGGTCTTGAATTGACTTCCGTCTATTCTAAACCGTCTACTAGAAAACCGGACATGCGATAGTTTGCTGGATTTTAATTGAGATGAATAAGATGAATTAACACAGATTTTATATTGAATCAATGCACTTATCACTATAACATTATTTCCAATGAATAAAATCAAGTTAGCACTTTTGTCAAACAATTGGACTATGCTTATTCAATGATCAATGGCAATGGAGTTTTGATAAAGAGTTTCTTCTAGCCTTGTATCAATGAACATGAAAAGTTGCACACTAATTGAATCACAAACGTGTTGTAAAAGTAAAGATATATATATATATATATACACACACACACACACACACACACAGAGAGAGAGAGAGAGAGAGAGAGAGAGAGAGAGAGAGAGAATACGATACACAGAGCAGTTTGGTAAGGAAGTTCCCCATTATCGTCCTCGCGTGTGGATATGTCTCCCTCTTAATTTCCAAATTGGAATTGAGAATTTTCTATATCAATATGTTGAAATATTGTTTACATGGTTGCGGCACAAAGACAGAAAACTAATCACTTAGATCTTCTTCTTCTTGTATGAACCTTCTCTTGATATGAGCTGATCAAGAATACACCTACAAGATTCACAGACAATACACCGCTTCCACGACCAGTTTGCAAAATCACCTCGATCTCCAAACCCTACGCTACAGTTGAATCTTTCCTATGCAATCGTGACTAACAAACCCACGAGAACACCTTCATTCTTGCTGGACAAACCTTCTGGTTTTTTCTCAAAACCCCTTTTCGAATCTTCAACTCCGCTAGATCACCGATCGTACCACTGAAAGTTATCTCTTTGATCCCTTGATCCAATAAGCAATGATGATTATGTGTCAATGTTCTTGAAGCAAGGAGATTGAGAAGATGATGAAGATAGAAGTCTCTTTCAGGTTTCTAATGCTCAGAAAATGGATGCTCACCAATTGTATTTGTGACACCTGTCAAACTAAACTGCCAAAGTTTGCTTATATATGGAAACAAAAACATGTTAGAAGAAAAACAGACTTATGAGTTGATACAAGTTTCATATGAGTTAACCCAAGTCAATTAATATATTGATACAAGTGATTTGGTGTCGATGCATACTGTACTAAAATTGCTTCCACAGAGTTAAGTAAAGTATGAGTCGATACAAGGGATTATGTATCAATGCATATTGTAGCTTCCAGAGAACTAAATATAACACGAGTCGATGAATGGCACGGATGAGTCGATTCATGTAAGAAATGTATTGATACAGACACTTATATATTGATGCAAGAGTTGAAACATGCAAGTATCCAGAACCTGAGTTCTTTTATGAGTCGATCCAAAATACGTATACGTCAATGCATACTGTATGAGATTTATTTTCCAAAATTAAAGAATTGATTTGAATCGATGTAAAAGATTTTGTATTGATGCAAACAACAAATAAAGGTGAAATCCAATTTTTGATGTTTATATGGATCGATCCATGATAATGTGTGTCGATGCAAAGCTTAAATTTTTGAGGCATCAAACTGACATGTATCGATACAAAACTCGTATGAGTCGACTCATACTGAAGGAAAATTGTTTTTGTGAGATCAATTAGTTATATGTATTTATTCATGTCTTTTTTGATCGACCTAAGAGGTTTGTACACGAGTAAAAACATACTCTGACCAATTTTAAACATGTTATTATGGAATGACAAGCACACATATATTTCAGACTTAATTAGATAATTAAACACACATATTTGCTATCATACAAAACTATCCATAGTAAAGGGTTGCTCACAAACTCCACCTTTTTGATGATGGAAAATTCTTGCAAGATGTGTGATGATTGATCATAGGTGAATGATGAAACACTCCCCCTGAGTTTATCCATGGCTGTACTGACAAGTTTCTTTTCTAACATCTGCCTTTTATTTTCTAACATTTTCCTTTTCACCCCCTTTAAGTAGCTAATTGTAGTTTAAGAGGTAAAAAGATGGCATACACAACATAATTGATTTAAAAAGATGTCATTCACAAAGAGTGACAGGTTTGGGCAATCACAGGCTTTCACTCACAAAGAGTGTCAGAGATTGGTAAAAGCAAGTAAACAAGAATAAACACTTAACTGAGAAATAGATAAAAATTACATAAGTGGTACCAAAAGTGGACAATTTTTTGAATAGAATTACATAGAAACTAATAAAATGATTATGCAATGAGATGGAATGAGATGATATGATAGTGGATCACAAGGGGTTATGGCCATAATTGATGTTATGAGATGTATGATAATTCTTTGAGAATGTATAAATTGCTAAATAGACTAACCCAAAAAGAGTTATGTGTCAATGCAAAGGATCATGAATTGATCCAAAAATAAAAATGTATTCTGAAAGTTACATGAGTCGATACAAAATATGTATGTATCGATACATAATGAAAGAATTTTGAAAAATAGAAAATATCAGAGTTATGGATCGATACATGCTATTATGTATCGACCGAAGTACATTTTGCATCGATTCATGGTGTTATGCATCAACCTAAACAAAACAAGAATCTTATCAGGTTTTTATGATCAGTGAGATAAGGGACCCATCAGTAAATGTATGTTTGTTTATAATGAGTTATTTTAGGGATGATTATGCAGAATGGTAGTGCAATGCAAATGGATAATAAGAATACTCAAACAATTTATGTAAAGAGAAACATATAAACGATATTTAAGGAACATATTACACATACACAAAATCAATGAATTTTATAGAGGTATAGAGAGGAACAATATTACCTTACTTGATGAACCTTTAATACGCACGTACATAAACTAGAATACATCTCAATAACATGGTGATATATATATATATATATATATATATATATATATATATATATATATAGGTACATGCATACTTAAGACATCAAGTGAGAGAGATCCAAGATCCCTAACTCACGATGAATGTTGAAGAAAGGTTCCGTTGCTAATGGTTTAGTGAAAATATCAGAAAGTTGATTTTTAATATCAACATGCTCAAACACAACGTCTTCTTTTTCAACATGATCGCGAAGAATGTCATGCCTAATCTCTATGTGTTTAGTTCGTGAATGTAAAACAGGATTCTTAGTGAGGTTCATGGCACTAGTATTATCACATTTTATTGGAATACGTTTTAGTTGAATATCAAAATCTTGCAGTTGTTGGTTTAGCCACAAAATCTGGGCGCAACAACTACCGGCTGCAACATATTCAGCCTCAGCAGTTGACAATGCAACAGAAACTTGCTTTTTGCTATGCCAACTTACTAAAGAGTTTGAAAATGAAGTACATGTGCCACTAGTTCTTTTTCTATATGATTTGCAGCCTGCAAAATCAGAATTGGAGTAACCTACTAAGCTACAATTGTTTCCCTTGGAATACCAAAGCCCATACTTAGATGTTCCATGAAGGTATTTAAGTATACGCTTGATAGCTTTGAAGTGTGATTCCTTGGGATTTGATTGATATCGTGCACACATACAAACACTAAACATGATGTCAGACCTAGATGTAGTAAGATACACAAGGGATCCAATCATACCTCTATACTTCTTGACATCTACACTCTTACCATGTTCATCTTTATCCAAGTTCCCGTTAGTAGGCATGAGGGTGTTAATGGACTTTGAGTTATTCCTTCCAAAGAGCTTGAGCAACTCTCTGCAGTATTTTGTTTGACACACAGTTGTGCCCTCATTGAGCTGCTTTATTTGTGGATCGAGGAAGTAATTTAGCTCCCCCATAAGACTCATTTCAAATTCCCCCTGCATAACATTAGAAAATTCTTCGACAAAATGTAGGTTAGTTGAACAAAAAATTATATCGTCTACATATACTTGAACTAAAAGAATGTGCTTTCCTTTATATTTAATAAAGAGAGTGGTATCCACTTTACCTCTTGAATATCCATGATAAATCAGAAATTTGCTAAGTCTTTCATGCTAAACCCGAGGGGGTTGCTTAAGATTGTACAAAGCTCGTTTTAATTTGTAGACATAATATGGATATTCATCGTTCTCAAAACCAGGAGGTTGTGAGACGTATACCTCTACATATATGACATCGCTTAGAAATGCACTCTTTACATCCATTTGATAAAGCTTAAAATTCTTAGAACACGCATAAGCGATCAAGAGACATATAGCCTCAAGGCGAGCAAATGGAGCATAAGTTTCTTCATAGTCTATGCCATCCTCTTGGTTATAACCTCGTGCCACTAAGCGAACTTTATTTGGAGTTATCACTCAGTGCTCATCAAGTTTATTTCTAAAAACCTACTCAGTGCCTATGATATGATGGTCTCGCGGACGTGGGACAAGTTCCCAAATATCAGTTCTTTTAAATTGATTAAGCTCATCTTGCATGGCCATTGGCCAAAATTCATCAATCAAGGCCTCTTTGGCGTTCTTAGGTTCTACTTATGAAACAAATGCGAAGTAATAGCAGAAATTACTTATCTTAGAACGATTCAATATGTCTCCTCCTTTTCGTAGGAAGATACAATCTTCAATGACTAGTATCTTCTTCCTTCTGACATTTTTCAGATAAGACTCATCAAAAGAAACATGGAATGACTCTTCAACAGTAAGTAAACTTTTATTATACACTCTTTTTCTTAATTGTGAGTATCCAAGAAAGATACCTTCATCCTCTTTTGCATCAAACTTCCCAAGATTTTCTTTACCATTATTCAAAACAAAACATTTACAACCGAATACGTGAAGATATGGCAAGTTTGGCTTTCTTCCTTTCAAAAGCTCATAAGGATTTTTATCCAAAATAGGATGGATTAATATCCTGTTTAAAACATAACAAGCTGTGATAATCGCATCAGCCCAAAAATATTTTGGTAATCCACCCTCATTGAGCATTGTTCTAGCCAACTCCTCTAAAACACGATTTTTGCGTGCCACAACTCCATTTTGCAGTGGAGTTCGAGGGGATTAAAAGTTATGCTCAATGCCATCATGATTATCACAATACTTATCAAAGATATGGTTTTGAAATTCACCTCCATGATCTCTTCGAATTATAATTATTTTTTAATCCATTTTGTTTTGGGACAGTTTTGCAAAACTCTTAAAAGCGGAAAAGGTTTCATCTTTGCTATGAAGGAATATGGTCCAAGTAAATCTAGAACATTCGTCAACGATTACAAAACCATAATAGTTTCCACCTAGACTCTTTGTTCTTGAAGGTCCGAAGAGGTCTATATGGAGAAGCTCAAGGGGTCGTGAAGTAGAAATCACTTTTTGGATTTGAAAGAGACCTTTGTTTGCTTTCCCATTTGACATGCATTGCATAAATGGTCTTTTGAAAACTTCATTTTTGGAAGACCGACTACTAAATCCTTGGATACAACCTTATTTATAAAATCAAAGTTAACATGCGCTATACGTCTATGCCAAAGCCAAGAATCATCATTCAAGGTGACTAGACATTTATTGCTTGTTAATGATACATAAAAAAGATCAAGCATATAGATGTTGTTTACTCGAATTCCCTTAAACACAATGTTCTATTTAGTATGTTCAATAATGCAACAAGTTTTTATGAAAGTAACTTTATAACCCTTGTCTCACAATTGACTAATACTTAATAAATTATGTTTAAGGCCCTCTACAAGATGGACATCAGAAATAGTAGTGGTAGAGGGATGGCCTACACTACCTTTGCTGAGTATAGCTCCTTTGTTATTGTCTCCATAAGTAACATACCCCTTCTTCTTTGCTTTGAAGTCAATGAAAAGCGATATGTCACCCGTCATGTGCCTTGAGCACTCGCTGTCTAGAAACCATCGTCTATCTACGGATGCAAGACACTTAATCTGCAATATCAAAAGAGAGAGGTAGGTACCCAATTTTCATTGGGTCCATGTGGATAAGTGGTAACATGGTTGCCTTTAGGCCTCCATTGATAAATGCCTTTAGGAACAAGGAACCTCCTAAACTTGCATTTCTCGATGGTATGACCTTTATGACAATAATAATGACATAAACCATGATGGTGAACTTGCTTACTTTTGCTCATTGAATCCTTTGGAATATTTTCTACAAAAGAATATTTAGCATATCGTGAATTCAATGATTTCTTAAAAATCCTAGGATCAACGACATAAGTAACCTTGGACTGTAAAGCTTTTTCTAATTTGGCATTAAGAGCTTTAACCTCTTGTTGCCAAATATGACAAACTCCACAATATCTAGTTTCAACACATCCATTTACATCAATATCTTTTGAACTTTCTGCAATACTAGCTTTTAGACTTTTTAAATCTTTTTCAGATTTATACACTTTACCCTCCAAATGAGAAAATATTTGTTTGTTGGAGGATAATCGTTTAAAAGAGTCTACAACTTCGTTATGCAGTTTTCCAAAAGCTATTTTCAGTTCAGAGAAAGACAAAGAATCAAAATTACCGTAGTAGGCTTATCTTACTTTATTTTCATTGTTTCTCTTCTTGTGGCGGGACTGGTTATTGATGTGAGTCATGAGACATAGATTTGCAGTCTCATCACTATTACTTGAGCCTTCATTACTTGATGACTCACTATCACTTTCCCATGCAGTATAAGCTCTTCTTTGTTTGTTGAACTTCTTTGGTGGTGCCTTTTTTTGTCCTTTCTGTTCATAGGATATTCTGTTTTATAGTGCCCAGATTTACCACAATTAAAGCAAGATACTTTCTCTCTATATTTTTTATTTTCTTCCTGCTTTGATTCTATGGATTGTCTTCGAAACTTTGTGAGATTTTTGTCGGAGTGCTTGATTCCATTCTTTTGAATAAATTTATTATATCTCCGAACAAACAGTCTCATTTCCTCATCATCCGAAACTTTGTCACTACTTGAGTCATTATCATCTTGCTCTATTTGTGAGGACTTAAATCTAGAAGCTTTAAGAGCTATTGACTTCTTCTAACCCTCTTTGTCTCTATTCTTCTCCTTCTTACTCTTGTTCTCATGCTTTTCAAGACTTCACAATTATTGCTGATGTTCTTCCAGCTTCCCAAATAGAGTTATGATGGTAAGCGTAGTGAGGTTGTTGACTTCCTTGATAGATGTAAATTTAGGTTTCCATTCTCTACTAAGACATCTCAGAATTTTATTAGTAGCATTTTCATTGGAAACAGGTTTTCCAAGTGCATTCAAACGACCAGTGAGATGGACGAATCTCTTTTACATATTAGAGATAGATTTTCCCTATTTCATGCGAAAGAGCTCGAACTCTTAGATAAGTGTGTTAATTAGGGAATGTTTAACTTCAGTAGTACCCTCATGGGCAACTTCTAAAGCATCCCACATTTCTATAGCTGTGGAGCAATGACATACCCGATAATATTCATCAACACCAAGTGCTGAAATTATCATGTTTCGGCCTCTCCAATCGCTTGGACACTTTTTGTCATCTTTTTTATCCAAATCAACCTCTGATTTAGGCACAACGGCACCTGCCGCATTCGTCATGGTAATTTAAAAAGGTCCATCTTGAATGACAGTCCATATATTCCTATCAATGGAATTTATGTGAACTCACATGCAGTCTTTCCAGTAGCCATAGTTTTCACCGTTAAAAACAGAAGCTCTATTGTACGCCCCCTTTGGTCCAGAAGCCATATTGTTAGAAGTAGCCATAAAGCACCAGTGAACCGGTGCTCTGATACCACTTGTTAGACGGTGTGTCAAGTGATCGAGAGGGGGGGGGGGGTGAATAGATCACCTCTTTTATTATCACGGATTTAAAATTATTTATCAGAGTTAATAGCGAAACTGCAGAAAGCGACACACGGTCCTGAATTGACTTCTGTCTATTCTGAACCGGCTACTAGAAAATCGAACATGCGATAGTTTGCTGGATTTTAATTGAGATGAGTAAGATGAATTAACATATATTTTATATTAAATCAATGCACTTATCACTATAACATTATTTCCAATGAATAAAATCAAGCTAGCACTTTTGTCAAACATTTGGAGTATGCTTGTTCAATGATCAATGGCAATTGAGTTTTGATAAAGAGTTTCTTCCAACCTTGGATCAATGAACGTGAAAAGTTGCACACCAATTGAATCACATATGTGTTGTAAAAGTAAAGAGAGAGAGAGAGAGAGAGAGAGAGAGAGAGAATACGATACGCGGAGCAGTTTGGTAAGGAAGTTCCCCACTATCATCCTCGCGTGTGGGTACGTCTCCCTCTCAATTTTCAAATTGGAATTGAGAATTTTCTATATCAATATGCTGAAATATTGTTTACAAGGTTGCGATACAAAGACAGAAAACTAATCACTCAGATCTTCTTCTTCTTGTATGAAGCTTCTCTTGATATGAGCTGATCAAGAATACACCTGCAAGATTCACAGGCAATTCACCGCTTCCACGACCTGTTTGCGAAATCACCCCGATATCCAAACTCTACGCTACAAATGAATCTGCCCTATGGAATCGTGACTAACAAGCCCACAAGAACACCTCCGTTCTTGCTGGACAAACCTTCTGGTTTTTCCTCGAAACCCCCTTTCGAATCTTCAACTCTGCTAGATCACTGATCGTACCACTGAACATTATCTCTTTGATCCCTTGATCCAATAAACAATGATGATTATGTGTCAATGTTCTTGAAGTAAGGAGATTGAGAAGATGATGAAGATAGAAGTCTCTTTCAGGTTTCTAATGCTCAGAAAACGGATGCTCATCAATTGTATTTGTGACACCTGTCAAACTAAGCTGTCAAACTTTGCTTATATATGGAAACAAAAACATGTTAGAAGAAAAACAGACTTATGAGTCGATACAAGTTTCGTATGAGTTGACCTAAGTCAATGAATGTATTGATACAAGTGATTTGGTGTCGATGCATACTGTACTAAAATTGCTTCCAGAGAGTTAAGTAAAGTATGAGTCGATACAAGGGATTATGTATTAATGCATACTGTAGCTTCTAGAGAACTAAATATAACATGAGTCGATGCATGGCACAGATGAGTCGATGCATGTAAGAAATGTATCGATACAGACACTTATGTATTGATGCAAGAGTTGAAACATGCAAGTATCCAGAACCTCAGTTCTTGTATGAGTCGATCCAAAATACGTATGCGTCGATGCATACTGTATGAGATTTATTTTCCAAAATAAAAGAACTGATTTGAATCGATGCAAAAAGATTTTGTATTGATGCAAACAACAAACAGAGATGAATTCCAATTTTTGATGTTTATATGGATCGATCCATGATAATATGTGTCGATACAAAGCTTAAACTTTTGAGGCATCAAACTGACATGTATCGATACAAAACTCGTATGAGTCGACTCATACTGAAGGAAAATTGTTTTTGTGAGATCAGTTAGTTATATGTATCGATTCATGTCTTTTTGGATCGACCTAAGAGGTTTGTACATGAGTAAAAATATATTTTGACCAATTTTAAACATGTTATTATGACATGACAATCACACATATATTTCAGACTTAATTAGACAATCAAACACACATATTTTCTATCATACAAAACTATCAATAGTAAAGGGTTGCTCACACACTTGAATTTTAATATAATTGATTCTTTTACAAATAAATATCTCATTTTAAACTTACATTTTAGGACATATTTTATCTTTTCTATTTGTTTATTATCACAAAAAATACTAATTAATCTATTATTTAACTTTAATAAATTTAAAAACATATTTTATGAAATTGAATAATACTATATATCGTTCACACAACTAATTTTTTATCTTACGAGTCACTATCAAATTATTACCATTATTTATGTTAATATTTTTTCTTTCTCCATGTCACAAGTTTTTTTAAAATTACTTAATACATTGAATTTATTTTAACATTATGTAATTCAATTTAAATTCACATGTATCTAAATACATCATTTGTCAAGTTTACCAATATATTTTGTATAATCATATTATTTGTTGTAATATTTTGATTTCATAATTTTTCGTTGTACTTTCCTGTTGAATATTAATTAATCTATTATTTAACTTTAATAAAATTAAAAATATATTTTATGAAATTGACTAATAATACATATCATTCACACAACTAACTTTTTATCTTACGAGTCACTATCAAATTATTAACATTATTTTCAAATGTTAATTTTTTTCTTTCTCCATATCACAAGTTTTTTTTATTTTAAATTACTTAATACATTGAGTTTATTTTAACATTAAGTAATTCAATTTAAATACATCATTTATCAAGTTTACCATTATATTTTGTATAATTATATTATTTATTATAATGTTTTGATTTCATAATATTTCTCACACACACACATATATATATATATATATATATATATATATATATATATATATATATATATATATATATATATATATATATATATATATATATATATATATATATATATATATATATATCAAAAATAATATTTCAACTACAACTTTTAAAAATAGAAAATAAAAAATAGTTAAAGTTCAGCCCAAGAGAAGAGAGAGACTGTTTTTTCCATCTCACTTTATTCTCTCTCTCTCCAAAAAAAAAATGTTGTAGAATTTTCTCTTTCCTGGAAGACCAGCTTCCTTCATTCTCAAAAATTCTTTTACTTTGTAACAACTCTAAATATTTTAAATAAAAATTTAATCTTTTCCCTTACTTCTTTGCACCCATTTTTTTCTTCGATTGTTAAGGTTGTTCCGTCATCGTATTTCCTTGTCCCAAAACACTTTTAAGGTTTAATTTCATCTGGGTCTGTCTGTGTGGATCAGACCCAGATCCTGTTTTTGTCTGATCCATCTATTTTTTTTTTTTAATAATTTTTATAGCAAATAATCATAATCAAGAAGCAATATGAAAAATGAAAAGCAGGTAACTTTCTTTTACCCTTTTGCTCACTCTAGTTGAATATTCAAGTCAAAGTTTCTGGGTCTTTGTGGTTTCAGTTTTACACAAGTTTGAAAATTGGTTAGTTTGTCTCAATCAACTAGGGTAGTTTTTGATTCTATGTTTAAGGTTGGTGTTTATGTGGTTTGTTAAGAATGTTTGGTATTGTGCTGTTTTTGTTTGTTTGTTTGTTTGTTGTGTATTTGGGGTTTGGTGTAGTTTTGAACTTGTATAGTGTTTGTGTTTTAGATTTGTTACTAAAATGAAGTACTATGAATGTTGATTAGGATTTTTTTCTCTGAATCATGTGGCTTCCTTCAATTAGTGTATGTTTGGTTTCATGATTAGAGCACTCAGAATTGACTTTGGACCTGTAGAATTGATTTTAATATGTTTGACTGCTTTCGAGTAGAATTGATTATGCTTGAAAATAGAATTTGTAGCTTTTGTGTCTAAACGTGATTTTCATAGAAATTTATTGTTCAACTCATTTTTGCTGCAATTTATCCAAACATGAATAACTTAACATCTATCTCACTTTTAGCCAGAATCAATTCATTTAAAATCAAATTTCTCCACCGCATAACCAAAAGCTCGTTTAGTGTATGTTTTGTTTTCATGTTTGGGGCACCCAAAATTGATTTTAGTGTATGTTTTGTTTTCATGTTTGGAGCACCCAAAATTGATTATGGACGTGTAGAGTTGATTTAAACGTGTTTGGTTGCTCTCGAGTAGAATTAATTATGCTTTTCAAAATTGATTCTACTTGAAGTTAAGATTTGTACTTTTTGAGTCTAAATGTGTTTTACATTGAAATTTATCGTTCTACTTACTTTTGCAGCAATTTATCCAAACATAAATAATTTTAAGTTCACTTCACTTAATCAGTTTATTCAAAATCAATTTTCTTCATTGCATAAATGTGATTTTTAAGGCTGAATTGATTATGCTTTTCAAAATTGATTCTTCTTGAAGCTTTTGAGTCTAAATGTGATATTTACTTTGAAATTTATTCTTCAACTCAATTTTGCAACAATTTATCTAAACATAAATAAATTTACATCCAGTTCACTTATAGCCACAATCAATTTTACACAATCAATTCATTCAAAATCAACTTCTTCACTGCATAATCGCCCACGCGTAATTAAAATTCATGGTGTCTTATGATAAAAGTGTTGTTTCTGTTCAAGGGATTAAGTTTGTGTATTTCATTGGCATATTGCAGATTGAGGTTGCTGCTTTGTTTGATTTGAAGGAGCATCAATAAGGACTAAGGAACGTGTTTTAACTTTTTTTTTAGTTGAAGATTTGCGGTATGATCAAGCAGATATTAAATAGGCTTCCTAAGAAAGTATCAAAAACAGTGGAAAATAATGAAGGAGGTGGAACATCAACTTCTTCTTCGACTGCGTCAAACAGTGTCAGAAGTAGTTATGGAAACTCAACTGCTTCATCGGTTTCAGGCGTTGATTCCAATTCCAGCCTTGGAGTAAATCACGGTGACATGCTTGTACAAGCAATGAACTCGAAACTGAATCTGAATGGTAGTTTGTTGGCTTCTTACGAAGCCTTGCCGAGTTTTCGTGATGTTCCAAATTCAGAAAAGCCGAATTTGTTTATAAGAAAGTTGCAAATGTGTTGTGTTTTATTTGACTATACCGACCCTTCGAAGAATGTTAGAGAAAAGGAGATTAAGCGACAAACGCTAGTTGAACTTGTGGATTATGTTACTTCGGCTAACAGCAAGTTTACGGATGTTATGATGCAAGAGATTGTGAAAACGGTGTCGGTAAATTTGTTCCGGACGTTGACTACTCCACCGCGCGAGAACAAGATTCTTGAAGCCTTTGATATGGACGAGGAAGAACCTTCAATGGACCCTGCATGGCCTTACTTGCAAATTGTGTATGAACTTCTTCTTAGGTTTGTCACGTCGCCCGAGACCGATGCGAAGTTAGCAAAAAGATATGTTGATCATTCGTTTGTTCTCAGATTGTTAGACCTTTTTGACTCAGAGGATCCCAGAGAGCGCGATTACTTGAAAACAGTTCTTCATCGAATATATGGGAAATTTATGGTGCATCGACCGTTCATCAGAAAAGCAATCAACAATATATTCTACCGATTCATTTTCGAGACCGAGAAACACAACGGCATTGCAGAACTGTTGGAGATTTTGGGAAGTATAATCAATGGATTCGCTCTTCCGTTGAAAGAAGAGCACAAGCTGTTTCTCCTTCGAGCTCTTATTCCTCTTCATAAACCGAAATGCATACCGATGTATCACCAGCAGTTATCTTACTGCATCACGCAGTTCGTAGAAAAAGACTGCAAGCTTGCCGATACCGTTATACGCGGGTTATTGAAATATTGGCCGATAACAAATAGTTCTAAGGAGGTTATGTTCTTAGGAGAGCTGGAAGAAGTCTTGGATGCTACACAACCTGCTGAGTTTCAGAAATGTATGGTACTCTTGTTTCGTCAAATACGACGTTGCTTGAGCAGTTCACATTTCCAGGTTCGGTAAATCTAGTAGTTTTCATCAGCTTGCACATTCTTTAGTTTTTCGCAGAACTTTATCAAATATTTTGATTGCGTCTGAATTTACAGGTAGCAGAGAGGGCATTGTTCTTATGGAATAGTGATCACATTCAAAACTTGATCAAGCAGAACAACAAAGTCATACTTCCCATAGTCTTACCTGCTTTGGAGCATAATGCACGGAACCACTGGAACCAAGCCGTCCGAAGCTTGACAGTAAATGTCAGCAAGATCTTCTCGGACTTTGATCCTGCATTCTACGAAGAATGCATTATCAAATTCCGAGAAGATGAAGCGCAAGAGAATGATATGAAGTCAAAATGTGAAGCCAGATGGAAGCGTTTGGAAGAAATGGGAGGCATGAAAGCTCCAACCAACGAACCGGTTTTGGTTTCTCCGAAAGCCGCATCTCACTATGCATCTCCCGGTAAGGCAAGTAGGCCTCAATTGGAATGATCCATGAAGGGTGGAAAATCACGAAAATACAAAAGTATTCCAAATTGGTTTTACATGCATTGAATGTATATATATATATATTCAAAAATGTTCTGGAATTTGCTTTACGTAGCTGGTCTTTGAAGTTTGATCTATGAAGCACTGATACGACACAAACACATCCGGTTATATTCCAAAACTGTTACTGGTGTCAACATGCCAGAGTGTCCGTGTCTGTGTTTCATAGAATGTGATGCTACAAAGAGTCACGAAATGGCCCGAGTTCCACGATTAATCCACGCATTCATACTTCAGTTTGATGAAAACATGTTCCATTTTGTGTTTGAAGTTTGTAGTGTTAATTTTGGTTTTCTTGTGTAGTTGAGTTGGTTGTTGAAGGAAAGTGGATAATTAGGAGTTATCTTGTAATGAATTGTTGATGTTGTTTTATATATATTTTGAAAGCAATTTATTTCTTATTTGCTATTTCTGACAAGGAATTCAAGGAACTGTTATATTCCCGACATGGTTAAGGAAAGACATGACTTAACTTAGAATTATTGTTTGTTAGGGTGAAGATTGAGAGATATTTCACAATCTATGATTAGATTAATAATTTTTACACGAACTCTATATATTGATCCGATCTCGGAGATTTACTCTAATGATCATATCTTATAATTTTTTTTTCTCCTTATTGACGTTTTGGTGAGTACATCACAACTTCACCACTTCATTCAACCTACTTTAAACAACGGTGAATACATCTCAACTTAGTTAAGTTGATTTAGATGATCTCATATAATCGATTATATCATTATTCTCACAAATGTTGTCTAAAACCTAAAGAGTTTTATCCCGCTGTTTGTATTGAAGGTTAGACGACTTTATCTCATCACTCACATTCAAGATTAAAACATTGTTTACGACGAAAGATAAAGATTAAACGACTTTATCATTCAAGATTAAAACATTATTCACGATGAAAGATAAAGATTATACGCATTTAAGCATGGAAATGAATATAGCTCACCCATAAATTAAATTTATTGTTATATAGCTCACCCATTGAATTTATTTTTAATGTACAACCTATGAAGTTTGGACTACATTGAACAACGCCATTTATTGTTCATTAGTTTGTAATTGGTGAGAGGAATAAATATTATATATGCTGAGGCATTAACCGATAACTTATACCCCCTCTAGAATTTAAGTAAAAATAGCTAAAATTTCTTAGAATGCGATATAAGTAATCAAGTAAATTTTTCTTTATTAAAATTAAATATATTAAATATGACCAACTACTAGTCTTATAATTTTAATAGTCTTAATATTCAAATTTTAATTAGTTAGGTAATGTTGAATTTGATAGAGAATCTTAGGGTGTGCATTTTCTAATAATTTGTATGAACTATTAAGGTAAGACTAATGTAATACAAATCTAGAAATCTATCTAAGCAATAACATATGATAGAATATGTACGTAATATTTGTTATTCCAACTAAGTATATAAAACAAATACTACACATTCTTGAAAAAAAAACTACTATTAAAATATTATCCTTAAAAAACTCTCTTATATGTAAAAAATAAGTAGTTTATGAGTAAAATTTATAGGTCTTGGCTTGAATTATGATTGTCCTCAATCCGCCTATAGGTGATAAAACCATTAACAATACACCAAGAACAATACATATCTGCAATAAAGTAAATCAAAATATATTAAATTTTTAGGTTAAATTGATAAATTATAAATAAAAAAATACTTGAAACAAAAATCTAAACCAAGTATATACCCAATTAGTCCACCATGACAAGCCGAATTTCCTTGGTTTGTAGATTTTGAGCCATATGATACAAGGAAGCTGAAAATACAAGATAACATGAATATGTGATCAAAGTTATAATACTATTGAGAAAATATGTTAGATTAAAATTTTCAATTGTGATCCATTGACTTACAAAATATGTTGTTGGAGCAAAAGCAAATCCCCCAAAAAATCCTAGAAGGCCATCGAAGAAAGGAAATGTAATTGCAATGAACATTGTGAGTGCTGAAAAAAAAGAAATTTTTTTGTCAATATTGCACATAACTCAAAGAAAAATATTTGAAATAATAGACGCAACACAATAATTTATTTCAATAAAAATAACATACTAGTACTTACCAACATACACATTACGCACTATAAATCGAAGCATTGTAGTTGGTTCAAATCGAAGTTTCTTCACCAATAGTGTTTCAATCATGTCAAACACCGGCATAGCATAAATCTATAACACAAAAAAATATTAAAATATTTTAGTTTTAAAATTTATAAAAATTAAATCTAAATAGCAAGAAAAAATGAATTTTACCTGATAACTTCCAATGACATGAATAACAACAAACATATTAGCCATTGCTATAAGCCATGCTGGTTTGGATAAAGAGAGGAGAATATCACCATCGACCTCATTTCCAAATATCCAATAACCAATAAAAGCAACTGGAAAGTAGCACAAAGCCACAATAATGTAGGCAACAATAACTCCTCTCCACATTGGATCCTTGGATGGTTTTTCAGGTGTTGATGGAATTGTTGCTTGAATTTCCAACACCACATTGTGTCCAGCATAAGCAAATGCAACAGATCCAAGAGCATTAAAGAAATCAAAAATTGTTCCTGCTGTACTAGATGCCTTGTATCCATATTCCACATCACTTTGTACTCCTTTATCTATACTTGCACCCCAAGAAATTGTAGAGTAACTGTAGAAAAAAGTTTGTAATCAGACCAGATAGTTTCTCTGGTACTATAATATACCAGATACATTGATTATTTAATAAATTTGAAAAGTTAATTTTTTCAGAGAGTAGTAAAATATTTTCAAAAATATAAAAAGTTTATACCTGAAAGACATGACTGCTGCGGCCAACGAGACGCCAGAAATTGAGTTGAAATCAGGTAGATGAGACAATACAAAATGAACAGAAGCAAATATCATAATGAAATAGGTCAATTTTATTTCTTTGCAGCTTGGACACACAGTATCATGGAATTTTTTCAATGATGTTCCTCCAGTGACCATGTAAACAATGTTTGTCCCAACTTCTACAACAAGTTGTTGAGGCACCACAATATAAAGACCTAACTTCTCTCCAAATGCATGTTGACCTAATTCATGGTATCTATCAAAACGTTTTCCAGGAACCATTTCGTGCATCTGAACCATCTGCCACAATGTGTAAAATGTGATGATCCATGAAAGGACAAGTATGGTTACACCAGGACCCCTATAGAATCAAAGATAAACTCATAAATTTTTATTAATATGCACAAAATAGTTACAATAAAAATTAGATTTGAATTGAAATATACCATCCAAGTTGTGACATGGCATGAGGGAGACTAAGAACACCAGCTCCAACCATTGCAGTCACATTGTGGAAAGCTGAGTACCACCATTTTGCATTTCTTTTTGAAGTAATTGGAAGCCACTCTTCAATTCTTTTGTCCCTCTCGGATTTTTCTTCAATCTATTTTGTCAATAACAATAAATAAAATTTACCATTAATAATTTTTTATTTAAATAAACTATATCTAAAAAAATTAGATCAATATAAAAATAGAAGGCGAACAGACAATAAACTACATCGCTATTTTTTTTTTAGGATCGCAAAATTAATCTATGATAATTTCAAATTGTGTGATTGAATATATTCTCACACATCTCACTGTTTGATTAATATTGAAGAGTCAAATAAAAATATATATTTTAAAATTTATTTATTTAATTTTAATTATTAAAAAAACTAAGAGTAAGTAAAAAGAAATATGACTATATTTATGGATGATTGTGTAATTTTATATACCCTTTAAGTATATTCATGAAAATTGTTCTTTAATTACTTGAATATTATTTTATTTTCTATAACTTTGAAATAGTACAATACTACTTGATAGATTCAGTAACTGTAAAAGTACTTATCTTTAATTTAAGCTTGAAATTTTGACTTTAAAAATTTTATGACTTTGACTAATCAGAAAAAGTCTTTGGCTTACACAAGATATTGATATTTGATACTAGTAGGTTTGAATTTTCTCTTTTGAAGAAAAGTACGATGTATGACGTGACCTATATTTATTTGAGAAAACTAAAAAAAATAAAGTATTATTCATAACTAATAAATTACAAGTATTCATATATGATATATGTAACTTTAAAAATTTCTATGATTAATAGACAAAAAAAAAGTTTCTATCATTAAAATCACACCTTTTCTATAGTTTTACTCTAATATAATTGTTGATAGTATACAAAACTTATATAGTGATCTTATATATGAATTAAACCGATAAATTAAATTCTTAACTTTTTATAAACCCTCATGCATGACAGGTTATAAATATCTATGAAAAGAAGAATACAAAGAGAGATGCAAACAAATTTAAGAGTAATTAAAAAGAAAGTATAAGCTACATACATAAACTGATGATTTAGAGAAAACTTACAGTTTTGCGACGATCAGGATGATGATCATGATGATGATTTAATGCTTCAGTTTCCAAAGTCGCCATAATTCTTAAACTTCAAAAAGAAAAACTTGTTGGTTTGGTGAGAAAATAGAAACTAGTTGAATGGTGAGTCTCTCATCTAATGTGTTACTATATTTATAAGGTTTCTTGCCCCTATAGTTGGTATTTATTTAGTAGATTGAATAGTCATACTATTTATTAAATTTAAAATTATCGTTGAGAAATTCACTCCTACGTTTCATTATTTAAAAACAATAATAATAATAAGATATAGTGATAAAAAAAATAACAAATTTATGAATAATTTTTTTTGTGACACGCGGTGAATAAAAGTCAAAGAAAAAGTGAGATATTATTAGACGTGAACTACATGATGTTGTATAAATTAATTGAAAATTATAAAGAAAATGGTTGACTTTGAAATTTAGTTGAGTACTTAGTTTTTGAGATCCTTTTTTTATTTTTTGTGGCCGAAATTTCGGAGAAATAGTTTAGAAATTTGTATCCAATGGTGTCATTTGAATAGTTTTATATATTTGAGACTATTTGAGTCAAATAAACACATGTATTAGGAATATGTACACATGGAGGGTGGGTGATCCATGTGATACGGATTGGAGTTGAAAAGGGAAAAGACAAAGAAGAGTCATAAGAAAGAAATTATCCCTACTCTTTCCTTTTTAAAATAAGTGATGTTCTCGGATCCTATTTTTTAGAAAAAATGTATTATCCATTTACAACACAAATGATCTTTTTATTGGCAAGGATTCAAACGAATTTGAAAATTAAAATATACTAAGCATACATCTTGTAAGAGGTAATGGTCCATATGACCTGAATAGTTAAAATAAAACAAAAAATTTCAATAAAATATCGTCAATAATTTAAGTAAGTATGAGTGAGAGATGACTGAAGCTAACAAAAAGATTTATTATTGTAATTATGTTTTTATCTTCAATAATTAATTTATTTTCGTCAATAATTTAAGTAAGTATGAGTGAGAGATGACGGAAGCTAACAAAAAGATTTATTGTTGTCTTTATGTTTTTATCTTCAATAATTGATTTAATCCTCAAAATAATGTTGACAAGAGAAATCTTCATAATCTAATCTTTATCATAATTGAACTTATCTTTAAAATAATTGAATTATCTATAGGATTCTGACTTTCAAAGGTCTATGATTCCATAACAATCATCCTCGTTAATATTTTCTTAAGTGCTAGAAGCACTATAATTTTCAAATAAAAGAGTCATATTTTCTTTAATCTTGCTTAAGAATTTTTTTATGGCTAGAAACAACAGACTAATAGACAAGTAATTTTGATTTAGGTCGTCTTATAAGTCTTCCATAGATTTAGTATGAAGGTTTTCTACTACAATGACTTAGTGGGCATATCGTTTACAAGAGAAACTAAACTCTCGTCATCCATATAACCATTCAACTATAATGTTCATGGTGTGTCAGATCGATCTGTCCTCTTCTGTTCTCTAGGGCTCCTTATCTTTCTAGGACCCGAGGCCTCTAGGATGATCACGCCTCTGATTCTTGGAACCTCCCCCAATGTGTTGAGATCTTCCCGTGACATATTTCTTCAATTGACATTCTTATATAACCCCTCTATTTCCTTCCTAAGCTGGTAGAAGTAATTAGTGGAATGATTCTTTTCCATCTAGTAATTACTCAATCTATCGAGTTTTAATCCCATTGTATTTGTCTTTAGGCTAGATGATATGGAATATAATGAGCATGAAACACTTCACACCAGATCTATTCTTGATTGGTGTTTATAGGCGTGAAGTTGATAGTGAGCCTCCTAATAAGTGAATAACAGACTATTACAAGCGCAACCATCCCAACAACATATCACACCCATACAATGCCAAATCACTACACCAATAACATACACGGATAACATACTAACACATATAACATACACATATAATCATATGCTAACACATATAGTATACACAAATAATCACATGCTAACATATATAGCATACACAGGTAATCACATACTAACATATATAACATACATAAATAATCACATACTAACACATATAGATACACAAGTAATCACATGATAACACATATAACATATACGATAATCATATGCTAAAACATTTATCATACACATCCAATATGCAATGCAATGAGACATTGCCACACGTCTCAATGCATGTTGTATCATTGGTTCATAAGAATCCATTAATTAATTCCCGTTGGAGTTCAGTTACATCGCTCATACCCCGTCATACACACGATCAACCACACCTCATCGCTCACACCTCACCGGGCAGGCGACCACTTCTCATCGCTTACACCCCACCAAACACACGATCTTGCGATTCTTATATAGAATTTGGATACATCGCTCACACCCAAATGGGCACACGACAACCACACATATGTACATACCACGGATGCATGAAATATATAGACTAATGCAACAACAAAAATATTAACATCAAACTTCACCATGGTCGGTGCACTTCGTTGATACTGGCCACCACACACCAAACACCTTTCAAAACATGCAGCGACAACCATACAACGATATAGTAAGTAATTACAGCGTCTTTGCATAGATTTCACTAAGCAACACAACTCATTACACACCAAATCCGAGCATATATTACATACAACACAACAACATGCACAAATACATTCACCATAGTCTATGTACCTTGCCACTATGCACCAAACACCTTCCAAAACATGCAGCATAAAGTGCCAAAATGTAGTTATTTTGTATATATGTTTTATGGCACTTATCTATTCTTTTGTTGTTAATATCGTTGAATAACCCCGTTTTTTGTTGTAAATACATTTTATTTCATTTTGTGTATATATTGTACCGATTGATTAGTTTTGTGTATATTTTGTAGGTATTTGTTGTATTATTGGAGCAAGAGGAATAAAGCTCCAAGATGCATTGTTGATCAATAATGGAATAAGGCAAAAAGAGAAGCCATTCCAAGTTGTGCAAGAGAAAACAACAAAAGTTGTTTTTCTGTATGGATCGTCGGGTGATGGCCAGGTGAGGTCCATCGCGTCTGCGTCGCCAGGCGACGTTGGGGCGAGAAGAAGGTCCAATTTTGGAGTTTCGCTCTGCCTAACTTCGCTGCTGGGTGGCTAGGAAAGGAAAAGATGAGTCGTTGGGCAAAGCTGACCGTCGCTGGGCGACGGTAGATATTTTGGTCAGATGAGGACGTGGCTAACTGTGAGCCAAGTGTAATAGAAGGATCGCCGAGTGATGCTTTATTTCGTCGGGCGATGTTTGCGGAACAAAAATTTCTTTATCTTTCCTTTTCATTTCATTTTTGCAGTTATGGTTTTTGGGCTGGATTTTTTCTCCCAAATTCCATCACCTTATAGTTTTTGATAGATTAGCTTAGAAAACAACATTAGGATTTACATACGGATGATTGGAGGTGGATTGCTCTTCGATAGACTCTGAAAAACCGATGTAAATTTGTGGTTTATATCTTCTCCTCTCTATGTATTTCTCTTTTTGTTGGGTTTTGTATGTATATTTACTCTGAACTCATGTATATTTGTTGTCATTGACGTTGTATAAAGTTTGCTTTATGAATCTGTGTTGGTGATTGTCTTAGGTTTTTACCTTGTGTTAGGGACTTGAGCTTTGCTAGACATAGACTGCTTAGATTCTTACCTAGGATGATTATCTGTTGGTTTCTAAATGCTAGAAATGGGTTTAGAGCTGAAATTTACTTAGAGTATTTGAGCTTAATGCCTCTGTGTTGGTTGTTTCGAGCTAGAAATAGTCGTTACGAGTGACACGGTTGACTTTTGTGTTGTTGAGGTATGCAAGAGATGGATATCGAGGAGATACGGTCGAATTCTCAATTTAGGTTAGAAATAGTTTAGGTTGTGGAGAGGTATGTGATGACACAGACGAGTAGTGTGCATTCGTTCCGGACAAGCTGTCTATCCTTTATAGTTTTTGTTCATTTACTTTTTGTCTTTTCTTTACAACCATTTAATCTCAAACTCATTAACGATAGAATTGTCGAACGACGAATCAATAACCAATCTCTGTGGACACGATATGATATAACCTAACTAGTATATATCACCCAGTAAAAATAATACTTTACTCTTTGCTTGTCGCTTTACCGCGGCAACACATCAATAAAAAACCAACAATATAGAAAGAAATTACAATGCATTTGCAAACGTTCTACAAAACAACATAACTTGACAAACACCAAACACGTGTCCATGCTTCGAATAGACTATGGTGCCAATTTTATTTTGAGAAAGTACGTTAATTCAGCTTTCCAACAATTTGAACAATGCGCCAATTGGACACCCGAAATGAAAGTTATGATTTTCAAAGTTTCACAAAGATGATGTCAACTTAGTGATAATGGGTTACCCAAATATTGGTAACTGATTATACCCCAAAGAACAGCCAATACACGCCTCTGTTCTATGGTGTACCCGAGTATCCAAATAGTGGTAATCGATTTCATGCCTGTGCATAATCACTTTTCTACTACTTTTTGACACGAAAATCACTTATTATCCATACCCAAACATCCACAAACCTCACATAATGTATAATTTCACATCCTAAGTATTAACCCTTAGTCACATACATCAATATCCATTTTTAACACATTCAATTCATCACATAATATAGAATTACATGAATTGCACAATTTACTTCACATCAATACATAGTTACATGAACATACAACATTCATAATCGATTTCATCCAATTCATCTACCAAACATAATTTATCATTGAGGGCTTAACACATGAAGTAGAATTAGGTTCTTATGAGTAATTACCCTTACCCACCAATCATTATACAACTCATTAGATAGTTAGAACCCACCCTTACCTTAGAGTTCTTGTCAAAGCTTCAACCTTAGCAAAGAAGGCTCCTCTTCTCTTGACCCCTAACATCCTCTTCTCTCTTTTCTCCAAGACACGATCTCTCTTCTCTATCTTCCACGATCTCCCAAAAACAAAGTGATTCATCTCTTTCTTGTTCTTGCTAATTTAACCATTGGACCCTTTCTATGTTATCCTCACTTATTCCTCTTAAAATTACCAACAAGCCCACAATATCTCTACATCAATATTACCACTATTATTATTATTATTATTCCTCAATAATAAATATTCCAACTAAATAATTAAATAACCAAATAACTATTTATCTGTTATTAATA
The DNA here is from genome assembly GCA_021764765.1 of Vicia sativa. Lineage (NCBI taxonomy): Eukaryota > Viridiplantae > Streptophyta > Magnoliopsida > Fabales > Fabaceae > Vicia > Vicia sativa. Next base: position 211,762,970 of record CM038792.1, on the reverse strand, counting down.
TTATTTAATTCTTCTAATTTTAGTTAAATAGTGGTAGTAACTACTTACTTCCACCACCCCCAAATTCTACACAATTACTCACACATCCTCAACACCTTTATCTATATATTTCTAAGGCAACTACCCAACATCAAGGGTATCACAACACACCAAAACACCCATCAATGCATATAAATGCACAACATCATATAATTAAATTATGAAAAATAATTTAAATAAAATCGGGGCATTATATAAGGATTTTTGCCTCCAAAGCCTGATTGGAGCGACATTACTCCTCTATAACAGTTGCATCTCTACTAATGTTTATTGGTCATCTTTGTTGGCACTTGTAGTTGTGTAGGTGCTTCTTCATGTCACCATCTTGAAGAATGTGGTTAAAGTTGTTAAAGTTTCGATTAAGTGTGGTCTACGTTAGTTTTATTGAGACTCTATGGTGAGTGTCAATTCTAATGTGAAATATAATAAGGATTAATGAAAGTCATCTCAACTCACATGTAAATAGCAAGATACTTTGTATAATAAGGTTTTATGTAATTAGTGAATCCCACTCCAAGCCCTACAATTAGAGTACTTACGGAGGATTTCTTAGGCAGGATCAGAAGGAGAAAAACAATTTTCTCTAAGTTTCCATGTGAAGGCATGGAAATAAGGGAAAAGTGGTTCTTCCTAAAATCACAATGGAGTTATTTTCCCTTTTGAGTGCAATCTTCCAAAATTAATATTCCTTGGATACCTCTTAATCCACGTGAAAATAAGGGATGGAGCATGGAACTTGAATCAGGCGGAGTGAACATGTCCCAATCAGGTGATCCGATGTACAACCTTCAGGCAATGTTGTTGTTGGTTTATGGTGCTTTTCCACAGTGTTTTTCAATTTTTATCCCAATAAAAATTATCTCATTCCAATTCTTTTATCCACTGCTTACCAATATGCCTCACTAGAACTCCCAAAACCTTACATTCAAATGTGACAATGTTAAGAAATCTAATACATGTTCCTCTCATTCTTTGTCATTTGAAGCTTAATCAACAAAGTTTATTGGGCCTTTCTATCTTAATTCATTTGAAACATAATTATACACATGTCACAATGAAATCTGCTGTAAAATCTAACACAAAGACAAAATCGGAAATAGACTTCCGGTTGAGTTCAACCAGAAACCAGAAGTATACTTCCTGTTTAGACGTAACCTTATTTTCTTCAAAAAGTAACAAATTAATGTAGTTAATGAGGGATAAAGGATAAAGTGTACCTGGAATTCTACTTTCTTGAGCTATTTCTGATATGATGAACCACAAATGAGATTTGAAGTGGAAAATAGATTGACAATGGAGAGGGTTTTTGAGAGGCTTGAAGGAGAAAGTGTGTTATGGTGGTGATCACCATGGTTGCTGTTTTAAGCAATCAGTCTCGTGACAAAACCAGAAGTATACTTCCTGTTTTATACAAAATATCCAGGTGGCAGCACAATTCAATGTTCCCGCTACTATAACCGGAAGTATACATTCGGTTCAAAACAGGAAGTGTATCTCCAGTTAAGTTTCTTATAATTTGAGGGGCAACACCACATTTTGACTGATTTGTACAAAATGGAATGCGAATCTGAAATAAACTTCTAATTTTAAGAAAGACATTTTCGGTTTTTCATAAGGTGCCCCACTATTATGGGGTGGATTAAGAAATTCAACTTTATAAAATAAATTGAAAATATGAATTAATCTGAATTTTAATAAACTTTTTTTTTTACTATTTTCAAAATTATTTTTAGATTTAAATAATACACCTCGTAGCAAAGGAGGGATGACAAATTGTGTCTATTGAAATCTAAAAAATACAAAAAAGAAAGACTTAGGTTGACGAGAGGAAAGTGATAAGGATAGTTATAGTGAATAATACTCAACCTGATGTGTGCCATTAATTTGGTCAGTTTTGTCAGTTGTGTCAACCATATGCTCCATCCATAATTGACATTTCTATTGTGTTGCTTCAAATTATTTTAATTTTGACATCATAATCCCACACGGTTTCTACATCATAATTCTAATTTATGTTTGCATTAATAAGTACGCAATTTTTTTTCTTCAAATTTTCACTTATTTTCCTTCCAATTATATTGCTTTGGTGGTTACCATGTGGATATGATATTTGTTGAACAAGTGGTGCATTCTTCAAAAATTAAAAGTTGTCATTTGTCACGGTTAAGCCACTAAAGACTTGACTTTAAATCTCAATACTTAGGATTTTGTTTGATTCCATTCTTCTTTGCGGCGTTCCAGAAAAGTGAGGTGTTCTAAAGAAACATTTTATCTCAAAACTTTTGCCATATTTAAGGCTTTTTTTTGTTGTTGTAATTTTTAAGGAAAGAAAATATTTTTTTGATTGAGAAATTTAGAGAGGCAAAAGAAAATGTTATTAAAAATTTTCAAACTTAAGAATGAAAAGATATTTGGAGGTATTTAAGAAATATTTCTAAACATTTTAAGATTAAATAATTTATTTATTGAGAGGATGAGAGATTATGTCACTAATAGGATCAAAAATAAAATATGTTTTTATTTGTTTAAAAGATTATTTATGGTAATTCATTTTTAATATCCTGTTGAATATTGGTGATTGAACTCAATAAATAACTTATTAAGTGTTATTTTTATCTATTCTTTTTTTTTTTTATGTATAGTTTTGTTTTCACTATACGGTATATGAAAATTTTACCACGTATCCCTATATTTATTTTCATATCCCTACAATTTTGACATCAAGACGAAATTGCCCTTGAATAAATACTAATTACTTTTTTTTTTTTTTTTTTACTTTTATCATTTTAACTTCTGAAAAAGGAGAGAGAAAGATAATTTTTTTACAAACCGGATAACATGGTAAGTGGGTTATCCGGTGTGTTTTTGAAAATTTTAACACACACCGGAAGTCACGTGTGTGGGTTATCCGGTTTGGGTTTACATCCAAGTCTCATCCTGTGGTTATCCGGTTTGCTTTTTCACCGGATAACCCACTGCTTGGGTTATCCGGGTTGTTGTTGCGTATTTCGTAAAAAATATGTGATTCTGGATGAGCCCAGAAAATATCCCTCACAACTTCTGAATCGTCTTTCTCCAGTATACATAATCTGATTCCTCTACCAGCTTTAACAAATGTTGCATTTCTGTTCTAGGCCCCCTTATATCTTTCTGTATTTTACTTTTGTGCTTTATATTTGCGTGATCCGAGTGACATTTTTCGGATTTAGCTATGACATGTTATCCGGTTCCTGAAAAAATACGTATCGGATGTATCCATTTTGAGTTATCCGGTTTGTTAAATTTCTGTTTCCTTAGCTATTCCGTACGCTTTCAAAAAATAGTGAAAATAAAAAAAAAATCCATATAAAAATAAAAAAAGTAAAAGAATAAAATTGGAATATTAAAAAAATTGTAGGGGTATCGGAATAAGTGTAGGGGTATAGGGTAAAATTTTCACGGTATATTAATTCAATAAAAGTGGGTCTAAGTTTAAAAGTGAGTCCAAAGGATTTTAAATGGAATGTTGGATAAGTTTTTTTAGAGACAACAATTTTAGATTGAGAAAGAGAAAAGTAATGAAGCAAGCAATATTGATTTAACAAAAGTGTGTAAACGTATTGAAATGTGATACATCAATAACGATAAATTTAACACAAGCAAAAAAAAAGAAAAGATAGACGATAAGACCAAGAATATCATTATATTGTGCATCGAAGATAAAGTATTAAGAGAAGTCGTAAGAGAGAAGACCTCAACACAAATGTTATTCAAATTTGATCTGTTATATATGATCAAGTCTTTAACTTATATGTTGTGTTTGGAACAAAAACTCAACTCATTTTGGATGGTGGAAAACCAATCCATTGTAGAGCAATTGATCTCATTACCAATATTTTTTAGCATTTCAAAGATGTTGTTCTTAATGAGAAAGAAGACACTACTACCTTAGAAGAGGTCAAATCAACTATAATAAATAAGAAATTAATCAAGATGAAAGAGTTGGAGGTTGATCATAGTGGAGAAGGCTAAAGAGTTTCAAGAGGGGAGAATGAGAGTTATATGAAATACAAATGGGGAAGAAATTTAGGTCTAAGTTCAAGGCCAAGTGTAAGTCTCAGGGGTTTGACAAATTGAAATACAAGTGCTTCATTTGTCATGAGAACTTTCTCTTCCAGAAGGATTATCGCAAGGGTAGATGCAAGAGAGATGACCTCATATGAGCAAGTACTACCCTACAAGCAGGCATGTAACTCAAGACCTCACATTATTAAGACCCTTCCTTAACTTATTGGTTTATTATTATTTTTAATTAAGTAGTTGCAATTCAATAGATAGTTGATAACAAATTAAGTAATTAGGTTTAAAATATTTTTGAACAACCTGACTTAGTCTATCCCAAATAGTCTTTAGATTTAAATGTACTATAAATTATTTTTTCTGTACGATCATAATTTGACACAAATGTAAGAAGTGATATCTCTTAATCTACTCGACTCTATCAAAATAAATATTGATAAAAATTTATCTTCTTTTAAATGAAACTCATTTATTTCAAAAGATTAATTTTTACCATTGCATATCGAGAGACACTTTTTATCAAAACAACAAATCACAAGTATAGAATAATGTGTCCGAAACTTAGACACATCTTCAATTAAAACTTAGACACATCTTCAATTAAAAATCTCAATCTCAATCTCAATGTTACATAGTCAAATAATACTAAATTGATCCCAATACCATAAGAAGCATATTATTACAGCACATAACTTTTAGGTTAACATGTAAAGTTCATGAGATTAAGTTAATCTCAATTTTAACAAACTATAATACAATCTATAATTCATGTTTCTTATTGACCAAGCAATCACATTTTTCCCTTCATTATTTCACATTAGCCTAATCATAAACTAATCTTACCTCATTCCAATTAAGCCACAGCAACAACACTTGCTTTATGAACTGAATTCTTCACATTAAGACCAGGTGCACCAAAACAGAAATAATGACCCTTCAACTTCCTGCTAACAGAATTTTTCTTAACCAACTTTGGCGATTCGTCACCATTATCGTCATCATAACGAGGTAGTTGTCGATTCAAGCAAGACGGTCCAGCAACAATTTCGTTGTGATCGATATAAACACCTTTTTGTTTATAATCAATAGGTGAAGAAATCGACGATTTTGAAAATGAACTTGATCTTGATCTGCCCGAGGCAAATCTCTTCTTAGCATTAGGACTCGATTGATAACTTCTAACCGAGAGTGTTCTTTTGTTGTTTGGAATCGTGTTTGGCTTCGAAGAAGAAGCCGAAGAAAATCTTTGTCTAAGTGAAACTTCATCAACACTATTAGTACTCAATTTCTTGCATGATGAATCCAATGAGACTTCATCATTTGATAATTTCTTCGATCTTTCGACTTTTTTCTTCTCTTTTGTTTTAGTACTCCAATTAAGTGCTTTTTTCAACCTTGATGCTGCATAGTTAACAGAACTTATTTTCTTACTAGAACTCTCATTGGCTGATGGTTCATATGGAATGTTTTCTGACGAAGACGAATTGCTCGCTCCAATGATTCCACAATGATGATTTGACAACACATTTTCGATTCCGGTGTATAAAAATATTTCTGAGTCTTGTATTCGAAACTTCGTGCCTGGACTAGTTCCGATATTACTTTGCATTCTCAAATGCGAAGCTATAGCTTTTCTCGAATCATGGCCTCTAAAACTGAACATTCCACCGGCTGATAATAACTTCTTGATCAAGATATCTGAATTTTTCGAATTAGGATTTTGTTTGAGGTAGTCAAGTGGCGTCATGCAGTGAATGTCGCATATGTTGAGATTTATATTCGGCGCTGTCATCAAAAGTTGAACAAGATCAATGTGAATGTTACCTATGATCGCCATATGCAGCGCTGTTCTTCCATCGTTGTTCTTGAGATTGATGATTTGTTCGACGTGAAAGTGATTTGTGGTTAATAAGTTTCTTAGAAGCTCGACTTGTCGGTCAAATCTTCGGAATGCAGGCGTTTGGAATCCGGAGACAGCTTTGTGGAGAAAAGTTGCTCCTGAATTGTTTCTTTGAGAGATTAGTGATGGAGACGAAGCGATTAGAGCATTAGCAGCTGATAATTGGCCTCGCGAAGCGGCTATATGTAATGCAGTGTTTCCTTGATGATCTGTTGAGTTGATGATTATGTTAAAGGATGATGCTAGATATTTAACTACCTGCATTTTGAGATTCATGAATAGGTTTTGAATGTTATTTGAAGAACAATTTGGAATACCTTAATCCAACAACATTTTACACGATTAACGCAGTTCAATGAATGGTAATGTATACATATATCAATTGAAATCGAACCAATAAAAAAACTGATATATCTTGATTCAGGGCCGTTTTTTAGGGTGTGCAAGATGGGCTACAACATATAGCCTCAAATTTGTTGGTTAAAATATGACAAAATAGAGCGTATAATTGTTCTGTCACGGTTGAACCGTGCCTATACAGGGTTTCCAAAAACCTAAGACAGCTCTCCCTAATAGAATCGGTCGGTTCGGTTGATTTTCGAAACATTGGTTTGATTAGCATCTCCATAAGATTAGTTTTACTATATTGTAACATCTATGCATCAAAAAGTGATCTATGTTGAACCAAATGACAGAAAACTCAAAATGAGAAGAAAAAAAATTACCTCAACTTTCCCTCTAGCAGCAGCTGCATGCAAAACAGTAGAACCTTCAGCATCTCTAAAAGCCAAAATATCATCACAATTTGCAAGAAGGTCCTCCAAAATCTTCAAATTACCGCCTCTAGCCGCAGCATGAACAGCTCTATTAACCATTTCCAATCTATAAACATCAGGAATCTCCCCAACATGTTCTTCCATAATCCCATTTCTACCATTAACAAACCTCGGCGAAACTGCATAATCGAAAAGCAGCCTAAAAACCTCAAAGTTCTTGCTTCTAGCAGCAGCATAAAGTATATCAGTAACACCATATTCTCCTTCACCAAAAACCAACAAAGGATTCCTCTCAAGAAGTATTTGAACAAAGTTCACGTCTCCGGCCGATGCAGCCGTGTACATTAGCCACCCTCCATAGCCTGACCTGATCAAGGAATTCTTCCCTTTTTTGGATTCACTCTCTAAAAGAAGTTTATGTGCTATTTGCGAACGAAACTTGGCTACATTGTTGAAGAGTTCTTCGTCATCATCCCAAACTACTTCCAGACGCCTGATTCGGCGTAGGGAAGTGAGTTTGAATAAATGATTACTATCAATTCTAAGCATTTCACGAACTAAATCATAATGACCATTGGCTGCAGCCCAATCTATCGGCGATGCATACCACCATTGATCGCCGGTACTCTCCCAACGGAGAGGAAAATCTGGTGGAGACATTTCAAAGATCTTTTCACAAAACACTAAAAAATTCAAAAAATTACTATTAAATTTTACCCAAACAGTTTATATAGAATCTATAACTTAACAACTTTACATAAAAAAACAACCTTAAGATGAACAAACCATACCAAATCAAATTAACATAAAACAAAACAACCTTAAGATAAACAAACCAAACCAAACCAAATCAAATAAAACTCAATCTCACTTTGATAAAACTAATGAAATTTATCATATGTTAGAAATGAAGAAAATAAATAAAGCATGTATAGATATTAAAGGATTGAAATGAACCTATTGTAAGGTGACATAAATTAGAACACCAACTAATTAAATATGATAGGGATTATATGAATACAAGAAATGAAGAGAAAGGTGTTGTGTCTTTTTAAGAGTCATAATTGTTGTCACAAAGTTTGCATGGAAAAGGGAACAATAGGCACATAAAAAGAAAAGGAAGGAAGGTGTATAGTTTTTTTATGTGATCACAAAAGGATTTGTAGGAGAGAATAGATAAAGGATGATCCAAGATATTTTATAAGTTTAGCTTAGAATCTTAAAAGAGGACTCTAAGATGCTAATAGATATCTTATAGATGAGTGACCATGAATTTAGTGTCTCTAAATTTGGAAATATTAATCAAGTTTGTCTTTTAAATTATATTTAATTATAGTTTTATTGTGATACTTTAACACTCACAAAAAAAAAAGGATTAATGGGCTTGCTTTTTAAAGATAAATAAGAAAAATTTGATAGATTTGAACTCACATTTTATTGGAAGATATTTTTGCATAATTATCAATTAAATTGATTTAATAAAATTATACAATCGTGTTCTTTCTAAGTCAATGTGATGATTTTTTCCATTGACATGACAAAAAAATTAAGGTATTTAATCTTATTATTTATAATAAGTTAAATTAAGATTTCGAGTGGATGTCATTTACTTTCAACTGAATCGTTTTATTTTTTTACTGATTAAATTAATTTTTTAATCCATTAATCACAATAGTCTTTTTGATGATTTCAATACTAATTTGATTAAGGGAAATAACTATCATAATCATAAATTTTCAACTTCATAATTATAATATAATTTAGTTAATTTTAGTAACCAAATTAACGTTCCTACCCAACACAATTAAATGTGGCCATGGAGAGCAGCACATGAATAATCATGAGAGGTTGGTCCAATGCAAAAAAGAGATTTCACTATTTATAAAGATATTTGAAGTAATCATGTGAAGCTAATCTGAAATAGAAAGCTTTTGCTTTATACTTTTAGAGACATAGCTCATGGCATTATCAAAATGTTGTATGCCACTTGTAATTAATTAAATTATCATAGTCTTTGGACAATCAATTATATAACCCATGAAGAGATGGTTAATTAATTAAATAAATAATGTGTTTACAAATTCTATTACAATGTTTATGGCCAAGTCATTGTAATTGACTTTTACCAATTTATCACAACATAGCACGGCTACACGTTTGTGATTTGTATAGAATATGGAATTAATTCATGAAAATTAAAATAAAATAAATAAAGATAGATATATTGTCAATTTTCCACAACATTTTTTTAATATATTTTATTACTCTTGATTTCTTTATGGCACTCATTTTATATGCCTCTTTCTGATTTATTAATTTAATAAAAAGATATTTATATATATATATATGGCTAGAAATAGTTGGCTTTAATTGAAAAATAAAGTGAATTTCTTAACCCACCCCATAAGGGTGGGTGCATTCTATGAAAACTCTAAAATACCTTTCATAAAATTGAAAATTTATTTTCGGTACGCACTATTTTTGAAATATTTGAGTGGAACTGAAAATATACTTCCGGTATGCACTATATTTTAAAATATTTGAGTGAAAACCGAATATATATTTCCGGTGTCATACTAAATAATGTAATATTAAAAATTTATTTCAAATTTAGTCTCACATACAAACTTTATTTAAAAATTACATAGTTTAAAACCAAAAATATACTTCTAATTTACACTCAATCCTTTTCAACGTAATTTGCATGATATAAGGTGCTAACCGAAAGTATATTTCTGATTTCCAAGAGCAATTTGTGAATTTTATATGGCTAGATAAAAAGGTGATGGATTAAGAAATTCACAAAGTAAACTTCATGGCTAAGTTAGCTAGTTTTCAAATATAACTTAAAATATGTTGATATCTAATGTAATATCACCATGCTTACATACTTCATAAAATAAATTTATTAATAAATCGAGTATTTAATTGTTTTTGATATATTTTAATGAAAAACTCTACTCGAGATTATTTTTCTTAATTATAATAATGTAATCACACTACGCTAAAAATAAGTTTTGACAGCACTTCAACGAAAGCGCTTTCATAGATTTTAAAAGAAAAATCACTTAAAAAAAGCGTTTTCATAGAGTACCCTAAGAAAGCGTTTTTCAAAAAGCGCTGCTAAAGGCATTAGAAAGCGCTGCTAAAGGTTAACCTTAGAAAGCGCGTTTCAAAAGCGCTCTTATAGCTGGCCTTAAGGAAGCACTTTTAAAAGCGTTGCTATAGGCCTATGATACGAAAGCGCTTTTAAAGGGAAAAAAACGCTCTTATATCTGGGTTTTAGAAAGCGCTTTTAAAAGTGCTTTCATAGATAATTTTATAATTAAAATTAATAAACCCTAAAATACTCACTCATTCTTTCATTCTCAGAAATCATTTCCTTGTTCATCTTCTTCTTCTCTTCGTTCCCGCGTGCTACCTCCGTTCTTGTTGTCTCTCCGTCCTAGAACTCCAGCGTTCAACCTCCGTCTCGTCTCCATCCATTCCACCTCTGTCTCGTCCTCAACCTCTCACGGCCGGAAACTCGTCGTATTTTGCTTCTCTCCGTCCCAGAACTCGCCTTCCCACTGCCTCTACTCGTCTCTAGATTCTTCAAGGTACTTTCATCATTTTAGAATGTGATGAACTTGTTTTGGAATTAAAGGTCTTGAATATAAGGAATACAACAAAATAGCAAAAATGTGGTTTCTTTTTACACTGTAGTATCTATGGTTTCTTTTTAGTCATAGCAAAAATGTCTTTGGGCTGGAAACACCAACACTATCATTTTTTATTAAACATAAGTACTTACATAATGTTTCATTTTTGTTGTTATTGTTTAAGTTGAAGTTTGATTATGGTTTGTTTGTGTCAAGTTGGAAGGAGATTTTGGTTGATAGTATTATACAATGTTATTTGAGTATGTTTTGATTGGAAGTTTGTATTGAACTCATGGAGTTGTTTGTTAATTTAAATCCAATTGAAGCTTTGTTGGTGTTGATTTATTTAAACATGTTTGAATTGGTATTTTGAGGCATATCTGTTCATGTGTGTTGCTGCCCGGATATTGCAAAGAAGTTAGAAACCTGGTTAAATTTTTGTTTTTGTGATTTTAGAAGTTAACTTGTATTTATCATAAAATTTTAGTTCAATTTGAATTATTACTTTTTTTTTTTAATATAACATGCATACCATACAACTGACATTTGAGCTACTACAATATTGTTGCTAGTTTCTATTATGTTGCTAGGAATTTCATCATTATGCCATACCATATTTGTGTCATATTACATCGTGCCATATGATTGAGAGGCATGTCATAAAACGTTAGGGCAAAACAATGGAAAGATAAAAGGTCTAAGTAACAATTTTTTTTGTGTAAGCATATTTAAAAGCTTAATTTAATATAACTCAATGTATTTGTAATGTGTTAAGCAACTTTACATTATATAAGTTTCTTGAATTATTTTATATGTTTGACTTATCCTTGATGTTGTTTTATATGTATAGCGCTCGTTCCCTGTGTTTCCGTGAGTCTGACTTCTCGACGTTGTTGTTTGATAAATCCGAGGTAAATTTTCTTCCTCAAATTAATGGTATTGTGAAGAATTTGTCTTAAATTGCGTGAATATGTTGCGTTTTCTTGATACAGATCCATTCTGTGTATACTTTGCTTTTTGACAGAAACACAGTATACTGTGTTGTGCCATTAGTTGTTTTTGTTTAGCTTAATTAGTAAAACCATGGATAAGACATGGATGTATTCCAATCGATTGTCAAAATAGTACAAGAATGGGGTATCAGAATTTGTTAAGTTTGTTGTTGCGCACACCAAAGTCCTCAGTCAAATGACATGTCCTTGTTTGTATTGTTGTTATGGGAACCGGGTTGACACGGTTTAGTTGGCATCGCATTTAATATGGTATGGAATTGATAGAAGTTATACATGTTGGAATATGCATGGTGAGAAAAGTAACGAGAATGTTGAATCGGGTGATAAGAGGACCTATGCTTCAAACGACAATTGCACAGATACATACGATTATGATCGAGTCGAAGAGATTGCAGAAGCGCTTGAAGAAGTTCTTAATGATTGTCCCAAAATGTTCGAGAGGTTGGTAAGCGATGCATAGAAACCGTTGTATAATGGTTGTACAAAATTCACAAGATTGTTTGCGGTATTAAAGTTGTACAACTTAAAGGTGGGCAATGGATGGTCAGATAAAAGTTTCACAGAGTTATTAGTCATTATGAAAGATATGCTACCAGAGGATAATGTTCTTCCCAATCGAACGTATGAGGCCAAAAAGATGTTGTACTCTATTGGCATGAGCTATGATAAGATACATGTTTGTCCAAAAGATTGCGTTTTGTTTCGTAACAAGTATGCATCGTTAAATGAGTGTCCTAAATGCGGTGCCCCTCGATATAAGAAAAAATTGTCTCCGTTAAAAGTCTTATGGTATTTTCCTATAATTCCGAGATTTAGACGGATGTATCATAGTGAAACCGATTCAAGACACTTGACTTGGCATGCAGATGAAAGAATTATTGGTGGAAAATTTCGACATCCGACAAATTCACCACAGTGGATGAAAATTGATAATGATTATCCTGAATTTGGAAAAGAAGCAAGAAACCTTCGCTTGGAATTGTCTACTGATGGAATGAACCCACACGATATTCAAAGTATCTCGCATAGCACATGGCCTGTGATTCTTATGATTTATAACCTACCTCCGTGGCTATGTATGAAGTGTAAGTACATGATGTTATATATGTTAATTTCTGGGCCTAAACAACCAGGAAATGACATAGACGTATACTTGGAACCTTTAATCGAAGATTTGAAGATTTTGTGGGAGAACGGTTTGGAGGTTTATGATGGGTATAGGAAAGAAAGTTTCAACTTGAGGGAGATGTTGTTTGGAACAATTAACGATTTTCCAGCATACAGAAATCTATCCGGGTATAGCATTAAAGGTGAAAAAACGTGTCCTGTATGTGAAGATGGAACCGATACGACGCGATTGAAACTTTTTCAGAAGAATGTCCTTCTCGGTCATCGTAGATTCTTAACTTCTAAACATCAATATCGTGGATGGAGAAAAGCGTTCAATAGAGATACCGAACAACATAGAGCTCCACCTAGATTGACAGGTGATCAAATTTTTGAAAAGGTGGAAGATGTGAGTATTCAGTTTGGCAAGCCTTTTGCACATAAAGTTGTCACAGGTGGGTGGAAGAAGAGGTCAATTTTTTTTAATTGCCATATTGGAAATCTTTGTACGTAAGACATTTTCTTGATGTGATGCATATTGAACAAAATGTATTTGACAGTGTTATTGGTACGTTACTCAATATAAAAGGGAATTCTAAGGATGGCCTTAACGCAAGAAAGGACATGGTAGAGATGGGAATAAGAACTGAATTGGGACCCGTGAAGAAAGGAAGACGAACATATCTACCACCTACTGTTTACACTCTATCTAGAAAGGAGAAAAAAATATTGTGTAAGTTCCTAAGTGAAGTTAAAGTTCCAGAAGGATACTCATTAGATATTAGAAGACTTGTGTCTATGAAATACCTCAAGTTAAAAAGTTTAAAGTGTATGAAATACATCTAGACTCCTACAAAACCCACATCTAAGGATAAAGGGATTTTGCAGCACAACGAGCCTGTTGCATCACAAAAAGAGGTACGTTTAAAGTGTTAATTATATGATCTTAATAAAAAACTGCATAACTTTATATTTTACCTAAGTCTATATGATTTTTAGGTACCTTTTCAAGGGTCACAACAAGTGAGCCAGAAAGTTTGTAGGGTACCACCCAAGAAAAGGGTTCCTGTCAGAAAATTTGTGCCTAGATTCTGGCAGTGTCTTGAAACACTAGTGGAAACATCAGATTTGATGAATTGTGGTATTCGTCAAATGGATATGGATGAAGGTATCTTTGGTTTTCCTTGCATCAAAACAATTAGACAAGAGGACATGGAACAAATTTTTCTTCATAGAGAATTAGGCGTCAGTGTTATGCACTCATACATCCGGTAACCCGATCAATATATTATTTAATTGGTTGAACATTTTTTTAAAACATTTCAATGAAAATAGTCTAATATTAATTATGTTTTTATTTAAGGTCGTTATATGACAAATTGATGCGCGGGAATCAATTGTCAAATAGATTCCATTACATGTCTTCCTTCCGTGTCAGCGGAGCGACAATTGTTAGGGAACCGAAGTCAGTAAGAGAATACTTAGTCAAGAGATTCATGGCAACTGGCAGTACAGAAAACTTGTATCTTTTGGCGTATAATAATATTCCTACTGGGTTAGATTTTCATTCTAAGTTCATTTTAATATTTGTATTTTTTGCATGATTTTTTTTATCTTAATTGTTGTTTTAATTTATAGATCTCACTGATTGTTGGTTGCTATCGATCCTATAAAATAAGTGGTGTATTATCTGAATTCAGTTGATGGTGATTGGATAAATTATCCGAATATGAAGTTAATGATTGATACGTAAGTGAGATTATTCTAAATATTCGTGTGTATTTATATATTTAATTATTTCTGTAACATTGTTCTAAATATATATTTTTATTTTGTTAGAGCAATACAAGTATTTAGATGTCAAAGAGAATCTCGGGTACCACAGTCTAAATCAAACAACATTAATTGGATCAAAGTGCAGGTATATTAATTTCCACAATTTTGCTTATAATTTTTTATGCTACTTGATAAAACAAGACAACTATATATTCTTATTTATTTTTCTATGTAGTGTCCTCAACAACAAAACGACATAGATCGCGGATACTTCATTTTGAAGTTTATCAAAGAAATCCTTAAAATGAATCAAATAGAGATTCCAGTCATGGTATAGATTTATAACTTAGGATTTATTTTATTATTTATCGGATATTTCATATAATTTATTATTTTTAACTAAATCATGCATATTATTTGTTTTGTTATGTAGTACTTCGATGAACACAAGTGTGCATATTACACGAAACTTCAGTTGGAAGAACTCAAAGAGGAATTGTGTCAAATATTTTATTGAGCAAAGAATCCTATAAGATATGAATACATTATTGTGTGAAAATGGTTATGAATACATTGTTGTGTGAATACAATATTGACTGTGTTATTATGTTCATATCTTGTAGGACCAGGACCTTGAATATATAATTGATTGTGTTTTGTTCATACATTAGGACTGATTTAATTATTGTTATTGTTGATTTTGTTAGGGCTGATTTTGGTAATGTTAAAAATATGTGAATTGAATTACAATGTGTATATATATTTTGGATAACAATGATATATAATGGTATTTGTATATAATCTCTTTGTTGAAATAACGAGATTAAGATTGTAAATTACCGGTTTATGAAATACAGGTATATGAATTACATGTTTATGAAATAATACTGCAAAAAATGCAGGTTTAAAAATTATATAAAATTTTGGTTTTTCAGTAAAAATTCTAAGAAAGCGCCTTTTCAATAAAAGCATTGTCTTAGGCCACATATGAAAGCGGTTTTGAGTAAAAGCGCTGCCTAAGGTATACATAAGAAAACACTTTTAAAAACGCTTCCATAGGTAGTCCTAAGGCAGCGCTTTTTATCAAAAAAACACTTTCATAGGTGGCCTAAGGCAGCGCTTATACTGAAAAAGTGTTTTCTTAGGGTGCCTACAGAAAACATAAAAATTCTAAAGTAGGTCTAAGAAAATGCTTTTTAAAAAAAAAACGCTGCTAAAAATCTACTTAAGAAAGCATTCTTTAGAAAAAAACGCTACCTTAGATTGACCTACGAAAGCGCTTTTGCCTAACAAAAAGCGCTGCTAAAGTCCAAAAACAACGCTTTCGTAGATCTTTTATGGCGTAGTGTCATTTGTCATTTGTCATTTTTTATTAAATTAATTTTATGCATAAAAATATTTGTATTTTTTATTTACTTTTAGATGGCTAATTTAAACATGAAAAAAATTTTACATTGTTAAATAAATTTAATATAAAAATTCACTAATAGAATTTTGTTTATATTTTAATTAAATTTAATAAGGAGTGAAAAAATTTACATTGTTAAATAAATTTAATATAAAAATTCACTAATAGAATTTTGTTTATATTTTAATTAAATTTAATAAGGAGTGTTTTAATTGAGTTCTTATTTGTTGAAATGTCAAAGTAGTCTTTTTTTTATTGTGAGTGGCATTTAATAATAGTATCCCAAATCCACCGGCCACTAAAACTGTATAGTGTTTGTGAAATCAGCAATGCTATGTGTACACCGCTTTTCTACACCCAACAACCCAATGCTTTTTACACCGGATAACTATCTTTCTCTTAGTGCTGCACAGTTACCGAGGTATGACAAAAACTACTAAAAAATTGATGAGTATATTCTCATTATCTACATATACGGTGTAGGTGTAGAATCTATTGTCAAAATAATATTTCTCTAAAATATACGGCTAGTGTACAAGTTCTATCACATTATTAAAAAGGAATATCAGTAATATAGATACAAAGATTTAAATAATATGATAGTGTTAAATATTATTTTATTTTAGGAAACAATATCTCTATATAGACTTAAGCAAACAAATTAAAATTATCAATCACTCCTTATATACACTATTTTCATTTTAAGACACATGTTCATTTTTTAGGACATATTTGTATTTGATTAAAAACCTTAAATATACAACTAATAAAATATTGATTATATTATTACCTTATAGTTCAAACTACTTACACGATCATTTGAAAAATTCTTATATGTTTTAAAATATATTAAATAATTATTTGTCAACTACTTTTTTGTCATTTTATTATTTTTATATTGTTTTTTAAAAATTCATTAAACATTTGTTGATATAAACTCATACACGGGACAATATCTAATTGTTACTGGTCAATTAGTTAAATTTAAAATTTATACATATTTAAAATAAAAATAAAAAATAATTATAAATATTATTTTTAACAAATATAAATATTATACATTATATTAATATTTCATTAAATAGTTAGTTAGAGTTATAGTTTTTAAATATATAGAAATAAAAAATATAAGAAAAGTATAAGTTATAATATTTGCATTGTTTTTATAAATTGATTTATTAAAAAGTTATTACTATATAAATTCATAAACGGGATAATATTTAATTGTTACTAATCAATAAGTTAAATTTAACTTTTTTTACATTTAAATTTTTTGCATTGTTTTTATAAAATGATTTATTAAAAAATTGTTGCTATATAAATTTATAAAGGAAGAGTATTTCTAAGTCTGTTGAAGGAAAATAGTTAGGAAAAAAGAACCAGCTTTAAAGTACTGTGAAAAAATAAGTGGTATAATATTTTGATTTCATGATTTTTAATTATAGTTTTTTATTAAATATTAATTAATTTATTATTTAATTTTAATAAATTTAAAAATATATTTTATGAAATTGATAGTATCATTCATACAACTAACTTTTTATCTTATGAATCATTATTACAATTATTTTTAAATGTTAATTTTTTTTCTCCATCTCACAAGTGTTTTTTAAAATTACTTAATACATTAAGTTTATTTTAACATTACGTAATTAAGTTTAAATTCACATGTGTATCTAAATACATCATTTGTCAAGTTTATCATTATATTTTGTATAATCATATTATTTGTTGTAATATTTTTATTTCATAAATTTTTATTGTTTTTCTCATTAAATACTAATTAATCTATTATTTAAATTTAATAAAGTTAAAAATGTATTTTATGAAATTGAATAATACTACATATCATTCACACAACTAATTTTTTATCTTCCGGATCACTATTTTACCATTATTTTCAAATGTTAATTTTTTTATTTCTCTATGTCACCAATTTTTTTAAAATTATTTAATACATTAAATTTATTTTAACATTACATAATTCAATTTAAATTTAAATATATATTTAAATATATCATTTATTAAATTTACTATTATATTTTATATAATTATATTATTTATTGTAATATTTTAATTTTATAATTTTTTATTATTATTATTATTATTATTATATATATATATATATATATATATATATATATATATATATATATATATATATATATATATATATATATATATAGATATAGATATCAAAAAATTTATTTCATTAATATTAAAATAAATTTTACCGTAGGAAACACCTCTGACTAGTTTATTAATGTAATGAAGGTGTGAAGATAACATATGGTAATTTGACATTATGATTTTAGAAAATGTAAATGAGAAGAAAGCAATGCGTGCGTGGGGGACAAATGCTGATACGTCCTATTCAAAATATCCCCTCACTTTGTATAGTGTAGGGACTAAAAAAGTCCATACCAATTAAATACATATTTAACCATATAAATATTCTTCTTATATAGTATTATTAATTCACATAAAAGATTATTGAAGAGTATTTACTTGCTAATATATGTTCTCTTTAAATTTAAACAAAATTTTGAAGTTGAATTTAATTTTGGAAATAAAACAGTGTTAATTTTTTTAAAAATAAAGTTAGTTTTTAATTGTCTATGTTAAGTTTGAAAGATTGATCTTAATTAAGATCGTCTTGAATTTAAGAATAATTATATATAGAAAATTTAGATGAGATGCAATAGTTTAAGCATAATAATTTTTTATTGATTTCTTAATTTTATTTCAAAGAATATAATTAGAATTATTATTACTTTCTAAAAAAAATTATTATAATTTAATTTAGATTATTTTAATTTTTAAAATATAATAATATTTTTTATTCTAAACGTTACTGTTCCACCTCATTTACAATTAGAAAATTATTTAAATCTTTTTTATCATTTCATTAAAAATAAATTTTTTATTGATTCATCGTACATAAAAATGAAAGGAAATAAAAAAAATCTAAAGATTGTGAAAAAAGAGTGATAGAAAACATAATTTTAAATTAGGGATTAAAAAATTAAAATTATTAAAATAAAGAAATAAAAAATTAATTTAACCAAAAAAATATATCTATTTAATTTAAATTTAGACAAAATACTTTTTTGAAATATGTTTTTTTCTGTATTTGTCTACAAATGAAGTAAGAGGTTAGCATTTCACTACTTCCTAAACAAATAAATCATATTACCATAACAAACTTACCAATCGAGTAATTTCCACATTATGAGTATTAGCAATAACCTTAAATTAAATGAAGGTTGGTAATTAATTCCTTTAGATAATGTTAGTTCACCATGTTTAGTGTATAATGGCATCAAGGATCCCAAAAGTTTATGTTGAGCTGTCTTTGCTAGGTGTATAATAGTGACCTAAGTCCAACCATTCATGTTCATTGATCTTGAAATCAATTAGTTCTCACAAAAAGCAAAAGTTAACATGTGGAAGGTAGCTTTTAACATAGGTACTACATCCAAAAGTGCTTTATAGGACATGTTGCATGCTTTTAGTAATAATAATTTTGAGTGTCAATATATGTCTTGTCCAAATCCACCTTCATCATGTATATCATTTTCTTGCCAATTCTTTTATCTTCTAGTCTCTTTCCTGCTTAGTTGGGGTTCATGAAAATTCAGTTTCACATGGCCTCAAATGAATACATATATCAATCACTAATTGTCCCTATTGATTTAAAAAGTGATTTTAAGATTTAAAATTGATTTTTAATGCATTTGGAGGTTTTAATGTAATTTATTTGTCTTAATTTTAAAAAAAAAATTATTAGTTTTTTAATTATTGATATATATATATATATATATATATATATATATATATATATATATATATATATATATATATATACGTTATCAATAATTATTTAATTGACTTTACAACAATTATTTTATTATTTTAAATTTAGTGTAAATTACTTCGGGTGAACAAAATCATACACAAATTATTTTTTATGAATTTATTTTTAATAAAACAATTACTAGTTTTTTTCTTCATTAATTTCCTAATCCTCTAACCATTGGATCACAACCATGAAAAAAAAAATTAAATAAACAAGAATTGAGGGACCACTAAATTATGATCCACACACATTATGTCCATATGCATATCTACCTCTACCTTAGTTAAAGCAATTAAGAAGTTCACAAGAGCCATTACCCTACGAGACTACTAATATTAAAGAGATATAGCATATGCATTTTTCAGTGAACCTAAATAAGTGATGATGGTAGCTTCCATCCAAAAAAGTTCCATGGCAAAATAATTTTAGGGACCATTTATGTAAATAAATAAAAAAATGTTATTCTCAAACTATAAAATATAGACTGTTTTTATCATTTAAGTGCATTAAGATAAAATAAATAAATAAAAAATCAATCAGAAATTTTGAATTTGAGTGTACGCTGAAAATATAATAGACTTAAACTTTTTAAGAGAGAATTTTTTTTGCTCATAGTGATTTTGGATTTGAATGATTAATCTCAATGTTGATGCGTAGAAGATATTTTTTTCATAATACTATGTGATGAAAACAATGTCAATCACAACACATGTTGCTGCATTTCTATCAGAAATAATGAAAATAAAAATATATATTTATATTGATCTTCCTCCAAATTTTTAGACACACAAGTTTATATATCACTTTAGAAAGCGCATAAACTTATAAAAGAAAGGAATATACACTAAATGGGAAAAAAAGTTTACACTCTCGCACTGCCTCAACTCAAAGCACAAAGCCTCGATTAAGAACTTATTTAATAAGAGCATACCAAATAAGTGTTTATGTATTCATTGCTTTTACAATAAAAGAGAAAATGAAGAATTGAAGATAAACTATACAAAAGAAGAATGAACTTTATTTTCCATTTCTTTTGCAATGCACTGACATATTATTTTGAAAGCTTAATGCAAATAACCTTGTCTGAGAAAGTCACAGTTCTGATGCAATATTTCTCGAGTTTATTGAGTATAAGCAACTGAAAATTGTCGTGCAGTGTATAAAGACACTGATCTTTTCAGAGAGTAGGAGAGAGAGTAGGAGGGATCCATATATAACCGTGTGTTTGAACGTATCCAGCCTTTTCGAGCAATTCATCGGCTTCTGCAGGACCTCTGCTTCCAGATTTGTAAGGGATTGACTTGAGTTCACCCTTATCAATTCTGTGCAAAAGTGGTGTAAAGATCTCCCAAGATGCCTGGCATTAGAGACAAAATACAAACATTAGTCAATCAACAAGACCCTTTTTATTATCGAAACCTTCAGGTGCCAACAATTTCG
This sequence comes from Vicia sativa, assembly GCA_021764765.1. Lineage (NCBI taxonomy): Eukaryota > Viridiplantae > Streptophyta > Magnoliopsida > Fabales > Fabaceae > Vicia > Vicia sativa. The sequence continues at coordinate 211,741,952 of CM038792.1, read as the reverse complement.
GTGTTTAGTCCATACAAAAATTTGCTCTTACTACAACTGGACCCTGCTAGTGGACGGTGGAATTAGTCTCCTGGATTAGTTAGTCTTTAGGTCGGATACCGAGTTTTCAGAAAAACAAAACAAAACCCTTCTGCAATAACATATGAATTGAAGCATATACTGATCTTACCTTTAACTCGTCTCGGCGAACAAAATGTTGTTGGTCACCTCTAATTCTGCAAAACACATTCCGATTTTCATTAGTGTAAATTGAAGTCCATTTATTTCAAACAAATGAGTTTGATTGCTAAGCATGTATATGGTTCTACGGTGCTGAAAATTGATTTTGTAAAAATTGATTTATTTAGAAGTGAGTTTGTAGTAAAATGATTTATGTGTACATACATCCAAGTAAAATAGTAATAGTGAGCTGAAGAATAAATTTGAATGTAAAAAACATGTTTAGAGGCAAAAGCTAGTCTTCTTAAATCACTTTTGGCTATCTCAAAACTGAACCCACAAATGCAGTAGTGATTCATGTAATTCAAATTCTTTTTATATACCCTTTAGCTTCTTGAGATTTGAGTGTTTAGAAGCAACAAAAATATGTCGTAAACATGAGCTAGGAAAAGTTAACATACGTGTCGAGAATTAGACGCTCATAGGCCTCTGGTATGGTTACCCCCTGGTAGCGTTGTCTGTATGACAAATCAAGTTCACTTTGAGCTGTTGACATCTCCAGACCAGGTTGCTTGACCTACACGAGACATCGAACAAGTCAGTCAACTCTAAGAAACGCCGTTCAACTATTTTTGCATTTCATGATGTTTGCAGAAGATAACCACATGTTAAGCACCAAAGTTGACAAACACATTCAGAAAAAATTAATTCCAATCAGTCATGAAAATTTTATCTGTAGTTTACCGCTTATAATAAACAAGTATCGGATGTCATAATTCCTAATAAAAATATTTTCCTTAATGAGACAGATAGGAAACTGTCATTGGATGACCAGGTCAAACAAATGGCAGGACATTTCTCGTTACAGAGCTATGTAGCATCAACAATTTAGATTGAAGGTGTGTCTGGTGACCGACACAGACATGTGTTTATTCAATTTTCTCAAATTATTATTGATGTCAACGTGTCAGTGTAGAATCAGGTGTCCATGTTAGTGATTCATAGTTACAAGGTTCAGAAACTCGGGATGATAGACATACCGTAAGCTTCATGTACATAGCTTCAGAAGGTTGCAGGCGTATAACAAACTCATTCCTACCCTGCTTCTGGCCTGAACAGGAAAAACCATGCAATAAAGTACCAACTTGCATTGAAGACAAATCATTCAAGTTTCAAAAAGGGTGAGGTCCCTTACACTTGAAAATATCGCCAGGAACATCCTTGAACTGAATCCGTATGTCTGCTTTTCTTGTTCCTAGGGCTTTCCCTGCTTTTAGTATGAAAGGAACACCTACAACCAAAAAGGAGATGTGAGTGAATATCTCAAATATTTGATTGATCAGAATGCAAATAAAAATACAAGAGATTATAATAACTGCACACACACTGCTCAAGCTACACAAAAGGAGGGAGAAAGTCCCAAAGTACACCAAGTCAGAAACAAGGCACAAGAAGTACCAAAAAGAAATCAACAATGAGTAACAACAACAACAGCCAAAAGGGGCAAAAATGCAAATTCGTGATTTTTAGGAAAAAGATTGCTGAAGCTTTTTACACACCCTCCCATCTTTCGTTGTGTACTCGCAGAACAACAGTTGCAAAAGTTGGAGTGTTGGAATTGTCGGGTACAGTTGGATCATCTCTATAGCCCTCATACTGTCCAAGAACAACATCATTGTCTTTAATAGGAAGTACAGATTGAAGAACCTGCGTATTACAAATCAACCAGAAAATTATATTGAGGCAAGTTTGAACTCCGATAAATTCTAGGTAAACATAAAAGGGCTACTGGAAATTTTCTAATAAATTCTAATTTAACCAAATCAATGTATGTACTCTTTTTACAACTTTGAAACGTATCAAATATTTTTCACATGATAAAATAAATTAAGTAAAAGGAGAGCAAGCAAAGGGTAATAATTCTACATAATTTGAAAGGAAAGAAACAAACCTTCACTTTCTCATCCCGGATGTGCTCTGGCCTGAGAGAAACAGGCTTTTCCATAGCAACCAAGCAAAAAACCTGAGTTTGTAGAAAAACAGTAAAACTCACATATTAGGCTCATATATGTCATGTATAATTTTGAAATTGCGATAGCCCATAGGGCTAGTTAATAATAGGTCTTAACAAGGCATCACCTGTAGCAGATGGTTCTGAATTATATCTCGGATAATTCTGTCAAATAAAAACAAATTCATTATTTATTAAGGTTTTCTGACTATAATAATGATAAAAATTATTACAAAATATAATAACCAACGAACCTCAAGTCCTATTCCACTAGGTGGAGTTGGCTGCATGAACCAAAAGATGCCATAATTCCTTATAATGTACTAATCAAGTGGGTCACTCCCTCCATGTTAATTTGGGCAATTCACCTTTCTGATGTTTTTATAACTATAAGTCTTACTCACATGTCAAAACCACCTAAGTTGAGATTCTACTACCTTCACTACAATGGAACTACTCCAATTATTTCTCTAATAATTGCATTTCTAATTGTATTTTATCTTGCGACCACTCATAAGGGATTGCTGCGCTGTGTGTGAGTGTTGTAAATCCTTTGATATTGAGATTGTCTCCTACTGATAAAAGAAAATTTGTGCCATATGTGACCACTCATCCACCTTAAATTTCAATTTATGCAGCACTGAATTTACATACTTGGTTACTTCCAAACATTCATTTACAGACTCTAACTATTAGGCAGAAAATATTTCCTTTAATCTTAAGTTCTACTTTACCATCACAAATCACATCTGAAACATTCCAATAACAAAATTTGTTTTCATAATACCACTTCATTTTTCAATCTATTACTTCTATGACTTGTCACTGGACAACTTTAACAAACAAAATATTAAAAGCTGAAATGTACTAATTTACAACACATACCCGTATTGGTCGAAATATCCACCACGGCCTTCAGTTCCAAAATCTTCTCTGAAAACTATCTGCCAAAGAAAAAAAATCCAAAAGCGTTTAAAATTTGGCATATCAAGGTTATTGATGTTGTAGCTGAATCAGACAGATAAGGTAAATTTCGACACTGCCATGAAACACAAACAAGACTCAACTACTATGATGATAAAACCAACGGAAATATGAATTATAGAGCATAATTAATAGCGTCTTCTTAAATTTCAATAGTATCACAGAAGCTTAAGCCTCAACAGTCAACTCTACACAACCTTCACAACAGATTCTCACCTGCACATTAGCAATATTGTCGCGATTCCATAGAGGCAAGAACATGCGATTTGCAAAACGAAGTACCAACTGTAATATAAGTCAATCAGAGAGATATTAGGAAGGTTTTTTTAATAGAGCATGAAATGTTCCATAATGTCATCATTCAATTCACTACCATGTTCTGTACTAATTCCTTTCCCAAGTAGTGATCAATACGATAAATTTGGGGTTCTTCAAACAACCCTCCAATTTGGTTGCTGAGTTGCTCTGCAGATTCCAGATCTTTACCAAAAGGCTTCTCAACAACCACACGTGTCCACCCACCAAGATCAGCTACAAAATTGAAATATATGCAAGCATCAGTAAAACATTATTAAGCACTAGACACGGACACTAGACACGACACGATATTACAATTGACAAGTCGACTAAAAGATACTGATATTTTAATTCAGCTCCATAATTAGCGAGAAAAAATATCGCAGAAAGCAGATAATTAATCTACGTCTTAGTGTTTACTTTGAAAGAAGAGAAGAGCTTAAAGTGGATTCTGAAGGAAATCCTAGACTAGTTGGCTAACCGAGAATAGTTTCTCACTAGTGTTACAAGGTTTCATAATTTTCCCCAGCTATGGTCAACAACAACAACAACCAAGCCTTATCCCACTAAGTGGGGTCGGCTACATGGATCAAGTTTCACCATAATATTCTATTCAAGATCAACTTTCCCCAGCTAGGGTCCTTTTGAACAAATTTGCAACCAAATGTTAAAAGATCATATAAAAAACAAAGCATGATTAATTAAATCATCTTACATTTATTCATGCAACTAGTCTTGATCATCTTGGAAACCGATGGATACACCGAAGGAGGAAGTGCAAGATAGAAAAGGCGCCGAGAAGAGCCCTCTGCAGTGTTTGTTTCAGATTCATGCTTGGAAATCTCTTTATCCAACAAACGGAAATCATCCTCAGAATCATATGAGCCGCTTACATATTTGATCTATAGGGAAGAGAAAGAGAAAAAGAGAATAATCATCAGATCAAATATAAGATTATGTTCAGTGAGAAAATCGTAGAAAGTAATAAAATGAGTAAATGATGCCAAATGCTAACCAGACGCAAAAACTTTGATACAGCCTCCAACTGTTCAGAGGAAGCTTTGTCCTTAATAAGATAGCTGCATACCAAATCACAACAAATTTCATATCATATATTATACTCAAACAGGTAAAACAAGCAAAATTTATTAAAAAGAAAAAACCTCACCCGCGTAAGCGGTTTCTCAATTCTTCATCCGATATTTTCGTTCTTGCATAGCCAAAAATACAAACTTCATCTTCTAGTAGGAATCCCTGCCAATAAAACAACCAAAATTTATAAAAACTTTTTGAATCTTGTGAGAGACGGGCGTCTCTTAGGAAATATTTCAGGTAAAAAGATAAATAGGGAACAAATATTAACTAAGATTATCAAGTAGAAACACAAATATCAAAACTAACAGTTAAAGCCTTAGGAACTAGGTGAGACCTGCTAAGAAAATCAAACAACACCATTGTATTCAACCACTTTTATTTTCTCAAGTTATCATCAGCGTGGTTATATTCAGATTGAAGGCGAGTCTGAGTCTGGTGTGTAACACCAACATGACACTAACGTGTGTGGGTTATATTCAACCACATCTATTTTCTCAAATAGTGTTTGTATCAGTTCTTCATAAAATTTAACACAAAAACTAAGCGAACCTGCTTGTACAGATTGAAAAGTGCTGGAAATGTCTTCTTCTTAGCAAGGTCACCAGAAGCACCAAGCACAACAATTGAGAGTGACCCAGTCTCAGGTCCAATTTCATTATCTACCGATAGAGGAGAATCATTCGCTAAAGCGAGTCTTTGCTCACAATGCCAATCAGTCGTTCCCATTCTCAAGCAGTATCAAAAACTAGCAATATAGTTATAATCCACAGATCCTTGTATCTGGTATGACATAAATTAATCAAATAAATTAGAATAAACTAAATTTAAACAAAATAAAATTAATCCTGTAAAATAATCAATAAAAACAATTTAAATTTATTTTTTCTTTTGTTACAAAAACAGCTTATACGAGCTTATTTCAATAAGCACTTATTTCAATAAGCCGCAAATAAACTGTTAACCAAACAAATCCTAAAAGTTTGAGAACTAATTTCAATTTCACGAATATCAAGAACAATTATTCCCAAATTTTCACATCATACACCAATCAAACAGCATTTTTATCATAAACGGATCAAAATCTGAAATTACAATCAAAATTAAACAAAACATTCATCAAATTACATCATCATCATCATCATCATCATCATTAAATTTAAATCTGAAAACGTAAAATTCAAAAATGGAGAGAAAAAAATCAAAGGAAGAGATTAAAAATTACGCTGATAACGTTGAAGATGAAAAATCCAAATCCAACGCTTTGGAAGTTGTAAGGTTCGAAAATGGAAGAGTTAGTTGGAAAGTGATTTTAACAAACTTAACATTTTGAGTCCAACCAACGCCACTATACAAGTTTGCAAATCTTTTCAAATTTGCATATTACCCCCTCAATTTCTTACAATTTATATTTATACCTCGTTAATGATTCTCTACAGCGGGCTTTATCATGCACTTGATTTTCTACCGTTAGATTGAAAGATAATTGTTTTTCTCACTCTTTATGTAACGGACTATATTTTGCCGACTACATTCTAAAGTTAGTTATTTTGAGAATTTACAAAGTTTACTCATGAATGTGTCATTATCTTACTAGAATTTTAATTTTAGATTTTCATATATATCTTAAAGATACTTAAGAAAGGTTTGAAATTAATGTGTTCAAAGATCCTTACTCAAAAAAGTTTAATCTTTTTAAAATATTTAGCATATATTCATAAAAATATTAACTTATGAAATGTAATAAACAAAACAAAATTGACTTATGAATAAAATTCTATTAGAGATGTCCGAGAATTTATCTTGTTACCCCTAAATTATATGGGTATGATTTTATCATCATATTTTTGTGAAAAATCAATTCTTTTTAAAAAGTTGAATTTTATCGAAAATTTGAGAGTATATCAAAAATTTCAGTCAACATATCGAAAATTTCGAATCTCACATCAGAAATTTTAGTATATTTTCAGAATTTGCAAAAAAAAGAAAATAAAAAATTTACGAAATTTCTGGTATTTTTTCAGAATTTAAAAAAAATCAAAAATTTGGAGGATGTATCATAAATTTTTGAAATTTCTGGTATACTGGAAATTTCAAATACACTTAAATTTTCTGGTATAAAAAAATTATTTTATTCTGAAAAAATTACCAGAAAAAATTTTAGATACCGTAAATTTCAAAAAATCTATAAAAAATTTGTTGGAATAACGAAAATTTTAAGACGAATAAATTTTTTTAGGGGATAAACATGTTAAATTTAAGGGTGACAAGAAAAATTCTAGAAATATCCACGTAGAGTAATAGAATATTTTGATTGGTTTTTGAAAGATGCAGAATTAAAATTAATTTTGAACAATTTTAAAGTATTTTATTTATAAAAAATAAGATTGATTTTGTCTTCATAATTTATTTTACTTAATTTGTAATTTTTACATTTAGAATTAATTCTAAAAGAACTTTTACATTGAAAGTTATTTGTTCAAGTTGCTTTTAAATAAATATATTCAAACATAAATTGATTATGCTAAACTCAATTAGGTTAGAATCAATTTTACCGAACTTAAACTCAAATCTATTATAATCATTTATTTCACAAGTAATCCAAAGACACCTTGAGACACTTTTGGTGACAAAAGAAAGAAAAAATGATTCCACATATAAATAACTACAATAATAGGAGGCAATAATAAATTAATAATATATTAAGGTAAGTGGCTTCTTAATAATGGGTTTTTTTTATATATATATATTTATATTTGTAATCATGAAGTGAAACCGACAAAAGATAATGGTGGTAATATTATATATACAACTCAACTTTATATATTCTTTGCATAATATAAAAACAAAAAAAGTAGTTCTTCCTTTCTTTTTAATGAAATTTAAAAGAAAGACAAAATGTTATTTCAATTGTTAACGCTCACTCTCGAACAAAATGTTATATCAATTGTTAACGCTCACTCTCGAACATATATGTATGATTTTCTAGTGATTCTCAACATTTCATCCACAGATTTAGATAAAGAAAGAAGAAAAAAAAAGTGAGCATGTCAATTTATAGAAGAAAACAAAAGAGTTGTTTCACAAAATTTAAAAATGATTATTTACATTATAAAGTTTTAGCACTTTCATTTTAGTAGAGCAAAACATCATCGTCATTATCATGGCGGCTTTTAATTATTGGAATGTTTAAAGGAGAAATAGACAAAATAAATTGCTATAATGATTAATAAGTTTCACTTAAAAACAAACCAATTTTTAATTTTTAAATTTTCAAAAACTAAAATATGAAGTTTTTAAAAAACCTTTCAAAGAGGCCCTTAATGTTGCTGATGAACCAAACCATCACGAAAGATAAACTCAATTTAAGAAACGCTAGAAGAGAAAAGAACTAAACTTTGGTGCAATCTTTTAGATTTAGCATGATACAACAAGATCCATAAGCTAATTAACATTAGCTATGAGAATCAAATCACCAAATTGGATAACTTTGAACATACATACAATGCACACAGAACAATGAAACTTCCCTCCACTTAACATGGTATCACATTTTCAACCACTTTGGCTTAACAATCTTTTTCTCCGCCGGTTTCCGTTCTTCAACGACAGGAGCTTGCGCAACAGGCTCAGCAAATGCCGGTTCAGACTGTAATGGCTCAGATGACTGACCTTGATCTATAGCACCTTTCAAAGACATCACTTCTTCTAAGAGATAAGGGCCGTCATCGCTGCTATCACCTAAATATCCCATTAACACCAAGTTAGTAACATATAACATATTTACATCATCATCATCAGGAAAAAAAACATATTGTGATGAATGTTATTCACAATCAGTAACAGTGCGTGCGACACAAGAAACAACCTAACAACTATGGCAGAAAAAGGAATGAACAACAATAACATCGGTCTTTTTCCACTAGGTAGACGCGTGAACAGAGAACTCACCTTTTGAAACATCATATGAAAAGTACACGATGGCACCGGGACAAAATCCAACGGTATAGAAATCCTGAGAAAAGTCTTTGATCTGCTTCTTCGGCGGAGTAGTATCTACATTATAAAAAAAACATGTGATTCATTTAAGTTCGGCATGTGATCAAATCAACTTTCAAGACAATGAAATTTTAAAATTCATATAAAAAGAGGAGTACCTATGAATTAGGCGGAACACCTTAATTAAGCTCTTATTAAACAAGTGTTAATCGTGAGAGTTTATATGTCATCAATTCTTAAATTCGATAAACATAAGTTTTGTGTTAGGGTTTGCACGTTGAAAAGCTATTTTCTTTCTCAAGTTTTGTTTTCGCGGTAAATATAGAACTTAGGGTGGATGAGAATCAAAGAGAGGATAGAAGTCAACTCTACATAAGGTATTTTCCATAAGCTATTTTACAATTCTTATCGAAATAAGCTAACAGACAAGTTACGAGCATAGCATAAGTTACTTTTATAAGCTCTTACAAACGTCCCCTTATACGATTGATCGCTGCCAATTTACAATGATATATATACCAATGTAGTAGCAAAAACTATACAAAGTTGATACATATATTGAAATGCTTACATAAATAAAAGGGATTCTCTGGTTGTGCAATCACTTTGTTGAGGAGATCGATTAAACTTTGGATGGTTTCTGATGGATGAAATGTAGCTTCCAATGTATGATTATCAGGGAAGCGAACTCTAATTACAGCCTGAAAACAAGACAAAACCAAATGATAAAATAAGTTTGCCTCTTATTGATCCAATTTATTTTAATATTCTTGAAAATATCGAGATCTTCAAGGAAAAAAACATATCTGCCGCTTTTTTATCGGATTTGTTTCAATGTTGGTGAAAATCTAACTACCTTTGTTATTTTTGACCTGCGAGCTGCCTCATCTGCTTCTCGGAGTTTTCGAGTCTTTAGATATTTATCTGAGTTGTCAATTTTTCAAAATCAGGCATATATGTTAGGATGTGCTGATATGAAAAAGCGGATAATAATTGGATAATTTCTTCATCAAACACCATTATTAGAATCAACTTACCTTCTTTTTTAGTACCCAAGAGTTTGTAATAATCTGCAGCAGTGAACTCGTAGAACTCGTCGGTCTCCTCTTCTTCCGGAATACCAACACGAAATATAAGCTTAATTAGGATACAATAGGAAGACTAAATATACAAACATCAACAATTGAAATTCTAAATGCACAACTATGACTTGAAGTGTAGCCCGACACTTGTTAACAAAGCCATGTCAATGTTCGATACTGACACCAACACTGGCATATGTCGACATGTCAATGTCAGTATCATGTGTGTGTCAGTACTTCATATAAGGGCATAAAGACCAAAAACGCAAACTTGCTAGTATTAGTTTATTACCTTTGTTTGCTGCATCATTTTGTGTGGGAGAAAGTGAAAATGTTTCAAAAACATGAATCTCTCGTCCAAATCTTTCCCTCATCTCTGTAATTGTTGCCTGTTGCCATAAAACATAATAGTGAGAAGAGAGAGAAAAAAAAGCAAAAACAGCATATTGAGTTAGAAGCAATTGGAAAGCAGAAAAGTGCTTTCACAAATAACCAAGATAGCAAATTAGCAATTATATCAGACACAAGATGACTTCTTTTATCGTGAACAGATTTCATGGTCAGAGCATGACATCTACTAAATTTGAGTGCAAAATGATTCATAGAAAAAAAATGTTACGGAAAAACAGCAGATTGAGTTAGAAGCTATGCTGATGATTAACTAAAATAAATAGTAATATGATGATCATATTTCACGTGACAAGCATGACATGCAGTGTTGTTGATGGCAGATGGGGGAGAACCACCGCAACGTCGAACAATATTTACCATTGCCGCAAGCAAAAAAAAGCCATGTATATCCACCATAGCGACCATGACACCGCTATTTGATAACATTGATGATTGATATGTACTAAATGAGTGCATAGTGACTCATCAACTAAGAGGGACAGACGAACATAACCGCCGGGCAAGAAGCACGGTGAAATCTATGGTATAGATATTTCTTGCAAAAGAATTTCAAGATGTAAGAAAACGAGGGTTGTAGTGAAACTTGAAAGTGAATTTTCCATAACCATTGTTTTCTATTTATTTGACCCCTGATATCAACCACATTAACAAAAAATAGTTGCATTAATCGGTATTACACCTTGACATCACCTTAACATCATTGGTTTTGTTTGACCCTTAACTTTAAGAACATTGACAAAAAGGGTTTAGTTGTTCTGCTACAAGCTAAAAACATCTCAAGAAAACATAACCCCCTGAAAATACCAACACAGCATATGCAACGTTTTATTTTCATCATTATCCAATCATTAGAATGTTGTTCTGAGTTTCATTTCAAATAAAGAAAAACACAAGCACCAAAAGGATCAATTGAGTTCAAATCCAACACAGCAACATCATCATTATAACTACGCCGATTCAACTTCAACATCAACTTCAGCATAACAATATACATTCCATTGAACTCCATAACTCATAACCTAGTAACTCTATTTCAAAAAACTAATTTCCCAAAAACAACCAGATTTAGGAGCAACCCTAGTAACACGAGATTAACCTAATTTATCTCGAAACCAACTAATTCATCTTTTCAACTACAACTTTTTGCACAAATCAATAACCCTAGCAATCCTCTAACACATATCAATATCAATTCACAAATAACGCAATTAAAAAAAAATCAAAACTTCAACAAAATCACTCCAAACAAGAAACCCATGAACCAAAACGCAAATATAACCCAAACCCATATGGTAAATAAGAAAACAAGAAAATCCCAGATGATAAAATACAACAATTCAACAAAAAAGACAATTTTTTTAAAGAATCAAAACACAAAATCGAAGAAGAAAAGAATGAATTTTTAGGTAATTGAGAAGAATACCATGGAACAAAAGTGGTTGATTCTTCTTCTTTTCGGTTGAGGAAAAGAGGGATCCACTACCATGAGAGAATACCAGTGAGGAGGAGAAGAGTCTTGTTCTTTCCAATTTTCAGAAACTTTAGAGTTTTGGGTATTAATTTATTTGTTTCCTTCAAATATCAGATGAAATTGTGTTCTTTTAGTCTATTTATATTAAATCAATTTTAATATGATAATTAATTCTTGTTATTTTTTTTTTTTTTAATTTAATTACTAATTCCATTTTGATTTGACAATAAATTGTTGTTATTTTTCATTGTATAATATCTATTTATTAATTTTATCATTTAATAATTAATTGTTGTTAAATAAGATATTTTACAAATCAATATATCAATATATATATATATATATATATATATATATATATATATATATATATATATATATATATATATATATATATATATATATATATATATATATATATATATATATATATATATATATATATATATATATATATATATATATGATTTTTAGTAGTATCTATTAATTTATTTGAGAGAGAGTTATACCTAAATTAGTCTGAACTTAATCTAAAATTTATTTTAAGATATTTAATTTTATCAAAATGTTATATTTAATTTTATTTAGTTGTTTCTAATTGTTAATAAATATGTTTTATTTATTAAAATTGAAAATAATAATAATAATAATAATATATTTACAAATATAAATATTTTTTTTCAAAAAAGTGGTCTTGCAATTTAAATATATCAAATATCTTATCATATAATTATTAAACATGTTGATTATCGTATCTGAATTAAACATATAACGTTATTATTTCTTCTTTTTTGACGTTGATTCCGAAATCCTCTAATCCGTTGAGCCTAGATGAGTATAGGTCGATATGTCTTGTAGGTTGTGTGTATAAAGCCTTCTCCAAACCTTTCGCTGAGATTAAAGAAGGTGTTGGATTCGGTTGTTTTCAATTGTCAAAGCGCTTTTGTTTCGAGTAGGCAATTATTGGATGAAGTTTTGGTTGCTAACAAAGTGGTTGATTTGGCGAAAAAGAGGGGGAAAGTTGTTTACTTTTCAAGGTGAATTTTGAGAAAGTGTACGATAATATGAATTGGGACTTTCTTAGATACATGATGAGAAAGATGGGTTTTAGTGATACTTGGTTGAAGTGGATAGAGGTGATGATATTTACGAGCATAATGTTAGTGTTGGTCAAGTCGGTGTTATGTAGTCTTTCGATCTTCATGCTTTCTTTTTACAAGGCTCCCGTGAAAATTTTTAATGAAATTTCGAGGTTGCAAAATAATTTTCTTTGGGGTAGATCGCCGTAAAATTCATTGGGTGAGTTGGAAGAATGCTTGTCTTCCAATTGAGAAGGGTGGTCTTGGGTTGAGAAGAGTGGTCTATTTTTGTATGTGTGGCATCCCAATTGACATCATTGTCATCACTTTTTTTGTCCTCTTTGATTTTCTTATAATTAATTTTCACATATGAACCCTAAATAAAATTAGAGCATAAACCTACATAGTTATCATTTCCATAGCTTAAATTCGTAAAAGTGTTTATTAAATAGAAGGAAATAAAGATTTCTAGGCATTGTTCATTCATAGCAAAAAATAAGAGTTTTGGAAGTTGTGATTCGAAGGTGTATTCAAGTTCTAATTTGCGACATAGACCCAATTCTCATTGTGGAGACATTGTTGTTATTCACACGACAACAATGGTTAGTAACTATGGAAAGCAATTTTGGCGACGTTGATGCTTTAAGGTAAGCATTCATAATTTAAGTCATTCCTTCTCAAAAATTCTGGAGGGAAATGTTGGTGTGTAACCTAGTATTTTGGTTTGTCGATATGCATAAGGCTCTACCCAAATTGGGTGTGAAGGATTACTTTATCATGAAACAAAAAAATGGAGGTTGGATAAGTTAATAAAATGAAGAGCATCTACATAATATTGAAAATCTCAATGTTACAATTGAGGAACAAAGGTAAGAATTATTAGATGATCATTTTATGGTTAATCTTAGTGTTACGCAGTGTGAGGTATGCTCTTGAACTTAAGTAAAAAAATTATCCATAAGCATGTTCGAGGATCTAGGCTACTGCACTAGAATTGAATATAGGGTGTTGAGAATTTTGCACGGTGCATTAATAATGTCTAAAGGATCCAAAATGTGTGGGTTGTATATTTTGGATAGTTTCAGTGTTACTGGTCATGCATCAGTAGTTAGTCAAGACCTTTTTGATAAATCTAAGTTGTTGTTAAGGACATAATTGTAGTTATTTTGTACATGATTTTGTGGTCCTTAACAATGCCTTTTTAATTAATTAGTAGTATTTATTCTAGTATTTTGGTTTAATTAGGTTTTTATTTAGTTTTTGTTCATAATATATTATTTAACTTATTTTACTTTTAATTGTAGGTTTTTATTGATTAATTCTCCCAAGCTTGGATTCAAGGACACTTGAAGAGCTTTAGGGATGATTCATTTTGAAGAAATTTTTGGATGAAGGAGCATGCTACAGGTCGCGCTCAGCGCGGTTGCAGCATGAGCGCGCTCAGCGCGCATAACCGGGCTTAGCGCGGTCTGCGAAAAACAGAAAAAGGACAGACCCATGCTTTCACCTTTTGGCCACCTAACCCATCACTTCAGCTGACTTTTGGCTTGAAAAGGGTGGAACTTCACTTCATCATAATTATCTTTCATTTGTGTAAAATTAGGGCAAGAATTTGTAAGAAAAACCATAGTTTTTCATCTTGATTCTTCATGTTCATCATCTCTACCAACAATCTTGAGAGCAAAGCAACCATGGAAATGAGTGGCTAAGTTCTTTTTGTGTCAAGATTAGAGGTAGTTGATCTAAATAGTATGTATTTCTTTTAATCCATTTGTGTATGAACATGGTTGATGATTAATATAGTTGAATATCTTTTTTCTTCATCTTTATGCTTTGAGTCTTGCTTGGAAAAGAATACTTCAAAGTAGACCTAGAATATTCATCCACTAATGAACAAATGTTAGGGATAGATTTGTGTGTTAGTGTTTACAAATATTGAACTTAATGATTATCATGTCAATAGTTGTAGTGAGGGATCATACAAAGATTAACATGATAACATTCACAATCTTGGTGGGAAATCTACAAGATTGAGAGGATATGTATTTATAGAAATCATCTACTATGTTCATCACTTGATTAATTGAATGCATATGGAATTAGGTCAATGAAACTAATCTTGACATGCTTCCATCAATTGAAAACAATCTTCAACTCTCTTGAATCCAAACCATAACTCTCTTTTGAAAAGATTAATTTAGTTACTTGTTTGGAAATTCATGTTACTAGTAGATTAGGAAACAAACCCTTTGGTTACTTTCATCTTAAAATACACTTTTTTATTGAAAGACTACAATATACACCAATCCCTGTGGAATCGATAATTAAAAATACTTGTTCGCGGGAAAACCTACAACAAAAATGGCGCTTAAGATTAGCGTTTATTGCTAGTATCGCAATAGTTGTGTGTTTTAAGACATTTTCTACTAATCTCTTTAAGACTTTTAGAGAATTAGTTTATGCGAGGAAGTATTATGGCTGATCAACTCCTTTTCGATCCCGAAATTGAAAGGACGGCTAGAAGACTTAATAGTAGTGCTAAAAGAAGGAAAAGACAAGCTAGGCAAATGCAAGAAAATCTACTTCTACACCACCCGTGTTAGAAGAAGTCATCACTATGGAGGAGAATCAACCACCGCCACCACCACCACCACGGGGGCCTTGTGTCAATAGCCCTCGTCACACCGCCCAATTTGCTCGCCAATTAAAAATAGCGGAGATGAAGACGAAACTTCTTTATGCAAGTCCTTTTCATGGCCATGACCATGAGGATCCTTACACCCACCTCACAAAGTTCTATGAGATGGTCGGGCTCCGAAGAACAAGAAAGCACCAAAGGCTCTTCCCTCATTCTCTAGTGGGAAGGCAAAAGATTGGTATCTAGACCAATTGCAAGAAACAATGACAAATTGGAATGTGTTGGAGGAAAAATTCCTTGAAAGATTTTTCCCTCACGTTCATGGAGGCAAAGACCCAATCTCGGTATTTTCACAAGGAGTAAACGAGCCTTTGAATAGGGCTTGGAAAAGGTATAAGTCTATGCTTAGGAAGTGTCCTAGCCATGGTTTTGACGAGCTTACCCAAATTCATATTTTTCGAAATGGTCTCCAACCTCAACACAAATGCTACGGCAGGAGGTTCTTTGATGGCAAAAACACCATATAAGCAATTCAAATAATTGAGAAGATGGGGAGGAATGATCACTAAACTCAACATGATCAAGGAGGTGTACAAGTAAAAGTTCTTGAAATTGGCTCGAGTCACGAAGCACTTGTAGCAAAACAAATTGTTTGAAAACAAGTTGAAGAATTGACAAAACAAATGGCAAGACTTCCTCAACAAATTATGGAGTTGCAAGGAACATCTAGCAAGCAAAGTCAACAAATTGCTTGTTGTGAGTTGTGTAAAGGGATCATAAACCGGATTTTGTCCTCCGAAAATGAAGAAGCAAATTATATGGCCAACCAGGGCAAGGATACCAACAACGAGCTCCTTACCCTTATCAAAATCAAGGCCAAGGTTACCAACAAAGGGGGTAACCAAGGTTATCAAGGCGGGTGGAGACAAGATAACAACAATCAAGGTAGGCAAAATCCATATCAAACTCAAAATCAAAATCAAGCTCAACCACAAAATCAACCTCAAAATCAAGTGAGATCTTCCAACATTCAAGACACTCTAGCTCAATTTATGCAAGCTTCTATGGCAAATCAAAAGAGCACGGAGGCATCTATCAAGAATTTGGAAACTAAAATGGGGCAACTAGCCAAGAAAATTTCCGAACAAAAGGCTTCGACCTCATTTTCCCCAACTACTCAAGCAAACCCGAAGGAGTATTGCAAAGCAATTTTCACTATGAATGGAAATGAGATGACGAATGGTGAAAGCAATAAAGTTGTAGAGGAGGATGAGTCGGAAGATTTAGTTGAAAATGAAAGCAATGAAGTTGTAGAGGAGGCAAACTAAGTTGAAAAGGGGAAAGAAAATGGTGAAGGAAGTAAAAAGAAAGAGAAGAATGCAAGGAAGAGTAAAAAGGGAAGTAAAGAAGAAAGCTCGACTCCCATTCAAAATTTACCTTACCCTCATGCACCGTCAAAGAAGGAGAAGGCAAGACAATATGCTCGGTTTCTTGGATATCTTTAAACAACTTCACATAAATATTCCATTTTCCGAAGCATTGGAGCAAATGCCGAAATATGTGAAATTCATGAAGGATATGCTCACAAGGAAGAAGAAGCACAAATATAAGGAGACAATTTTGCTTGATGCTAATTGTAGTTCCATAATCAAACAAGCTCTTCCTGTGAAGGAATTCAATCCGGGGAGTGTCACGTTGCCGGTGGTCATTGGAGATACCTTCAAGGGTAATCGTTTGATTGATCTGGGGTCTAGCATAAATGTAATCCCGTTGTATATTGTGAAAATATTGGGAAATGTCAAGATAGAGTCTACCAATATGACTTTGCAACTTGCCGATAAGTCAACCATTTCACCTTATGGAGTTGCTCAAGACATGGTTGTCAAGATGGACAAATTTCTATTTCCGGTGGATTTTGTTGTGATTGACATGAAGGAGGATCGAGACGTGCCATTAATTCTTGGAAGGCCATTTATGAAGACTTCACGAATGATGATTGATATTGACGATGGAATTATGAAAGTGAGAGTGCAAGATAAAGAGGTTGCTTTCAATCTTTTTGAAGGAACAACGCATTCCAAGGACAAACATGACATTTTCCAAAATGATGCGGCGAAGGAGGAAATCATGGAGGTTTACAATTTCGGAAGAGCAAATCGTGATGTTGGTGCCATTCCGTTCAATGATCCTTGATCATTCTGAACCATCGAGCTCTACCGACGTTAAACAAAGTGCTTGTTGGGAGGCACCCCAACATTGTAAGTATTCTTTATTGCACTCATTTTGACTTGTCCATGATGATAATTTCTTTTTTTCCGAAAATTGAATGCGCTTAGCGCATTTTGGCCCATCCGAAACTTTCGCTAAGATTTAATTTTTTTTGAAAAACCGGATTTTTGAGGCCCAACTTCTGGCCTGGTTTGTTTTAAATAGGTTAGGGTTATTTTTCAAACCTTTTTCACTCTTCCCTCTCCATTTTTCACTCTCTCAAAAATCCCAAAATTCAACAAGTTCTTGCAAATTTCTTTATCAAATCATCTTCCCAAGCATCTAAGTAAGTGTCTCTATGTTTTTCCCCTTTCAATTTCGTTAAATTTTGATGTTTAGGTTAGATTTTGAAAACCTAGGTTTAGGAATTTTTGATTTTTCTCTTAGGATTAGGTTGTTTAGATTGTAGAGTAGACTTAGAATAGGAATTTCGTTGCTATTAGGTTTGTTTGTGTGGAGAAATTTTTTTTAGAATTTTTGGAAATCGCGCGCTTAGCGCGTCTGAAAAATTCTTCTTGTGTTTGAAATCATTGTATCTAGATGCTTTGGTTTGATGGTTTCTACTGCTGTTTGCTTGAATTTTCAATAACGGACATTTCGGTGTCGATTTTCGTTGATTTTTGGTGTTGTTTCAGATGGCTCCAAAACGACAAAGAGTTTCTTCCGTCGGGGCTGGGTCCTCTAGGTCCGCGTACCGATGGTGATCGTTTCTTGGGGCCTCGACAAGCTCGAGGCGGAACATTTGACGGAAAGAATTATCCGCTCTAAGAGAGGCCATTATGCAACGCCCGATGCTATTCTTGCTAACTATGATTTGGGTGTTCTATGTGAGCCCGACCAAGGTGAATGTCGGTGGTGAGGAGTTCTCAAACGCCATTCCGACCGGGCGAGACTTTCCTTTCACATTGTGAGGGAAGTTGGTTTCATTCTCCGGACTATCAACAACTACCGGCATAAAGGACAGCCCGGAGGATCGATTGGATATCTACCACGACCACCGCTCGTGGTAGGATCATGTTATCGCAAAGGAAACTTTGTTTGTCCGGCACTCATATAAATTGAGCAGTGGCAACCTTTGAAATTCAACCGGTCCAGCCTAAAGACTAGTGCCCGTCTTGATGTGTGTGGCTCTATATAATCTGAGACCTCAAAGCCACACATCTTCTATTCCCATGGAGACTGCTGGCCTAATTGCTTATATGCTCGATGAGGAGCAAATTGATTTTGGTCGGCTTATTGCAAATGAGATGAAGAGGGTCACATTGAGTTATACCTCTAGGGGAGAGCGTATAAAATGTGCCCTTATCTGGGTTGATAATGGGCCTTAAACAGCGAAGGTTGTCTTTCCTGCTGTGGGACACCTTACTATTGATGGGGTCATTGATGATTCCTATTGTGATAGATATTGCAGAGCCCTGGATGATAACTCGCTACCGAGTTATTCCATGCTGACTTCCTCGGCTCCTTGAAGAATGGAACCAATGCATCTTGCTCATCGAGAGCATTATATATATAGAGAACACCTTGCACTGCAGCGGTGAACCACTTCACTGCGGCAGCCCAGTGCTTATCTTTGGTTGGCACGGGTGTAAAGGAGGAGGAGGTGGGCGTCTTGATGGTGATGATCGAGTAATGATGATGGAAGGCGTTACGATTACTCTCCGGAGATTCTATCCTCGAGGCTTCGGTGATCTTTTATTTTCTTGTTTTTATTTTACTTTCAGCACTTTCTAGTTTTTAGTTTTTATTTTCGCATTTTAGTTTAAACTTCTGGGTTTTGTTGGTTGCCATCTATTTTTGGGGATAGGCTTGTAATTCCAATTGATATTTTGTAGGCATGGAGCCTAAGTACTTTTTAGTTTTAAACACCATTTTGGGGTGTCTTTTATTTTATTTCATTTTGTTTTATTTTATTTTGTTCTATTTTATTTTTATTTTTAGATTATAGGTTATTTAGTTTGAATTGTACTTCTTTTGGTTTGTCCGATTTTTCAACGGTTCTCCAAAGCAAGTAAGTGTGTTTCACCAAAGTGATGGTGATGATGAAATTCTCAACTCAATCCACAAATAAGGTACATATTTAATCGTTTTGTAGAATAATAACATGTCTATGAAATTTGTGCTTTATGCAAAATATCTTGGCATGTACAAAAAAATTTTGTGTTCACATTCGAATCATTAGGACTCAAACCACATAGGTGAGAAGCTTCCACTTTTTACCAAATATAGAGTGTCTAATAGTTTTGTTAACTCGTGTGATTCATGCTTAATCTTTATTTGTTTGTGATAATTTGAAAACTTAGAGATGATCAAGGAAATTTTTGTGCATTATGAGAAAAACCATCAATTCCAAAAGGGCTTCAACTAATCGTGAGTGAGTGAATCCTTGTGAACCCTTTTGAGCTTAAGTCGTATTTGTAGGATGAATTTATCAAATCAACTAATTGTTAAGTAGGCCACTTAATAGTTGTTGATAATCTTTGAAAATTCAATGATAATTCATTCTATAAATTTTTCTTGTTTGTGAATACCAACCCTTTTTGTTGATTAACCCTTGAAGAGCATGTTCTTGAATAAAAAAATTATTGATATAAATGAAGTTGGGGAGGTGGATCAAAAAGAACCTAGAATTGATGACACAATGATCCTAAAGAAAGAAAAAGAATAGAGAAAAGAAAAATACAAAAGAAGAAAAATTTGTATATGAAAAGAAAACAAAAAGAAAAGAAAAAAGAGGATCATTGTATGAAAAAGAAAAGAGGCTGTGAATAATAAGAAGGAAGGGGGAATTAGTTGTGAAATGCTCTTCATATTCTTTAACCCAATTCGTTTCAATGGCTTGTACTTAAATATCCCTTGTTTCTAACCTAAGCCAAGTTACAACCTTGAAAGTCCTTAGTGATCTTTGTTTCCATTTTGTCATTTAACTTGTTTCGATGAATGCATGAATTATTCGGATGTGCATGACTATTAGTGAGAGTGTTTAGTCCTTTGTAAATATGCATTTTGTTCTTCATGAATTTTGAAGAAATGATTAGGTGATTCAAGTGTGAACATATCTTTTAATTTGTTACATGTGTTGATATGTTGTGTTTAGAACTTAATTCATAGCCATGTTGTGTTTCGAAGAAGCGATCGACGTGTGCTTTTGCCGGGTATATCGAATTTGAACCATCATTCTTGTGTGAGTTGCATGCTTACATTTTGTTTCTTCTAGCTTTGTGAGATTATTGACTTTTGTTTGGGGACAAACAAAGAAGTAAGTTGGGGAGAGTTGTTAAGGACCAAATTGTAGTTATTTTGTACATGATTTTGTGGTCCTTAACAATGCCTTTTTAATTAATTAGTAGTATTTATTCTAGTATTTTGGTTTAATTAGGTTTTTATTTAGTTTTTGTTCATAATATATTATTTAACTTATTTTACTTTTAATTGTAGGTTTTTATTGATTAATTCTCCCAAGCTTGGATTCAAGGACACTTGAAGAGCTTTAGGGATGATTCATTTTGAAGAAATTTTTGGATGAAGGAGCATGCTACAGGTCGCGCTCAGCGCGGTTGCAGCATGAGCGCGCTCAGCGCGCATAACCGGGCTTAGCGCGGTCTGCGAAAAACAGAAAAAGGACAGACCCATGCTTTCACCTTTTGGCCACCTAACCCATCACTTCAGCTGACTTTTGGCTTGAAAAGGGTGGAACTTCACTTCATCATAATTATCTTTCATTTGTGTAAAATTAGGGCAAGAATTTGTAAGAAAAACCATAGTTTTTCATCTTGATTCTTCATGTTCATCATCTCTACCAACAATCTTGAGAGCAAAGCAACCATGGAAATGAGTGGCTAAGTTCTTTTTGTGTCAAGATTAGAGGTAGTTGATCTAAATAGTATGTATTTCTTTTAATCCATTTGTGTATGAACATGGTTGATGATTAATATAGTTGAATATCTTTTTTCTTCATCTTTATGCTTTGAGTCTTGCTTGGAAAAGAATACTTCAAAGTAGACCTAGAATATTCATCCACTAATGAACAAATGTTAGGGATAGATTTGTGTGTTAGTGTTTACAAATATTGAACTTAATGATTATCATGTCAATAGTTGTAGTGAGGGATCATACAAAGATTAACATGATAACATTCACAATCTTGGTGGGAAATCTACAAGATTGAGAGGATATGTATTTATAGAAATCATCTACTATGTTCATCACTTGATTAATTGAATGCATATGAAATTAGGTCAATGAAACTAATCTTGACATGCTTCCATCAATTGAAAACAATCTCCAACTCTCTTGATCCAAACCATAACTCTCTTTTGAAAAGATTAATTTAGTTACTTGTTTGGAAATTCATGTTACTAGTAGATTAGGAAACAAACCCTTTGGTTACTTTCATCTTAAAATACACTTTTCTATTGAAAGACTACAATATACACCAATCCCTGTGGAATCGATAATTAAAAATACTTGTTCGCGGGAAAACCTACAACAGTTGTCACCTTTGAGATTAGGACGTGTCAACGAAAGAGGTTTAGTTGAACTTGCTAAATAAGTTTTGATAGGGAGTGAGAAATTAAATAAACTAGAATTTTGTGATAATTGTATTCTAGGAAAACTACACAGGGTGAAGCTTAAGAGCAATGTGCATGATTTTAGTAGACTTTTAAGTATGTTCACTCATATCTATGGGATCGGACAAGGGTGGAAAATCAAAATGGTGGATTCTTTTTCCTCTCCATTATTGATGATTTCTCTAAAAGAGTATGGGTCTACATTCTGAAAAGTAAAAGTGATAAATTTGAAAAGTTTAATGAATGGTATACTATTATATAAAATAAATTGAAAATTAAATTGAATGTTTTGAGAACTGACAATGGTCTAGCATTTGTTTCAAAAAAATTTAATGAGTTTTGCATAAAATATGGTATCAAAAGGCATATAACCGTTGCTAGAATACCTCAATAAAATGGCTTAGCGAACACATGAATAAAACGATTTTGTAGAGTGTAAGGTGTATGAAATTCCTGGCAGCAGATACGTGATGTCACAGAGAATGTTATGACATAGTATCTGACACTCTGTTAACAATTCACACAGTTAATTTAAAAAGCAGTAAAGAACACAATCAATTGTTTACCCAATTCAGTGTGTAACTACACCTACATCTGGGGGCTACCAAGCCAGGGAGGAAATTCACTATTAGTAGAATTAATTCAGGAATAAACCAACCAGTTTATCTCCTTCACTTAAAACCTACCCAATGCAACTTCAATTTAAGTCCTACTTAGACCTGAGTTCCTACTCACTTCCCCTCAATCACAGCAGTGATATCAACCTATTGATTAATTGAATTGTGAAGACACTCTTCAATAAACATACTTGATCTTGCTTCAAAGCTTTAATCAAGAGACACAATACTCGTGCTTCAAAGCTTTGAGTGATAAACAACCCTTACAACCAAATCCTAGTCCAAGGCATTTATCAAATGATAATTGCTTGGCTCACAAGAGTAACTAGAATTACACAAAATCAACCTGCTAAATCTTCAATACAGTCCAGAGGCGCCGCAGCAGAGTAAGGGTTCTTTTCCTATTATAGAAGCAGTCCTGAAACTTCAGTTTTGGGCATCCATAATAATAGCTAGGGTTCACTTAATTTAACCTAAAGACTTGGTCTTATTAACAACCAACTTAGGTTTAACTAAGATTAACCATATATCCACGTGAGCATGCAATCCAATAACTTAAAACATAATAAAAACAGCTCAACAGAATTCCTGAAAAGTCTCAGGAAAAGTGATTCTGCAGAATAGCAAATGTCACACAGAATGTCATAACATCGATTATGACATCAGTTAATTTTCTGCAGAATTCCAGCACAGTATTTAGCTTCCAGTCTGAGCTGTACTTGAATCATTCTTCTCATGCAGAATTTATCTTCAACTCTGAATGTCATGACATCAGTCAAGACATTGCACTCAAAATTCGCGATCAATTTCAAGTTTTTGTTAATTAAGAAGAAAATGATGTTAGTATTTTTAAGATTAGAATAAAAAGTAGAAAAAATAAGGAAGTAAATTAAATAACAAAAATTAAAGGATAATGTTTAGAGAGGTGACACTAGAGAATTATACAAGTTCAATCAAACATTGGTCTTCTCCTATCCCCAAGACATCTTCTAGAGATTTGACTTTAATATTAAGCTTTTACAGGTTATGCCCACTAGCCTTTTATACAATAAGATCTAGAGATTTTACACTATGTTATCCCTACGCAAAAGAAATATTTTTCATATGTTGATCTAACGAATAAATTAGAGATTTTACTATGTGATCTCATTTAGAAAACATAACTTTTCAGGTTGAGTTCTAAAAATAAACAAACATTTTAAGACACGTTAATCTCAAGAACCAAACTCAACTCTTCAATAGTATCACTCCCTTGAAAATGAAAACAATGACACGTCATCAGTACAACTCTTTCCTCAAAAACAATTTTCATTCAAAAGGTACTAAGGCGACTTTAATGAACATAAAATATTTAGTGAGAGACAGAAGAGAGATAAATTGAAAATAATTAGAGAAATCTTAAATTCTGGTGTGAAATGAAGAGAGGGGCACCTCTTTTATATAGAAAAAGAATTGTCTCAAAAAGAAAATAATCCTTGGGCCAATTAACTCACCTAATTGATTAGGCCCCGAGTCTAATCAATTAGGCACTTCAAATAATCGATCACAGTGGCCCAAAATGAATTTTTTATATGGAGTCATACTTATCATTAAGAGAGTATCACAATTTACTATAGACTTGACTATGCATCATCTAGTTAATTAGGTTCAAGATCTAATCTTGAGTACGGGAATTAAAGGTTCAAGGATAAGGGTGTTCTGGTGATTTACATGTCCTTTTTTCTTGCGGTGCAACGTCACTAAGAATCATGTTAGGCGTGGTCCAATGATTGTTGTGTTGTAGTACCTCCAATTGAGTGGAGGTCTGTGACACAACTCTTTGTTGTTTTCCTTTTTCTTATAAGTCTCTCATTGAGAAGATGCATGTTTTGATGTTACACCAGGTTATATATGCTTGTTATGATTTCGTTTACGCGTTATGTATCTAGTGTAACCTAGAGTTGTTGGATTTATGAGACATTTTTTATCCAATAAATTGTATTTGCGGTGGAGGTTGTTCCGTTGTTTGGCCTTGGACTAGTTGTTCAAGTAGTTGGAACAATTGCAGAACCTGGATATTTCTTTGTCCAATCAACATAGAGGTCAGAATCTTGTGGGATATGGAAGTTGGAGAAGTTACCATAACCATACTTCTTATCCTAGGGAGGAGGTGGATCTCCAAGAGTAGAGATGAGGACCTGCGCAACATCTTCGCTTAATGGGATGGCATTGTGATAAACGACTGAATGAGATACTTTGGAGGTTACCTTAACAAATAATATGAAGATTCATAGTTATCAGACCGGTTAAAAGATATGATTACCCCAACATAAAATAAAGGAGATTAGAGGAATTTGAATAGGAGATTGGTGATGTGTTGATGAAGTCATTTGTGAAGGTGTAACACCCCACTTTCCCATAATTATAATAATAGAGAATTATATAGATTATATCAGAGTTCCACAAATGAGATGTCACATAATTCAAAAATTCATAAAGTCTAATGTTTCTTTATTACTTCATTTATTCAAAACAATCGATTCAGTAGCAGAATAATTAAATTAGTTCAGTTCCATGGCACTACGAGCTCCACAATAAATAAAAGCCAACTCCATAAAATATGCGGTCCTTCATAAATATAATTCAAGATACGTAAAAAGAATGCAAAACATGACAAAATTCCCAATTCCCGTGTTACCTATCAGAGCAACTCCTAAGACTCGATCAGGTAACACTCTCTCCAAGCACTAATTGTGTACCTGGTTATCTGTACTCCCAGAGGAGCATAGACACAACAACGCCAAAGGGGTGAGAATTACATTCAATAAATATATGGTCAAGTATCACATGCTAAGGAGTAATAATACACATAACCACATAAAGCACAACACAAAATTCCACACAATGCTTCACAACATATTCCTCACTCATATAATTCAACATCAAGTAAAAATAATGCAATGCGATGCATTCGACGACAACTAAATGCATGTGGTACCAAGAGGAAAAAATCCCCTAACATAGTGCCGATTTTGGGCAACAACATGGCATAAACCCTCAACATAACGCCATTGCAGGCCAACAACAGAGCATGAGCCCTCAACAAATGATATGTGTCATACCCCAAAATTTGCCCTCCATCTACTCAAGAGATTTCATACATCCATACTCAAGGATTCCTCAAGAGTTGATCAGACAAACTCTCTCCTAGACAATCAACCCAAACTAGGGTTTGGTATCTCTCAAGCCAAGATGGATTTCCAACATCTCCAATGGTCTTCATGCCTCCTCATATGCTTCAAAGATTCTCCATGACAATTTTCAAGCCTCACAAGTCAAGTTTCCTCAGACAATGGTTCAGATGGTTGAAAATCGGGTGTATTGGACAAAAAGTCAACTGTGGTCAACATACAGTCAAAACTTCTGATTTTTGGTCAACATCCTCATTTTGAAGTTACATTCATCATTTGATCAAGGGTTGATCATGATTCATCAAGAAAACTCAAGATTTGCCCAAAAGTCAAACTTTCTAAATTAGGGTTTCTAGATGAAAAGTCAATGAACTTTGATGATCATAACTTTCTCATACTTTCTCGAAATTTTCCACCACCTCTTGTTTTGAAGGAAATTCAATTCTCTACAACTTCATGTCTCACAAGAATGTCCAAAAATGCTTCATTTGAGAGGTATAGCTCAAAACATTACAGTCATTTTCAAAGTCAACAAAAGTCAACTTTTGTTTTGAAGATATTTTGAGCATGGTAACTCCAATTGAGATGAGACCAAAGACATTGGTTAGAGGACTCTTAGAGCTTTCCAAAAAGTCCAAGAACTCTCAAAAATGTGGAAAATTGAGCAAGTTGCACCATTCACAAGTTGGGCAATTTTGAAAGAATGCACAAAGAGAGATACTTCAAAAATCAAATCTTTTGCAAATGGGCCTATCTTTTCTTCATCCTAACTTGTTCCTCAAGCAATTAGGAATATCCAAGCCCAATGCCACGAATTTTTGGTTTATTTTTCTATTTAATTTGGAATTTATTCATTTAAATACAAATTAAATTCAAAAATAAAGTATAAAATCAAAATTAATTGAAAGATTGATTTTTATTCTTTCCTTGATGACCAATTAACTCACAAATGCTAGCCAAATCAGAATTGAAGCAAAAAAGGCAAGATTGGATTGAAATTGATCAAATTTGAAAATTTGATTTTCATGAAAAAATCAAATTTGATTATCATTGATTATTGATCAAATCTTTCCAAATTCAATCTCAAATCCTTCCAGTATATATACACAATGCATATCAATCAAGAGAGACAGAAGAATTGCTCCAGAACCCTAGTTTCAAACTCAAAAATCCGTGCCTCTCAAGCAAAGTGTAGACCTAGTTCCAGCCACTTTCAATCGCATTTGAGGATTCCATTGCATTCCTCGGGTTGTTCTGAAGCAGTCCAGACCTTTACATCATCCAAAAGCATCAAGAAACACATAATCCGAATTTGGTTTGTTCATGTTTTTCTCAAAATCGATTTTCGTTATTCATGCATTTTTAACATGATTCGTTGTTGTTTTTGTGATTAGAATGAAGGTTACAAGCTTTCTGGGCAGGTTAATTGCATTTCCATGGCTTAGAACGAGAGTCACCATAGTTAGGGTTTTCGGCCTCGATTTAGGGTTTCTTTATACAGGAAAAATTGGACCATGAGACTTATACCATTGCATTCGGGACGACATCTGGAATCGGACCATGGTTTCAAATATAATTTATATTATGTGTATTGCATTTTGTGTATTAGCCAGGGACATAGCGTCGAACAAAAGCCGACGCTGGATTTTCAAATATTCAAATCGGAGAAGACGATCGTTGGCGCGGAGACGAGGCAAGTGGGGAAGCGACACCTGTTATAACGCACTCACCCCGGACTTCAAATAGTGATGTATACATGGCGTAGTGGTCAGCATGTTGGACCTCAAGGTTTCAGCTTCATGTCCTCAGTTCGAATCCCCCCAGGACCATTTGGTTTTTTACACTTTTCCCAAACTCAAATATTTTCCATATTTTCATTATTTTTAATATTTTCATCATATTTTAATTCTTTTCTATATTTTATTCCTGCATTAAAAAAATACCAAAAACATTTTTTCTTTTTACATTATTTTCATAAAAACCTTTATTTAATTTAATAAATTAAAAAATATAATTTTTGCATGCATATTTATTTTATTTTTATTTTAGCATTTAAACCATTATTAATTGCATTTTTATTATTAAATCTTTTCCAAAAAATCCCAAAAAATTATTATAGCTCATTTACCTTATTTCCAGCATGCATAAATTTTCTCATATTAAAATTGCATTTTTCTAACATTTTCTCTTATTTCAATTTCATCATATTTCCGATTTTCTTATTCTTTCACGGGTTGATCCGATTAGACGATTCTTCCGTTTTATTTTACTTTTCAATAATGTAATTGCTCATGGGTTGTAATAGTTTAATTTAGGACTTTTACTTTCCGCACTCCTAATTATGTATCGCCCCAAGCCATGTAATAGCGTAGGTTTATTTTCCGCATCTTTACATTCCGCATTTTACTTTCCGCACCCTTATCAATTGCTAGTAATTAGGCGTGTATGGCAAGATAATAATTGGACATAGCTCACACTAATTTCAAGACAAAATATCTGAAATCAACACACTTCTCTCACACGCACCTTAGGGTAATTCTCTCGATGCCTTCGATTCAAAATGGTCATGTCCCTCGAACGTAGAGGTATCCTAGCACCGTTGCTTTCCAAACAAATCATCATAGTCCCTTCGATACAAAGATCATAGACCCACGACGTCGCCTCCGAATACATGATCTTGACCCTCGATTGTCGCCTACGAAAAATGATGATAGTCCTTGAATATGCTAGGATACTTCCTACAAGTTGCCTTCTATGATCACCGATGTCCCGAATGTCCCGATTACATCCAACGAATGGAGCTACCTACTAACTAATGGTATGGCTAGCGCTATTCTAAAGGAATGTAGAAGTACAACAAAGCGACCAATTACGAGTGGGTAAATAAGTCTCTTAGTTGCTTGCTCTAAACAAATGCTTTTCACACCACACACTCTTTTTCAAAGTTCAATTTCTTTTCAAACAAACATTTCCGAACACTTTGTATACACTCCTACATGAGTCATTACAAAGTCAAAGCGAAATGCCTTTTCAAAACATTTTTGTCAAACACACATAAAGCAATTTTAAAAAGTGATCTAGAGCAACTAAGAGCCCGTAGATAACTACGGATGGAAAGGGGTGCTAATACCTTCCCTTTTCATAACCATTCTCCCGAACTCAGAATCTAACGAAGGTCTTTTTCTGTTACTTTTACCTTCCCTTAATTGGATAAAAATAAAAGTCGGTGGCGACTCTTGCTATCCGCACATTTGGATATAAAAATCCTACAAAGTCAGTTCACCGTATCACAATATGCATGCATTATCAACATGAAACAACGTAGCCTTAGAAGAACAAGGCACAAGCCTTCAACATTCGCCATTAAGGCCACCACATCATCATCATCATCATCATCATCATGAATAATTCATACAAAGTCCTATGTTTTAATCTCATTTTCCACAATTATTAGTCTTCCTATACTTACCTAAGTCTTATTAGTTCTTAAGAATCGAAGAAAATTGTACTGCACGCGACAACGGGAAAGAAGTTGCGAAAACAGATTTTTCGCACCTTGGCCTGCCCATACGCGTATTATTTCTGCCTTGCCCCTGCCATACGCATATCATACGCTTTCCTCTCCAGTGCCCAAGGTCATACGCGTACCATACGTGTACGACCAGAGGGAGTTTTCTTTTGAAAATATCCCCCATAACCCTATACGCGTACTGGCTAATCCATACGCGTACGACCTCCTCTTAATACGCGTCTCATACGCATTTGTCCATGTTGGCTCAGGGATAGGGCGCGTACCATACGCATACGGCCCCCTGGGACGTCCCCCATACGCGTATGGTCAGTCTGCTACACAACTTTTCTACATTCGTACCAGTGTGTTTCCTACTCGTTTTGAGTAGTTCCAGCCTCCAATTTTGGGTCCAAAACAATGTTTCTACATCTAATAACATCCAATCTTCATCTAACTTCATCATACCTACGAAACTACAACAATTTCTACATCAAATTTCGTCACATTTTTAGATCTATAATTTTTCACATCTGTAATTTTATAGAACAACACAACAACAACAGATTCAACAACATCAGTCCATCTAGGCATCATCAAATTCACGAATTTCGTAGAGAAACAACAAAAGAATCAATGAAAGAAAATCATACATCAGGTTATACACAAAATCAAAAGAGGGGAAGGAACCTTCACTATCCTCTTATGTTAATACCACCATTTAGAGAATCCATTCGTCCCTTACCTTAATTTGTAGCTTGATTCCTTCAACAATAGTGGAATTCTTCTTGCCTTAGTTCTTCCCTTCTCTTTTCTTCTCAGTTTCTACGTGACAATAATTTTCCCCAATAGATCTAACACTTCTCTAATTGTATTTTATTATTACTAATACTATTAATAATAATAATAAAATAAGGCAAAATACCCTTTTTGGTCCTTTAAGTTTACCCCAAGGTCCATTTTGGTCCTTTATCTAAAAAAAGTGTCAAACTGGTCCTATAATTCTTTCAAAAGTGCCATAGGAGTCCTTTCCGTCCAAAAGGCACAAACGGATGTTTGGTTTGCATGCGTGGCAGGTGACATGGAATGTTATGTACACCATCTTCAAGCTGCCTAGAAATCCTCAAATTCTAGGGTTCACACATTGCACCTCAATTTTCCCATTTTGAATTTGAAATTCCCTCCATATGATGAAGGAAGCATCATCAGAGATCCGGTCTTCGTACGATTGCAATAGAGATGGAAGCTTAGATGGAAAGTTGCGATGGAGACCTATATGTGGTTGTGGAGAATCTGCGGTTCTTGAAGGGCTCGTCACAAACTTTGGGAAGCAATTGGGTTGTTGTCATTACAAGGTAAGCATGAAATTAAAATGGGTTTTCATATATTCTTGTTCGATAGTGAGATGAATGGGATGTCACCATTACGAGGTTCATCGAATGCAGTGTGGATACTTTCAATGGTTCTTTGATGATGTGGTGGATGAGAAGGATCGGTTTATAAAGAAATAGAATAATAGGTTGGAGAAGGCAAAATGAGCTTGATGGAGCAAAGATGGAGATACATCATCTAAAGGAAAGGAAGGATGGGCTGAAACATAAGATAATGGAGTTACAAATTGAAATGAAGAAGATGATGAATTCTCAGAAAAATGGAAAAGATTCTTCTTTATTATGTTTGTTGTTGTAATTTGGATGATGTTGTAATAGACTGTTGAATTGAGATTGTATGTTTAAGGTGTAAGACATACTGTAACTAGTAGCATTTTGATCATTATGAATTTGAAGATAGTAGCATGTTTAAGGTGTAGAGTGTTGAATGATGAAGAGAGTATCATTATGAATTTGAATTTTTGAACTAGTAGCATTTTGATCAATGTAAAACATACTGTAACTAGTAGCATTTTGATCAATGTAACATACTGTATAAATTGAAGATAGGTAACAACATAAATGGAAATTGTACATAGTTCAAAACAGTTTTGCAACATAAATGGTTTTGCAACATAAACAGTTTTGCAACATAAATGGAAATTTTACATAGTTCAAAACATAAATGGTTTGATTTTTACATAGTTTTAAAACAGTTTTTCACTTAGTTGAAAATGTAATTTAAATGAAAAGTTCAACTTGATGAAACTTCTCATCAATGTAAAACATCTTGTAAGATATTAGTAGCATTTTGATCAATGTAACCTCTGTAGCAATTGAGGATAGGTAACAACATATAATTATAAGGTGGTGGATACCACTAAGTTGCATACAAAACAACGATATTACGGGTCCGGTTGTAAAACTGATATTACGGGTCCAAAAGAACAAAACGACTTGATATTACATGATCAAAACAACTTAACATAACCAATTCTAACAAAACAACATAAAAGCCAAAGCAGACATAACTATAGGTCCAATCCTAATACAAAGCAGACATAAAAGCAAACTAAAGTTTCCCTTTGTGGTGCTGCTCTTTTAGTTGGTGTTGTCCTTCTTGTTGTTGGACCTCTGACACTTCTTGATGCCTTTAACCTCGTTGTTGGACCTGGTGGGACAAATGGTGTATTTGGCCTTCTAACTGACAACTTTTTGGATGATTTAGATTGAGATGGATGAGAAGCTTGACCAGGAACTGACTTAGATGATTGAGATGCCACTGCTTGAGATGCCACTGGTACAGATGCCACTGCTTGAGATGCCATTGGTACAGATGCCACTGGTACAGATGCTTGAGATACAGATGATTGAGATGATTGAGAAGGTTGAGAAGCCACTGGTGGTACTTGTGGTACAGATGGTGCCTGTGGTACAGATGGTTGAGCTGCCTGTGGTACTTGTGTAGTAGTTGTCTGACTAGTAGAAGGCATCTTACAAGTAAGCTTGTTGTGACCTACCTTCTTACACCTGCTACACTTTGCAATGAATCCTGTTCTTCTCATCTTTTTATCAGTACCATCTAGCTCACCTTGCTCTAAATTCCTCCTTTTCTTTGGCCTTCCAGGCATTTTCCTGAATTTGGGTGGCATAACATCAGGGTACTCAGTTGTAACCCATAGGTTTGAGCCATTAACAGGAAATATGACAGGTTTGTACACTTGCAAATATCTAGATTTCCTGTAATAATCAGGAATGTATTCATCAATCCTATGGTTCCTATTTTTCATTGCTGCAAGAGAATGAACACATGGTAGGCCTGTTAGCTCCCATCTTCTACATGAACAAATTTTTTCCTTCAAGTTTACAGTGAATTTTTCAGCAGAATTTTCCAGATGCCTCACTTCAAACATATGCTCATCAGACATCCTAACACAGAAAAATAGACATTCCAAATTAAGACATCAAATGGACATTCCAAAGTCAGACATTCTAACACAGAAAAAATGCTTGTTTTAAAAATTTTACCTGGGAAGCCACATGTTTGTGAATGAACTTGTTTTCTCAACCTTTTTCATAATGTTTGGCAACACTTCTGCATCTGACAATTTCTGAAACCTCATCCTGTTTGTAGCCCATCTCTCCATCATGTACATCCTAATTTCTTCCACCATGGTTATTAATGGCTTGGCCCTTGACTCCAAAATAACACTATTAAAGGATTCTGACATATTATTGAGAACTGCATCGCATTTGTTATGAGTCTTGAAGTATGATCTGCTCCAAAACCTTGGAGGGGTAGACATCATGTGCTTGTATGCTTCTGCATTGATATGTTTCATAACTTTCATCTCTCTTTCCCAAGCTTGGTAGTAAGTTGATTTGGATGCCTTCCATATAATTTCCTTTAGTTTTTTTCCTGGAAATCTCTTCCTAAAGTTGTTGTAGAGATGCCTAACACAAAATCTTTGTTCAACTGTAGGCAGCAGTTCCTCCATTGCAGGCAATAATCCCTGGGATATGATATGTATAGAATTTAATTATTAAACATGAGAATACCAGGATAAACATGAGAATTTAATTATTAAAAATACTAATCAATTGAGAATTAACAATAGAGTCATACCTTTTGTTGATCAGAAATAAAAGTGTAAGTGAGACACTCTTCTCTTCCACCTAGATCACCAATAAGCAGCTCCAAGAACCATGTCCAACTTTCCTTGTTTTCACTCTCCACTACTGCATATGCTATTGGTAGCATTTGATCATTGGGATCTCTGCCTATGGCTGACAGGATTTGACCTCCACAGAGCCCTTTCAAAAAACATCCATCAAGCCCTATGAAATGTCTACTTAACCTGAAGCTTTCCTTACAAGCTGCCAAGCATATGTAAATCCTTTTGAAGTGTAATTTCTGAACACCACTACCTTCTTGAGCTGGTTGGACATGTACTTTCACAGTTGACCCTGGGTTAGATCTTAACAACTCATGTGCATAGTCATAAATCCTTGCATAATCCCCTAAGAATGACCCATCAACCATGTCTCTTGCTGCAAACCTAGCCCTTATAGCCTTGGTTTTGTTGACCCCCACATTCCACTTCTTCTGCACCTTTTCCTTAATGTCCTTAACCTTCATTCTAGGGTTGGTTTTAAGTGCATTCTGCAACCTCTTGCTAAGCCATTTAGTCTTCAACAACTTCACATTATATTCTCTACTGCAACTATGGGTGTCTACCACCTTTCTTAGTTGCCAAGTATCCTCAACATCCAACTTAGCCCAATAACCTTCCCATTCACATCCATCTTTACACCTAACCCTAACCCTTATCTTGTCATTTTTGATGTACTTTAAATTTCTGCCAGATTGGACTGCATAAGAGGTAACTGCTTCCTTGATATCTTCTTTTGTACTAAAATATGTACCCACTTCCCATTTATAATTGGACATATCCTTTAGAAGCTTGAAAATGGGATACTTCTTTCTCTTGGTAGTATTGCTATCTTCACTATCACATTCACTTACAAGATCCTCACTTCCTTTACAATCTTCTTTATTTGCTTCAGTTTCACACTCATTAGTTACATCATCATTACCTTCTTCCTCTTCCAACTCAGTATCACACTCATCAGTTTCATCATCAAACACAACCTCCTTTGCACTATCATACTTGAAGCTACTATCATCAGAACTATCATCATCATTCTGTCCAACAGCATTTTCACTTGCCTCCTTCTGTCCAACCTCATCTTCACTTTCCTCATTCTGTATAACAACATCTTCACTTGCCTCCTTCTGTCCAACCTCACCTTCACTTGCCTCATTTTGTATAACAACATCTTCATTTGCCTCCTTCTGTCCAACCTCACCTTCACTTGCCTCATTCTGCATAACAACATCTTCACTTGCCTCCTTCTGTCCAACCTCACCTTCACTTGCCTCATTCTGCATAACAACATCTTCACTTGCCTCCTTCTGTCCAACAATTTCACTCTCATCAACATACTCAGGCTGTGACAATGGGTGTTGAATAAAGACTTCAACACTTAAATGAACCCTATATAGATCAGCAATCTCTAAGGCCCCTTTGTCATCAAACAACAGATTCATTCCACCAGTTGGATCCCTATAGTATATCTTCTCTATGGCTGGGTAACCTAGTTCCTTAATAGCACCCAATAACTCAAAATAGCCCCACATATCAGCATCTACTCTCAAATCAGCAATCTCACCTCCTTCGTACACACTCAAGTCCCCACTAACAAATTCACCACTGTGGTGTATCGTAATATGTTTCCTCCATTACACACAATGCCCTAAATAGAGAGATGAATTTCAGAGAAGAGATACGAATGGCAAGGAAACCCTAACTACGAAAATAGAATTGCAGAAACTTACCTCTGATGAGAAGTCTGGTTTCACCTTCAAGGAAACATGCAATGTGTCCTCACTCACCTTCGCTCGTTCTGCCAGATCGCGTTTCACCTTGCTCGTTCTGCTCACGTTTCACCTTCAAGAATGAGAAGTCTTTGTTTCAAGATGAAACTCATGAGTGACTGTGAAACTGACTTGTAAGTGCAATTGCCACATGGAAATTTTTCTAAACATACGTGTAATACCACACAATGCCACATAAGCGCTGCCATTAACCCTGACTAACGGAGTGGATGGAAAGGACAAACGTGGCACTTTTGAAAGAATTATAGGACCAGTTTGGCACTTTTTTTAGATAAAGGACCAAAATGGACCTTGGGGTAAACTTAAAGGACCAAAAAGGGTATTTTGCCATAAAATAACTATAATAAAATACCAATAATGATAATAATATAAATACTAATAATATTAATAATCATAATTTTAATACTAGTATTTTTCTTCAATTTCTAATATTATCAATATTTTCCCAAAACTAAGTTATTTCACACCTCTAATCATACCCACATAATCCTAATTATGCCACAACAATTTAATTTAACAAATAATGACTAAATATTTAATTGGGGTGTTGCAGAAGGTCTCTGGCATGACGGGGATAATCTCTAGAAGATGGACTGAGGGTGTACCTGCATGGATATAGAAGAATGTATAACTTGCAAGAATATAATGATTTGTATTTTGGTGTGGTGTGAAGCCGCACTTATATATGAGCAATAATTAGAACCTCCTTGGTGAATCTGACGCTTGATATGGAAGACCTTTGATTAACTATAATGATTAAGATGAGTGGGGTGCTTGAATTAAATACGTGACTCTTTAGTGAGGCTCTACATGTTTTCCAGTATGAGTGGACAAAGCTCTGAATTTGGCCTTCATATTGGATCAGTTTTATTGGAGCGATTGATCGGAGGCACTATTGATAAGATTTTTTCGTTTGTTTTTTGCATTCTCATCCAATGAAGCCCTTAGGAGGATTTTGACCGTTCGACAGTTGAGCCTTTCTCATGGTATATTTCACTTATTCACTTAGACGTCAAACTTCAAACTAGATTCAATTAAAATTAACAGTATTTTTATGTTGAGTTAGATTACATGGTTTTCCTCTTAAATATCAAAGACCGCAAATAGCAAGATGTATTAGTGTCCTCCTTGCCTTAGACGAAGTAACTTACATCAAGAAGTTTGGTTATTATGCTACAATTTTGGTAAATCTAAATTTATTATAATTTTTGTTTGTCCAATTTCTTTCTAGTTAATTTAATGTTGATGTTGAGTACGAACACTCCATTCATTTTATTCTTTTTGTCATATTATTTTCCTTCGAGTCTAGAGGTCCGATACTTCACCAGCTTAGTAAACATTGACATCAACTACCTAACCAATATTGGAAAATGCTTATGCATTTCCAATCTTGCCCTTTCTTCCAAAATGGTTTTGCACTGAAATTTGTACATGGTGGCCATTCAATATATCACATTTTCTAACCAATGCAATTCACCCTTAGTGCTAAGTGTCAAAATTTATTTAAAATGATTCTGGAGGGAAATGTTTATCCGGTTAATAGGCAATATTTGGTTATTAACCATTGCACAAGATAGTACAACCTATACTTGGAGCCACTCTTTCATCTTCATAACATATGTTCCCATCTTTCTTTCCTCCGAAACCCTAGAATCGCTGCCACACCTATCACCTTCGCTGGAGAGAGAAACATGGAATTGAAAGTTGCTTCTCAGTTGCAAGGTGTGTGGTTTGCAGGGTTCACAGTGGCTACGGGTTTGTTGTTGATTCACCATGGTGGTATGAGTATGAAATTTCACAACTAAAACCGTAATGACGATTCACTGAGTTTTTTCTTCGTTTTCACCTGTTACAAATTCGTTTTCATGTGCATTTTTGTTTAGTTTTCTTCTTCTTTTTGGTGTGAATATATTTGTTACCCGATTGTAGTTTTCAGATCCAGTTTTTCGACGGGAAGATGGTGTGAAAATGTTCATGTGCATGTTCAATTCCTTCTTCTAGGTCCAGTTTATTCCCTTTTCATATGAGGTATTATAGTCTACTCACATCCATCGAAACATTTTCTTGATTTGTGAAAATGTTTTTGTATCATTATAGTTGTTTCACTTTACTCTACATCAAAATTTAATCTTTAGTTACTTACTTGTTTGAAACATTGTTTTTTTCCTATTTAGGTTACACTTGCTTTAGTTTCACAGAGATTGCATTTGCTGACTGCAGAAATTGAAAGGAAAATAAAGTTAGAAACAAATGTTGAAAAGCATATTCACAAACTTCTACTACTAGGTATACATTTTATCGACAATTTTATTTTAATCTCAGTCTAATATGCTGAATGCTGCAGAGAATGAGTTTCTTTCTTTCTGGAGGGATTGCAGTAATAACCTGAAAGATTGCATAAGATCTGTTGTTTTTCCCATAGGTAGTCTATCTGTTGGCCTCTGCAGACATTGTGCCATATTATTCAAAGTAAGTCTCTAATTGTGTGTTTGGAATTTAAGGTTGTAATTACACATGTTGCCAAGTTTTTGTTCACTGGTTTAGTGCAGGTGTAATGTATTTAAGCTCTTATGAATAATTTTCCGTATATTTGTAATTTTAGGTACTAGTTGACCCCATTGTTACCATGTCGAATTGAAAAAGGATGTAATAATGCAAAATAGATAATGCTTCTTCTTGTCTTGTTCGATTTGGGCTTGAGAGGTATATGCTTTATTTTCCAAGTACTTACTTTTATGTTTATAAGTAGAGATACAAACTAATTAGCCATATTTAAATTTCTATAAATATTATGTATATTAAATAACA
This sequence comes from Vicia sativa, assembly GCA_021764765.1. Taxonomy (NCBI): domain Eukaryota; kingdom Viridiplantae; phylum Streptophyta; class Magnoliopsida; order Fabales; family Fabaceae; genus Vicia; species Vicia sativa. Next base: position 211,703,958 of record CM038792.1, on the reverse strand, counting down.
TTTTAAATAGATTTTCTTCATAATAATATTCATGTCCCGTCACATCTTATATAATCTAATGATAGGGAATATCATGTGATTTAATTGGGAAGCCAGGACACTTATGCGAACTTGATTCTTTGATGAATGGTCCATCTTGCATCTCATTTTATTCACCCTTGCGCTTTCCAAGACTTAAACCAGTTGAAAATACAATTGATTTCATATCACTTTCCAAACAGTATTTCTCAGACGGTCTTCTCTTGAGCTTTTCTTCGACAACAGTTCTACAGGCAGTATTCATATTTTTTTATAAAGTTTGCGGTATTCTAAATTTGGGTTTTATTTTTGTTTACATTTGGCATGAAGGATCTACTTAGCATATTGTTGCATTTATCAAGAATTTAATATATTGCAGATTTTAAATTGCAGATTGATAACATATTTCTTGGATTACACCAGTTACTTCACTATAGGGAGTACTTTGGAAGGTATGTTAAGGTTCATGTCTATGTGGTTTCTATTTATACGAATCTGGAACTACTTTTTATTGTTTGCACTTTTGTTAGGAGTGTATAATATAATTGTTAAATGTTCATGTCTACGTGGTTTCCATTTATACAAATATGGATGGGAACTAAGCTCAGACTTTCCCCCCTCTCTTTTGTTGCCTTGACTTTTAGGATTTGTGTTTCTCCAATCTGTGTTTGTATTCTGATGGTATGTTATGATCTTGTGCTATGAAGTTTACTTTAAACTTTTATGTATTCAAGTTTGTGAAAACTTGCAAGTCATCATTCATTAAAGTTTACTTTAAACTTTTGTGTTCAAATATTTGTAAACTTGCAAGGCATCATTCATTTTGTTAACAACCATTTTTGCAGGAATGCTCAACCCATTGAAAAATTGAAAGCTGCTTACAGAAAATTTCTTACACCTTCAATGTCAAGGACTTATGCTATAGATGTATCTACTGAGTTGTTGTTTGACCCATCAGTTCTTTGGCTACTTAGGAACTGATGGAAAAATAGGCACATGTGCGTAGCTTTGTAACATATGCTGATTTTTCATACACTCTTCTTTTTTGTACTTGCCTCCATTTTTTAGATACCAATATTCATACAGTGAATCAGACTGCTAAGTATTAGTATTACATTTATGTTATTGTACCTTTCTAAATTAGTGTGAAAACAGGTTAGCAGCACAGTCCACACATACTTCTGTCAAGTAGGACCTTACGTAGGAAACTCTACAATCAAGATAAAAAATTTAGTTGGAATGATAAGCCAATTTACATACACTTGATTGGACATATATTTACATACATTTTATAGCCTTTTACTCTTGAAATGAACATCAAGCATTTATAGCCTTTTACACGTACAGAAGGAAACAAGTGTTTATACTCTCAATGTGCCTTATCAGTATTATTTATTACATGGAAGGATAATATGACTAACATTGGCGTTAAGCCTTCATTTTATCATTGGTGTTAAGCCTTCATTTTATCATTCATAATAAGATCATGTGTTTTCTTATTTGATTTTAAAAAAAATGCAAAAATAATTGCTAGATTTGTGCTCAGCCTGTACAAGTTTCTGCCACAAAGGTGTACCTAGACTTGGACATGGTTGTCTAAACATAACCAAATTATTTCAAAAATAAATTGATTATTAACAATGAGTAAAAGTGTTAAAATATATTTGAGAGAACATTAGTAAAAGGGGCCGTATTAAGAACATGAGTAAAAGGGACGATATTCTATCATATAATTAAGAACATGTGAAAGGCACTGTATTCTATCATATTTTGTTACTACTTCTTTATTTCTGTATCAAATCTGTTATACACTAAAATTTTATAACAATACATTTCATTTTAACTCCAACATTAGCCAAACTACATTTAAGCAATTTTTCTGTGATGTAGAACTCCAATTTTATAACATTCCATTTCATTTTAACTCCAATTTTAGCCAAACTCTTATTCAATGTGTTTCTATTTTTATGTACAATCCAAACACCAATAACCATGTGTATTCAATATATTGCGACTTCATCGGATATTCTTATCACATGAATCCCTGATGACCCTTTTATGGTTATTACAAAAAAAGAACACAAATAATGAAAGATTTACTGGTGAGAATATGTCATATATTGTCAAACTTAGTTAGTTCTATTTTTTCTTCGCTTACAGTTACAATTTGAATAATAGCGGAAGCAGCAAACAAAGTTGCAATCACAAAGTTTGCTACCCAATAGATTCTAAATGATAAAGGGTGTTTGAAAGATTTTAACTTTTTTAATTGTATCATTAGAATCACTATCACTATGTTGACTATTGCTTGAAACAATCGATAAAACACTTCTATTTGTTTCCATGAAGTAAACATTATTGGTTTGCGTAAAAGCCAAGACTCCTAGAACATTGTAAGTTATAGCCAAAAGGATAATTACATAGAGGTAGTTTGAACCAAAATGTGATTCTATAGAATCTTTCTCCCACGTTAGTGGTTTTGTTATTTAGGAGGTAGAGTTGGAAGTTGAGTTGAATCTTGAGTAGAGTTTGTGAGCTGCTAAAGCTAAGAGGGAGAGCAAAAACAAGAAATCAAGAATAAAAAGAAAAAGTCTTTGAGGACGTGGAGATAGAAAAAGAAAGGTTAATCGTTGAAGTATGAGGTTTGGTTTAGAGGAAGATGAATCTAATAGGAAAAGGAGTGCATAAAGGAGAAGTTAGCCATGAAGAAGAAAAAGAAGAAGACGACATTGTTACCAGATTATGTCAGAAAATACATATGTAACAAAGTGTGTGACTTATAGTATGAACATTTAAATAGAAAATCTTAAACTTATATAAAAAAAAAAATATTGACATGTTGAAAAATGTGAAAATATACAAACGTTGGTATCATTCAATTGATTGGTCTCAATTTGAACCCAACATACACTTAACATAATTTTTTTCCATAAGTTAATGTTAATTGATTTTGATTGATGGAAGTGGCTGAGACATGTAAGGTAGTATTTTTATTGTAAATAGAAAACATTTATATGAATCACGATGATGTTATGATAAGTGATTTTAGTGATTGTTTTTTTTAAAAAGAAAATCACAATTCATAAATTAAGTATTTGGGCTCCAGTGGTAAAGGAGCTCCTACTAAGGACGTAATTTTAAGAATATCAGGTTCGATTCTTAGATGAAAACAATACTTAGTCAGTGTCATGATCTCTCGGCACGAGTTCTGGACTACTAGGATCCATTTCCTCAAGAAATTAGAGTGCGAAAGCAAAAATAAATCACATTAAAATTCCCTTTTTTTACGGGTCATTGTCACCACAATACTTTTTTATTTTAATCAACAAAATATTTGTAAATATCCATAGTTATTAGTGATATTTCTAATTATTTGTAGTTATTAGATATATTGGATTTATAATGTTGGTGATTTGCTACATATATTTTTATTTTTTAAAATATTTGAAGTTATTAGTAATTTTATAATAACAATTTTATATCAACAACAACCAAATTTTATCTAATGATCTAAGATATAAATGAACTGCAATATGAATGAACTTACGCGTGCGGATGCACGAGTCTTGTACTAGTTCTCAATCGTAAGAAAACAAAAAGAGGGATCATTTATCAACTATTATATGGTAGGCCTCAACCTAGGCCTGGAAAATGGGTCACTAAAATACCTGTCAAGCCAAGCCTGTGACAGGAGCCTTCATGATTCCTTGATTCCTTCAGCTTCTACTCTCTTGGTTGTATGTAAGGTATATATGTATATGCATATACTTTAAATTATAAACCAAATTCACACACGTCTAATTGCATTCTACCTTTCATTTTTTTCTTAACCATCTAGAGTTTGTTGGCACTGAAGGATGTAGGTTGTTTCTATTCACTTAACATATAGTATAAAGTATTAGATCATAAGAATTGAATTTAAATGAGCAGATTGGCCAACTGTTTGCATGCTGAATGTGCTTCCTTCCTGTTTTTTTACAAGAAAGGAGATGCTAAATATGACACTCTATTTCGCGGATGAAGTGGTGGAAGTTATGAAGAATTTGAACTAGAAGAAGCTTAATTATCAGTTGTATTACTAGAACTGCTATAAGAATTGGTCATTGTAACTGCAAGAGTTAAAACACTTCTACTTAAGCTCATTGTTGTCTTGGAAATTCCATTATTGCATGAACTAAACGAGCCTGCAAGGCCAAAAGGTCATGTTCTGGTTGTGCGTGTGACTAGCGAGGACCAGGTAGAAATGCTTGTGAGATGATCATCATGTTTCATCATGAAGATGTTGGTTTGAATATGGAGATGGCAAAACTGAATTTTGTCCAAGGCATATATGGAGTTATGTATGCAATATGGATAACGCGCTTCAAATATTCTATGCTGTAAGCAACCATTTATCTAGTTCAGTTCAATTTTATGCAGAAGATTAGGTTTATTAGTTAGTTTGCAGTCATATAAGTATGATATCAGATTGATAACACATGAGCAAGAATATGATAACGCAGAACTCGGCTCTTCGACTCAAATGTCTACGGTAGGATTGATCTAATATTACTAAGACGGAGAAGGCGAAGATAACAACGAAAACATTTATATTCTAAAAAAATCTAATCAGTAGAAACAAAAAGTTACTAAAACAAAATGAATAACTTTAAAGATCATACATTCCCTCCATCAATTAACTAGTACATTCTCAACCACTTTGGCTTAACAATCCTTTTCTCGGCAGGTTTCCGTTCTTCAACGGAAGGAGCTCGCGCGACAGGATCAATAGACATCCGTTCAAACGGTAACGACTCTGATGACTGACCTTGATCATAAGCATTCTTCAAACACATCACTTCTTCTAGTAGGTAAGGGCAATCGTTGCTATGACCTTTTGAAACATCATACGAAAAGTACACAATGGCGCCAGGACAAAATCCGGCGGCATAGAAATCCTGAGAAACGTCTTTGATCAGCTTCTTCGGCGGAGTAGTATCTACATTATAAATATAAGAACATGTCATTAATTTCAATTCAGCACATAACCAAATCAACTTTCAAGATGTACAGAGATGTGAATTGCTTACATAAATAGAAGGGCTTGTCTGGTTGTGCAATCACTTTGTTAAGAAGATCAATTAAGCTTTGGATTGTTTCTGATGGATGAAAGGTAGCTTCCAATGTATGATTATCAGGGAACCGAACTCTAATTACAGCCTAAAAACAAAGACAAAACCAAATGATAAAATTAGTTGGTTTCATATTCTTGAAAGTCTTTTTGTTTGAATTTGAGAAAATCTAATTACCTTTGTTATTCTTGACTGGCGAGCTGCCTCGTCTGCTTCCCGGAGTTTCCGAGTCTTTAGAAATTGACCTTCTTTTTTAGTAGCCAAGAGTTTGTAATAATCTGCAGCAGTAAACTCGTAGAACTCTTCGGTCTCCTCTTCTTCTGGAATACCAACAAGAAATATAAGTTCAATCACAATACATCAACTTATTACCTGTATAAGTGTGTTAGTGTCAGTGTCGTGAAGTTGGTATTAGAATATTACCTTTGTTTTCTGCATAATTTTGAGTTGGAGAAAGTGAAAATGAAAATGTTTCAAAAACACGAATCACACGTCCAAATCTTGCAGTCATCTCTCTAATTGTCGTCTGTTGCATAAAACATGAATTAAAGTCTGTAAGTCTTCTCCTTTGCGATTGTTGAGGGAAAGATGGATACATCATACTGCTGACAATAAAATACCAATGAATTAAAGTCTGTTATTTAAATGCCTTTTCATAAGAAAATTCATTTGGATTAGATTTAGATTTTCAGATTTTTAAAAATCAAATCAAATTAAATACATATATTTTATTATTTATTTAACTAATATTTATTAAAGTCTATTATTTAAATGTCTTTATAAATCAAATCAAATAGAATACATAATGATAGAAGAAGTATCATATCTTGTTTTAATATAATATTTTTTTAATCTAATATTGATATATTTTATTAGTGAATTTCTTAACCCACTCTATATGGGTGAGACGCACCTCATGAAGACCCTAAAATGTCTCTGGAAATCAAAAATATATTTTTGATATGCATCATATTTTAAAATATTTAGGTGAAAATTGGAAATATATTTTTGATTACAAATTAAATAATATAATATTGAGAATTTATTCTAAAATTTGGTTTCACATACACGCTTTATTTAAAAATTACATATATTTTAAAACCGGAAGTATATTTCCGGTTTACACCTAACCCTTTTCAACGTGATTTGCATGATATAAGATGCTAATCGAAAGTATATTTTCAGTTTTCAAGAGCATTTTTAAAAATTCACATGGTGCATGAGAAAGGTATAAAGTGAGTTAAGAAATTAATCCACTTTTATTATATAATTTAAATATATGGTCAAAATTTAATGCATCAGATTTCATCTAATTGTATTTTTACCTCAACCAAGTCTTCAAGTATGTTTGGTTTACATTATAAGAGATAGGAACCAAATCGTTTTTATAATCTTTTATTATGTTTATGATTTTAAATAGGTGTATTTTAGAAAATACTTATAGAAAATGTTAATTTACATCCATCTAATTTATAGAAGAAGTATTTTAATAGTATACACCTTATGGTGCATTTAATCAATTTTAAGATATATATATATAGGAGAGATCAAATTACACTCGAAGAGTTACACCATGAGTTACACTTGCTCAAAAACGTCACTTCAGATTAATATTTTTTAAAATCAACCGTTGGATTGAAACATACCATCATATAGATCATACCTATAAGGTTTGAGATTAATCTATAAAAATTTACTATACGATCAAAATATCCAAAGATTAACGTCAAAATTGACTTTCATATAACATTAATTTTGATGTAGTTCAATGACATATATATTAGAACAAGATTTGGTTCTGCAATTATTTCTCTGAGTTTTGATGATACCAAAGAGTATGTTTGTGTGAACAATTTTGATACTCTAATGTTTGTTGTGTTTTGAGAATTAACAAACAAGTTCTGCTTCTAATGAATGACGTCGACAAGTTTTGATGAACAATAGCAAGAAAAGCTACAGAAGTTTTGATGAACAATAGCAAGAAAAGCTTCAGAAGGCTCTGAAGTTCAATGACTCTGATACATATTGTTTAAAGAAACCAATCTGAAGATATCAAGACATAAGTTCTGAGTAAACGTATTCCAGATGTTGAAGACTCAAGTTTCAGAAGACAAAGGATTCTGAAGACCAAGTGCTGAAGACTCTGAAGACGTAGCTCTGAAGACTTGAAGTTCTTTTGACCTTAGATTCGAAGGTTTTCAAGACCAAGTACTAAGGACTCTGAAGACGAAGTTCTGAAGACTCTAAAGACTTGAAGTTTCGATAAACCAGAAGTTATGTTCTCTCTTCTTACTCATGCTCGCAGAAGTCTATGAAGTACAGAAGGTTAGAAGATAACGTTAACGTGGTACAAATAGTACACATTACGAAAAAGTTTTATCCCACTATCTCTCCACTAGCGTAAATTATGGAAAAGAATAGTACATGGAAGTACTATTTTGTAACGGCTCTTTTTTTCAAATAGACAACATATTTATATTGACTGGCTATATAAAGGGAAGCATCATAAGCTTGAGTTATTGTTGGTGTGTGCTCAAAATACAACAATAATGAAAGTTATCATTTGATGAAACTCAACAAAATTATCAATCAGTATAACAACAACAAGAACAACATGTAATCTTGAATCATATCATTTGATAATTTCAAGTCAACAACTAATCATTGATTCACATTGTGCTTGATTTCACTTGCTGCAACGAGCTTAATAAGCTACAGAAGACAACAAAGATGATCATGGAAGCTCCAATTGCAAAATCCACAAACATGAATATTATGTTTCAAGATATTATTGAACAAAGGCTGATGTCCAAAATGTTCTAAGGTGAATCTAGAAAGTTAAGTTATTCTATTTACTACATCAGGACCTATCAAGATATTAGAAGTTTATGAAGAAGAATACTTCAACAATTCAAGTGCTTTGGGCTGTTGTCCATGAAGAAGTTACTTGAAGAAAAAAAGACCACATATTAGAGCTACAATACAATGTAATATTATTAGTGTGTATTAGGATCTTTTAATGTACTTAATTAAGTTTACACATGCTTATGTAGAAGCATTATGTGATAGATAAACCTTGTAAAACAAACAGTTGTTTGCTCCTTCTAAAGGACCAATTAGGTCAGAAGCTTTAGGAAGGTCTTTAACAATTATTGTAAAGGACCAGGAAGGTCAAAAGCTTTAGGAAGGTCTTTAACAATTTTTGTAAAGGACCAGGAAGGTCAAAAGTTTTAGAAGGTATTGTGTTCCTCTAAGGACCAGTTAGGTCAGAAGCTTTGGGTAGACTAAGATGGAAGTCTTAGTGGATGTTAGTCACATAAGTTGTCTGTGTAGATTGTAATTAGATTAATTATAGTGGATTTAGTCCTTGAGTTCAAGGAGAAATCACCTTGGTAGGGTGAACTGGACTAGCTTGAGGGTTTCTCAAGTGAACCAGGATAAAATCACGTGTTCATTATTCTAGCTTATGGTTACTCTCATGCTTCTCAATGTTTTCAAGAACTTTACCTAACACAATAATTTTAAGATACGAAAAATTACGCAAGAGTGGAAAACCCAATTCAAACCTCCTTTTCTTTTGTTTTCTTCACACATTCAGTTGGTATCATAGCTCCGATTCTTTTATTGATAAAATATCAAACACCTAGCAGTGTCAGACAAAGATCCAAATGTCGTGTGAAGAAATTCTCTGGGTGATAGTTACTCCACCTTCAACTACAATCCCATGTGAAAAGATGATGATCACATCCGATTATCTTGAGAAAACTTTTGATTCTTCAAAAATCAAGGTGGTTAACAACAAAACCTTTGGGATAACTTGTTCAGAATCAAAGAAGAAGATATCATAAGTCATAACTATCAGAGGCCCCTATTTCAGATACAATTGTTGCTTCCTCTGAACTGTCTTGACATAAAGCAGAATCACAATCTCAGATTCTGACAGAATACTTCTAACAGTATAAGAAAATTGAAGAATCAGTCGATAATACAGATTCATTAAGATAGGAGTAATATCTCATTAGAAGACAATGAACTCTGGTGTCGTTGCCAAAGATTAATTCTCATAAATTTTTTATTAAGAAGCTCTTCGAATAGAAGAAGTAAAGGTTTTGTTTTCTGATACATAAAAACCTCATGATAAAATCTACAGGAAAACGTCAAAAGTCATGAGCAGAGAAATTCAAAGGAATAGATTCTTTAAGTCAGGATATTTGGAGCGTAACTAATCAAGCATTGCAAGAACAAGATTGTTATTCAAATTTGTCAAGATTAATGATATATGTATTGGAACGAATTTTGAAGTTTGATCAAGAAGTCATAAGATACTGGGAAATCAAGTTTGACAAATAGACGAATGTTTTGATAATAAACTATCAGAATATATGTGCTCTGAATATCACTCTTAAGAGGTTAGAGGATTAATTCTAATAATATTTAAAAGTTCAGAAGGAACCTATATTCGTCAAAATCAAAGAACAAGAGGAACTAATATGTACAAGCTCAAAACCACCAATTGGATCATCCTAAGGAAAGCAGATGTAGAACAAACTCTTTCAAGGATTCACTAAGGTCAAAATCATAATAAAAGCACTTAGATGAAGAACCATGCTGAAGATCTCAGAATCTCAAAGGTATGATTTTCTCCTATTTATAAATTATTCGAACTTATGATGAAAATACTTTTACAAGTTAGAAGATGTTTTAAACAAAAGCATTCTAAATATTTAGTGCAAATCCAAATTGAGAATTCTCCAATAATCTAGAACATTTTCTCCTTTCGAGAAAAATCTGTTGTTTAATACCTTGGGTAGAGTGAAATCGTAAGCCTTTTTGAAAATAAGCGAAATATTTTATGTAGGATGTGTTTGTATTATTTTAGCCATTATTTTCAATACTTTTATATATGTCAGTGTCTGATCTGCCATGTCTGTTTTTCTCAAGTCTTATAGGATTCATGTATGGTACTCTATTCCTTATGAAGATTGGTTTACTTCATTCCATTTTCTTGATATTCTTGTTTTTTTGGTATGTTTGTAACCTACGTCATTCTTGCAGTATGGTATTATCTTTATCATTCACTCGAGTGTATATAGATCAAAAGTAATATATATGAATTATTTCTTCTTCTCATAAAACCACTCTTATTAAGATCCTTCTTCTCATTTCTTCATCATGCCTTAACCAACCTTTCTTGGAAATAAAGATCTGCTTGAGATCATCATTGAAAAATAGATTGAAATTCTTCCTCTCGAGAGTAACATTGCCTGTAGCATCACAAATGTTTCATACTTTCAACAATGGATAAGGTATTTCACCATACTGGAGAAACCAATCTATGTGAATCTTGTCAAGGAGTTTTGGAAGTATGCTTATCTTGATTTTGAGTCTGGTTCTATTCACTCTTACATTTTTTATATTCCCATGTCCATTACTCCTTTCTCAATCACTCTGGCGACTGGCTGTGAAAACATTAAGGTTACTGTTGACTACGTTAAAACTAGGTTCTTTATGCCTGCAAAATTTGCTTCTCTTCATGACATGTCATCTGGATATGAACCCATCAATCTTGGCAATCTCATGTCCATTCCCAAAGCATGGTTCAAACTTGTTGTGTCCAACTTTCTTCCCAAAGCATATTCCATCTTCAATTGGCTTTGGAAATTTATTTTTGAGTCTAGAAATCACATCAAATCTTACATCCCTTATGGAAGAGTTCTGTCTGAAATTTTCTTCCAAGAAGGAATAGTGGATATGATTAAAGAAATGATAGCGGAGGATGGCCCAAAGAATCATTTTGAAAATTATTTGTTGAAAACCAAGTGTGGAATCTTTAGTGGTTATGAGAATATTCTTCTGTGTGTCCAATTATGGCTATCTATGTTGCTTGGTCTATTATCTAATCATCCTTTAAAATTATGTATGTTGTACTTTTATTAATTAATGAAGTTGTTCACTTTTCATCAGTTATATTCTATTCCTTGCTTAATGATCGTACCTGATAAGAAGGATCGTCGATGGCCCAGTTGCTGCGGTTGGAGAAAGATGGGGGTACTGCAAGACACTTTGATGCCAAAGTAAGAAAGAGAAAGAGGAGAGAGAAAGTAAATAGTGAATAGAATAGAATAGAATCCCTGACTCTCTTGAATGAGAGGGTATTTATAACCCCAAGCGTTGGGCCAAGATCCAGTTAGTGGTCTGTTTAACTAGGCCCACTAAGGGACTGCCAGGGCTACATGTATAAGGAGTCTAGTATGTGGGCTCCTCCTTGGTTTGCCGCTCCGAGATGCAAGGGAGGTTGACCTGTTCATCTCGGAGGGTGTTACACCCTAAAATTGTCCCGCCTGGCGTTACGGTCAAAATTATTTTCAATACTGGTTTTAAATTTCTTTTGGTTTATTACACTAATATTCCGGAATTTTTTATAATTATTCGTTCTCAAGGTCTTTAAAAATATAATAATTTATTTCAAATTATTTGTATTTTTAAATATGACAAATACTTGCTCGTCTCTATATATTTTCAGTTGCATTTTTATTTTGAATAAGTAAGATAACACAATTGGTAAGGAGTAAGGCATTGCAAATATAAGGTCACGGGTTTGAATCTTGCGTATACTATTTGTAAATTATCTTTATTTTGATTGATGATTTGAATCAAATTTACTTTCAGAGGACTCCTTACACATTACATACATATTATCCTCACACACGTACAAAGAACCACACACTTTTCCTTTTTATCATGTCCAAATTCCATGTCAAACTAACCACCACAATTTCCTTTTATCATACATCACCACTATGATCTCTATTCCAAGCCAAAGCTTCTACACCAAACCTTCAATATTGTTTTTTGCCCAGTAACATCACTACCAATTATCACCTATAGAATTACATATATTTATTCACCACCCAAAACCATGGAAACAATACAAAACTTGTAAATAATTTGCAGTCACACCATCCATTCGAAACAAAAAGAAAATAAATAAGAATTATATGCATTAAAGAATTAGATGCATTATTGTTGTAGTTGTTTTTGTTTATTACATTGGTTGCAGATAGAAGGAAGAATCAGAAATTCTAAAAGAACACGACGACAAATTTTGACTGCGGCCAACCTTCGGATCCGCCACCCTTGTTGGATTCAACCTCCCTCCAACAACATCTTCGTCATGACCTCTGTCACAGACACCATCAACCGTCGCAAAGCCGTCACCCATCTCAACCCGAATCACCGTCGCAGATCCGCCAACAAGATCCACTTCGCCAAACTTTGAACGTTCACTTCAAACTTTGACTGCGGCCAGCCTTCGGATCCGCCGCAATGCCACCCTTGTTGGATTCAACCTCCCTCCAACGACATCTTCGTCATGACCTCCGTCACAGGCACCATCAACCGTCGCAAAGCCGTCACCCATCTCAACCTGAATCACCGTCGCAGATCCGCCGTACACCGGCAGCATCCACTTCGCCAAACTTTGAACGTTCACTTCAAACTTTGACTGCGGCCAGCCTTCGGATCCGCCGCAATGCCACCCTTGTTGGATTCAACCTCCCTCCAACGGCATCTTCGTCATGACCTCCGTCACAGGCACCATCAACCATCGTAAAGCCGTCACCCATCTCAACCTGAATCACCGTCGTAGATCCGCCGTACACCGGCAGCATCCACTTCGCCAAACTTTGAACGTTCACTTCAAACTTTGACTGCGGCCAACCTTCGGATCCGCCGCAATGCCACCCTTGTTGGATTCAACCTCCCTCCAACGACATCTTCGTCATGACCTCCATCACAGGCACCATCAACCGTCGCAAAGCCGTCACCCATCTCAACCTAAATCACCGTCGCAGATCCGCCGTACACCGGGAACATCCACTTCGCCAAACTTTGAACGTGCACTTCAAACTTTGACTGCGGCCAGCCTTAGGATCCGCCGCAATGCCACCCTTGTTGGATTCAACCTCCCTCCAACGGTATCTTCGTCATGACCTCCGTCACAGGCACCATCAACCGTCGCAAAGCCGTCACCCATCTCAACCTGAATCACCGCCGCAGATCCGCCGTACACCGGCAGCATCCACTTCGCCAAACTTTGAACATTCACTTAAAACTTTGATTGCGGCCAGCCTTCGGATATGCCGCAATGCCACCCTTGTTGGATTCAACCTCCCTCCAACGACATCTTCGTCATGACCTCCGTCACAGGCACCATCAACCGTCGCAAAGCCGTCACCCATCTCAACCTGAATCACCGTCGCAGATCCGCACACTAGCAAAGATCCACTTCGCCAAACTTTGAACGCTCACTTCAACTTTGATCGGCCACCGGATCCGCCGCAATGCCACCCTTATTGGATTCAACCTCCCTCCAACGACATCTTCGTCATGACCTCTATCACAGGCACCATCAACCGTCGCAAAGCCGTCACCCATCTCAACCTGAATCACCGTCGCAGATCCGCCGTACACCGGCAGCATCCACTTCGCCAAACTTTGAACGTTCGCTTCAAACTTTGACTGTGGCCAGCCTTCGGATCCGCCGCAATGCCACCCTTGTTGGAGTCAACCTCCCTCCAACGACATCTTCGTCATGACCTCCGTCACAGGCACCATCAACCGTCGCAAAGCCGTCACCCATCTCAACCTGAATCACCGTCGCAGATCCGCCGTACACCGGCAGCATCCACTTCGCCAAACTTTGAATGTTCACTTCAAACTTTGACTGTGGCCAGCCTTCGTATCCACCGCAATGCCACCGTTGTTGGATTCAACCTCTCTCCAACGACATCTTCGTCATGACCTCTGTCACAGGTGTAATACGGTGAACTGACTTTGTAGGATTTTTGTATCCAAATGTGCGGATAGCAAGAGTCGCCACCGACTTTTATTTTTATCCAATCAAGGGAAGGTAAAAGTAACTGAAAAAGACCTTCGTTAGATTCTCGAGTTCGGGAGAATGGTTATGAAAAGGAAGGTTTTAGCACCCTTTCCATCCGTAGTTATCTACGGGCTCTTAGTTGCTCTAGATCACTTTTTTAAGATTGCTTTTTGTGTGTTTGACAAAAATGTTTTGAAACAAAAGGCATTTCTGTTTGACTTTGTAATGACTCATGTAGGAGTGTATACAAAGTGTTCGGAAACGTTTTGTTTTGAAAAGAAATTGAAATTTGAAAAGAGTGTGGTGTGAAAAGCATGTGATTTTAGAGCAAGCAACTAAAAGACTTGTTTACCCACCTTAATTGGTCGTTTGTTGTACTTACATTCCTTTAGAATAGCGCTAGCCATACCATTAGTTGGTAGGTAGCTCCATTCGTTGGATGTAAGCGGACATTCGAAGGGACATCGGATGGTCATAGAAGGCAACTTGTAGGAAGTATCCTAGCACATTTGAAGGACTATCATCATTTTTCGAGGCGACAATCGAGGGTCAAGATCATGTATTCGGAAGCGACATCGTGGGTCTTATGATCTTTGTATCGAAGGGACTATGATGATTTGTTTTTTGAAGGCAACGGTGCTAGAATACCTCTACGTTCGAGGGACATGACCATTTTGAATTCGTAAGGCAACGAGAGAGAATTACCCTAAGGGGTGCGTGTGTGAAAGAAGTGTGTTGATTTCAGAATATGTTATCTTGAAAATTAGTGGGCTATGTTCAATTTTAGTCTTGCCATACACGCCTAGTTACTAGCAATTTATAGGGTGCAGAAAGTAAAATGCGGAATGTAAAGTGCGGAAAGGTAAATGTCCTACGCTATTACAAGGCTTTGGGGAAGATACATAATTTAAAATGCGGAAAATAAAATCCTAAATTAAACTATTACATCCCATATACAGTTACATTATTGGAAAATAAAATGAAAAAAACTAAGAATCGTCGAATCGAGCAACCTCGTGAAACGAACGAGAAATCTAAAATATGATGAAATCGAAATAAGAGAAAATGTTAGGAAAATGCAAATTTTAAATTGGAAAAATATGACATGCTGGAAATAATGTAAATATACTAAGATAATTTTTGGAATTTTTAGATGCAATTTAATGATTAAAAATGAATTTACAATGATTTAAATGCAAAATTATAAATAAAAATAAATATGCATGCAAAAATATGTTTTTTTAATTTATTAAATTAAATAAAGATTTTTAGAAAGTAATGTAAAAAGAATAAGTATTTTTGATAATTTTTTAATGCATAAATAAAACGTGGAAATTAATTAAAATGCATGTAAAAATATTAAATAATATGAAAATATAGGAAATATGAAGTTTTGCAAAAGAGAGGAAAACAATGGTCTTGCCAGGACTCGAACTGGAGACCTTGGCTTCAAGCCTTGAATCCTCTTGCCTTGACCAACTGAACTAGCATGCACAACTGTTGGAAAACCGGAACGAATGGAAATTGGATGACGCCGCCTCGAGGCCCCTTAACTCGCCCCAAATCATCATCTTCCTCGTTTTGAAAATTTAAAACCCCGGTCTTTACCCACGGTTTCCTAGCGTCGCTATAGCTTTTACCCACGGATTATTTCCGTAGCTACATCCCTGGAAAATCAAAAATCCAGAAATACGCAATATAAATTCGTTATGGGGACATAGATCGATTGCTTTCAACCTCCTGAATACGAATATGGCTTCGGTTTTGGCCAATTTTTCCTGAATCGTCTAATCCCAATTCACACCTCAGAAAACCTAACAATGGCAGGTTACGATTCTGGTACTTAAAATCAAATCGATCTATACAGAAACATTCTAAACATCAACACGAACAAGAATATGCAATCAAAATGTATTTACAATGCATCAATCATAGAAATCGGATTTTGACAAAAGTGGTGCAAACCGTGATTGTTCTTTCGTGATTCTTGATGAATTTACGATCCGTAAGGGTCCGGGAATCAGGACCTCTGTGAAGCGATTCGTGCTTAGAATCGATTGAATTGAAACAAAACAAAGCAAGTGTCTTGTAACCACGGTTTTCTTGAGTTAGGTTAGGGTTCTTAGAGCAATTTTTTCCGTTCTCTTGTGATTGGTATGCATCAGGTATATATGCTGGATGGATTTGGGATCATAATTGGCAAGAATCAATCACCATTCAATGATAATCAAATTTGATTTTTCATGAAAATCAAATTTTCAAAATTTGCTCAATTCCAATCCAATCTTGCCTTTTTTGATCCAATTTCGAAATTGCTGGCTTTTAATGGATTGCTTGGGTCTTAAGAAGAGAATAAAATCAATCTTTCAATTAATTTTGATTTTATAATTTATTTTTAAATTTAATTTGCATTTAAATGAATAAATTACAAATTAAATAGAAAAATAAATCAAAATTCGTGGCATTGGGCTTGGATATTCCTAATTGCATGAGGAATAAGTTAGATGAAGAAAAGTAGGCCCATTTGCAAAAGATTTGATTTTTGAAGTATCTCTTTGTGCATTCTTTCAAAATTGCCCAACTTGTGAATGGTGTATCTTGCTCAATTTTCCACATTTTTGAGTGTTCTTGGACTTTTAGAAAGCTCTAAGAGTCCTCTAACCAACCCTTTGGTCTCATCTCAATTGTAGTTACCATGCTCAATATATCCTCAAAACAAAAGTTGACTTTTGTTGACTTTGAAAAGGACCAGAATGTTTCGAGCTATACCTCTCAAATGAAGCATTTTTGGACATTCTTGTGAGACATGAAGTTGTAGAGAATTGAATTTCCTTCAAAACAAGAAGTGGTGGAAAATTTCTGAGAAAGTATGAGAAAGTTATGATCACCAAAGTTCGTTGACTTTTCACCTAGAAACCCTAATTTAGAAAGTTTGACTTTGAGCAAATCTTGAGTTTTCTTGATGAATCATGATCAACCCTTGATCAAATGATGAATGTAACTTCAAAATGAGGATGTTGACCAAAAATTATGAAGTTTGACTGTATGTTGACCACAGTTGACTTTTTGTCCAATACAACTGATTTTCAACCATCTGAGCAATTGTTTGAGGAAACTTGACTTGTGAGGCTTGAAACTTGACATGGAGAATCTTTGAAGCATATGAGGAGGCATGAAGGCCATTGGAGATGTTGGAAGTTCATCTTGACTTGAGAGATACCAAACCCTAGTTTGGGTTGATTGTCTAGAGAGAGTTTGTCCGATCAACTCGAGGAATCCTCGAGCACGTATGTATGAAATCTCTTGAGTAGATGGAGGGCAAATTTTGGGTATGACAGCCCTGCTCAATCTTCTTGTACTGGAGGGTTAGATTGACACGCTTGTCTTTCGTGAGTGGAGGTAGAAGATGATTGAACACCGAGTACACCGAAAATTTGCACTGGTGGATGATGCGGTTTGGGCTTACAGATGCCATTTGGATACTTCGCTGGAGGATGAGTCGTACGCTAGACTCGAGAATGTTGATAGGATAATTGACGGAGATGGGCTTAAGATGCCATCTGGAAAGATCGATGCTGGGGAGTGAGCCGTACGCTAGGCTATGTAGACATTTCTGGGAGGAGCATGGAGATGGGCTTAGGATGCCATCCGGAGGGAGTCGTACGTTAGACTTCGTGTTCATTTTTGAATGAAGTTATTGGTTTGTATTGATTTTAACCATATATGCAGATTCGAAAGTGGAGAAATGTTGATAAATGGCCTGAGACGGGCTTAAGATGCCATCCAAGGCAACTGAGTCGTACGCTAGACTCGATAGTTGCTGTTGATAATAGGAAGGGGTCAGAATAAATCTTCGTGCCGATTACTCTGAGGGAGATAGTAGCTGGAAAAAATGTGGATAGCTTCCCTGTTGTGCATCGGGTGTTGATCCATTGCCTGTTATCGGAGGATAACCGAGGTGGTCTTTCTGATAGTTTTCCGTCGGTTGGGGCTTAATCTCGACCACGCCGAGGACAACCAAGGGTGGTCTTTCAGATAGTTTTCCCGTCGATTCGGGGCTTAATCCTGGACCTGTTTGCGTCATAAGTGACTGTTACCTATTTTGGAGAAAACAAGAGAAACTTTGATAGAATATTCGTTAGTTTTATGCAAAGTATGATGCATGACAGTGTATGAATGACATATGCATGAATTATGACTTTATGAGTAATGTATGAATGATAGATGTTGTGGTATTTCAAAACATATCCATCTTGAAGAAGATGCGGATGCCTGTTTGAGGATTTCTGACTCCTGCTTGGGGAATTGAGTAGGTGAGAACCCTGCTTCGGAAGGAGAAGAAAGATATCTTGGATTCCTCCGATGCACTATCTGACTAAGTCTTGGGCCTAGATATTGTCGAGGAAGGTAGAGATTGAGAAGCTCGTTGTCGGAGATCTCATATACCCTGCTGAGGAGAATCTGGAAGGCGATCTGTTGGGGACCTTGTATGTATATCCTGCTGAGGAAATTTAGGAGGCGCTCTACTGGGGATTCTGGGTGCAGATCTCACTGGAGAGCATTTGATAGTTGCTGGGAGACCGGGCTGGAAGAGTCAGGATCCCGTTGTAATCTCTGGATGGGGAATGAAGATGTAGGTTCCTCCGATGCACTATCTGACCAAGTTTCGGGTCTGGATACTACTGTTGGGGAAAAAGGGAAAGACTGAGAGATATCCGCTGGGGATAAATACCTTGACTGGGGTTGAGGTGTTACTGCTTGGAGACCGATGTAACATTACTTAGTCGAGTGGAATTGCAGCTCGTGGATTCCCTTTTGCTCTGCTGGGGAAGTCGTGTTGTGAGTGACACCTTTGCAGGGATCATGCTCTGTGGGGCAATGCATTGGTGACTTTCGTTGTCATCTCAATTCCTGGAGCCGGTAGTGAGTACTTTTGTATGTTCACTTTTCGTATGTTTGTGATTAGATTCTTATTGTCAAATGCGTATAGTCATTCAAAGCAAACGTTGGACTTATTGCAAATAACAACAGCAGAAATTGTAAAGGGAAAGAAGTTTGCATTTATTTGAAAGGTGGCGTATGGCCAAGTAGTTTGTACACAAGAAAGGTAAAAAGCTATGCGGAAACAATCTTGTTAAGTTCCAACTATGCTAGTACTCATATATTTCACTATCTCATCCCTTGTCGTCAAGAGAAAGTGAGTAGACCGATCTTCACCATTTGAATCTTGAATGCCGATAGTAGTCTGAAGTAGGTGATCCGAAGAGACATAGTCGCACGCTTAAATCCCTAACTTTTGCCTAGACCGCCTTTCGGTTTTCGCCCACCGATACCTTTTTGCCCAAGCCGCTTTTCGACTTGCCGGGTGTACATGTTTTGTATATATCCTTAATTTTGCCCGAACCTTTTGGTTCGCCAGATGCCCTTATTTTTGCCTAGGCCACCGACCTAGCGGGTCTCTTTTATGCGTAGTATTTTTACTATGTCTTCTGTGGTGTGGAAAGTCTTCACCATCCATGGTGCTAAGTATCATAGCTCCGCCGGAAAATATTGTCTTGACTACAAATGGTCCTCGAGGTGGGAGTCCATTTTCCCGGATCACCTTGTGGAAGAATGATGCGCTGACTACTAGATCACCGACTTGGTAGACTCGGTGCTTGACCTTCTTATTAAATGCTCGATCATTCGCTTCGATAAATCTGTCCATGGCGATGGACGCGAGTCGCTTCTCATCAATCAAGTTAATCTGGTCAAGGCGAGTCTCGACCCAATCATCTTCGCTAACTCTCGTCGGAGGACTCGTCGAGGGTATCCGAACTCGATGGGTAAGACGGCTTCCATACCGTATACTAGAGAGAAGGGAGTTGCCGTGTGGATGTCCCATGCCAATCCTTGTACGTCACCCATTGATAATCTTCTTAATGCCAAATCTTAGGTAAGGAGAAGATATGCTTGATCAATCCTTGTATGTCCTTTGTTCTTTCTGGATAATCTTAATATTCTTATCGTTCATGGTCTTCCTATCCGCGGCATCAAAGATGTGAGTATTTGTAAGGTAGTATTTGCATTATTTGCACTGCGGTCGCTTGGTCGTAATTTCCTTCACAATAGTCTTTCTTGAGTAACGATCCGCAATCGCCATTCCATTCTACCACTGATCTTTCTTGAAGATTGGCTCACAAGTAGCTTGATAATGAATCTAGCAATGTAGTTCAATCGCCCAAGAAACCTCGACTTCCTTCTCGGTGAGGGCGCATCTCTTGAATAGCTTTAACCTTGGCGGGATCGACTTCAATACCTTTACCACGACAACAAACCCTAGGAGTTTTCCGGATCGACTCAAAGGTGCACTTGTTAGGATCGAGTCTCACCATACTTCTTCAACCTATCAAACAGTCAGATGATCAAGATGCTCTTCTTCGTGCGTGACCGAGCTATCATGTCGCCGACGAGACCTCTATCTCGTGATGAATCATGTCATGAAATAATGTTACCATAGCGCGATAAGTGGCGACCGTTCTTCATCAAACGCATAACCTTGTAGCAGAAAGTGCCCCACTGTGTAACAAAAGTAGTCTTTTCCATGTCTTCGGGAGCCATTTTGATCTGATTGTAACCGGAGAAACCATCCATGAAGGAGAAAACCTTATGCTGAGCGGTGTTGTCAACCAGAACATCAATGTGAGGAAGTGGGAAATCATCTTTCGGACTTGCTTTGTTTAGATCTCTGTAATCCACACACATTCGTACTTTACCATCCTTCTTAGGCACGGGTACCACATTAGCAACCCACTGGGGATAGGAAGTAACGGCTAGGAAACCAGCGTTGAACTGCTTCATAACTTCGGCTTTGATTTTCTCTGACATCTCAGGACGCATGCGACGAACCTTCTGTTTCACTGGGAGAAAACCTTCTTTTGTTGGCAATCGGTGCACTACAATATCAATGTCTAAACCTGGCATGTCTTCGTATGACCAAGCAAAAACCTCAACGTAGTCTCGTAGCATCTGAACCAACCTTTCTTTAACACTGCTCAAGACCCGCCTCCTATCTTGATCTCTTTTCTGCTTCGCAAGACTCAAATTCACAACCTCAACTTGCTCTTCGTGTGGTCAGATAACTCGCTTTCTTGCTGTAGCCGGCAAGTTCTCCGGCACTTCACAATATTCCTCACTTTCGTCTTCGGCTTGGTAGATCGGATTAGAAGTCATATTTAGCAATAGCATAGCTGTTATTAACAAGATTCGGAGTGATTCTTCAGTGTATCACGTGGGTGTGTGTAAGAAACACATAGCTTTTTGAAGGGGTGATAAAGTAAAGAAAGAAAACAAACAATTGAATGCAAAAGTCCAACGAATTTATTGAATGAAAATATGCAAACGACAGATAATAACCCTCGCAAACGAGCCATGATTCCCCGGGCAAGGCACTAGGCTTTCAAAGTTTATTGTTCAAAACATAAAGAAATACGAAAAGCAAAACAAAACAAGAGCAATTACTCCTGGCTAAAGGAGATTGGTATGACGTCTTCGTCTTCCAATTGCCGGGCCCATGATCCGAGTCGAAGATCCACTTGCTGATGTCGAAGCCGTTGTCGTCGTCTTCTATAGCATTGATTCCACTCTGGCTGATGCGGAAAGGAAGTTGGCCGGCACGTTCGCGGCGTATCACCTTTTGACCCTTTATGGTGAAGCCTAAACCCGTCTTGTCAGATTTGAAGGGAAGATTAGGGAGCTGTCCCCAAATAGCACTACCTCCTTTTCAACAAAGCAGCTGAGCATCTTTCAAGAGGCCATCCTAGGCGGAGCTTGTGTAATCTCGGGAGTGTGAGGAGTCAAGCATGACTCGGGTATTGTTTCAAAAGCTTGACAGGAGTCTCAAGAATTCACCTTCCATCTCAAGGTATCGGAATGACAGATGACCGACCATATACTCTTCTTCACCACATACCGTAACAACCTTCCTTTCACCGGTACTTCAGCCGATGCAAGGTAGAGGTAATACCGCCCCATGTATCCAAGGCAAGTAGGCAAGAGTATGGACGGATGTCCATGACAAAGAAAGTGGAGTCAAAAGTCCGGGAACCAACTTTAACAGTAGTGAGTTCTCCAAGCTGTCATTGAACCATCAAAAGCTCTCACGATTATGTCACCGGGTCTCGTAACCAACCCTTCGACATCAAGTCGATCAAAAGCACCTTCGAAGGATATTCAAAGAACCGTATCCACCAAGACATGAGATAGTTGTAGTGCCCTTGCATTCAAGTAGATGTGCAAGGCTTTGTTGTGTTTCTTTCCGCAGGAGTCAAATCAGCATCAGAGAAGTGATAATGAGAGGCGCCACTCTAGGCACATGATCATCAGAGGAAATCCTTATTGTGTTAACATCAAGATAATCTTCCGGAAATCATCACCCCATCCGTCGCCTTAACATCTTCAATAGGAATCTTGTAACTATCGTGATGTACTTCACCATGTAATCGTATTTTCCACTTGGCTGCCCCAAGGTATCCCACACGATGGTACAGCCGTTTGCATTGTCAATCTTCAAATTAGACATTTCTTCACACATCTTCGCATGGTGGTTTCGTAAATAGTATCTCACGGTTATCCATCATGCACCGAACGCGCCTTCTCAACCAAGCACAACCATCGTGATGGGCACCAACGATAATTCTCCGGGCATCCCGGATTGACACCGCTTGCAAAAATTCTTCTTAACCATCGAGGAATGGTCAAGTCATCTATGTTGAAAACATAAGTATCGCCGCCAACAAGATTGGAACCTTGTCATGGTTAGGCATAGGCGGATCACATTCGAGTCTCAACAGAGGATCAAACTCAATCGCTTAGCTTCAATCATATCCCGAATCTTGTTCTTCGTGAGCCCAACAATTGTCGTTGTCGTCCCGGGTGTTGGAATGGTAAGCACACTTAGCATTAGGATTGTACTTCGAGAGGAGGTATTGACATTCGAGGAGGATCCTCAAAGTAATCACCGCTCAACATGTGTTGCAAGGCTTGCGACAAAGGCATGTTGATCTTCGTGAACTGCCTTCGTGGCGCTCGCTACGCGTTGTCTCACCGAGGTTGTGCCGATGCAGGATCGAGATCACAACCGCCCCACGATTGAGCACGGTCGGTCTTGGCTCGGCTTTTCGACCATACACAAATTGGCTTCTTTCTTACCACCAAAAGACTTCTTCGCATTAAGATGTCTCTATTTGAATCTTTCCATTCTTGATACCGCCAATACGCCGTTAATATCACCGGTGAATCCGTCAAGAATTTCCAATCGATGATTGAAGAATGGGCCTGCTGTTCCCATGAACATATCAACCAACTCCCTATTGGACAAGGGTGGTTGAACTCACGCTAGATCTCTCCACTCGAGCATACCCTTGAACTTCTCATCACGACCCATAGACATGCTTTGTAGTTGCATGCGAGTGGGTGTCAATTCAAAGATTGTACTCATCTCAGAAAGCATCACTAAGTCACCCAAGTACGGATACGGCCATTCTCTAGTCGATAGTACCATTCCAACCGAGTTCCGGATAAACTCTCTTGAAAATAGTGCATCCACAACTTTCTCATCGTGGGGATTGATCTTCCGGACATAGGACTTCAAATGCATTTAGGGCAAGACATGCCATCATACTTAGCAAAAGTAGGAACTTTGAACTGGGAGGAATCACAACACCAGAACTAGACTCGATCATCAAAATTCAGCCCGACATCTTCAAGTTTTCCACAAGATTTAGACGATCTTCAAGTTGCTTGTACTTGTCATCTTCCTCGTAGTACGCCATTATCATAGTCTTTTCAGCTCATGCTGGCTGCCTTCATCACCCTTGTTACTTTGCTCGCCTTCCTTCTTGAAACTTCCTTCGAGAGCTCAATACGGCCGACCACCTTAGACCACCTTTGTAGCGTCGCCCATGTCGAGGAGACCAACCTTCTTCTTCTTGTTGATGTGCTTCTTCAAATCTTCTTAGCCTTGGACCAAGTGGTGAACATCTCAAACTAAGCATTCGAGCTTGAGATCTTTGACATCTGCTCAAGAGCCATTTCTGCTAAAATAAATAGCGAGCAAATGAGAAAACCAATCTCCAATGTACCTGTGATGCAATGTTATGCTATGATATGCGATGTTTATGCGAATGCAATGCAATGTTTTCAAGGACCTTAGAGATTTAAATTTGTTAAACAAACAATGAACAAACATTTATTAGTACTCTTTTTATTATTCTTTTTTCCTTTTAAGTACAAGAGATAGTTCAAAACAATAAAAGAAAACATAAACATCCTAAAGCTCTAAATCTCCCATGGGCGCTTCCTCTTGGTGCCGATGTAGGCATTGATGCTTCACTCCTCGTGAAGTAGCTTGGTCAACTCTAACACTTTCTTCTCACTTGTAACATCGAGCTTCAAAGGTATCCTCTTCTTTCGAATCCAATCTCTTCAAGTCTTCAAAATCGAGGCATGTCGATGGAGAACAACATAGGGTACGTCACCTATAGCAACGGGTTCCATAATTACTGGTAAAACAGGTGTGAATGGCATCATGAGGTTTTGAGCTCGAGCTCGCACCCATTTGAGGTAAGGTTCCCAAGGAATGGAGTTCGGGTGCCCCAAAGTCTTGGTATCGACCTTCTTTACCATGCCCCAAGCGTATGAACCTTCGCTTAATTCGAGATCGTGGTTGTAGTCGAACACAATATCTTGGAGAAGCATATCATGTGGACCATCTCTTCGAGCAAAACCAAACTGACGTAGAGCTAGAGAAGGGTTGTAAGTAATACCTCCCCTTATACCAAGGAGTGGTACATTAGGGAATTCTCCACAACGCTCAATGAATGTGAAGTCCTTTTGAGAGAAAAGATTCCAACGGATTTCGGAATGAGAGAGTGACATTAACCTTTGAGACCATCTCAACCTTTGTTCATTCTTCAAAATGGAGGAAGGTGCGAAATAAACCACCTTGAAAGTAACGGACACAACACATGAGAGTTCCTTGTCGCTTGTAGTACGAGTGTGGAGAGAATGCAGGATGTCTCCAAGCAAAGTAGGCACTGGATTGCGGGTAAGGAACAACTTGATGGCATTGATATCGATGAACTGATCCGAGTTAGGAAATAGAACCAAACCATAAATTAGCAAGGCCACAATATTTTCAAATGCATGGAAACTCATAACTTTGAGGAATTCTCGCTTTCTTAACCAGAACTTAGAAAGTAAACCCTTAACTCCACTTCGGTTTCCCAATTGGCTTCAATATCCGAATGCTTAAGATGTAAGGATGCAATGTCTTCGCATAGGAACCTTTTCCAAACCGTGAATGGCATTTGGTCAAGAATAGGTATCCCAAGTAGCTTAGAGAATTCTTCTAAGGTAGGAACCAATTGATAACTGAAATGTAAAGCAATGGTGTTTCGGATCAAAGAACCGAATAGACATGCATCATATCTTCTTCAAAACCGGATAACCAAATCAAGTAGATAACCATGTCTTTTGATGAACCGAGCATGGTCGGAATTTCAAACCAATTCTTTGAGTTGAGAAGGATACCCATGAAGTTGATTCGGATAGTCTTTCTAGAAGCCATAATCCCTATAAAACAGAGCAAAGATAAATCCCTAGGTCCTTGAAATAGTTAGAAATGATATGCAATGCAAATGATGTCATGATGTCATGTTTAGCACACACAAACAATTCACACAATGAGCCTAGGGTTAAGGCTTGCATGAGGTATAGGTGATTACCCTACCAAAAGTTTGAGTTGGTTCATCCCGTCCTATAATAGTAACCGGTTCTAGGAATCTCACATCACGATCTTTCTCGAGGTGCTTATTTCAATACGACGCCAAGTGGTCGATCGAAATGTCCTAAAAGTCTAATCTCAATGAGCGTAGCATCGAGTATCAACCAACCTCGGTCTACACTCAAAGTCGGCCATCTCACTACCTTCTAATGGCCAAGATGGGTCAATTAAGGTTCTAAAAGTTTGGTTAGCGCTTGATGACACCACGCAGCCAAATACTATCTTCAACTTGGGAATGAAGAGTATCGGACAACCAAAGTGTCACGCTAACGTAGCCATCATGTTGACCGTAGTTATACGCCCAGCGGTCGCGATGATCTAATGCCACTTACCTAAAAGGAAACCCGATCCGTGTAGGATCCCAACAATATAATACCCAAGCAACCCTTAAAGATAAAGCATACAAGTCAAACAAAAGCAATAAAAGTTATCTAGAAGTCCCTAAGGCAATTCTCTCTTTAGGATTGTCTCAAGAGTCGCCAGCTCAGAATACTTGAACTCGACTTTGTAGGATTTTTGTATCCAAATGTGCGGATAGCAAGAGTCGCCACCGAATTTTATTTTTATCCAATCAAGGGAAGGTAAAAGTAACAGAAAAAGACCTTCGTTAGATTCTGAGTTCGGGAGAATGGTTATGAAAAGGGAAGGTTTTAGCATCCCTTTCCATCCGTAGTTATCTACGGGCTCTTAGTTGCTCTAGATCACTTTTTTAAGATTGCTTTTTGTGTGTTTGACAAAAATGTTTTGAAACAAAAGGCATTTCTGTTTGACTTTGTAATGACTCATGTAGGAGTGTATACAAAGTGTTCGGAAACGTTTTGTTTTGAAAAGAAATTGAAATTTGAAAAAGAGTGTGTGGTGTGAAAAGCATGTGATTTTTAGAGCAAGCAACTAAAAGACTTGTTTACCCACTCAGAATTGGTCGTTTTGTTGTACTTCTACATTCCTTTAGAATAGCGCTAGCCATACCATTAGTTGGTAGGTAGCTCCATTCGTTGGATGTAAGCGGGGACATTCGAAGGGACATCGGATGGTCATAGAAGGCAACTTGTAGGAAGTATCCTAGCACATTTGAAGGGACTATCATCATTTTTCGTAGGCGACAATCGAGGGTCAAGATCATGTATTCGGAAGCGACATCGTGGGTCTTATGATCTTTGTATCGAAGGGACTATGATGATTTGTTTTTTGAAGGCAACGGTGCTAGAATACCTCTACGTTCGAGGGACATGACCATTTTGAATTCGTAAGGCAACGAGAGAGAATTACCCTAAGGGGTGCGTGTGTGAAAGAAGTGTGTTGATTTCAGAATATGTTATCTTGAAAATTAGTGGGCTATGTTCAATTTTAGTCTTGCCATACACGCCTAGTTACTAGCAATTTATAGGGTGCAGAAAGTAAAATGCGGAATGTAAAGTGCGGAAAGGTAAATGTCCTACGCTATTACAAGGCTTTGGGGAAGATACATAATTTAAAATGCGGAAAATAAAATCCTAAATTAAACTATTACATCCCATATACAGTTACATTATTGGAAAATAAAATGAAAAAAAAACGGAAGAATCGTCTGAATCGGAGCAACCTGTGAAACGAACGAGAAATCGGAAAATATGATGAAATCGAAATAAGAGAAAATGTTAGGAAAAATGCAAATTTTAAATTGGAAAAAATATGACATGCTGGAAATAATGTAAATATACTAAGATAATTTTTTGGAATTTTTTAGATGCAATTTAATGATTAAAAATGAATTTACAATGATTTAAATGCAAAATTATAAATAAAAATAAATATGCATGCAAAAATATGTTTTTTTAATTTATTAAATTAAATAAAGATTTTTAGAAAGTAATGTAAAAAGAATAAGTATTTTTGATAATTTTTTAATGCATAAATAAAACGTGGAAATTAATTAAAATGCATGTAAAAATATTAAATAATATGAAAATATAGGAAATATGAAGTTTTGCAAAAGAGAGGAAAACAATGGTCTTGCCAGGACTCGAACTGGAGACCTTGGCTTCAAGCCTTGAATCCTCTTGCCTTGACCAACTGAACTAGCATGCACAACTGTTGGAAAACCGGAACGAATGGAAATTGGACAGACGTCGCTTCCTGAGGCCCCCAGAACTCGCGCCAAATCATCATCTTCCTCGTTTTGAAAATTTAAAACCCCGGTCTTTACCCACGGTTTCCTAGCGTCGCTATAGCTTTTACCCACAGATTATTTCCGTAGCTACATCCCTGGAAAATCAAAAATCCAGAAATACGCAATATAAATTCGTTATGGGGACATAGATCGATTGCTTTCAACCTCCTGAATACGAATATGGCTTCGGTTTTGGCCAATTTTTCCTGAATCGTCTAATCCCAATTCACACCTCAGAAAACCTAACAATGGCAGGTTACGATTCTGGTACTTAAAATCAAATCGATCTATACAAAAACATTCTAAACATCAACATGAACAAGAATATGCAATCAAAATGTATTTACAATGCATCAATCATAGAAATCGGATTTTGACAAAAGTGGTGCAAACCGTGATTGTTCTTTCGTGATTCTTGATGAATTTACGATCTGTAAGGGTCTGGAGTGAATCAGTGGACCTCCAGGAAGCGATTGGCAGGCTTAGAATCGATTGAATTGAAACAAAAACAAAGCTGCAAGTGTCTTGTAACCACGGTTTTTCTTGAGTTAGGTTAGGGTTCTTAGAGCAATTTTTTCCGTTCTCTTGTGATTGGTATGCATCAGGTATATATGCTGGATGGATTTGGGATCATAATTGGCAAGAATCAATCACCATTCAATGATAATCAAATTTGATTTTTCATGAAAATCAAATTTTCAAAATTTGCTCAATTCCAATCCAATCTTGCCTTTTTTGATCCAATTTCGAAATTGTTGGCTTTTAATGGATTGCTTGGGTCTTAAGAAGAGAATAAAATCAATCTTTCAATTAATTTTGATTTTATAATTTATTTTTAAATTTAATTTGCATTTAAATGAATAAATTACAAATTAAATAGAAAAATAAATCAAAAATTCGTGGCATTGGGCTTGGATATTCCTAATTGCATGAGGAATAAGTTAGGATGAAGAAAAAGTAGGCCCATTTGCAAAAGATTTGATTTTTTGAAGTATCTCTCTTTGTGCATTCTTTCAAAATTGCCCAACTTGTGAATGGTGTATCTTGCTCAATTTTCCATATTTTTGAGTGTTCTTGGACTTTTTAGAAAGCTCTAAGAGTCCTATAACCAACCCTTTTGGTCTCATCTCAATTGGAGTTACCATGCTCAATATATCCTCAAAACAAAAAGTTGACTTTTTGTTGACTTTGAAAAGGACCTGTAATGTTTTGAGCTATACCTCTCAAATGAAGCATTTTTTGGACATTCTTGTGAGACATGAAGTTGTAGAGAATTGAATTTCCTTCAAAGCAAGAGGTGGTGGAAAAATTTCGAGAAAGTATGAGAAAGTTATGATCACCAAAGTTCTTGACTTTTCACCTAGAAACCCTAATTTAGAAAGTTTGACTTTGAGCAAATCTTGAGTTTTCTTGATGAATCATGATCAACCCTTGATCAAATGATGAATGTAACTTCAAAATGAGGATGTTGACCAAAAATTATGAAGTTTGACTGTATGTTGACCACGCTTGACTTTTGTCCAATACAACCGATTTTCAACCATCCGAGCAATTGTGAGGAAACTTGACTTGTGAGGCTTGAAACTTGACATGGAGAATCTTTGAAGCATATGAGGAGGCATGAAGGCCATTGGAGATGTTGGAAGTTCATCTTGACTTGAGAGATACCAAACCCTAGTTTGGGTTGATTGTCTAGGAGAGAGTTTGTCTGATCAACTCTTGAGGAATCCTTGAGCACATATGTATGAAATCTCTTGAGTAGATGGAGGGCAAATTTTGGGGTATGACAACAGGCACCATCAACCGTCGCAAAGCCGTCACCCATCTCAACCTGAAACACCGTCGCAAATCCTCCGTACACCGGCAGCATCCACTTCGCCAAACTTTGAACGTTCACTTCCTCTCTCGATCGGATCCGCTACCGCTGCATTAGTATTTCTTTCTCTTTCGATTTCCATAATTTTTGGCATATGTTTGTTTTTGTTCTGATTTGTTGATGAGAAGAAAAAGAAATAAGGTAGAAGTTAGAAAGAAGAAAAACAATTGAATTACATTGTTGTGTTTTTTTGTTTTATCATTTTTTCTCCATCGTGTATATATATGTATGTAGCTATGTGATATTGTATTTTTTATTTTTAATTCTAAATTGCCACTTGCCATCATATGACTTACTGTATGTTTCTTGCATGTAGTTTTCTTTTAGTTTCTATTTATTAATAAATTTATGTAGTGAATAAGGGTTTAGTTGTTGGCATATTTACTAAGAATTAATCTTTATTATAAATAGAAATGACAAATTAGCTAAGTTTAATAATAGGATAAGTTGAATAAGTTTCATTAGTTATTATAGCTTTATTCCTTATTATTATCTGAGGTTTGTATTGAAACTGTAAGGCTTATATAAAGCCATTGTATTTCATTTTGTAAGAATAAGAAGTTATCACACTTATTAATATTACTAAAGTTATTACTACTTCTTCATTTGGTATCAGAGCTTCATCACAGGGCCTGATATAGTGTGTAAACAAGAGTTTTTGAGAAGAAAAACACTAGAGTGATTGAACGACGTGAAATGGCTGAATCGAGCAATTTCAGCGCACCAAGTGTGCCCAAGTTTGATGGAGACTATGATCATTGGAGTTTGATCATGGAGAATTTACTTCGATCTAAGGAGTACTGGAGTGTTATTGAATCTTGAAGAAAAACTCAAAGATCTGAAAGCAAAGAACTATTTATTTCAGGCCATTGACAAATCCATTTTAAAAACTATTACCCATAAAGAAACAGCTTAACAACTATGGGAATCCATGAAAGCCAAGTACAAAGGAAGCACTAGAGTAAACGCATGAATCGCAAAGGCTTCGACGAACATTCGAAACCTTAGAGATGAAGACAGGTGAATCAGTGAATGATTATTTTGGAAGAGTGATGGAAATAGCAAATGACATGAGTAATTGTGGAGATAATATGAACGATGTGAAAATAGTTGAGAAGATACTAAGGTCTTTGACATAAAACTTCAACTTTGTGGTATGCTCAATTGAATAGTCTAAGGACATTGATCTCCTAACTGTGGATGAGCTGCAAAGTTCACTACTTGTTCATGAACAAAAGGTAAGAGAGAAACGGAGTGAAGAACAAGTTCTGCAAGTTGAGTATGGCACACGTTATGGACGTGGGAGAGGAAGAAACAATTTTCAAAGAGGAGGTAACCCCTATGTTAGGGGACGGGGGAGAGCAAAACCATTTGTAAACAGGAGTGTTATTATATGCTATCTATGTCAAAAACAAGGACACTACCAATATGAATGTCCAAGTTTAGAAAAAGAAGCAAACTATGCTGAGTTTGACGAGGAAGAGGAGTTACTCCTAATGGCTCATGCCGAAGTTCAAGATATTAAAGACAAAGGGGTATGGTTTCTTGATTCTGGTTGCTCAAATCACATGACAGGAAATAAAAAGTGGTTTGTAGAACTAGATGAAATTTAAGTTGTACTGTTAGATTGGGAAACAATTCAAGAATGTCTGTGATGGGAAAATGAAGTGTCAGGTTTGAAGTGGATGAAATCATTCTAACTGTGAGTGATGTTTACTTTGTACCTGACTTAACCAATAATTTGTTAAGTATAGGACAACTTTAAGAAAGACGCCTGGTAATAATTATAAAAGAAAGTGTATGCAAGATTTATCATCCTCAAAGAGGAAAAATTATAGACAACAACATGACTCTGAATCGGATGTTTGTAATTCATGCTACATTAAAACCACTTCCACGAAAATGCTTAAAGGTTGAGGATGAGAACTTGGAGAATCTATGGCATAGAAGGTACGGGCATGTAAATCATAATTTTATTGTTGCTATGCAAAAGAAACAAATGGTAAAGGGCCTACCAAAGCTCAAGGAAACTGCAGAGGTTTGTGAAGTGTGTAATATTGGCAAGCAACACCGAGACAAAATACCAAAGAAAAGTAATTGGAGAGCATCAGAAAAACTTGAATTGGTGCATGCAGATCTGTGTGGTCCAATCACTCCAATTTCTCATAGTGGTAAGAGATATTTGCTTGTGTTTGTAGATGACTACTCTCGCAAAACTTGGATTTATTTTCTTGTGGAAAAAGGTGAAACATTTGAGACATTCAAATGCTTCAAGAATCTGGTTGAGAAAGAAGCTCAGAAACATATATGTTGTTTACGAACAAACAGGGGAGGAGAATTCACCTCAAACAAGTTTAATCAGTTCTGCCTAGAGAATGGAATTAAATGGAAATTAACAGCCGCTTTCACACTACATTAAAATGGGGTAGCCAAACGAAGAAATCGAACAATTATGAATATGGTGCGCTGCTCACTTACGGAGAAAGAGATGCCAAAGACCTTATGGGCAGAAGCTGCAAAATGGACAAATCATGTGATTAACAGAAGCCTTACCAAAGCAGTAAAAGAAATGGTACCAGAAGAAAGATGGAGTGGACTAAAACCTAGAGTTGACTATTTTAGGGTGTTCGGATCCATTGCACATGTGCATATACCTGAGCAGAAGAGAACTAAACTTGACAATAGAAGTCATAAATGTATCTTAATTGGTGTGAGTGACGAATCAAAGGCTTACCGATTGTATGATCCAATATTAAAAAAAATAACAATAAGCAGGGATGTCATATTTGAAGAAGGAGAAAGATAGAATTGGAACCTAAATTCAGAAGAGGAAAAAGAAATTACTCTTAATTGGGGTAACGATGGCAGTGACATGGAGGATATTGATGAAGAATCAGATATAGAAACAAAGGTGAGTAATGCTGGAAATCAGGTGAGTAATATTGGAAACCATGAGCATACATTACAAAATGTGGGACAACAACATGAAGAGCAACAACATAAGGAACGACCAATAAGAGAGAGAGAAGAGCACCTAGTAGGCTGCAAGATTACGAAAGTGGTGAGGGTCTCTCCGAAGAAGAACAAGAGGTCGGAGTGGTTTTATTCACGTCAAATGATGATCCCATAAATTATAAAGAAGCTATGAATGATGTAAAATGGATAGAAGCCATGAAACGTGAAATAGATGCCATCGAGAAGAATAAAACATGGGAGTTAGTGAATCTACCAACACAAGCTAAGAAAATTGGAGTGAAATGTATAATATTGCTGATAATGAACTTCATCCCTGACTTGGAAGTCTCCAGACGTAACTTGGTTAGAACTGAACTTGGGTAACAATTCTATGTGTTTATATTATTTTCTGCATTCTATAATTTTGCTCTATTAAGTTATGTTCAAAATAAATATAAATATCGTGACATTACATTCGACATCTCATATTTGATACCAAAATTTCATCAATAATTCAACACTTATAATTATAACAAATAACGGTAACACATCATAGTTTAATAGCTTAATATTTTGTTCTTGGACTTAAATTTATGATTAGGCCTATTCGGGAGGCATCACATCATAATTGTTATAATATAAAACAATTTAAATAAGAATTATATATATATATATATATATATATATATATATATATATATATATATATTTATTACTATTTTGATATAAATTTATTTGATGGTGGATCTTAAGACAACTCAACCCACCTAAACACAATATTTAGAATACTAACAACTAGACAATGACCTGTATACATATCTGATTACATTCGTCTTACTAACTCAAAAAGGAAATAAGCCTATTCATAAAAATGATAGGTTTTAGCCTGAATTACGATTGTTCTCAATCCACCAATAGGCGACAAAATCATTAAACATAGGCCAAACACAATGCATATCTGTAATAAAAAAAGCAAAAAGTATTAAATATTGCTTAAAAACCATAAATTATATATAAAAAAACTCAAAACAAAAGCCAAAATCAAGTATACCCAATTAATCCACCATGATAAGCCAAATTTCTTTGGTTTGCAGATAGCAATCCACATGGCACATGGAAGCTAAAAATACAAGCTAATGAGTATGTAACAAAATTAAATTATATTTCAGAAAATTTATTATGTTAAAATTTATAATTACTCTTGACTTACAAAATATGTTGTTGGAGCAAAAGCAAACCCTCCAAAAAATCCTAGAAGACCATCGAAAAAGGGGAATGTAATAGCAATGAACATTGTAAATGCTATAAAAAACATACAATTAAATGTCAGTGCATAGAATCAAATGGAATACATTTAAAAAAACAAATACAATAATGTATTTCAATTTGAAAGATATTAATTACCTACGTACACATTACGCACAAGAAATCGGAGCATTCTACTTGGTTGAATTTTCAATTTATTCACCAGTAAGGTTTCAATCATGTCAAACATAGGCATAGCAAAAACCTATACCATATAGAAAAAAATTGGGATATCTTAGTTCACTTTAATCTTTACCAAGAAGAAAGACACAATATATGGTCAATAATATCATAAATATTCCACAAGTTTAAATAATATAATCATATCCCTTAATATAATACTACCTCCGTTCCTATATATAAGAGACAATTCAATTTTTAAATTCATTGAATAATTAATATATCTAGTCAATAAATTGACCAAATACATTAATTATTCAATGAATTTAAAAAATGAATTGTCTCTTATATATAGGAACAGAGGTAGTATATTTTAATAAAAATACCCCTCCTAAATATTAAATTAATTCTAAAGTACTTGATATTTATTAATTACATTTTTAAATATACTTCTAATGAATACTAATATTAGTGTCTTGAAAAATAAAAAAAATATTTTAGGAACATAAAAAAAACATTTTTTTTACTTTTATATATATATATATATATATA
Organism: Vicia sativa; assembly: GCA_021764765.1. Lineage (NCBI taxonomy): Eukaryota > Viridiplantae > Streptophyta > Magnoliopsida > Fabales > Fabaceae > Vicia > Vicia sativa. The sequence continues at coordinate 211,669,167 of CM038792.1, read as the reverse complement.
TATATATATATATATATATATATATATATATATATATATATATATATATATATATATATATATATATATATATATATTATATATAATAATAGAAAAAGATAGTAATAAAATAAAAAAATTTACCTGGTAGCTTCCTAATACATGAACAACAACAAACAAATTAGCTGTTGCAATAAGCCATGTTGGTTTCTCTAAAGAGACGAGAATATCACCATTGACATTATTTCCAAACATCCAATAACCAATCAGAGCAACAGGGAAGTAACAAAAGGCCACAACAATGTATCCAACAACTACTCCTCTCCACATAGGATATTTCGAAGGTTTTTCGGGTGTGGATGGGATTGTTGCTTGAATTTCCAGCACCACATTGTGTCCAGCATAAGCAAAAGCAATACATCCAAGGGCATTAAAGAAGTCTAAGATTGTTCCTGAAATACTATGTGACTTGTATCCATATTGTACATTTTCTTGAACACCTTTATCTAAACTAGCCGTCCATGCAATTGTAGAATAACTGTAAAAAAAATAAATTCCAATGTGTACATTAACAAGTGGTTCTTGAGTGTTAGATGAAGATAAAATGACTTATATTTGATTTGAGAATTTTTTCCACAATACCAATGCCATAAAACAAAAATCTCAAAATATCACACCTGAACATTTATTTTTCATAATGTCACCCCTCCTTCATCATGTCGCTGTTTAAAATGGCGCAAGGACCCACCATTTTTTAGCCTAGTATGTTGTCGCCATTAAAATGGCGATGACATACTAGGCTAAAAAGTGATGGATCCTTTAGGTGTGGTATTTTGAGATTTTTGTTTCATGATGGGAAAAAATTCCATATTTGAAGAAGAATATTAAAACTTATTTCTAAAGATAGTATATAGGTAATTTAATCATGATCTTTTGATCATTCAATAAACAAAGTCTAATGAGTTAAGAGTTATTATTAATAGAAAAATAGTTTACCTAACTGACATAATTGCCGCAGCCAAGGACACACCTGAAATAGAGTTTAAGTTCGGAAGATGAGACAACACAAAGTGAACAGAGGCAAATATCATGATGAAATAGGTCAGTTTTATCGTTTTGCGATTTGAACACAAAATATTATAGAACTTTTGCAATGATTTCCCCCCGGTGAGCATATAGACAATGTTCACCCCAATTTGCAGCACAAGTTGTTGAGGAACCACAATATAAAGACCTAGTTTCTTGCCAAAAGCATGTTGGCCCAATTCATGGTATCTGTCAAAACGTTTTCCTGGAATCATTTCATGCATCTCAACCATTTGCCACAATGTGTACAATGTGATGACCCATGAAAGGATAAGAATGGTCACACCTGGACCCCTGTACAACACATTGTGATTCTAAGTAAAAATAATGTTATTTGGTCTTTACCTCTAAAATAATCATTTTAAAACATAAAACTAAGAAAAGTTAAATGCAATAAAACATAATTTTTTAGAAGATCATGGAATTACAATTTTTTAGACAACAAATTAATTTCCTTTATGAAAAACATAAAGACTTTTTACATAACACACATTGTAACTCAATATTCTTTTAAGAGAACAATTAGTCAAAACCATGTAGCATATTACATGTTGCTTATGACACGACTATGTACACTCTAATTTGCATAAAGAAGAAGATATAAAGTTTGGTTTCTTAGAGAAAAAAGATATTTGTGTACTTAGGATACTTTTATATCAAATTTATCTCCATTCCAGTCTGCATAAAAAGTAGGATTATGGATTTTTTTTCTTCCAAATTTATCCTGATATTGGAATTTTGACATGTTCCAACAATCATTGCGCTTGAATTTTAAAAAGTGATGAGAATATGTTAAACATATGTGTCTACATTTTTAATCTTTGTATAATAAGTATGATTCTGATTCAACAAGAGTGAATCATAGTTTTGAATTCTATCTGACACATCAAACCCACACACAACAGTTTTTCTTAGAATGTAATTCATAGTCATGTGCTTTAATGTTCATGCATGTCTATCCTATTTTAGTGAAGGCTATATAAATTCTGCTTCTAACTTCTAAAGGAATTGACCTAAGTCTCACAATCACACAAGTGTGTCTATCAAGTGTACTATCTAGCTTGATACTACACTCATATAAATTATATATCTCACTAAGATTTTTATTAATCTTATCCTCTTATCACTCTAACTTCTCTGAGGTATTTTATATCAAAGTTGTTGCACAATAATGATTTGACATCATCTCCGACCTCAATGTTTGATCCAAATATGAGAAAGTCATCTACATATAGACATATGATAGTGAAATTGCTATTTTTCATGTTTTTAATAAATGCATTTGTCACTTTAATTCACTTTATTACCCATTTAATTTATTAAGTTATCAAACTTTTCATGAGATTGCTTGGTGCTTGTTTTAAATCATACAAAGACTTAAATAACTTACAAGCCTTATTTTCTTGCCCATGAATCACAAATTCTTCTAGTTTCTAAATATAGATTTCTTCTTCTAAATTACCATTTAAAAAGTATGTTTTAACATCTATTTGGTGTAATATTAAGCTAGAAATATAAAAAATTGAAATTAATAAGTGTCAGATCCTGTTAGATACTTGAGAAACTATTTCATTATTTAAAACTTCTTGCCGCAAATCTACATCTAGAGATGACAAGGATTCTTGAATATTTATTGAATATTTTTCTAATTTATATTTCACATAATCGAGCTCATAGTCTTTAGCAAATTTTACTCTCTTACTTTTTCGAAGTTAGATTTCTACTTCACCGTTACTTCACATAATTGTTTTTTGATAGACTCGAGTAAACTCATGTAGACTCGCACAAACTTGTATAGACTCGCGAGTCTATGGTGAGTTTACGAGTCTATATTTTTTTTGAATTTTGTTATTTTTAAAAAAAAATTCCAAAGAACACCCTAATTCCCCAAAATATTTTTTCTTCATTTTTTTATCATAAAAAACCCATATTTTTTTTTGCTTATACGAGGATTACAAAGTATCTCTCCTAGTCTCATGTTTCAACTTCATAGGCCCTTACACACCACACATATTATCTTAATACTTAGTTCCAATATGAAGATAATTTCAAAGATGGGGATGTTAAATTTAAAAATGGGTTGCTTAGTTGTTCAAATGGGATAGTAAATGCTGTTGAGTGCAACAAAATTCTTAAGAAAATTACTAACTTTCATTATGCTAGAAGCATATTTGATTATGAAGCTGAAAATACATCTAGGAAGGATATATTACTTGTTGAATGGTGGAATTTTTACGGAGATATAGTTCTAGAACAAAAGAGGTTTGTATTTCATGTTCTAAGCTTAACTTGCAGTCCCTCTAGTTGTGAACGAAATTGGATTTCCTTTGAAATGGTAGTGAATTATATTTGTTTGGTTATAGAATTGATTTTTATTTGTTTAAAAATATTGAGTTAATTTATCATTTACTTTGTAGGTTCACATAAAGAGAATATATAGATTGTATAAAAAAGATGAATAACTTAGTTTATGTAACGTATAATTTGAAGTTGAAAAGTAGAAAACGAAAAAGAAAAAAGTGTTGTTCTTTTAGTTGAAGATATTCATTCAGATGATGAATGGATAATTGAAGATCCTAATGAAGAAAATGTTCAAATTGAGGTTAATATTGAACAAGATAATGTTATTGTTAACAATGTTGTCGTTGCTAGTAATATTGTGTAAAATGGTGGTGGTGGCAATGTTGAATTAGGTGGAAGTGGAACTTTAAGAAATTCAACTTTGGTTAATGATGAACAATATGTTTTATCATGGGTGGAGTTTGATGATGATGATACTGAGACGAAGATGACGGTGATAATGATTTCACTTGAGATTTGGATGTTTAACGTTATTAGCATATATGTTTTTATGATTTTATTTGTTTTATGTAGTAGCTAATTAAGAAGAAATTAGTACTTTAAGTCTTTAACTACATACTTCGCTAATTTGTTTACTTTATTATCAAGTTTTTTGTAAATAAATTTGTTATGGAGTCTGAAATTTAAATATTTATGTTATTTAGTGTTCTATTATATATATATTTGTATCATATATGAGGCATTTACACGTTTAAAAATATATGTGTATCATGTATGTGTCACTTACAGGTTTTTGAAAGTACTTTTCTATTTTCTATAGACTCGTACGAGTTTGCGAGTCGAGTTTGTGATTCGAGTCTACGAACCCTTTACGAGTCTGAGTAGACTCTCCAGTTTGGCAACCTTGGGTGACGGCGGACGTTGCAAGACGCCAGTAACTGAACAAATGAAGAGTCACTTCATAAATATAGATCTTAATGGAAGTCTATATAAGGGGCTCTCAATATAGGGATAAGCAAGACATTCAACTTGGGACAATACACACAGCAATCGTAGCTCTCAAATCCTCAATCATACTTACATGAATCTAATTTTGAGACTCTCCCTATTCCTATAGGTAAGTTACCCGTTTAGTGTTCCTACGCTAGAACAATGCCTAATGAATACATATTCATAGGCTCTACTAGCGATATAACTTGCTTTGGATACGAAATCCTGACATAAGCTAGACAACCTTAATTAATAAAAAAAAGTAAAGATTCATTGGATGTTTTCGTAAATAACTCATAAGAAGAGATCTTACTCTTATCTTTGGAACCTATATTTGGTTGTATGAAATAGTCAATAAAATTCTCCCCATTAGTGAGATGCAACACTAGAATTCAACCTAATAGCAATGAATTATTCAGTAATGATTCTATTTTCCCCCTGCATTACCATTCTTTTCAAAAGAATATGGTGCAGTGGTTTAATGTATAATTCCATGTTGTTTGTATAATTAATTAAATAAATTAGAGTCTTACTCAGTTCCTTTATACCATAAAACCTCTTAATTTTCTTACTAAATTAATTTTCAATTTTTTAGTGATATATTTAAAGTCCCATAAAAGGGAGACACATGTCTTACCCTCTCCAGGTGTATTCCCCATAATGTGTCTCACTAAGCAAGATCATACACAACACGAGGATCTCCCTAAAGGGAATAATATAAGAGGAAATATCACAATACAGTGCAAGTATAATTTGAAAATAAAGATACCATCCAAGTTGTGACATAGCAAGTGGGAGAGTGAGAACACCGGCTCCAACCATGGCAGTGACGTTGTGGACAGTTGAATACCACCATTTTGCATTCCGTTTAGATGTTATTGCAAGCCACTGATCAATTTGTCTGCTCCTATCTAATCTTTCTTCAATCTATTTTACCAACAACAACAAAATAACCCTTCAATTCAAGCTACATGTTCATGTGATCAATATAAAAATTACTAATAATTTTTATTTATTTTCTTTACTATGTTTTGCTTATTTTTTCGATTTTCTACTTTATTTTTTCAGTAGATTGATTCCTTTCCAATTTTTATATTTAGTTAGACTTTCACATTTTTATTGTTTTAACAAATAAAACTTATATTTATATAAAATTTGTCCCATACAAATTTATTACATAAAAAAATGTAAGAGATTATTGTAAGAGATTTGGTAAATTAGATATGAAATTTTTTATAATATATAAAATTTTAAATGTGAATTTATTTAACATTTAATGATTTGTTTGTTTCCACATCAAAACTGCTTCAGACCTATGTTTTTCAAAAATTGGGATTTTTAGCTTTAATTTTTATCACATAATGACTTTGAAATGTGCATTTATCATTCTGAACATGGAACCAGACACTCACTAAAAAGATTTGGTCTAGTGGTCACGTGAATATATATTTTTTTTTATCCAAAAGGAAGTTCAATTAATGTGCATGGGGTGAAATTTGACGATCATTTTATTAGTTATTTTTAAGTTTTTTTGTCATCGTGAATTTTGTAGTGGTGATTTATTTTTAATATTTAATGTTTTGTAACCTTGTTACATACATGATATCAAATATTATTCACTTTTTAACTCGTTAATTCTTTTTACTGATTCATAAAAATGTTTAAACACAATTCTTTTGGAAACAATATTTTTTCTATCAACCACTTCTGATTTAAATGGATATACTTGCACACACAATATAAGTAACCATGTACAAGGTGGAAAAGTATTTCACTTCTAGGATTGGATTGCAATGCCACTTCCAATAAGTAGAATTTTAAGGTGACATAGTAATGAGTTCTCCATGTTCCTATAAGACTATTTTTCCACTTATTCAGACTTGCTATATTATTCAAACACTCATTCTTAAATATAAATCCACAATATTTCCCTCACACTTGTATCGCCGTTGACATCTTACAACGGAAGACACTTCTTCTTGTGTGCTCTTCGATATCCACCTAAAATCTATAATGCTCTTCCACTTATAACCGTCGTTGACATCTTGCATGCATCTTTTGTTGGAGGAGTTACTAGGAGCATTGATACATTGTAGAACTAGACACTTTTGTGAGAGACACATCACTTGTTGATCTAAAACCTTAAGGTGATAGGTGAGTGAGTTCTCCCACATATATATGCTCAAATATCTACTTTCCTATCTAATGTAAGATTATTTTCCCACTTACCCACACTTATTATATTATTCTAATAAAAAGGAGGAAGTTTATGAGATCTTAGATATAGTTTGAGATGGTGAGGGTGAGGATAGTTGGTCACAATGTCACGATAAATGTGAACTTCTTATATAAAAAAGGAAGTTTGATTGCAAGAAGTATTAATTTTAGGTCTTTTGTTCTATGTATATGATTAGATAAGGTTTTACCTTAGTTTGTCATTTTATGGTTTTGAATATTTAAAAATCGCAAAATAATTTTATTTTTTCATATACGACAATGATAAAGGAGGAATTGATTGATAACATCGGTTTCTTCTTTTGGAAGTAGTTCCACTATAAGACCTCTAACTCCTCATTCACGTTTTACGAGCGGTTGATGGAATCTACCCTATGCTTAAACACGTAGAGACTTGTTAGTTCTCGAATGAGAATAAAGGAGGGTTGTACGTCTTTGGTAGGTTGACTTGTGTTATGATTTTCTATGAGGTGGTGTTGTTTTTGTTGGGAGGAAGCCCTTGTTCAGTTTGATTTTTTCTTAGAGTTTGTCACGTTTGATTCTATAATTTGTGTTCGATTTTGTATTATATTGCTATATTTTTCTTCTTTTTTGGAAATTAAAGTTACAAAATCATGACAATAGTAAAGTCACCAAATCCTCTTCTTATAAATATCTACTACAAGAACAATAAAACTAGGACAAGAGGTAAACAAATTGAAGAGTGATAATATATGAAAGAATATAATTAACTTATACATAAGAGATACTGAAATTAATTGATAGAGAAAATACTCACGATATTCTTGTGACTATGAGTACTAGATGAGTTGTTGCGAAGATCATTTAAGGATTGAGTTTCCAAACTTTCCATAATTGCAGAATTCGTTTTTCATATAAATGAAACATCTAATGTGTATTTAAAGGACGAGTATACTACTAATGACTTGGTCCAAATAATGAGGTATTTAAGTCTGTTAAAGAAGTGTTTAAGGTTTCTAATATAGATTAATAAAATCATGCTCCATTTTAATATTTAAGATAATATTGTAAAGAATCTGATTTATTGTGTGTTTCTTTTTCTTTTTTTGAATTTAAGTGTCTTGCATTGAAGTTCAAATATTATTTCTGTTAATTATTAAAATAAATGCTTAGTCAAAGAAAGAGAAAATTCTTAGTCGCCTGACATATAACTCAAACTGTATTGAAATTTAGATTTGAAAAGCATTAAAATTTAGTATCTATTTTCTTCGTCATTGAAAATTTGAAGTAATTGGTACTGGTAGTACAAGTCAACAACTGTTTTTCTTTTGTTGAGTTTTCTACACTAGACTTTATTATTGAGATTGACTATTATTTTCTGAAAAATAATTTGTTAGACATAATCATTGAAAATAATTGAAAATAATACGATTGTGAGTAATGTAATGTGGAGAAATAGTTTCACATTATATAGAAATGTGATGATTTGAACATTTATAAATGAAAGAACACAATTATCTATTATCTTAAAATTTTAGGTGAACAAGTGGCGTGTCTCTCATAAATGTGTGTTGTTCAAACGAAATTTTTTTAAAAATAAAAATGCTCCTTACTTGACTCTCCCCCGATTGTGGTGCCAACAATAATCATTTAAAAGAGCATTACATTATTTTATTGCAACATGTAGGTCGTTTAAGTTATTTTTGCAACAACTTAATTTCTTAAGAATTTTTTTGGTTGAATTAGGATTTGAATTTATATATTTTAGATGCTAATATGTGTATTTTGTTGCAATTTTATGTATTTTGAGTGATTGATATAATTTAAAATTGAAAAATAGGATAAAAAGATCAACAAGGCACACATTAATTAATTTAAAAGACTTACATGTAGAAAAAAACTTTAAAAACCACTTTGTTACGACAAAATAACTTACATGATCTTTGATATATTTTTGTCTTTTTATTACCAATATTCATAAAACAATACAGTACACCCGAAGAGTTACACTATGAGTTACACTCGCTCAAAAACGTCACTTCGGATTAATAATTTTTAAAATCAACCGTTGGATTGAAGCATATCATCATATAGATCATACCTATAAAATTTGAGATTAATCTATAATGATTTACTATACGATCAAGATATCCAAAGATTAACGTCAAAATGGACTTTTATATAACGTTAATTTGATGTAGTTCAATGACATAGTAAATCATTATAGATTAATCTCAAACTTTATAGGTATGATCTATATGATGGTATATTTCAATCCAATGATTGATTTAAAAAAATATTAATCCGAAGTGACGTTGAGCAGTGTAATTTGATCCTTTGATCCTCCTTATATATATATATATATATATATATATATATATATATATATATATATATATATATATATATATATATATATATATATATATATATATATATATATATATTATTATTACACCATTTCATCTAATCATATATAATACATGTTAGTAGCGCTAAGTATTATATTGGTAGTATAACAGAAATTATCTCATGACAGAAAATTATTAGAATTTGAATAACAATATGTGTTTTGGTGACAGGAACAGTTAGTAGAAAATAACAACCGAATTAATTAATTAAGTGCAAGTAGTAAGAATTAGTTATATAAGACTACATGAAAATATAATAGTAACATGGATATAAATTTATATTGATGGCAGTAGTTGTTCAAGTATCAGTAGAATAACAAAAAGATTAGAGTTAACAGCAGGTGTTTCAATTACAACAAGTTTATAATAGTAAATTAAGTAGTTGATAACTAATTAAGTTAGTAGATAACTTTTAATAATTAAATAACATTGATGGTAAATAAAATGTTTTAGACGTAGAATCGTAACTGTTAAGTTGTGTATTATTCGTCGTAGTTGTTTGCTTGAATTGTTGTTGTTAATAAGTTATGGTTGATACGTTGATGAGGTTGTAGGCCTATGGCCAATGTTGAATAAGTTGAATTTTCCTGATTTATGGACATGTTTGAGTTGTAGGTCGAATGACCAGTGTTGATCTAAGTTGATGTTATTGATGCATAATTTAAGTTGTTGTTGTTGTATGTTGTTGTTGTTGCATTGTTGTGTATCTGTTGTTGAAGTTGAGGTCGCATGACATACATTGCATGATTAAGTTGGCCTTGATGACACCACGTTGAAAGTTGAAGGCTTATGCCTTGGCCTTGATGACACCACGTTGAAGGCTTATGCCTTGTTAATGCCTCGATAAACTAGCATTTGTTTAAGTTGGGAGTTCTGCTCCAAATGGTATCACATATATTTGTATAGTTGAGTTGCATATTGAGTCGCACGTTAAAATTGTTGTTATTGTTCGTTGTTTATTGATTGTCATTGTCCTATTGTTATAAGATATTGTTGCTATAAGTTGTTATTGTTGTGAGTTGTTGTTGTTGTTATAAGTTGTTGTTGTTGTAAGTTGATGTTGTTATAAGTTGTTGTTATTAAGTTGTGTTGATTAGGTTGTTACGTTGATTGAATAAGTGTCTTGTTGTTGTTACTAAGTGGTTTGTTGGTTGTTGTATAGTTGCTGTTATGAAGTGGTGAAATTTGTATGATTCTGATCTAATATATTGTTTATCATACACCTGCTTATATTGGTTGATATCTCACCCCTTCTGTTGTGATGTTGCCTCTATGTGGGTAACTTGTAGGTATTAGAAGAACAAAGATTTAGTTGCTGTTAATTCGAGTCGGGTAGTCGCTCTGATACGTAACACTCGGGGGATGAACGCTAGTTGTTTAGTTGTTTTGGTTTTGTGGTTGAATGACTATGTTTATACATGAAAAGTATTTGTTAATTTTAAAATGGTTTTAAGTTGAAAAGATGTTATGTCATCCAAATTGATTAATGTAGTTACGCTGTTTAGTTTTAATAAAGTTAAATTCTTGTTGTTTCGGTTCATCCGAGCTTATGTGTTATGTATCTGTGATAGTGTGCAGTTGTTTTAGTTGAATTGTAATACTCCAATTATTTATTGACAACTAACTTTAAAGTTGCTTGATTATCACGATGTAGAAGCGTAGGGATGGTGCAAGGAGTTAGGGGATTTTCTAGCAAATTACATAATCATAGTATTTCATTGGGTGGATGAGCCATTGCACAATACTTTTCCATAATTGGGATCTTTAATTTGTAACTTGTTCTTTTGTCTTCTAGGATATGGGTGAATTCCTAAGTTTCACCAAAATAATCAACAAGTCTTAAATTGTTATCCTTTGGTCGGATTATGCCTTGACCTGGAGAAGATTTCTGGTATTCTGAAACTCTCATGGTTGAATCCCAATGATTTTGAAGAGGGGTTTGCATAAATTGGACTAGAATATGAATTTAATAGGTTATTGTAATTCCTGGCAGCAGATACGTGATGTCACAGAGAATGTTATGACACAGTATCTAACACTCTGTTAACAATTCACACAGTTAAGTTAAACAGCAGTAAAGAACACAATCAATTGTTTACCCAGTTCAGTGTGTAACTACACCTACATCTGGGGACTACCAAGCCAGGGAGGAAATTCACTATTAGTAGAATTAATTCAGGAATAAACCAACTAGTTTATCTCCTTCACTTAAGACCTACCCAATGCAACTTCAATCTACGTCCTACTTAGACCTGAGTTCCTACTCACTCCCCCTCAATCACAGCAGTGATATAAACCTATTGATTAATGGAATTGTGAAGACACTCTTCAATAAACATACTTGATTTGCTTCAAAGCTTTAATCAAGAGACATAACACTCGTGCTTCAAAACTTTGAGTGACAAACAACCCTTACAACCAAATCTTAGTCCAAGGCACTTATGAAATGATAATTGCTTGGCTCACAAGAGTAACTAGAATACACAAATAAACAACCTGCTAAATCTTCAATACAGTCCAAAGGCGCAGCAGTAGAGTAAGGTTTTTTTTCCTATTATAGAAGCAGTCCTGTAACTTCAGTTTTGGGCTTCCATAATAATAGTTAGGGTTCACTTAATTTAACCTAAAGACTTGGTCTTTTTTAACAAACCAATTTAGGGTTAACTAAGATTAACCACATAGCCACGTGAGCATGTGATCCAATTACATGAATCATAATAAAAACAGCTCAACAAAAATCTTGAAAAATCTTAGGAAAAGTGAATCTGCAGAACAACAAATGTCACACAGAATGTCATAACATTGGTTATGACATCAGTCATTCTTCTGAATTCCACATCGATAAACTTCGATCGAGTGTACTTGAATCATTCTTCTTTTGCAGAATTTATCTTCAACTCTGAATGTCATGACATCAGTCAATACATTGTCATATCCTAGTTTTACCAAAAATTTATGTCAACATAAAAACACTTACAAACTCCCCCTTTGACAAATTTTTGGCTAAAACAAACTAAGCTATCAAAAAACTAATCCAGCAGAATAAAACAACCAGTCTAAGCTAATCTAAGCTAAATAACCAGATCCTAATGAAGATAAATTCTATCCACAATTGCCCATAAATTCTTCTCCCCCTTTTTAGCCACAAAGGGGCCAAAGGTACCAGTACAATTTCCCAAAATTTATTAAATAAATAAGTACCATAAGAGTTAAATATTACATCCCAGCCAAGAAATACAAAGTTCAAATCAAACACAACCAAAAAATAAATGAAGTAAAATCAACAATTAAAACAACAAGAAACAAACACAAGAACAGCAGCACATGATTACAGATCAAGTGCTTTCTTCTTCTGAAGAAGCACTGTGGTATGTAGCATCTTCAGAACTGCTATCAACACCAGTTGCTTGATCAGCATCAGCATCTTCATCCAAATTTTCAGCAGAAATATCACAAGCTAGCCCTTCATCCTCAACCTCTGTGTCTTTCTCCTTCTCCAGGGTAGAGATCAGCTCCTCAATGGTTTGCTTCCTTGCTTCAAGTTCCCTACAGGTCTCTTTTAGCATAGCAATGACATTTTCCTTCTGAGAATTAGCCTTGACATTTGATGTCTCAGCAGATGTCATGACAATGTCTGGAACATGCTTCCCTTGAAATAATTTGTAGTGGAAACCAAGGGCAGAAGCTCTTTTACAAACTGAATCTCTATCAACCAGGATGTCAGGGTATTGATCAGTTATAATACCACACAAAAGGGAGGGAAAGGCTATTGGTCCTTTTATAGCATAACTGTCAGCATGTTTTAAGGTTTGCTCAAAAATATAAGTTCCATAATCAAACTTTGCTTTTGTACCAACAACAAAGATAAATCTGCCCAGGCCAATGGAGATGGTGGACTTGTGGTTTGTTGGAACCCAGTTGGCTGCACCTATCTTGTGCAGAATAGCAAACTTAACACTCAGTTTGCTGGTAGTTAACTTTCCCTTCTTGGCCAATGTTTCACTTGCTTGGAAGTGATTGTTTGGCACACCTGATTATCAGTTTCTTCAAGCTCAGGTTGAGCATCATCAGATCTTCCCAAATATTTGTTGATCACACTTGGGGAAAACTTCATTTTTCTCCCTCTTACAGAAACAGTCTTAAAATCTGCTGATCTTCTATCAGCACAACCACTTGTCAGATTCACAATGAACTCCTTCACCAAAACATCCTAAAAATTTGAAAATTTGACCACAGTTTTCATCAACCCAGCTTCCTTGATCAGGTCCATAACATCCTTGCATTCAAGGGCACTTCTGTTCAGCTCCCTTTCTAATGCAATTCTTTTCAGACAAACATATTTCCACCTTCTAGCACTCTCAGGATGATGGAAAGAGATGTTATCAATAGCCACTTCAGGAATCTTAGGAAGTTTCCCAAGAGATGGTTTCTTCCTGGGTTGAATGTCTGAGACATTCTCTTCAACATTAAAATCTGAATCCTCACCAGATTCTGAGGGTTCAGGAACCTTTCTCTCCTTAATAATTGGGGTTCTCTTTGGTCTAGAGATACCTCCAACAGACTTCACTTTACCCTTCCCTTTGGAAGTTCCAGCCTTGTTGTCCTTACCAGATTTTTCTTCAGCCTTACTCTCAGCCTTAGGAGACTCATGAGCAGCTTTAGCAACCTTCTCCTTGGAAGGACTCTGAGAGGCATTCTGCTTCCCTTTTCTATTCATCATCCTCTTAGCAATGCTTGGGTTGACATTAACAATGAGGTCATTATCAGAGAATTCTTCATCCAGATCAATGACAGGAGGCTCAACATTCTGATCAGTGGTTTTCTCTGGAGAGTTTTCCAGGTTGTCAGCAACAGGTTTCTTAGGGGATTTTTCAAGAATTCCATCAGAGGAGCTCTCTGGAGCCTTTTCCATGTTTTCATCAACAGGTTTTATAGGAGATTCTTCAAGAATTCCATCAGAAATATCATCAACAGAAATCACAGGGGACTTATCAGTGGTATCAGCAACATATTTTTCAGGGGATTTATCAGAGGGTTCATTATCAGGATTCTCAGGGGTTTTCCTAACATTGTCATCAGATGTCTTGAAATTCTGTGTGACATCTGGATCAGTTGCTAAACTAGGGCTAGCAGATTCTTGATTTAAAGGAACAGAAACCCCAGGTACAAAATGATTCTCATTCAGAATCCTAGTAACTATTCTAGCTATGGCTTGATGAACATATCTAAAACCTTCCCTGTTTGCTATTTCAGGAGGAACAAAGGAAGTTGGTTCAGTGATCTTACCAGAAGGAGATGCTTGAGACCTTCTTGCATGTCTGGTACGAAGTTTCTTGACCCTCCCAGGATCAGTTGCCATGGCACGTAGAAGAGTAACCTCCAGAATCTCAGTCTCCATTGTTTCTGCATTTGCCCTAAAACCAGAATTAGTGGGAGAGGGAGAACCAACATTATTTGATGATGAAGAAGACGATGACATGCTTTGTTGAGACATTTTGAGGAAATGAAAAAATAATTGACAGGGAGTTTGAGAGTTTCTGTTGAGGGAATGAAATGTGATACATTCAAATGGAAAAAGCGATATATATATATATATATATATATATATATATATATATATATATATATATATATATATATATATATATATATATATATATATGTCTCTTCCTATTCTTGGACTTTTGAAAGTAAGAGGAAATAATTAATTAGCCCACTCAAATTAAATGAAATAAAAGTCTCTTCCATTCCTTGTTGTAAGCAATGTTAATTGCTACAACTCTTCATATTGGCAAATACCCACTTGCCCTTAAATTCTCAAACCGACTAGCATCAAGAGCTTTAGTAAAATGTCAGCCAATTGAAGTTCAGTGGCTACATGCTCCAATTTAATCACCTTCTCTTCCACAAGATCTTTGATGAAGTGATGTCTAATGTCAATGTGCTTAGTCCTGCTGTGTTGTATAGGATTCTTTGAAATATTAATAGCACTCGGGTTGTCACATACAATGTCATGACATCCTGTGACATTGTACTCGATCGACATCGCTTCATCCGACCATTTGAGAACAAGCTATGTATTCATTCAGTGGATAAAGACACACAGTTTTGCTTCTTGCTGAACCAAGAAACAAGATTGTTCCCCAAAAAGAAGCATCCTCCAGAAGTGCTTTTTCTATCATCAGCACTACCAGCACAATCAGCATCACAATAGCCAGACAGAATTGGTTCACATCCATGAGAATACAACATACCATAATTGTAAGTTCCACTCACATACTTCATAATTCTTTTCACCTGATTAATGTGACTTACTTTAGGTTCATCTTGATATCTTGCACATACTCCAACAACAAAGGCAATGTCAGGTCTGCTGGCTGTTAAGTACAACAAACTTCCTATCATACTTCTATACAAGCTTTGATCAGCATTTGTCCCACTTGTGTCTTTGGACAAGTTTAGATGTGTAGGAGCAGGAGTCCTTTTATGACTGGCATTTTCCATCCCAAATTTCTTGACAATATTCTTTGCATACTTGCTTTGAGAAAGGAAAGTTGAGTCTTCCATCTGTGTGACTTGTAGTCCAAGAAAGTAAGTCAGTTCTCCCATGAGGCTCATTTCAAACTCAGCTTGCATTTGGTTGGCAAAATGTCTCACCATTTTATCTGACATTCCTCCAAACACTATGTCATCAACATAAATTTGAGCTACCATTATTTTTCCTCCTTCATCCTTGACAAAGAGAGTTTTATCCAATCCTCCTTTCCTGTAACCTTTATCAGTAAGGAACTTTGTCAACCTTTCATACCAAGCCCTAGGATCTTGTTTTAGACCATATAAAGCTTTCCTCAATTTGTAAACATGATCAGGAAAGTTAGGATCCACAAAACCTTTAGGCTGCTCTACATATACCTCCTCATTTAAGTAGCCATTTAGGAAGGCACTTTTCACATCCATCTGAAACAGCTTGAATTTCAGAATGCAAGCAACTCCCAGTAGTAATCTGATTGATTCCAGCCTGGCCACAGGAGCAAAAGTCTCATCAAAATAAATCCCTTCAACTTGAGTGTATCCTTGAGCAACAAGTCTTGCCTTATTTATGGTGACAACCCCTTCTGCATCAGACTTGTTCTTATAGATCCACTTTGTGCCAATGATGTTTGTTCCTTCTGGTCTAGGAACTAACTCCCGCACTTCATGTTGTTTGAACTGGTTCAATTCATCTTGCATTGCTCCAATCCAATATTCATCAGTTAGAGCCTCTTTAACATTCTTTGGCTCAATCTTAGACACAAAACAAGAGTTTGAGATGATTTCTCTGGATCTTGTAATGACTCCACAGTTAGGATCTCCAATGATGAGTTCCTTTGGATGATCTTTCTGAATTCTGATGGAAGGATCCTTGTTAGCTTCCTCTGGTTCAATCTTTGGTGAAGTAGGGACAAGCACATAATCCTTATCAGACACTTGCGGTGATGTCTCAAACAATGTCTCAACATCATATGGGACATTGTTTTCCTCATGGTGATCATCAACTATGACATTAATAGACTCTATCATCACTTTGGTCTTGGAGTTGAATACCCTATATGCTCTGCTGTTTGTAGAGTATCCTAGAAAAATTCCTTCATCACTTTTAGAGTCCATCTTTCTCCTTTGTTCACGATCTGTCAGAATATAGCATTTGCTACCAAATACATGGAAATACTTCACAGTAGGTTTTCTTCCTTTCCATAGTTCATAAAGAGTGGAGGATGTTCCCTTTCTCAAGGTGACCCTGTTGTGAATATAGCAGGCTGTATTCATAGCTTCAGCCCAAAAATGAATAGGAAATTTCTTAGCATGAATCATTGCTTTGGCAGATTCCTGTATAGTCCTGTTTTTCCTTTCCACAACTCCATTTTGTTGAGGAGTTATAGGTGAGGAGAACTCATGATTGATTCCTTCTAAGGAAAAGAATTCATCAAACTTGCTATTCTCAAATTCTTTTCCATGATCACTTCTAATTCTGACAATGCATCCTTCTTTTTCTCTTTGAAGTCTCTTGCATAATTCTTTAAAGACATCAAAAACATCAGATTTTTCCCTGATGAAGTTTATCCAGGTGAATCTGGAAAAGTCATCCACAACAACATAAGCATATCTTTTTCCACCAAGGCTTTTAACCTGCATAAGGCCCATCAGATCCATGTGCAGTAGTTCCAGCACCTTGGAGGTGGTCAGATGTCTTGACATTGGATGTGACATTCTGGTTTGCTTTCCAACCTGACATTCACCATAGAATCTCCCTTCATCAATATGAAGTCTTGGAATCCCTCTAACGGCCTCCATGGATATGATCTTTTTCATCCCTCTAAGATGCAAATGACCAAGTTTTTGGTGCCACAGTTTCACCTCCTTTTCATCTTTGGCTGTAGAACACACAGAAGACAGGTTGGTGTTCTCAGACTCCCACAAGTAACAGTTATCTTTTGATCTGACTCCTCTCATTACAACTTCTTGTTTTTCATTGGTTACAAGACATTCAGACTTGGTAAAGTTGACCTTGAATCCCAAATCACACAGTTAACTGATACTTATGAGATTGGCAGTTAAACCCTTCACCAACAACACTTCATTCAGGTTTGGAACACCAGGGCAGTCCAAGTTTCCAACACCTTTGATTTCTCCTTTAGCTCCATCTCCAAAAGTGACATAACTAGTAGTATGAGGTCTGACTTCATTTAGAAGATTCTTGATTCCAGTCATATGCCTAGAGCATCCACTGTCAAAATACTAGTCTTCTTTGGCAGAGACTCTAAGGGAGGTGTGTGCTATCAAGGCTGCAGTCTTCTTCTTCCACTGTTGAGTATATGGTCCCTTGTTGGTCTTAGGCTTGACACAAGGGATCTGATTAGGATATTCATATAGTCTATAGCAAAATGGCTTTATGTGCCCAAATCTTCCATAATAATGACATCTCCATCTTTGAAACTTTTTCTTCATGTTTCTCGGATCTTGATGTTGAGCTCTATGTTGTGACATCTGCTTTAACATTGGTTTATCAGGTCTGTTCTTCTTCTTGTTATCAACAAATCTCTTTGCAGTCACATATCCTGAACCAGACACATTTCCTGTCCTATGTTGTGACATCTGCTTTGACATTGGTTTGCCAGGCCTGTTCCTCTTCTTGTCACCAGCAGATTTCTTTGCAGCCACATATCCTAGACCATGCATATTTCCTGCATTTTGTCCAGTCTGAAGAATTTCCTCCAACTTATCAGTTCCAGTTGTCAGCATCTTGACAGACTTAGTCATTTGATCCAGTTTGGAGTTCAGCACTATGACTTCACTGTTGAGATGACTTATAGTAGCAGTGTCTGCCTTCTTCTTAGCTTCCAACTTCACATTCACAGCTTCCAACTTCACAATTAGCTTTTTCTGTTTCTTATTTTGTTGACAAACTTCAGCACTTCTGATACACAGCTTCTTGTAAGTGTCAGCAAGTTCTTCAAAAGTCACTTCCTCATCACTAGAATCATTATCAGAATTACAAACTCCAGAGAGAGCAGTGACTAATTTGGCAGATTCTTCTTCAGAGTCACTTCCTGAGTCACCATCAGACCAAGTGACAACCATTCCTTTCTTTTGTTTCTTTAGAAAGGTAGGACATTCAGCTCTAATATGCCCATATCCTTCACATACATGACACTAGATTCCTCTGCTTTGACTTCCCTTTTCTTTAGACTTAGATCTTCTGTTGGAGTCATAAGTTCTGCTAATGTCAGATGGAATGTTCTTGACATTGGACCTTGACTTTGGATCAATTCTCTTAATGAGCTTGTTGAACTGTCTTCCAAGCATAGTTATTGCTTCAGATATCTTCTCTTCATCATCCTCCTTGCATTCCTCTTCAGTATTGGATAGAAGGGTTATGCTCTTATTCTTCTTGTCAACATTGTCACTGATCCCCATCTCAAATGTCTGAAGTGATCCAATAAGTTCATCAACCTTCAAGGTGCAGATATCCTGAGCTTCCTCTATAGCAGTCACTTTCATTGCAAACCTTTTAGGCAAGGATTTGAGAATCTTTCTCACCAGCTTTTCTTCTGACATCTTTTCTCCCAATGCTCTTGAGGTGTTGGCAATCTCCAAGATGTTCATGTGAAACTCATGAATGGTCTCATCTTCCTTCATCTTCAGATTCTCAAATTTGGTAGTGAGCATCTGAAGTCTTGACATTTTCACCTTGGATGTACCCTCATGAGTGGTTTTGAGAGTGTCCCAAACATCCTTGGCCAGTTCACACTGATGTACTAGTCTGAAGATATTTCTGTCTATTCCATTGAACAAGGCATTCAATGCTTTAGAGTTTCCCAGTGCTAGCTCTTCTTCTTTGCTCCATTCTTCCTCAGGTTTCAGACTAGTAGTCCCATCTTTCTCAAGCTTGGTAGGATGTTTCCATCCTCTGTCAGCAGCTCTCCAAGCTTTAATGTCCAGTGATTTCAAAAAGGCAACCATACGAGGTTTCCAGTAATCATAGTTAGATCCATCCAGAATGGGTGGTCTACTTCCAAATCCTCCTTCCATGTCCATAACGCCAGAAACTATTATCCCTAGATCTCACCCAGAAATAACAGGCAGGGTGCCTGCTCTGATGCCAAATGTAATTCCTGGCAGCAGATACGTGATGTCACAGAGAATGTTATGACACAGTATCCGACACTCTGTTAACAATTCACACAGTTAATTTAAACAGAAGTAAAGAACACAATCAATTGTTTACCCAGTTCAGTGTGTAACTACACCTACATCTGGGGGCTACCAAGCCAGGGAGGAAATTCACTATTAGTAGAATTAATTCAGGAATAAACCAACCAGTTTATCTCCTTCACTTAAGACCTACCCAATGCAACTTCAATCTAAGTCCTACTTAGACCTGAGTTCCTACTCACTCCCCCTTAATCACAGCAGTGATATAAACCTATTGATTAATTAAATTGTGAAGACACTCTTCAATAAACATACTTGATTTGCTTCAAAGCTTTAATCAAGAGACACAACACTCGTGCTTCAAAGCTTTGAGTGAAAAACAACCCTTACAACCAAATCCTAGTCCAAGGCACTTATGAAATGATAATTGCTTGGCTCACAAGAGTAACTAGAATACACAAATAAACAACCTGCTAAATCTTCAATACAGTCCAAAGGCGCAGTAGTAGAGTAAGTGTTCTTTTCCTTATAGAAGCAGTCCTGTAACTTCAGTTTTGGGCTTCCATAATAATAGCTAGGGTTCACTTAATTTAACCTAAAGACTTGGTCTTTTTTAACAAACCAATTTAGGGTTAACTAAGATTAACCACATAGCCACGTGAGCATGTGATCCAATTACATAAATCATAATAAAAACAGCTCAACAAAAATCCTGAAAAATCTCAGGAAAAGTGAATCTGAACGACAAATGTCACACGTAATGTCATAACATTGGTTATGACATCAGTCATTCTTCTGCAGAATTCCAGCACATCAGTAAACTTCCAGTCTGAGCTGTACTTGAATCATTCTTCTTTTGCAGAATTTATCTTCAACTCTGAATGTCATGACATCATTCAAGACATTTTCATATCCAAGTTTTACCAAAAATTTATGCCAACATAAAAACACTTACAGTTATCTCTGGTCTGGTAATAGTTAGGTAAATAAGGTGTATCACTAATAATTGATATCTTGATGGTTCTGGAAAATGTTGTTTGTTAGCTAAAGTCACTTTGTGTTTTTGTTTAGATGGAAAAAAAGATGGCTTACAACACAACATGCCACATTCATTAAGAATGTCCAAAGTATTTGGTTTGACAAATGAATAATCCTTTCGATCCTCGAGCCAATTCTATGTCAAGAAAATACTTCTAGTCTCCTAGATCCTTCATATGAAAATAATTGGTTGAATTTGATACACGTAGTTCAGTTATTGCTAGCTATGACCAAATCATCAACATAAATTAAGACTGCAATAAAATTGAATTCACATTCATAAGTAAAAAGGCTACGATCTGATTGAATTTTATTAAAACTAATTGAACAATGACATGAAATGTTTATAGTACCTATTCCTAGAAGTCTATTTTATAACATAAAAAGACTTCTTTAGGCGGAAAACCATGCTTATATTGGGAACTTTATATCCTTGAGGTGGACTCATGTGCACTTCACTAAGTTGTCCATGTAATAATGTGCTACTAACATCTATTTAATGGAGCTTTCATCATTTTTCTATGCAATAGTTATTACTTGACATTTAACTATGATTATTTTTGCTATAGGAGAAAATGTCTCATTGAAGTCTTCGTCTTTTACTCATGTGAATTTTTTACTACTAATTGATAGTATGGGAAAGTAAAGCAGTCATGCTTTGGATCAAAGAACAGGAATACGACGCTCATCATATCTTCTTCAAAACCGGAGGTAACCAAGTCGAGTAGATAACCATGTATTTTGATGAACTGAGAGTGATCAGGAATTTCTATGACGAACTCTTTGAGTTGAGAAGGTATACCCACAAAGTTGATTCGGATAGTCTTCCTGGAAGCTATAACCCTACAAAAAAGAGCAAAGATAAATCCCTAGATCCTTGAAATAGTTGGAAATGATATGATGTTATGATGTCATGGTGTCATGTTTAAATATCAAGCACAAGCCCTAGGTTTAAGGCTTGCATGAGGTATAAGTGTCTACCCTACCAGAGTTTGAGCGGGTTCAACCTATCCTATAATAGTAATCGGGTTCTAGGAATATCATATATTCGATCTTTCTCGCAGGCTTTATTTCAATATGACTACCAAGTGGTCGACCGAAACATCCTGAAAGTCGAATCTTAATGAGCGTAGCATCGAGTATCAACCAACCTCAGTCTGCACCAAAGTCGACTATCTCACTACCTTCTAATGGCCAATATGGGTCAATTAGGGTTCTAAAGTTGAGTTAGTGTTTATGACACCACGCAGACGCCAAATACTTCCTCAATTGAACATGAGGAGCATCAGGACAGCCAAAGTGTCGCACTAATTGTAGCCATCATTTTGACCGTTTCGGTTTACACCTAACAGTCGCAATGATTTATTGCTACTTATCTAAGGAAACCTGGATCCAGGTGTAGATCCCCCACAAATATAACACCCAAGCAACCCTTTGAAAATAAAGCAGACAAAGCAAACAAAAAGCAATAAAGGTGATCTAAACCCCCAAGGTAGCCTCTCTTTAGGTAGTATCCCCGGCAGAGTCGCCAGTTCTATAACACGGTGGGAGAACTAACTTGTTTATTTTGCGTTTTATCGCAAATGTTGTGGATAGCAAGAGTCGCCGTTGACTTTTCTTTTATCCAATAAAGGGAAGGTGAAAAGAACAGGAAAAGATCTTCATTAGATTCTGAGTACGGGAGACAATTATGAAAAGGGAAGGTATTAACATCATTTCCATCCGTAGTTATCTACGTGCTCTTAGTTGCTTAACTCACTTTTGAAAAATTGCTTTCTGTGTTGGTGTAGTTTGAAAAGTATTTTAAAAGACATTTTGCTTTGACTTCGTAATGATTCTCGTTAGAATGTATACGAAGTGTTCGAAAATGTTTGTTTGGGAAATCTTTAACTTTGTAATGATTGTCGCTGGAATGTATACAAAGTGTTTGAAAAGTTTTTGAAAAGTGAGGAGGTGTGAAAAATATTTTGATTGAGCAAGCAACTAGGAGTCTATTACCTACTCAGAATGGTCGTTTCCATGTTATTTTCCTTCTCCTTTAGAATAAGTTATCCATACCATTAGTTGGTAGGTAACTTTAGTCGTTTGGATGTGAAGGGACAATCGAAGGATCATCGTTTGGTCATAAAAGGAAACATGTAGGGATACCTTAGCAATTTGTAGGGATGATCATCACTTTTCGTAGGCAATAATCGAGGGACAAGATCATATATTTGTAGGCAACAATCGAGTCTCATCGAGGGACTATGATCTTTGTATCGAAGGGACTATGATGATGTTATTTGTAGGCAGCTTTGCTAATGGTATCCCCACGTTCGAGGGACATGACCATTGTATTTTGAAAGGCAACGAGAGAGGATACCCTAAGCGGGTGCAAGTGTGATGAGTGTGTTTGAATTCAGTTATATTTATCTTGAGATTAGAAGTGATCTAAGGGTTAATTTTATCTTGCCATACAAACCTTAGTTAGCTAGCAGTTAAATATATATAGTAAAGTAAAGGTGCGGAAAGTAAAAGTGCGGAAATGTAAATCCTACGCTATTACATGGCTTTAGGGCAAATACATAATAGGAGGTGCGGAAAGTAAAATCCTAACTAAGCTATTACATCCCATGAGAAGTTACATAATCGTAAAAATGCGAGGAATTTAAACCCTAACTATTACAACTTGTAGGCAATTACAATAAATCGAAAACGTATCGCGAGAAGGATCAAATTGTAAATAAGAGAAAAATAATGTTAATAAAAAATAGATTTTTATGTTAGAAAAATATTTTTAGGGTTAGTAAACCTAATTATATGAAGAAAAATATTTTTGGCATTTTTGTGAATTAATTTTAATGTAGAAAAAATAATTAAAAGCTAATTTAATGGTTAATTAACAATTAATTAAAATAAAAGCAAAAAAATGATTTTTAAAATGTCAAAAATTAAATAAGTATTTTTGTGACCTAAATGCAAAAAGAAAATATTTTTTTTAATGATTTTTGTGTTATTTAAAAAAATATTTGAAGAAAAAATTAAATAGAAAAGAAAACAATTGAAAATATATGGAAAAAAAAATTGGGTTAGCCAAAAAAACAGGTTAGGGATGCCAAGATTCGAACTGGATACCCCAGGGTGAGAAACCAAACACGCTTTCCATTTGAGCTATGCTTGTCACCTGTTAGTAATCTGGGAAGAAAATAATATATAATAAAATCAAATTTTAAAATATATTTCAAAACGAGCGCGAAGGGAGGTCGTCTTCCTCGTTTTTGAATTTCCCACGGCCTTACCCACAACTTTTCATGGGTAAACCTATACCAATGGATTTCGTCTGTAGCTACATCAACTGCAAATCAAACATCATGAAATATGCAATATAAATGAGTTATGAGGACATGGATCAACTTGTACTCATGTTCTAAACACGATGATGCCCTTGGTTCTTTCCAATTTTTCCTAATTCGTAAAACCCCAATTCTGAGCTATGAACCCTTGCAATGGCAAGTTCTTGTACCTACACTGAAACTTCAATCAAGCTATACAGAAAGCTTTAAAACTCCATTAGGAACACAAATATGCAATCAAAACATGTTAAATATGAGCGTATACACGAAACCGATTTCAAGTTTCTTGAAGCAAATGTGAGTTGGATATCGTGATTTTGGAGCTTTTGCTTACTTGCAGGGATCTGGAACGATTCAGAGGATCACCAGGAAGCGATTGGTATGCTTTGTTTGGCATGGATCGACGCAAAAAACAGTCTGCCACTTGCTTGGATGCCATGGATTTTTGAAGCAAGGTTAAGGTTCTTGAGGCAAGAATTTCCGTCCTCTAGGGTCTGGAATCATTGTGTATATATAATAGAATGAATTAGGTCAAGAATCATGAAGGAAATATGTGTCAATCATTGAGAAAAGATTTAATTTGGAATTAAACCAAATATTGCCTTTTTTTGACCAAATCTCAATCAATCTCTTGTCAATCTCAATAATTTTCGAAATTATCAGCTTATATGGCTTGCTTGGACCTCAAGAATGATAAAAAAAAATCAATTTTACACTAAATGATTTGATCCTTTGTATTTTATTTTAATTAAAATTGAATTAAATTGGAAAAATTCAAAAATAAATAAAATAAAAGAGAACATGGCGTGCTATTGGGCTTGATAGGTCCTTGGCAATGTTAGAAGCAAGTGTGAATCAAAGAAACTTGGGCCTATTTAGAAAAAAAATTGAATTTTCCAAGTATTTCTCTTCATGCACTTCTTCAAAAATGGAAAAGTTGCACAACTTGTATCTTGCTCAATTTTCAACATTTTTAAGTGTTCTTGGACTTTTTAGAAATCTCAAGATGTCCTATAAACACTCCTTTTGGTTTCATCTCCATTTAAGTTTCCATGATCATGTACACTTCTTTGCAAAAAGATGACTTTTTATTGACTTTTAGAAGGCCTATAATGTTTTGATCCATAACTCTCAAATGATTCTTTTTTAGCCAAAGCTTGTGAGACATGAAGTTTTAGAGAATTGAATTCCCTTCAAAATGAGATTTGGTGAAAAAAATTCTGATAAAGTGTGTGAAAGTTATGCCTGGTCAAAGTTCTGTTGACTTTTTATCTAAAAACCCTAATTTGGAAACTTTGACTTTTGATCAAATCTTAACTTTTCTTGATGAATAATGATCAAACCTTGATCATATGATGAATGTGACTTAAAAATATTGATATTGACCAAAAATGATGAAGTTTGACTGTATGTTGACCACAATTGACTTTTTGTCCAATACAATTAATTTTCAACCATCTGAGAAATTGATCGAGCAAACTTGAGTTGTGAGACTTGAAACTTGACATGGTGATCTCTTGAGAAATATGAGGAGGTATGATGACCACTTGAGGTACTAGAAATTTATTTTGGCTTGAGAGAAGCAAAACCCTAGTTGTGGGTTGAGTGCTTAGGAGAGGGTTCATCTGGTCAACCCTTGAGAAATTCTTGAATATGAAGATATGGATTGTCTTGAGAAATAGGAGGGCAAATTTTGGGGTATAACACAGGGAAGTTAAATATATTAGTGCAAAATATTAGCAGGAGCTAGATAACAGTTAGTAGTAATAGCAGTGAATGAAATAGTACCGAATTAGTCGATTTAGCAAATTAAGCGTAGAAATTAGTTGTCCAGAATCAATTGAAATTCGTCATGATAGTTTGTGTATATTAATAGGTGATTGTGACTGGTTCGTTTTTTCGAAACGATGTTGCATAAGTTGAATTGCAGGTACTGCTGAATAAGTTGAATTGTCCTGAATTATGGACATATTTGAGTTGTAGGTCTAACGACCAGTGTTGGTTTAAGTTGTTGCAGTTAATGCCATATTTTACGTTGTTGTTGAGCTGTTGTTTATCTGTTATTGATGATGCGTTGATTAATTTGCCGGTCTTATGACCAACGTTGTTAAGTTTTTTTTGAAGTTGCAGGTCTTGTGACCAACGTTGAACAAGTTATTGTATTTTCTCGTGGCTTTGTTGTGTTGAATAAGTTGATGTTGTGGTTGTTCTCGCATACATAGCATTTTCATGATTAAGTTGGCCTTGATGGAACCACGTTAAAAGTTGAAGGCTTATGCCTTGGCCTTGATGGCACCATGTTGAAGGCTTGTGCCTTGTTAATGCCTCGATAAACTGGCATATGTTTAAGTTGGGAGTTTTGCTCCAAATGGTATCACATGCATATGCATAGTTGAGTTGCATATTGACGTTGTTGTTCTGATTATGTTGTTTATTGATTGTCGTTGTGTTGTTTGATATAAGTTGTTGTTGTGCTGATTTGTGTGTCATGTCGATCGATTAAAATTGTTTTGTTGTTGCTATTAATTTGTTTATCAGTTGTTGTTTGATTATTGTACGAAGCGGTGAAATTTGCATAATTCTAATCTAATATATTGATTATCATAATTTTGTTTATATTATTAGATATCTCACCCCTTCTATTGTGATGTTTCCTCTACGTGGGTAACGTGCAGGTAATCAGTAAAATTAACTGAAGCTTAGTAGTTGTTTCAGTTATTAGTTCAAGTTGGTGTCAATTTCTCTGATACGTAGCACTCAGGGATGAGCTTTAAGTTGTTTCTTTTGTTTTTTCTTTTGTTTTTATTACTTTAAGTTTTTGACCTTTAAGTTGAATTCATGAAGTACCATGCTGTTGTGGAAGTTGTTTTAGTCGAATAAAAATATTAGTGAACTGTAGTTGATTGAAAGTTGAATTAATTTATTACAGATTCATCCAGGTTTTAAGTGTTATGTATCTGAGTAAATATGATTAATATATGTTGTTTTTATGTGAAGTAAATGTGGCATCCCATATATGATGAAATTTTGCACTCTGATTCTTATTAATATTCGATGGGTAAATTTGGGGTGGTACAATCCCGAAGAACCAAAAGGGTTTGGGCCAAAATTAGGGATATATACATATGAAAGAAAATTATACACCCGACAATTCGAAAACCTGAAAAGGAGGCTTAGGAAAAAAAGGGTATATCTGTAGATTGAAAACCCGAAAGGGCAGTCCAGACAAAAATTAGGGATTAAAATGTATGATTATGTCCTGTCACATCATCTACTTATAGACCAAATTGTTATCAAATTCAAGTTCAAATGGTACAGATCAGTCCAGTCACTTTCTTCCGACAACAAAGTGATAAGACGACCAAGGACATAAGGGCAATAACAAAGTTGAAACTTGATGGGATTATTTCCCCTCATAGCTGTTTTTTATTTATTACTGATTTGTATCTTTCAATGTTTTTTGACGATTTCCTCTTACTAGGATATATGTCTCTTTCCACACAACTGCCTGTTTATAGGCTAACTTTTTTCAATCAATATAATTTCTTTTTATTTTCCTTGTTTTGTCTGCACATAAGTCTAATGATTGTTTTGAATGAACATATGCATTTGAAAATAATTACTATTTACAAATATATGTGTAACAAACAGAAATAGCAGTTACTGCAGGCTCTAGGAGTCCGGATAATCTTTAAGTCGTCCTCGAGTCCCCATAAAATAATCTCTATGGGATAATCCCCACAGAGCCATTTCTCCCTCAATAGAGATATATTTCCCCAACATGATTACTACACCATCGAACAGAAACCGAGGCATTATCCGACAATCACTGCCATATCCCCAACATGATCATCATCTCCAGTAGGTCCTCCAGCAAATAAAGAAGTTTAATTATTCCCCCAGTATACGGTGAAGACTTCCCCAGGATTTAATTCCCCAACGGAGTTTATTTTTCCAAATCCCTGGCAATATCCTATTCCCTAGCTGAGTTTTTATTCAAGGTTGTCATATCTAGTAGAGTGAGTACCCGTGCCCGAAATCATATCAGATAGTGCATCGAAGGAATGCCCATCTCTTTTATCCCCAGTCAGGGTTTTCAACAATCAATTCTTCCAGTAAAAGCGACAAGCGATCAACTCTCCTTGAATATTTCTATCCCCAATTAGAAGTCGTAGATCCCTAGTGAAATATTCTCGGACATAAGACGGGAATCCCCGGTAAATTAGGTCTCAGCAAAAATCGAAGAATCACTCTCTTTCTCTCAAGCAAGCCATCAAGGATTTATTTTCCCAAAATGAACGTCATTGCGCTTCAACAATGTTTGCATCCATACATCATTTATAAAATTTCATAACATATGCATACCAAACACATTCTCGAGAGCATCATTATATATGTAGTACATACATCATCATGTGCATAAAGCTAACCTTATTTTTCAGGTTAAATTCACAAACGGGCAAAAATTATCCGCAAATTTCTACACAACTAGTCAAAGATTAATTCCTTAAACTAGACGGGGCGACTATCTATATGACTGCGAGCATTCCCTTCAGAAGTTTATTCTGAAAAGCATTCCCTTCAGATGTTTATTCTGAAAAGCATTCCCTTCAGAAGATTATTCTGAAAAGAATATCCCTTCAGAAGTTTATTTTGAAAAGCATTCCCCAAATTTTAACCTAACTTTCCAATCATCTATATTTTTTCAAGGTAAAACTACAAATTGTTTTTGTTATATGTCTAATTTATTTTCAGTTTGTTGGTAATTTGTTTTCTGTTTGTTATATGTCTAACTCTCTTGTTTATATTAGGTATCAAGTGATATATCTTGGAGAAAAACTTCAATCAATCACTTCAATTTTTCATCAAAGGTACACAATGTGAAATTTTTCGTTTTTTCTTTCCATATAAATGTTTAAAGAGTAGGTTTAATATATATTTGTTTTTTAATATTTAGATTATAAAATATAAATAATATTTTTTTATGTTCGAAATTAATTTATATATATATATATATATATATATATATATATATATATATATATATATAGAGAGAGAGAGAGAGAGAGAGAGAGAGAGAGAGATCAAATTACACCCGAAGAGTTACACCATGAGTTACACTTGCTCAAAAACGTTCCTTCGGATTAATATTTTTTAAAATCAACCGTTGGATTGCAATTTATCATCATATAGGTCATACCTATAAAGTTTGAGATTAATCTATAATGATTTACTATACGATCAGGATATCCAAAGATTAACGTGAAAATGGACTTTCATATAACGTTAATTTTGATGTAGTTCAATGACATAGTAAATCATTATAGATTAATCTCAAATTTTATATGTATGATCTATATGATGATATATTTCAATCCAACGGTTGATTTTAAAAATTATTAATCCGAAGTAACGTTTTCGAGCGAGTGTAACTCATGGTGTAACTTTTGTGATTTTTAATTTATACGTAAATACCACCAAGGCAGACTTGTCATCTGACCCGATTCTGGATCGTAATTGTTTATATATGTTTTATATTATATTTTAAATTTGAATTTTATTTAGTTAATTCTAACTCAAGTTTTTGGTGTTTAGGATCTTGCCCTCACATCAGGCAGTATCGATCATCACATCCATTATTAAAGAGAAGTATGTAAAATTTTGGCCGAATTATAATATTGTAGATGATGATGAAAGACTAGATTGATTTAAAGCATTTCGGGTATAATTGACTTATTTTGACATTTCCTTTATATTTTTTTGAGATATTAATCATCATTATACTTTATTCCATGTTTTTGAATTCATACAACAATGTAGGAGCAATGTATTTGGAATGTTAGAGATGAAGTCCCAATTAAAGAAAATTTTAACTCAAAATGTGGTGCCCGATTTTCTGACACCGTGAGGAATGTCAAACTGAAATGGGAGAAAAATAGCAACGTCCACGTTGGATAAGTCAGATATATTTGAGCATCTTATTGCCCATTGGAATTTTGAAAAATTTAAGGAAATATCTGAAAAGGCAAAGAAAATAAGAGCATCTGAAGTCGGTGGCTGCAACTACGCAGACGGTAGTATTAGTGTTGCTGAAGTTGCACGAATGATGATATGTAAATTTATTTATTTTGAAATAATTTATCATTTTGATTCTATGAATAATTAATTATTTTTCACTTTTTTAATTAGCGTGAGGAGTTAGGTAGAAATCCACTTCTTAAAGAGCTCCATATGGAGACTCATCTCAAGAGAAATGGAGAGTTTATTGACGACCGCTCAAGAAACACCCAAGTAAATTTTTCTTATATTAAAAATATTTTGTTTATTTCTTTTATATGTATCTAACTTATTCGAATCACTATAACATTTATTTATTTTTATGGGAGGAGTTTGATAGACAACTTGTGTAACACCCGAGGCCAAAGAAGGCGGAGTGGTTACACCGCATGTAAAAATCGAGGCCAGAGAGGACTAAGAGTGGTCGCCACATCGGAATGAGAGGGATCCTAAGACTATGCAGGTATGAGATTGCATGGTTGAAGGAGGCTTATAAGAATTAATTGGTACTACCTATACCAACAAGATGCATCTCCTTTTCGGTAGCCTAACCATAAGAATTCCACAGTTAAGCGTGCTTGGCTTGGAGTAGTATTGGGATGGATGACCTTTTGAGAAGTTTCCCAGAAAGCGTGCGAGTGAGGCCAAATCATGCTGAAAAGACCTGTGTTGGTCTGTGGGGTTAGTCGGTGATCCTGAAGGCCGTCAGGGGCGTTAAAAATGGTATCAGAGCCATACCAATCTCAGTACGATGTAGTTCGAGGAAGAACCATGCGGAAGCTGGTGGGCATGTAACACCCGAGGCCAAAGAAGGCCGGGGTGGTTACACCGCATGTAAAACTCGAGGCCAGAGAGGGCTAAGAGTGGTCTCCACATCAGAATGAGAGGGATCCTAAGACTATGCAGGTATGAGATTGCATGGTTGAAGGAGACTTATAAGGATTAATTGGTTCTACCTATACCAACAAGATGCATCTTCTTTTTGGTAGCCTAACCATAAGAACTCCACAGTTAAGCGTTCTTGGCTTGGAGTAGTATTGGGATGGGTGACCTTCTGGTAAGTTTCTCGGAAAGCGTGCGAGTGAGGCCAAATCATGCTGAAAAGACCTGTGTTGATCTGTGGGGTTAGTCGGTAATCTTGAAGGCCAGTCCGGGGCGTTACAACTTGCGATAAAGTTATCAGATCATCTTGAATTAGCTGGACCACAATCAGGATATCTTGTTGATCCTAGTTTGGCTTTTCACATATGGTATGATACTTCAGGTGGAAAGAAGAAAAATGGAAGAGTGTATGGTGCTGGAGGTTACACCAAAACAATCAAGCGGCATGATAGGTGTTTCAGAACGAGACTTGCTGATGGTGAAGGAACATCAGTCCAACCTATCTTAACTGCCGAAATGCTTGAAACTGTGAGAAATTTGGCTAATTCTGAGGCAGCACAACAAGTTGTAGCAAGAAATGCAGAAATTGAAGAGATGAAGAAAAAACAATTAGAGATGCAACAAGAAATGCAAAGAGAAATTGAGTTGTGGGAAGAAATGAGGAGGCAAGCACATGATTATCAAGAAGCAATGCAGATTGCAAATGAGTGGGTTCAAAGATTTGATCAATTTTTTCCTTCACAAAATTCTGCCGGTGGATTTGGAGGAACTAATGATAATGAAGGAGTTGTTGAAGAAGAAGATAAAGGAGAACAAAATGAAGAATAATTGCATAATTAGGTTGAACATTTGGAGTTTTTTTATTTATTTGTATGAAATATTAAATTAAGTATTTTGAACTTAAAACTTTTATTGTAATTTTGATGAAATTTTATTATGTTTTAAATTTTAATTATTATTTAATTTAAATTTATTAAATTTATTATATATTAATTATATATTAATTATATATAACTATTCTATTATTATTATTATTATTTGTCCAATTTTATTTTTTTAAAAATTATTTTGTAATTTGTCAAGGGATAAACTTCTGGGTAAATGTCATAATTATTATGAAACATGCATTTTGCCACGGGCTAAACTCTTGGCCAAAAATATGACGTATTGTAGACCAAACTGCACACCTAGCATGCGCCAACCTGACCTTATGTCTGCAAGTTGCATGTATAGTTAACACTTAGCGAGGGGATTATCCCCTGGGTAAATGGCGACGTGTTTCTTCCCTCGCAAATTGTTTTGCGACCACGTGTTTTGCTAGGGGTCCTGTCCCCTCACAAATTGTATATTTGTGAGGGGTTTTTGACATTTGTGAAGGGTTTACCCCTAGCAAATTTCAATTATTCTTGTAGTGTATGGAGAATACTTGATGAATTTTGCTATCCTTGATCACAACAGTGAGATAAACTTATACACTAATACAATGTTAACCGTCGACAACGGTTATCTCTACAGAATTTGACACATACCCTCCTACATGGGCTTCAAACTTCGAGTTTTCTTCCATATATTTTAAATGTTTAAACTACTCAAACCACCCTAACTATCTATGTCGAGAATCTCTGGTTGACTCCTATAGTGTCGTCGACACATCCCAAGTTTGAGTGATTCTTAGATTAAAAACACAAATTCGATGGATGTGTCAAACTTGAAACTTTGTCAAAGAATTGATCTTGTGCAAACCTTTTCGAAATTTTAGATATGTTTTGAAGAGAGAGTGATCCTAATCTTGTGGATCCATATTGGACATATTCATGGATCCTATTATATATATTAGATTAAAAAAATAAATGTATATATAATATGTAAATTACAAAACTATCCTTACATGAAAATATATTTAATTTTATAAAAAAATTAGTATTTATATTTTAAAAGTTTTATTAATTATTTTATTTTTAAATATTCCAATTTATTAAGTTAAAATTTTTAAATTATATAAAATTACAAAATTACTCGTATGAAAAAATTATTTATTAATATTTTTTAATTTAATATTAAATAAAATTAATTTATATTTGTATTATTTAATTTTTTATTTAAAATTTTATTCTATGAGAATAAATTAATAAATTATTTTGTATCATATTTTACCGAATTCTAATCTTTGATATTCAAGATAATTTTTTTAATATTGAAGCAGAATATGATAAATTTCATAATTAATTTATCATATTAGTATTAAAAAAAAATTATCATATCATCACGTTGCGATATCAAATATTAGATTGAGATGGAATAATATCTTTTTTTTTGTCGTTTATCATATCACTATTGAGTATTTATTTGATATAAATAACGTTATCATAATTGATTGATAGTTGGATTCGGTTTTGATTGTTTCTGATGTATTGTGTTTTTGATCTTAATAAAGTTTATCATTTTCAAAAAACAATAATGTTATCATAATTAAAAAATCATATTATATTATATCTTTATTGAGTCCATTATTTTATCATATATTGTCAATGCTCTATTAATCCTTTAGTAATTTTCTTCTAATTTTTGCCTCTCACATATTTTGGTTAACAACTTATTTGGTGTTGTAATTAGGTTCCCTCACATGACGTGCTTATCAAAAACATTGATGGCACCAAATCAACATAATAATAATAATATATTTATTTACTTTTTATATCTCATTTAATCATATATATTAATGAATACACCATTTAGTAAATCAATCCAATCAATGAGTTTCCTAAAATAGATTTGCTATATGTTTTACTAAAGACTTGTTTTAGTCCTCACAATTTTCTCACGATCCAATATAGTCATTAAAAAGTTATATATATACTATATATTTCATTCATAATTCACATTAAATAAAAATATTCACAAAAATCACATGACTCGTCCTTTAAATACCCGTGTATATTGAACGTTACTTGTGTATACTTAACGGTTCTATTATTTTGTTTCTCTCTTCATTTGTGCATCATGGCAAGTTCGGAAACTGAACCACAAAATGCTTTCAACCCTAGTTCTCACCACCAAATTGTAAGTTTGTATAATTTTATTTAAAACTATTTTATGTTAATATATTATTTAGTATTTTTTAATTATTTTGTTCATATAGGCTATAATCATTCATATATAAGAGAAAAATAAATATTAATGGAATAATTTAAATTTATTTAAATTTAAAATCATAATATATTAGTAGTCATCATGAATATGAATACAAATATCAGAGATCTTGAGTTCGAGATACTATGATTTCATATTGTGTGGATAATTTTTTATAATCAGTTTTTAAAAGTTATTTGAAAATCAAATTCAAATTAAAGATTACAATAATAGTAGCTACTAAGTTGATTTTAAAATTAATGTTAACATTTAGGTTGAATTTGTTTGTTTTCTACTAGCAATGTTTGCAGGTTGAAAGTAAAACAAAATTACCCAGATATGTTTTCAAATTTTGTTGTTGAGGAAACCATAGATGTAATAGTA
Source organism: Vicia sativa (assembly GCA_021764765.1). Classification (NCBI taxonomy): domain Eukaryota; kingdom Viridiplantae; phylum Streptophyta; class Magnoliopsida; order Fabales; family Fabaceae; genus Vicia; species Vicia sativa. The sequence goes on along the minus strand of CM038792.1, from coordinate 211,634,690 downwards.
TTTGTATTTTTTTAGTAATTGATGTGATTTTCGTATATCATATATTGATGTAAATTTAATGCAAAATAAATTACATTCCATATATAGCTGTTAAGTTCTGTCAAAAATAAATGAATTAGCTGTAGAAATTTATGAGAATTTATTACCGTATCATCTTTTTCATGTTTGTCCAATTGAAATTATTATTTATGCAAACAAAGTTAAATTATTTACAAAACGATAATATTTTGAACAAAAATAGGAGAGCATTAACTCTGACAATTGTGTTCCTATTTTTTCCAAGTTAGAGACAATAATTCACGCTATATTGCTATGTCTTATATTTACATTTAGTGAGGTTGGTGAGTTGCATTTGAAATGTTATGAAACAAATATAGCAAACCTAGTTAAGTTGGAGCACAACATAAAGTAATGGGATCACATGCATAGTTTTAAAGTATTCTTCTATTAGAATTTTCTTCTACCACAAGAATTGCTATAAGAATTCCTGGTACTATAATAGTTAGTTTTGGATTTTTCTACAATTATAGGGTTTATCACATGCACTTTTATTTTATTTTTATTTTGATAATTTATATGTTGTAACTGCAATGATAGATTATGATAAATATTATGAATAGGAATTTATTTAATTTGTTTTTATCATTCATATAGATGGAAGAAAAATCAGAAAGAGAGAAGAAAATTGAAGAGTGGCTTCCAATTAATGCTAATAGAAATGCAAAATGGTGGTATTCAGCTTTTCACAATGTCACTGCTATGGTTGGAGCTGGTATTCTTGGTCTCCCTTATGCCATGGCAGATCTTGGATGGTATATTCTCTAACCTAAAGAAACATCATATTTTATGATTTTTATTATTTTTTCTTTAAATATAGTATTACTCAAAGATCAAATAATTAGATATACATTATATTATATTTTCTCACCAATTAATATTTTTATTATTTTATTCAGGGGTCCAGGAGTGACTTTACTTATTGTCTCATGGATCGTCACACTATACACATTATGGCAAATGGTAGAGATGCATGAAATGGTTCCTGGAAAACGTTTTGATAGATACCATGAATTAGGCCAACAAGCCTTTGGTGAAAAGTTGGGTCTTTATATTGTGGTGCCTCAACAACTTGTTGTAGAAGTTGGTGTGGACATTGTCTACATGGTCACTGGAGGTGCATCATTAAAGAAGTTCCATGATACAGTGTGTCCAAGTTGCAAACAAATTAAATTGAGTTTTTTCATTATGATCTTTGCCTCAATTAATTTTGTATTGGCACATCTTCCCAACTTCAACTCTATTTCCGGTGTTTCTTTTGTTGCAGCTGTTATGTCAATTAGGTATTGTAACTCATTTTTATTAATTTTTTTTTCTAAACCTAATATGGTTATCATGCACTATTATCATGCTTGATAAATTTGGAATGAAAAAAACTAATATAAATATTTTATATTTTATGTTTCAATTTCAATATAGTTATTCTGTAATTGCTTGGACGGCTAGTGCACACAAAGGAGTACAGGAAGAAGTAAAATACAGCAACAAGGCTTCAACTACTGTAGGGTCGATTTTTAATTTCTTTAACGGTTTAGGTACCGTTGCATTTGCTTATGCTGGACACAATGTGGTGTTGGAAATTCAAGCAACAATTCCATCAACACCTGAAAAACCATCCAAGATTCCAATGTGGAGAGGTGTTGTTGTTGCATACATTATTGTTGCTTTGTGCTATTTTCCCGTTGCTATTATTGGTTATTGGGTATTTGGAAATAAAGTTAAGGATAACATTCTCATATCTTTGGAGAAACCTGCTTGGCTTATTGCATTGGCGAATTTATTTGTGGTTCTCCATGTGATTGGGAGCTATCAGGTAAAATATTATACTTTGCATTTTGTAGAACTTTTTATTTTTTTAGTGATAATTGTTTTCTTGCTTTCTTTGTCAATGTAGCTTTTTGCAATGCCAGTGTTTGATATGATTGAAAGTGTGATGGTGAAAAAATTGAAGTTTAATCCAAGTAAAACTCTTCGATTTATTGTACGCAATCTATATGTGGGTAAGTGAAATAAACTATTGTAAACTTTAATTATATTTTTTGTTTACTAGTTACAAAATGTTGTTATATTTTGTATTTACAACTACTAATAATGTTTTATTTTTTTGGTTTTGTGTATCAATATGATTTTTTTTCAGCGTTCACAATGTTTGTTGGTATTTCATTTCCATTCTTTGGAAGTCTATTAGGATTTTTCGGAGGATTTGCTTTAGCTCCAACAACTTATTTTGTAAGATATTATAATGATTGATAAATATAATTCACATTTACATTTTTGAAGTTTATTAAAATTTTGCTAAATTTTTATGTTATTAAATTTTCAGCTTCCATGTATCATGTGGCTTGCTGTCTACAAACCAAAAAGATTCAGCTTGTCTTGGTGGACTAATTGGGTAAAAATACCTTTGATTATTATTCTTTTTCTCTATATTTTTTTAATTAATTTTTTTAACGTTTTAAATATGATTGTATTGAACTTCTTTACTACTTTTATTTCAGATATGTATTGTGCTTGGATTATTAATTATGATTCTATCACCTATTGGAGCATTGAGGACTATCTTGCTTGATTCCAAGCACTACAAGTTTTACCAATAAACTTTTATCTATTTCTTAGTGTGTCACTTTTCTTTATGCTTTATATTTTTGTTGCCAATAATTTACGATGACAATGAACTTATCTATTTCTTAATTGTAATTTAGTTGATTGAACATTACTTTGACGTTCAATCGATGAACAATATTCTACTTTTTAAGAAATGAAATTTTAATTATTATGTTAATACAAAAATAAAAGCAGTGATGAAATGTGATTTTTCAGTCAATTTCTTTTTCCTCCTCAATTTAGATGATTTTAAAGTAAAAACTAAGAAAGTATGAGACAATTAAATTATAATTAGATGCATAATATGAGCTAGATTTTCTTAGAAATTAAAAAGTCCAATAGTAATTTCCTTTTATTTTTAAAGTATTTGATCTTATATTAACTAACGTCTATATAAGTCTAACGTTACGCACTTGAATGTTTATTAACCTTTATAGCTGAAAGTAATCATTGTTTCATACAATTTTATTCATTCTGTTTTGCTTCCAATTATTCAAAATTAAGCAAATGTTTTGAGATTTTCACACTAACCATTCACTCATCTTTTAACTTGACTAGTTATTCACTCACACTTCTATTGCAATATTTTAATTTTAACTAATTTTATCATTTTCTTGTGAGGTTTGTATGGTCTTTCTACTTAAACATATCATTTTGTTATGGGGTGATTGGGACGATCGAAGTTAAAATATAAGTGATTAGTAAACACTCAAAGAAATTTTGAGAAATATTTTTCAAAATTCTGAAGTACATTTTCAAATGCATATTTTTCATACTAAAATTTTTTTTTTTCTAAAAGTTTAGTTCGGAGATGAGATTTCGCATTCACCCTATATCAATTTACACTAAATTTATAATTAAATGATCACACTCCTATGTTGTTAAAAAAGTAATCCAAAAATATACCTCCGAAATAAATTCGAAAATATACTTTTAGAAACATACTAATAGTCGCTCTAATTGATTTAAGGGGCACATTATTGGTTATTAATAACCACTTGTTCTTGATCTGGTGGAAGATTAAGCAAAACATTTTTCAAAAGATACACAAGATGCTTAATCTGATTGTCCGCTGGAGAAGTGTTATGCAAACACACCAAGCGATCAGTTTCTATATTCAAAAGGTACATGTGTATGTGTTGTCCGTGCAAAGGGGAAAAGAGACTTAGAAGCCTTAGTAGGTATATTACGTTGTATAGTGGTTAGTGAATGCCCACGATAGTGAGAATTTTTATATAGGTCCGTTTACAAACATAACACTATATAATCCCTCAAACACGGGGCCTTTGATGGAGAATGAGGCGTTTTTATATCGCGGCTCAGGGGAGTATCCTGAGGACATGCATTTGTTAAGGATGTACTCCTTCATGTGAGGTTTTAATTAACCTAGGAGATTTAAATCTCTCAGGTGAAGTTATGTATAGCCCAAACTAATAAGGCCTTAAGTCCTTTAGGCAAGGCATTGGACCTCTCGAGCAGGAATTCTATAAGGCCCCAATGCAAGACTTGTGATCAAGTCTCTTAGGCTCGATTTCGGTCTCTCATATTAGCCATAATTTCTTCATCTAATCCCTCCTGAGGAACACTAAGTCTCTCAAGCGAGGTTTTAATTACTATGGGAGGTTTAATTTCCTCAGACAAAGTTATAGGCAACTTGCCTGATGAGACCATAAGTCCTTTAAGAAAGGCACTGGACCTCTTAGGCGAGACTTCTATTAAGCCATTAAACAAGACTTTTGATCGATTTCTCGTCTGATGAAACACTAAGTCCCTCACACAATGCTTTAATTAACTTTAGAGGTCTAAGTCTTTCAGTTGAATTTATATATATCCTATACAATAAGACCATAAGTCCTTCAGGCGAGGAATTGGACTTCTCGAGCGGGACTTTTATTAAGTCCTCAGAAAAAACTTGTCATCAATTCTCTTAGGCCAGACTATGTTATCTCCTTTTAGGCGTCATTTATTCGTCTGATCCCGCCCAAAGAAACTCTAAGTCCCTCAGGTAAGGTTTTAAATAACCCGGGAGGTCTAAGTCCCTCGTGCGAAGTTTTAACTAGCCTTTGAGGTCTAAGTACCATAGGTGAAGTTATATATAGCCCCATTAATGATACCATAAGTCCCTCAGGCGAGGAGTTGGGTAACTCATATGCATTACCCTGAGGATTGGCAAGTATCTTCGCTATAAAGTCGAATAGGTATTACCTCAAAGAGCAGCAATGATCTTTGTTTATAAAGTCTAGCAAATATTTCCTTAAGGAGCGGAAATCATCTTTGCTATGAAATCCAAAAAATATTTCCTCAACGGGTGACAAGGATCTTCACTATGAAGTCCAACAAATATTTTCTCAAGATTCAACAAGGATCTTCCCTACGAAGTCAAGCATACAAAAATTTCCTAAAAATGGGTTGCAAGGATATTCGCCGTGAAGTCCAACATATAAAATTATTCAAATAAACATCCCTTTGGGTTATAAACACTCAAGAAATTGTTCACATGTTCATAATTATGATGTCTATTAGGAAATTACAAATAGTTTAACTATAATAATAATAATTAAGATGGAGAGCGTTCTATGTTATAGGCAAGAGTGTTCCTTCCAACTCCTGCAACTTGTAGGCCTCAAGAGGGATCTTCTAAAAAATATGATATGGCTCCTTCTTGTTAGGTATACATTTCCCTGTTGTACAGCCAAAACCATATCTTTTAATATCATAGTTCCCCCTTGCATCTCTCTTGGCTTGAATTTGGAGTTATATCTTATAGTGGCTCTAGGTTTGGCCGCAAAATCTCAAACATGGGAGACTTCTCTCAATTTGTAGATCAGATCCGTTTAACCAAACTTTATTTTCTTCTTCCAAAAGTTGACATCGTCGCCATAAGGGTGTGTCAATCTCCACATGTAGCATGGTGTTGACTATATAAACCATGGAAAATGGAGTTTCCTTGGTGGTAGAATATGGAATGATATGGTATGACAATGATATCTCATGGAGAAATTATTCCCATAAGCCATTAGCACCGTCAAGCTTATTCTTTAGTCCCTTCAGAATTACTTTATTTTCTGATTCTGCTTGGTTGTTGACCTGGGGGTGTACAATTAATATGAACTTCGTATGTACTTCTAAATCTTTGAAAAAGTAAGTAATTATAGTGCTGGGAAACTAGGTCTTGTTGTTGGTGACAATAGCTAAGAGAATCCCATATATATGAACATAATTTTATGCCAATAGGTTCCGCTTTTATTTTGGTAACAAATCTCGCTTTTATCCATTTGGTGAAATAACCGATGTGGAACCTTGCTTTGCAAGTGATGTGCTTTTAACAAGGACATCAAGTTTTCATGATGACAACTAGATGTCTAAGGATAAGTTATGCGTAAGTAATTAAGAAGATAAATATGCAAAACTAAATATTAGGGTTTGATGAACTTAAATATCTAATGAATACAACTCAAGCCTTATCTCAAGTGAACTACAGAAAGTGTCTACAAAAGAAAGTATCTTACCAGTCTTGAAATGTAAGAAAGTCATGCCTTAATTAGTCTGAGTGTATACATTGTAAATCATAAGGTCGGTATCATGAAAAAGCAAGGCTAAATAACACACACTAAAACATTTTTTAACTAATTATTCTCAAGAAAATATCTTCAAAAAAAAACCATTGAAGTTAGGCCAGATGAATTGGGAGCGGTCAAACTAGCTCTATGCAAATTTTTGTCTTTGCCAATTGATTAGCACAATAACCTAATCGATTGGCTAAGTTCGAAATTGATCTCTAAACGGTTAGGTTAACACCTTAATGATGTGAAATGGCTTGATTTCTTTTATTTCCAATTTTGAACTTACAATCGATTTTATTTAGGGTATCAATCGATTGAAATTAATTTATAATCGGTTAGAAAGTCTTAAAAAGCATTAAAATCAATGTCATTTTTGAGCTCACCTATAACCTATAAATAGAGGTCCTTCTTTCTAAACTTTTCTTTTACTTTCTCTCACTAATGTTTTAGCCTAAGCGCTTCTTTGAGAAAGTTATTTTGTAAGTGA